>CM051262.1:46301244-46628744 GCA_027921565.1 Artemia sinica | reverse complement strand
TTTTCAAAAATCAGGCAAATTTTCTCAGCCTCGTAGCTTTTGATGGGTAACACTAAACTTGATGAATCTTATATATTTGGAGTTACTACAATAACCCAATTCTTTTGATGTATCTATTGACATCAAAATTCCGTTTTTTTGGAGTTTCGGTTACTATTGAGCCGAGTCACTCCTTACTTACAGTTCGTTACCGCGAACTGTTTTGTATCATGATGACTATACCTATTCTTCTTGTTTCGGAATCCTAAATATGATTCGGATTGGCTCTAGACCCCCGAAAGACATCACTAGGGCGTTAGTGATTGTCTTTAATCAAGTGGTGATGAAATTTAACGGTTTATTTTGACATATATTTTGGTAGCAAGCATTTTTGAGCCTCCTCGTCCTACAGAATTCAGATCCGGCCAGGCTCTGAAGAGGTACAACTCGCGAATTAGATCTTGCTTTCTTCCAAATTTTTACAAAATACGATAAATGGTTTCTGGTGAAAATCTTGATTAAAATATCTTAGCCCTCTCGTCTTATGTCTCTGAGAGACAAAGTCGGGTCTGGGCATAAAAAAATCGGACGCAACTAGGATTGTGCGGCAAGTCGGACAGTAGCATTTATCCTCAGCTAAATTTGATTCAAATCCGGTTACATACATCCTTCATCAGAGGGTAGATCGAATATCTCTCGCAGTAGGCAAGAGCTGGGCATGAGGTTGTTCTCAAACAAGTTAGGATGAGATCCAACAATTTCTTCTGATAGATGTCCTGATGGAAAAATTTAGAGCCCCCTTCTTTTCCCCATAGAGGTCTGACCAAATCCTAATTCATAAAAGACATAATAAGGCACTAGCATCCCTTCTTGACCTATGAATTGGATTATGGCTTGACTTGTTCACGTGCAACTCCAAGGCAAAACATTAAATACCTGTGAAATTTCAGAAAACTTGTTCAAACTAAAAAAAATTCTATAAAAAAAACGAAAAAACAGTATGGGCTATTCCATGTTCTACACAAGTCAAACATTACATTTATCCATAAGAAATTTTCTGTCGGAACCACCCTCCTCTTCCTCACAGAGGTCGGATTCATCCTTATTCCTAAAAATAGTAACTAAGGCACCAGTGCCTCCCCCCCCCCTACTATGGATCTGATTGTGGCCTGACTTGCTTGAGTGCACCTCCAAGGCAATAATTTATATGTATATGAAGTTTCTGCAAATTTGATCAAAATGAAAAGTAAAAAATCATAGAAAAACGACAAAATCAGTATTTGGTAATCCATGTTCTGTACAAGCCCCGTTGATTCATAAGAAGTTTACTTTGGGCAATAGGACCCTTTTATTTTTTTCTTCATGCTGTTTAGCAGGCAAAAGAAAAATCAAGAAATTTGCTGGAACTTTTGTAAACTTCAGAGAAACCTTACTCTTCGGTTATATCATCCCTATTTTTGGAATAAGTTTCGTATTCAAGCATTGCTTAAGCTGCTTACCTTTTTCGATCTTTAGATAAACAAAAACAACATGGAAAACAGCAGTTTTGTCTCGCATATTGTCCATTTCCGCCAAAACCAACGGTCCCCCGAACTATTCCACTGAAATTTATTTCTGTCTGGAAGATCATGTAATCTGTAAAGACAAGTTTGTTGGAATGATTAAAAAGTTTATGTTATACACAAACATTTTACAGAGAGCAGAAAAACAGAAAAATACGTATCGAGATTTGTTTTTTTTTTAGTATAGAAGATAGATTGCTTTTTTATATATGTTATTAGAGACAGAAAGTGGGCCTTTGCCCCCCCCCCTCCCCCTCTAGCAGCCTAACCTCTACTGCCCCTCTCTGTACTAACTATTTCGGGGAAAGAAGCAGATGTTGCAGCTTATTTGAACCAGAATCAAGCGTCGATTTTCGCTCTGAATCCTTAGAGAACCAAAGGGGAGTAATGTTTCCCCTTACTTGCTGGGCCTGTTTGTATTAGGGTGGTTTTTCTTTAAGAAGGCTGATAATTGGTTTACGAAACATGAAAATTTTTCTCACTAGCTTTTTTATTTTATTTCATATTAATCTAGAAGCATGTTTACATCCTTAAGTTACATCACCCGAGCTAATAATTGGCAATGTAATATTCCCGAAATTCGTTTTGCTTCTTCTTGTATGAGAGACCAACCTTTCTGTTTTATATATTGAACTAGATTTTTTTATTGGGGGAGGGACAGTTGGAAATGGCATCCCCGGCTTTCAAAGAACAGCATGAAACACTAGAAAATACATTTTACCCTTCATCCAGTATGTGTGGAAAGGCAAACTCAGGGCCCATGCCTCAGAATATTGTGGTTTTTGAAATAAGTGCCTAGAATTTGTATATAACTTCTTACTTTCTACATGCTTTTTTCAGGCTAACAGAAAACGCCTGAATACGACAAAAATATGTCAAGCAGCACGTGATAACGTACAGTAGTGTGTGCTAATAGAAGCCAAAACTGTGTAAAAGAAACTCTAAAAATAATACGAGCATACATATCAAAAGAAACAGCTTTTATGGTGATTAAATAAAAAGAACTTTAAATGAAAGTAAGGAGCAACATTAAAATTTAAATCAAACATAAATCACTTCGTATATGAGGGGGCTACCCCTTCCTTAACCTTTGCTCTTTACGCTAAAGTCTTAAAGTTCTTTAAACATACTTTCATTCAAATTCAATGGACTTTGTATTTGTCCATTGAATCTAGTCTTTCTCAAAGAATTGTGACAAAAAGTCAAACCTCATGTATGGAATAATTTATTTTGCTTTTAGGTTTTAATGTTGCTCTTTACTTTCAGTTAAAGAGACTTTTTTAAATCAATTTCTGACTGTTTTTCAAATCATGCCGTAAAATTTCCTTCACTCCCCTCCCCTCATGTGCTATTTCCTCTGGAAGATACTCCCCAGAAAATTTCCTCCCCAAAGAAAATTCTCTCTGCGGAAAAGCCCCCCTCTACTGAAAATTCCCTACAAAAATTTCCCGTATGTTTCTCAACAATAAATAATATATTTGAACAACACGCAAATTGCGTAACTTACAGCCCTATCCCCAGGGGCTATGGGGTCTTGTCATCTCCAAAGGCATAGTTACCTGACTTTTCAACTATGCCGAATCAAATTATTATCTTAAAATTTGATAGGATGTCTTTGGAGGAAAATAGGGCGTGGGGTCCAATATGCCGTCCAATATTTTTGGTCGCTTGAAAAGAGCACTAGAACTTTTGATTAACTTTCGAATGAGTCCTCTTTCAATCATCTAGGACCATTGGATCGATACGGTCACCACTGTGGAAAAAAACGACAACAGCAACAAATAAACACACATTTATGATCTGTTTTCGGCAAAAAATACAAAACACTTTATTTTTGTAGATATGAGCTTGAAACGTAAACAGCAGGGTTCTTTGATATGCTGAATATGATGGTGCAAATTTCATCAAGATCGCTTGACATTTTGAGGGTCTGTCCTCCGTTTTTGGAAATCAGGCAAATTTTCTCAGAATCGTAGCCTTTGATTGGTAAAAATAAAGTTAATAAATTTTAAACTAGCATAATAATTGATCAGGGGTAGAGGGCGTTGGCCCCCACCCGTAATATGAGTGCTCCGGGATGATAGCCTCCTTATACTGCAGAATTATTTTTTTACTTTGTAACAGCTTCATTAAGCTTTTTTAACTATCATAACAAAGGATTTAAATTGATCAACAGTTTTATATACAATAATTAACAAAAGAATATTTTGTGTTCTAAAACCGATTTATTTTCCCCTCCATTTAAGTGAAAGGGAATATTCGTTTCTGACAGATTTGAAATTAGTAATTAGGGCTCGTTTCAGAGGGACTTATCATGATGGAGACACCTGCGGCTGAACTCCAAGGGATATGAAGAGGGAATTTAGCAAGAAGATGACACTGTACTTTTATTTGAGTTTCTCTTCCGAATGAGATTGAATTACAATGAGAAGTTAATAGCTGTGTTCTCCGGACAAAATGTAAAAGTCAGTTTTATTAGGAGGGAAAGAACAAATTGCAGTATTTTAAAAGATTTATCTTTCATCCTGGGGGGAGCATATTGTTAAGAGTAGCATTATGTGCTCCGTATGTATGTATTCCACTGGGGCCACATGATTTGGAAAACTTTAAATAAAGGAATTGTTCTCAGCCCGTGGTAACCACAGTTCTAAGCATTTACCACCCCCCGGGTTTACCCCCCCCCCCCCTTCGGAAAAAACGCGGAAAATTTCCCCGCAGAAAATACCCCCCCCCCACAAAAGTACCCCCAAAGAATAACCCCCACGTGGAAAATACCCCCCCCTCCCGTGGAAAATACCTCCCGCGGAAAATACCCCCCCCCCGGAAAATAACCCTCCGTGGAAAATAAGGCTTTCCAAGTTTGAGAATTTTATTTCAGTTTTTTTTTTCGTAGGGGGGAGAAATTTTGGCACTTGGGTATTATGTGCTACTCACTCAAGTTTACGCTGTGTAAAACTCGAGAAAAAACCGGCTTCTTCGTTAGATTCTTTCAGCTTAGCGCGAGACAAGACAAAGACAAGTGACAGAATAGATGGGAAATATATGATTTGGGCTGTATGTTTACTCGTAAGGGGGGGGGGAGTATTTGGACAGTTTGAAGTCAGAAAAAAATTCCTATTTCATAATATGCAGAATAATTGTACCTAACACATTTTACATGCAGACCCACTATGCTCCCCCCCCCCTAATGTGCAAAAATATAGCTTAAATTTTATATTTCCCATATATTCTGTCACTTGTCTTTGTGACCCCCCGGGTTACAAAGACAGGTAAAAGCCGGGGGGGAGGGGGTAAGTACCGGACACCGATAACCACTCCAGTTGTCGCACATAAGAGCGTTCTAGGTGGCACTCTAGCCTTGTCTTGCCTTTGAAGTCCTTTTCCGCCGTTTCAACATTTTTGTTATTTATGACTGGGAGATCAGGTTGAAGCTTTCATGAAAAGTTTTGTTTTTTCCTTTGGCGGGGTAGAGGAGGGGAGTATCGTAAGGAGTCTTCTATGTTTGGAAGAAAGGGAGCGAAAATTCCTGGTCCAAAAAGTAATTTTCTTAGAAACAATTGTTATTGCTCTTAGCTGCTATATTAAAAAACATGCTAAAAAGCCCACTTTTGTCGTAATTAAACACGAAGGAGAGAAGAAGAGGTACCATCTAGTTCCATACTTTTCATTTGTGTCAATTCAAAAAAATCTGGAAAATATGAAGTAGACTGGATAGACTTGTCCAAGCAGGAAAAGGATTGTACACACACATAAAAATAATATGGGATAAAATACAACGCAACAACAACCCAAACAATGCGGTTGACATGCAGGCTGAGAGAAAAACTTCTTGGTAAACACCTCCTTTTCCCAGTTTTTTATGTAATAATCATAAAGCTTAATGTTGATGAAAACCCACTACTGATTTAAAGCTTGCAAAACAGCAAGGCATCTCAAAACCATTTTTTGTCACTTAATCCCTTAGGGCACAAAGATGGTTAAGGTTTATGACATACTCTATTGATGGATATACCTAACTTGAGGGAAAAGCTAAAGGGATTGATATTCACAATTTCACACATAGAAATAAGATAGCAAATTATTCTATGCAATGTCCTTTACAGTGAGCTTTTACAATGATCATAATTAGACCCCGGCATCCCGCCGATGAGGGAAGACTGGTGGCGGCGGGGCCAAAAGCAGTAGTGGCGGCGCGCCGCCAGAGTGCCACCGGTAATATGTCGGCGGCACGCCGCCTGCACTATTAATGTTGACCGCAAACATTAATGTTTTCATCAGTCTTTCTCAAATCACCGTTTAAATTTACAAATTTACTTTCTCTACTCATTGACAGTACACTTTCATAGGATACTCCACCTAGTAGCTACTGGTGGCAACCATACTGTCATATTCCTGTAAAAGTCTCTCACCTTCGTTCACACTTCCTTTTGTATTTTTTTTTTTTTTTTTAAGCAGCCATATAATGTTCCACAAGATCCGTCTCTGCTTGAAAGATCTTAAGCCGAGCAGGCCAGCCATGACCAAAACCAACAAAGAGAAAAATCTCAATGAAAAAAAAAAACAACAAACGAGACTGCGGCCAATGGAGAGAAAAGAAAAGACAAATGCAAAACAACGCGGATATTTCGCCTGTATCACAAACAAGGTGTCTTCAGCACGAAAGACAGAAGAAGAACAAGATAAAAAAAAAGTTAAAACTAAAAAACCAATAAAACCACCACCAAAACAAAAAATATACAATTGGCGCAAACTGATCCACGTAGGGAAAAGATGCTAGTATGGAGTTACTTCAGTGAGAACACCAGAGCAACTGCGGAAAAATAAAAAATAGAAATTACTTTAACTATTCTGTTGCGAAATAATCCTTTTATTGGCTATTATTGAAGCAATTCGTTTTGGTCTAGCAGGTAAAACAGTCCCCTGGTGATTATTTATAATCTTAATTCCCTTATTGACTGTTGATTCACTCTTTAGAAGATTATCATAAATTGGGTCAATATTTAAACTACCTGTGTCCCTATTTATTGAAAGGTTAGCAAACATATGTTTTTTAATTTCAATGCCTTCTCTCGCCCATTGTGTATACCCCTTATCATTTGAAATAGCTAAGGCCTCATCAAATTTTACAAAGTGATCTGGTTGAAACCAAATATGTTCTGCTAAAGCTGAAACAAAAGTTTCTGGAGGCTTGCTTAATTGTAGGGTTTTTTCTATTGAATTTCGGTGTTCAATAAACCTTTCAACAAATTGCTGGTGAGTCCTACCAATATAGAACTTCCCACAAGAACACGGAATTTTATACACCCCACTTACTAAATTTCCCCGGGTTAAATCCTTACCAGAACTAAAGAACTACCCATTGGCCTCAACGATTGGAAACATGTATCAATACCAAATTTACGCAAAACCCGTGAAAGTTTTCTCACCTAAACCAGGTACATATGGCAATGAAATGAAACTTTTTGATACATCTAAATCTAAAGACTGAGAAACCCCAATAACCCTACTATCATGTTTAACACGTCTATTTTCAATTATTTTGTCAATGAACTTAATTGGGTAATTATTACAAAACAAAATATCCCTCAAGTATAACAATTCTGAATCCAGAAATTCCTGGGAACAAATTCTAAAGGCTCTATCCACTAGTGAAATTACAACCCCCCGTTTCACCGACATAGGGTGGCAAGAATGAAAATTCAAATACCTATCATTGTGCGTTGGTTTTCTGTAAACCGAGAAAAGTAAATGGAGATCCCTTTTAATTAATAAAATATCCAGAATAGGTAATTTATTATTTTCCTCAAACTCAACTGTAAATTTAATATTATTATCAAAACTATTTAAATGCTTACAAAATAGGTCTAAGGAGACCAATCCATGTTTCCAAACGCACACCACATCATCCATGAACCTACCCCAGAAACAAGGGGAGATTCTAAAACTGTTTATAGCGGAGGTTTCAATAGCATCTATGAAAAGATTTACCAATAAAGGAGAGAGAGGTGCCCCCATAGGTAACCCAAAAATTTGTCTATAAAACTACCCTCCAAAACCAAAATAAAAAGAAAATTCATTTACTAGGATAATTAGTTTCATAATGACTTCAATATCCAAACTGGCTAAAGTCACATCTTGTATTAAATCAAAGTGGTTTTCTAATTTACTTTTTAAAATGTCCTCGCACCTTTTTAAATCACAATTTGAATACATGAAAACAACATCAAAACTACAAAGAATTGAACTATCCTCCAACGTGACATTTCTCAATTTATTAGTAAGATCAGTCAAATTTTTTAAATATGATCTTTGTGTTCCCAAAAGTGGACGCAATGCTACCGACAACCATTTTCCTAATTTCGAAACAGGTGACGGAAAAGTTGACACAGTGGGGCGGAGGGGGCTCCAGTCTTATGAATCTTAGGTAGACCATAGATCTTGGGTGCCGAACAACCCCTAGGATAATATTTGTTATAAAACTGTGGGGTAATGTGAAAATTATTTTTCAATGACTCCAATTCCTTTCTTGTTGATTTTACATATTTATCTGTAGAATCAAAATCAAGTTTTTGTATGTAATAGTATCAGAAATAATGGATTTCATTTGATTATTATAGTCTTCAGTGTTCATAATTTCAATCGTGTTTCCCTTATCGGCTCTGGTGATAGTAAGGAATTTATCCTTTTTTCAAATCTGAAAGTATTTTAATGTCATTTTTTTGTGAGATGTCTTAACCAATTAAGCTCATATTAAAGGTGTTTAGTTTTCTTACGATCTCGGCTCTAAGTTCTTTAGGCTTCAAATAGGCAAATTGACACAAGTGAATTTTACAATATGAATGCAAATAGCATCATTGACTATACAAAGAGATACAATAAGAGTGAAGTTACTTTGTACTGTAGAAAATGTGACCCTGACTTTGCAGCCAATGAAGATCAATATACAGGGAATTCAAATGATCTACCAGCATTAGTTGTTCTGGACACTTGCCTATACACACCAAAAGCAATATCACATACAGTGTTTTCAAACAGTGAATCACATTCTGTAACAGACAGATAAAAATCACTAGCTTTATAGTCATAATAGCCAGTGTCGTCACAACGATGACATAGAAACCAAATTGTCTTGTTACCCCAATAGTTGAATAGTAGTCCTGATTCTTCCTCCCAAAATAATTTAAAACCACGACGATACCAATCTCGTAGAAATAAACTAAAATTTTGTTTAGGGTTCTTTCCAATCATACCAGGATAAGTTCCCAGTGATCACATGGATTGCATAATTTACAGTTTTCATCATACTCGTCAATGATCGTACAATTCTCACATGATGACCAACTGCCAAGGGTATACATACATAGTGGACATGTATAGAACATTTTTGTTTCCAGTGTTAACTCTCTCACAGCTAAAATGAAACTGATCTACGTTTGATAAATTCAGGGAGAGAAAGAGAGAGAGGAGTAACTTTGTGACGTTACATAACCTGTTTTGAAGAGACTCATCTAGGTAGAATCTATGGCAATGTATTCAAAAGTAAATCCGCGATATTATTTGGCTTTGTTTCAACTAATATATCAATAAATTGAGTAAATACATTTGAGTCACGTCGTAAAAGTTGCACACAATAGTCCAATGATGGGGAATCATTCCTCATTATATTGTCAAGTCTTTTTTGAGAAAATATTTTGCTTTGAAGGGATAACTTCGGAAAATCATCATCTAGAATCAAACGTTTTTCCATAATCACAAGATTCGATATAATTCTCTCTTTCTCAAATTTATACATTTTTCAATCCTAAGACTCTCACTGCTGACTCTAGACTAACCTCGATTCGTTCAACTTCAAGAATATTGGCTAACCTACTTAAAATGAAGTCTATCAAGCAAGAAAGAGAACATTTTTGATTTCGAAACAATTTTAATGTCTTTGAGCATAATTACAACAGTAATATATTACACATACAATTACTGATATAACTTATTCTCCTTACTATGCTTCACTAATGCATTTAAAGCAGTTTGAAGTCTATGTATATGCACTATATCTACTTTACAGCGAAGCATAATTGTTCCTCCAATTTAAATTTACTCAATGATATCACGTATCTTGTATACACTTCATCCCAATCAAGACATAGTCGAGATCCTTTTGTAATTTCTACTGCAATGTTTGGTACTTTTGTATCATTGCTGCTGCTACTACTAGCTCCACTATCAACTTCTAATACTGTAAACATACCACTCATCATTACAAATATATATCTTGGCAAATGAAAACGAGCATAGACAAACTGTTCTCTCTCCTTGAATTATGTTCTCGCATTAATATCAACTATACTAAAAATCCTTCCTTATATTAGTAGTGGTTGCTATGAGCGGTTGTTAAGGCCTCTTGGTTATCTTAGTCTTCCACATTTGGTCTCCCGTTATCGTCATAAGGCTATCACGTAAATCCAAGTTAGAATCTAGAATACTATTAGTCACTCACTCGTATATACACTACATCTCATGTAGAATATATGTCTATATATTATTCGAATAATATATATATATATATATATATATATATATATATATATATATATATATATATATTATATATATATATATATATATATATATATATATATATATATATATATATATATATTATATATATATATATATATGTGTGTGTGTGTGTGTGTGTGGTGTTATGGGGGCTAAGTTTTATGTTGTTTTTTTTAATTGTATTGAACATAATCCCTAAGATATTGAACCGTAAACAAAACATTAGGCTAATGAGTTTTTTTATCCCACCAACTAGTGGTTGAAGTGAGAAATTTGAATTGTTTTTCACTCCTTCAGTAAGCACACAAACATAGTCCTGACTATAAATCTATCAATCTATTAGTAAACATAAATAAATGCAAAATAAATATTGCAACTTTGAAGACAGTGTAAAAGTACAAAAAGACGAATTTGCAGCCTAAAGACATTAACTTATTTTAAGAGAAATACGGGTCTTTCCTTCTACACATAACAGACTTTACATTCTTCAGTTTGGAATCTTCCGGGAAATAAAAAAAAAAATCAAGAAGGAATGAAACAAAACAATAAATACCTACCTTTCTAGCTTTTTTTTTTTTTTTGAAAAACGCCTGCACGCTTCAACCACACAATTCGCAGAAATATTCAAGTTGGAACTTAATACTACAGTTGTAATACTATATTTTAGCTGATAGTGGAAGCACTAAATTAATATTGCAGTTGACAAATAAAAAATAAACAAAACGTGTGTTTGTATTAAATATGAAAGTCCCGAATACTAACTAGTTTCTAAGGGAGAGGAACTTCCCCCTATCTTCCCACCCTACTTCTCGTCTATCCTATCGCTCCTCGGATGAAGTGGACTTTTTCCAGAAAACAAGCTTTTCAGGGAAAAGTAAAGAGCTCCATTAAATCTAAAATGAGCAGAAATAAAGTCAAATAATCTTCAAAGAGTAAAAATACCGCAAATCACCTTCAATAAATAAATGAAACTCAAAACGAACAGAATTCCAACAAATAACCGAGTTGATTTTAAAATGATCAAAAATTAACACGGGCAGAGCTGCAAACCAAGCCTTCTGAAGACCAGAACATAATTTGCACTTTGCATGGGGGTGGCGTGCAAATTATGCAATTTCGCAATTGTTTACACAGTGCATTCGTTATTGGAAAATATGTGGAATTTTTTCGGGTGGGGGGGGAATTTTTTTACGGGGGATTTCCAAGGATTAAAATTTCCATTGGGAGGAAATATTCTGGGTGAATTGCCTACGGGGGGGGGGCGGACGGTATTTCGGTTTGATTTGCAAACAATCAGAAATCAAATAAAAACAACAAGTTTTTTCAACTGAAATTAATTAGCAACATTAGAACTTAAAATGAACAGAAGTTATTTTGTATATAAGGGGGCTTCTCCTTCCTCCATCCTCGCTATTTTCACTAAAGTTTGACGTTTTGTCACAATTATTTAAGAAAGGCTACTCAAACGCAAGGGCTGTTGTATTTGAATGAGAAGTGTTTTTAAATAACTTCAAGTCTTTTTAGCGAAAAGAGCGAGAGTTGAGGAAGGGCCAGCACCCTTCATGTATCGAATAATTTGTGTTCGCTTTAAGTTCTAATCTTAGTCCTTACTTTTAGCTGAAAAAAAACTTTTTTTATATTTATTTAATCAGTGAACGGGAAAGAAAATCATAACTATTTTTGCTGTAAATTTCACAAAGCAGGATTCTAAGCCTTCTCCATTTTCAAAATAATAATAATAGTAATTATAATAATAATTAATGTATCGATGAAGCTTCTATTGACTAGGCTTCAATGCTGGAAAGGGTTTCGAAAAATGAAGATATAAGATAGAGATTACATTCGTGTTACACCTAACATCGTCAAAAAGAAATGAAACCCTGCAACACAGAATCCATACTTTCCGCAAAAAAAGAGTAACTTCCTTATCTGATTTAACTTTTTCGACTTTTTTTGTTTCTTTAAAATTAGCAGAAGTTCAATTAGAGGCTAAAGACAGATTTTATCTAAATGGTGAAAATTTAAAACTGTTTATTAGGAATTTCTAAGGTTTCCTTTTGTCTAATCTGCTTTGTCTGTTAAAGGATTCTTTGTCTGATAAGATCTTGACTTCCTTTGTAGCAAAATTGGCACTTTTTATAAGTAGTGATACGTCTTCTACATTTCACTGTGCCCAAAATGAATGGGTGCATCCCCCATTTTCATGATTTTACTGGAGAAAAAAAATTCTCGGGAAAAACTAATTGTATTACCAAAAAAAAAAGTATCAAATTAGACTGATAACTATTACATGAGTCCTAATTGTGAAAGTTTGCCGCGAGAACAAATTTTGGAGAATTTGAAAAAGAACTTGAAACCCCTCGAAAACGGTGGTGGATCGAAATTAAAATTGACCTTTACAAGCAGCTTTGCGAAAATTATAAACTGAAGTCTTATAGGCCTCAACCTTGAAAAGGAAGGAAAATCATTTTTTTTACATGTGTAGCACTAATGCCTCCTTCCTCGTGTTTTTCTCCCCAGGGGTGATCATATTGGGTCAGTTGCCGTAGAATATTGGAATATTTTGAGGTTTTTGGTGTCAAATCTTGAAAACGAGTAAAATGGCTTTTTAAGGTTTGCATTCATCTCCGTGTTTATTTCTAGTCTTTTTTTTTTTTGCCGGGGCTAGCAAGCTACCACAAGATCATAGAGAGACGTTTAATGACTCGTTTCAAAGCTACTGCTCATGTCTATGTGCCTCTCATAAAATTTTCTTAATAACTCTATTGTAAAGTATCAAATAATGCCAAAAACGGCATTTTTTGGTGTCATCTGTTAGAGTGGAAATGCCTGGAAGTATAACAAGGGTACTGTTGTGTTACACATGGTCGAAAACCCTTAGCCAAAGGTTGACAAACCCTCTCATGTATGCTCCATCTCTCAGCAGCCTTAATAAGCATAAAATAAAAAAAAAACTAATTTTTTTATAATGAATATGTTAATTCTTTTTCATTTTCATGAAACAACTAAATTTTACTATGCAAAATTTCAAATATACTGGTGACAACATTCTCCTGTTACGAAGTTGCATATTTCGGGTATAGGCATCGCTGCATCATTCAATTGTCCAAATTCACCCAAGTTCGCCCAAATTAGACCTTTAAACTCTTCAAAATTTTGGCTAACATGTAACCAAAAGCTAAGCCAAACCTAACCTTAAGTGTAGCCTTTTATTAGCCCTGTAGAGGGCTAAACTGCAACAAATCTATCAATGGGGAAAAGGTTGAAAACCTTTTCTATGAAAGGATCAATTTTTTCGAATATTAGAAAATCTTGTATCTTTTTTTACATTTTTGGTCTTACAGGGGGTGATTGTAGATCTTTAGACCTTCAGTAAATGTCTAGAGATTTTAAAAGACAAAGTTTTTCTTACGGAAGTAAAGAGCGGAGTTGAAACTTGAAAAAACAATTATTATTTTGTGATTACGGAAGATATATCTGCAAACTAACTCAAATAAACTGACTCTTGATGGTTTTTTAATATTTGTAGAATATTAAAAATTTGCACTTTACTGAAAACTGAGCTTGCTTGAGTTCTTAGAAAATAATAAATGCACACTAGAAGTTATCAATATCATGGTAGGTGACTGTGACAGACTATTGAAATTTGAAAGCCTTATGAATCAATCTGGTTTGTTTTGTTTTTTCTGCAGGCTATATATCGAATTTTCAGCTCTTAAGAGAGCATGGTCACTCGAAAATTTTACTTATACTCAGCTGAAGGATTTTCTCGTTTCACATTTCTACGAGTCGAGCTTGCATGTGTTCTAATGTATTGAGCGCAAGATGTCATTATTTTTCATTTATTGAGACGAGCACAGTCACTGAAAGCTATGTAGTTATATGATGAACTAGAAAAAAAATTGAATGTCTTTCTACGCGAAACGAATGTGTCACGATACCATTACCGAAAATTCACCCAACACACATAATGTCAAAAATAAGAGCCTAGCGATGGTCCTCCCTAGAAAATGAACTTGATAGAAGGCTTAAGATTAAATCTGAAATATTTGTATGTGAAGCTGTTCATTTGAAGCTCGGCTATTTGCTATGAATTTTAGTCGGGTATGTTGCAAGTTTTTAAAGGTGTATCCACAATTTAATATTCATCTAGGCTATTGTTATTTTAATAAGCCAATAAACCGATAATCACCATACAAATTTTAATTACAGGCTATAAGAAATAGGTACACACCATGATAACTTGTAGTCACAAGACATAATAATAGCAGAGACTATGAGGTTAGCTAAATGTTTGCTAACTTTTAATACCTATTGTTTGCGACGATGAGCCGAAATAATGTCAAACATGGTTACACAAGGGAGTGTAGCAAAACTTAAAATTCCATGCCATAAACTTGTAGTTATAGTTGGACGTTTACAGACGTTCCCCGCCTGAACATAATCAGAGTCTTGTAAAAAAGCTGACAAGTTACATCAACATTTAAGAAAAGAAATAAGATTAGATGACGGATTAGACGACGAGTATATCTTCTTCTTTTTTTTAGCAGAGGTTAAGCATTTAGAAGCCAACACAACAGATGTGTTGAATGAATTAAAACGGTACTCTTGCATTATGTGGGCCTCGCGGGTTAACTGCTATAGAGTAGGCAATGATAAAACCTGTTTTGACATGTTTACCGCTATAGACTAGGCAATGATAGCATGGTTTTCATTACGTATACGATATTAAACTGTGATTTTTTGGGGGTTAGGGGGGGGGGGTACCTAGGTTAGGTTCGTATTTAATATATGCTATGCTTTACCCCCCCCCCCCTAATGTGTAAATATATAGCCCAAATTTGTTTCTAAACTATTATATATTCATCTTTTTTTTTTTATTTCGTTAGCATTAACCAAACTTGACTTTTTAGAAAGGCCCGCATAATGCAAGAGTACCATTAAAACTAACTAGACTGTTCTACTTCCTTTAAGTTTGGATTTTTTCAAAAAAAGGTAAAGTCAAAATGACTTTCGGCACTTCCTTCTTAGCTAGTACACACTCAAGAATTGAAGTTCGGTTAATCACGATGAAATATACCAAAATATGATGAAAATATAATAGTTGAGGCACAAAATTATGGAAACTACAACAAAGAATTATGTAGGGGGGCCGCCCAGACCGCGTTATATAAAATACGTAACCTAAAGTAACCTAAACAAAATACCAATTAAATAATTAATTAAAATATAGCTACAATGTAGTTTTCCACCGAGCCAAAGCTAATTGTCTGGTATACAGACCGTGAAAACCGGTTATTTTTTTATCTTCGCGATACCAATTCTCGAGTGTGTACTAGCCAACAAGGAAGTACCGGACTTTCTATCAGTAAACTGGAAATCTGGACTTATTCTACCCGATTGATCATAAATTGCTAAGAAAATTGAAGGTCAAAAGTCACCACCAAAAAACGGTGTGTGCTTGAAAATTAGGAATTTTAAAGAAGATGAACTGTCCCTCCAAAAATTCTAGATTGTTCCTATGATCCCATGTATTTTCTACACACAAGCATAAGTATACTAGTAGAAGCTTAGGAATGTTTATTTCTCCCCCTTAAAAAAGAGAAAAATCCACCTGAGAAACATTGGATAACGTTTTTTTTTCTGATAGTGAAGGAATTTGCAGTGCTAAAAAGAGCACCATTATAAACGTTATATTACAGCCCTGATTTCATTCTTAAGATACTTATCGGCTTCCTACATGAAGGCCTTTAATTTAATTTAATTGCGAAAGGTATTTTTTCAGCTGACTGTCAAATATCACTAATTTACTGGAAAATTTTAGTGAAGATTTCTGGTCAGATTTCATGGGTGAAGATTTCTGCAGCAACAGCTGCAAACTAGTAAAGAGTAACCCACGGCCAGTAGTAACCAGAAATTTTTAAATCCGTAAAAAAAACAGCCCTCGAAAAAATTGCTACTGAAGCCAATTGAGGAATAGTAACTAATATTTAATCCTAATACAATTCTTTTTCAGCTGAAAGCAAGGAGCAACATTAAAAGTTAAAACGAACAAAAATTATCTTGCATATGAAGGGGGACGCCCCCTCCTCCATACCTCACTCTTCACCCTAAAGCTTTTTAGTACTTTAAAAGGGCTTCTTATTCCAATTCACCGGCTCACCGGCGTGTTGCAGGAGTCGTTCTTAAAGAATTGGGACAAAAAGTCTAAGCTTAAGTGTAAGGAGTGATATACTGCGGAAGGGCCAGCCCTCCTTGTCTGCAATACTTTATGTTCTTTTAAAGTTTTAATGTTGCTCCTTACTTTCAGTTAAGAATACTTGTTTTATTATTTTACATCAGGTCGTTTCTCAAATAATACCTTGAAATTTGTCTCCCCCCTCTAGAGAAAATTCCATCTTCACCCCCACTAAAATTCCTCCATGGAAGATTCCTCCTGCGTAAAATCCCACCGGGACAATGCCATCTTCGCTGATATTTCCGCCTGGAAAATTTTCTTTACTTTCATTGAAAAAAAAACTTATTTTATTTCATTTCTGACGGTTTTTCTAATCATGCAGAAAATCTTCCCTCCGCGTAAAATTTTCCTGGACCCCACCCCCCCCCCCCCCCGCTAGCAAAAATTTTATCCCCAGGTAAATTCTCCATAGAGAATTTCTGCCACGGAGCCCCCCTGAAAATCCCCCAAACAATTTCCACCCCACTGAAAATTTCCCATGGACAATTCAACCGGAACGTATCCACATGTAAAATTAAGTCATCAAAGAGAAAGTAAGACAAAAAAGAGAATTTCACCTAGGAGTTCTGGAAAGTTCTCCCCGTGTAAGAATTCACCCCAGAAATATTCCTCTCCACGAAATTCTTCCCGTAGTAAATCCCCTCGCCCCACAGAAAATCCCCCCGCGAAAAACGTCTGCATACTTCCCAAGTAAACAATGGACAAATTTCATAACTGACAGCTCTTTCTCCAGGTGATGTGAGGGGACATGTCATCCACAGAGGCATAGTTAGTTCTCTTCGCCTATGCTGAACAAAATGGCTATCTCAAAATTTTGGTCAGATTACTTTGGCGTAAAAAGAATAGTTGCCCTCCGATCTTTTTTGTCACTTAAAAAGAGCACTAGAACTTTTAATTTCCATTAGAAGGAGCTCCCTGCCGATCTTCTAGGACCATTGTTTTGGTACGACCACACCTGGGGAAAAAACAATAAAAAGCAAACAAACACGCATCTGTGATCTTATTTCTGGCAAAAAATGCAGAATTCTGCATTTTTGCATTTAGGAGCTTGAAACCTCTATAGTATGCTTCTCTGTTATGCTGAATTTGACGGTGTGATTTTTATTAAGATTCCCTGGATCTATTGGGATTGTTTCTCCCCTTTATCAAAAATCAGGCAAACTTTCTCAGGCTCACAGCTTGTGATTCGCAACATTAAACTTAATGAATTTTATATATTTGAAATTGGCAAAAAAAAAATTCTTTTGATGCATCTATTGTTATCAAGATTCCGTTTCTAAGGGTTTAGGTTACTATTGGGCCGAGTCGCTCCTTACCACAGTTTATAGAATTAGCAGTATGATCATTCCCTATCTCACCCATTATAAAAACCCGGACAGAGGTGCGAGTGTTCCAGAGAACGTTTTTGCAGATTTAAACATAAGCGGCATTAGATCTTTTCACGGGTAGACAAGTCAGATTTCTCTTGGAAGCGAAACTTACATTTATAATAGAAATAAACGGAAATAAGTGGAAACCCGCTATTACGAATAATGCACTTTGTAACCCTCTTGGATGCAAAACTTGCAGTTATAATAGAAATAATCGGAAAAAAGTGGAAACCCGCTATTACGAATAATGCACTTTGTAACCATTTCTCATTGATTGACGGAAACAGACTAACCCGCTAATGCAGAAATAAGTGGGAGGAGCTTTTTGTTCGCACCGAGAATGAAGACCAGAAATGATCTGCGATAAACTTAATGCATAATTCTATAAACTGTGCTCCTTACTTACCGTTCGTTTCCAAGAGCTGTTTGAAAAATTTATTGTAACATAAACTTTGACTTTCAAACTTATAAACAAAATTTACAAATTAAATCTGCTTGAAATTAAATTTTAGCAAAATTAAATTTACTTATAAACAAATTTACGAGAATTTTGAACAAGAGCTTGAGACGCCTGGAAATAGTGAAAACTGCACAATTGGAATCAACATGGTCGTACACTCAATACTGGAAAATTGCAGCTCCCCACCTTAAAAAACAAGGAACATCACTCTTTTGCTTAGATAGCACTGATGTCTCCTTTTTCCCACTGATAGTCACATCGAACAGGTGGAATCGCAACATCTTTTGAACTCAAATTCGTTTTTTGAACGAAAATCGCAATATCTAGTGCTCTTTTCAAGTGACAAAAGGGATCAGAGTCGCAGCAAATTAACATTTTCTGTCATGGTGTGACCCAATGATGGTCAAATTAACAAGAATTTCAAACTCTAAGGTCGATTTTTCCAATCGATTTTTATTGACTAAAAGCATAAACAGAAATTGATTCCCCGCATCTTGAAAATGGCTGTAGGTTTTGAAAAATTTTTGATACCCCGCATCTTGACCTTACAGCCATTTTTTAAGATATACAATATTACGTGAATGCCGCAGAATGTATAGTGTTATTCATAAATCGTCAACTGAAAAAGTGGACACAGAGCTTATTTGAACGGTGGTCACAATATTTAATACCCAAAACCCCGGTTCTTGCCCAGAAAGGCTCAAAATGCTGGGAAATACAATTTTTAAAAGCACCATCAAAGCCACTATTTGTAAAAAAGGAACGTTATTTAATGTCACTACTATTCCCCTTTTAGTGAACATCGTTGCAATTGTGGAATGAAAAAAAACCTTAGTCCAAAGTTTTAACGAGCTACTGTAGATTTCATCGAAGGACTTTATCGAAGCCTCTACTTTTTAAAGCTAAAAGAATGGCTTTGGTGAGGACTCTCACAGTTTAGAAGTACTATTCGAAATGATCAATCGATTATTCACGGTATAAAACCCTATACAGGAGGCTTCGAGTCCTTCAACTGGAAAACGATGGGGTTTCCCAGGGGTTTCTGCAATGGGGTTTTCCTGGGGTTTCTACCAATGGGGCTTTCTTTTCTACAGTATGATGGCAATGTTGCAGTGACTTCCGTGTTCTTCTGTTCTTTCTTTTTTGATTACTTTGATACGCTAATGCATAATCTCTAATTCTGGACCTTGTAGCAGCTGAGATCGAACCCCTGGCTCATTTGCCTACCAGTGTAGGTCCTTTGTTTGACCACTGAAGACCATTTCCAAGGGTTGAAGACCAGTTGTAGATCTAGGGGAGGCACAGGGTCACGTGCCCCCTCAGAAGGTTGCAGTAATTTCTGTGGTGGAGGAGCAGAAACCCCATTGGGGGAGTTTCATTTTCTTTGGTGGCCTCCCTAAAAAAAAATATACATTTTGTATCCGCTCGTGCCCTAGACCACATGGCTCCCAGGGCCAAGTTTTGGAAAGCTGATTGTCCAGACCATAGTCTAAAAAGATCTTGAGCACAACACGATGAAACACCATTCTACGAAAAGTTCTATAAAAACTTTAAAAAGGACAATTTTAATAGCTTGCTGCCTTTGCCTAGAAGGCCTTCGAATTGTGATCTTCAAAATCAAAAGTACATTGATAAAATTGCAGTTTTCGTCCTTTTTTGTAATTAGCGACTTCAAAACCATCAGATACCAATTTTGAAGGAAATCAAACATTAAATTTAAAAATGTGTACTTACCGTATTCAGTTTCGAACGACCCTCTGAGCAATTAGGACAACCTTTTAAATGGTTACTGGACGCTCACAAGTCGAAAGAGGCGTCACATGTAAGCAAATCATAAAGCAAACCAAACTTTTGCATGATCTTGATTTCAGCAATACGCAACATGCCCACCTTTCTACTAATATTTGTTTACGAAGCTTCATTTTTTTAAATGGGCTAATTGAATAATTTGGGGGCGTATGTGTTTAAAAGAGGCGTACTTACTGTCAGGGGCGTCCTGAGGGAGGTTGGGTGGGGAGGGGCGTGCCAACCCCCATCTTTTTTTGGCATTCGATGAAATTTTCGCCGAGTGTGAAAATTTCGGTAGAAATTTTGCAAAATCGGCAGAAATTTTGCAAAATTCTCGATTTCTGCAGAGAATTCGGCATTAATCAGGTAGCGATTCGGTAAAATTTACGAAGATCCTCTCCCACCCAATAAAATGAGCCTCAGGGCGCCCCTGCTTACTGTGCCTCCAATTATTACGATTGCAAATCATGTCTCACAATGCTCTTCTTCTTTCACAAATTTATCTTAATATCTCTGGTTTAAGACAATGTAGTGGTGACGCAACTCACTGTAGTAACTCAAAATATTATAAAACCCATTAAAAACGAGTGAGAAAATTGCTTTAGTATTTTTTTTAAAGCTAAATTTGTTTTTTACTGTTTTTATAACTCTTACTTCTACCATCCCCGGAGATCCCTTGATTCCTCTGAATTTGTCCGGACCGAAATCTGGCTCTCCGAAATTGCCTCACAACTTGACATTAACAAAAATTAATGATTTGTATTTTTTGCATTTATGAACGTTAATTTTTTAGCAGACTTTAAAGAGCCAAATTTGCTCTTTTTTTCGCATGCTGACTCTGGGGGAATGGCTCTCGAGGATCTTTATCCTTTATCCTTTTAATTTGCTCTAGGGGAAAGCTAAGGAAACTCCAAAATAATCGGGTGATAATGTAAGCGGTGATTGATGCACATCTACAAACAAATTTTTGATATGAGCATATTTACTTTTTATGTGTTTGAACGAACTATAAAGTCTTTTTCTACTTGGTGTCTTAAAGACAAAATACAAACATTTACGTAAATGGAATCAGGTGACGACTTGCAGTTCATTCTCCGCTTGCCAAAAAATATGATTTATAGAATAGAATTATATGATAAAATTAGTAAAAATAAATACTTCTAGAATCAAATGAAATATATTCTGGTATATTCAGTATACTTACCGATTGAGTATATTTGTTATAGAGCGGTCGGGTATAAATCTAATATTAAATAAAACAAAACAAGTTTTTTTAACTGAAAGTAAGGAACGACGTTAAAACTTAAAACGAACAGAAATTATTCCGTATATGAAAAGGGCTGTCCCCTCCTCAACGCCTCGCTCTTTACGCTAAAGTTTTTTATTGTTTAAAAAAATACGAGCTGTGAGAAAGTCAAACTTTAGCGTAAAGAGCGAGGCGTTGAGGAGGGGACAGCCCCTTTCATATACGGAATAATTTCCGTTCGTTTTAAGTTTTAACGTCGTTCCTTACTTTCAGTTAAAAAAACTTGTTTTTTTTATTTGATTTTTGAACGTTTTTGAATTAATGCAGGTTTTGATTTTGGCTCCCCGTACATGAATAATTAAAACAAAATTTGCATATTAATTTTACTTTTATTTGGTTAAATGGCTTTCTCGAAACTTGTTTAATTTTATTTACGAACGTTTTTATTATTAATAAATATACGTAACTTACGAATTAACTTACGTAATGAACTTCTATATTCATATATTTTTAATACGTATATTAGGGAGCTCGCCCCCTAGTCAATACCTCGCTCTTTAAGCTAAAGTTTGAATTTTGGTCCAATTCTTAAAAAATGACCCCTTAATCACAAAGGCCGTTATTTAGAATAAATAGCTCTTATGAAAGTACTAAAAAATCTTTGGCTTAAAGAGCGAGGAATTGACTAGGGGGTGAACCCAATCATACACGTAATATTTTCTGTTCGTTGTAAGTTTTGATGTTACTCCTTATTTTCAAATGGAAAACTTATTTTTTTTATGTATAATTTCTGATCTTTATTTAAATAATGCTGGGAAATCCGGCATCCCCTTCATAGCAATGTCTCTTCTCCCATGAAAAACTTCCTTCATGGTAAGATCCTTCCACATAACCCCCGACCCACTCCCCCCCACTACCAGAAAAAATCCCCTCTGAAAACGTCTGTATACTTCCCAATAACCAATACTATACGTTAACATTGGGTAAAGTTCATAACTTTAAGCCCTCCCCCCGGGGACTTCGGGGGACTAAGTCATCCTAAAAGACATATTTATCATATTTTCGACCATGCTGAACAAAATGGCTATCTCAAAATTTTGATCGGGTGACTTTGGGAAAAAAATGATCGTGGGAGGGGGCCTAGTTGCCCTCCATATTTTTGGTCACTTAAAAAGGGCACTTGAACTTTTAATTTCCGTTCTAATGAGCCCTCCCACGATATTCTAGGACCCCTGGGTCGATACGATCTCCCCTGGAGAAAAAAAAAACAAAAAAAACAAACAAACAAATAAACACGCATCCGTGATCTTTCTTCTGGCAAAAAAATGCAAAATTCCACATTTTTGTAGATAGGGGCTTGAAACCTCTGCAGTAGGGTTCTCTGATACGCTGAATATGATGGTGTGATTTAAATTAAAGTTTTATAACTTTTAGAGGGTCTTTCCCCCTTTTTTCGAAAATCAGCCAAACTTTCTCAGGCGCGTAACTTTTGATTGGTAGGACTAAACTTGATGAAACTCTTATATTTGAAATCAGCATTAAAATCTGATTCTTTTGATGTATCTATTGGTATCAAAATTCCGTTTTCTACAGTTTCGGTTACCATTGAGCCGGGTCGCTCCTTACTTACAGTTCGTTACCACGAACTGTTTGATTGAGATCCACTTCATATAGTGAGATTAGTTATTTCAAAGGCCTCGAATTCCTAATATATTCAACTTCAAACTATGTTTAGGTAAACAAAAAGGTTAATGATATTCGTGTCCTTCAATTGTCTTAATTATTAAATTTATTGAGGTTTACATATGATTTGATTAGATTTATGGACTTGCGGTATTACTGCCAGAGAACTTACTTTTTATGGGGCTTAAGCGAGTAAACTAGTTCTGTATGGCCTAATTGCTTATGCAGCGGTGTGAAAGACACTTTTTTCTTAGATAAGCAATGGAACAAGAAACTGCAAAGAAAACTGGGCCCAGTACTTTTTTTTAATTATAAATTGATTTCAATTTCAAAAGATTGAAGATTGAAGCCTGCCTGAAAGGCGCTCCAAACGTAATTCGTTTCTCTGATTTTTTTTGTCTTGCACCTTAAGTGATGACGAAGAATAAAATAAAAAGCAAATTAACTGTTATATTTTGAAACCTGGAGTCTAGGTGCTATTTTTCTTATCAACATAAATGTACCCATCATAGTTTATCTGGTTGTTATGAATGAATGAATGATACTTTTTTAAAAACGAACTTTCACAGCATTCAACTGCCGAATTTGTCTTTTTCTTGTTAGGTACATTATAAAAACATATAATGATGGTCCCAACTGGCCAGTCATTTAAAAACGCAAAGTAACGAATTGACACATTATAAGATAATAGTACAATTTCATTTATTTAGGATTTGAACAAACGCTGGCACAAAGCTCTTTCTGTATTGCTCAGTTCTTGCATTGATAGGATTTAGAACCGGATTTTTTGGTGCTTTTGGTCGAGGTAAACGGGGGTTTCGTGGGCAATAAGGGGCTGGGAGTGGATATTGAAAACATGGGTTAAGACGCAGAGTATTCCTGAAATTAGTGCAAAAAATAACACGTATGGCTGCCAAGGTTGGGAGCGAAATTCCTTGAGAAGTAGAATGTTAATAGAGAGAGAGAGAGATATTAATAGAGAATATACACTCTTTTTCTTGGAATATAAAAAGTCCTTGCTATAGTTTCCTTTCTGAAGTTTGTTTGGTGTCAGAAATGAACTGACCAGTAGATTGTCCCAACATTCACAAACTTGATTTCTACTACACTGCCAAGGGTTACATTAAAAATATCTACTTCGAGCTCAGGCTACTTCTTAAACATTTCAACTGATATCATGCTACATTAACGTACAAAAAGTCTCTGTCTAGGTAGCTGACATTTCTCCTTTACTTACTTAAATTCTTGACATTGGATTCTGAATTCTTCGCAATTTATTACTAATGAATTAGAGTTCAAACTAACGTGAACAATTGAGACGTCTATTTTTGAACTGTGAAATCTAAACGCTATTTTTCTTAGGAGCCCTAAAGGGAAATTTCATTGAGGGTATTTTGTATCTTCTCATAGTAAGATCTTGTTTGCTGCTGCATCCATTCATCTATCTCTTAAAATTTTGACAACTAAAAAAAAGAAAGTAATCGAGCTTTTGGGCAAACCATATTTCACCTAGGGCCATTTTTTTTTTAAAGTGACCAGATTCAAGATATAATAATTTGGAAGCAGAAAAATTATGTACGATTCAAAACTACACCTTAAATTATCTTAAATCGCACTTGTCAGCGTTAAGGACAAGTCCTGTGAATGCCGGTCACTAATGATGATAATTAAACTTGTTAGGTGCATCCCATAATGTGACCCAAGGTTTCTTGCATCAGTCTTTGTTAACTGCAGGCTTGAAGGCTTCAACACTGGACGACATAATTGCATTCTGGCTAAGAGATTTCCATAGGCTGACTACTCGGTCAGAATAGGATTTACTTCACAGCCTGGTGTTAGCACGTTTTCGATAAAGCTTCAAGGGGTGGCCTCTGGTACTTGGTGAACTGACTATCTGGAACAGGTTGGGGATCACACTCCAGTCACGTACTAACTTGTATATCATTGCCACATCTCCTCGCCTACGTCTATATGTGAGAGACGGTAGTTTGAGCTTAAGTAATCGGGTAGGACATGTAAGATGTTGGAATGCCTTTATGCATTTAGTTGCACGTCGCTGCACTGATTCTAGAATTGGGATATCACTCTTATTTACTGGATTAGCGACACACATCCCAAATCCCGATTTCAGTCTGGTCAGCTTAAGAGCTTGGTGATCACAGCTGGAGATCTACTGCAGAATGATCTTTTTATTAAACCAAGAGTTTGGTTGGCACTGGCTTTTACAGACTTTGCATGAAAATTAAACTTGAGCTTATCATCAACCAAAACTCCCAGATCTTTTTCACCATGACTACATATGAGTGGCTGTTTTGAACCATCCCTGGATTCCATAAAATATTGGCACAAAGGGTTATTTGCTCCAAAATGAATGACACTGCATTTTTGGATATTAAATTTAATAACTTACCACCTGCTTTCTATTGGTAAGAAATTGCATTATCCAGTTGACAACAACATCATGGATGCCTATTGCACAGACTTTAGAGTCTAGTCTCTTGCGGCAAACTTTATCAAATGCTTTGGCTAGATCCAGTAATAACATATCAACAAGAGATTTTGAGACATACTCGTATATGTCGATGAGGTTAGTGTCAACTGATCGATTAGGACGAAATCCATGTTGATTAGGTGATAGTAAAGTATTAGTACTTAAATGGACCATAATACCTGAATTGACTATACCTTAGAGTAGTTTCCCAATTGCTGAGGTAACACTAATGGGTCGAAAGTTGTTAGCTTCGTTTCTATTGCTCCCTTTGTGTACAGGCGTGATGTAAGCATCCTTCCAATCTTGCGGAATATATTTAGTACTAAGGGACTTTTGGAAAGGTAGAGTGAAAGGATGCGACAACGCTGCATACGTCTTGTGTAGTAGTCGGAGGGGTACTGCATCTGGTCCTGTAGATTTATTTGGGTTAATCTTCTTCAATCGGGTTTCTACTTCAGATTTGGTTATATTAATGGACCCCATGCCATTTAAAATTTCATACCTTGGGAGATCTGGAATTGGAGTATTATCATGGACAGTAAATACAAAGATGAAGTTCTAAATATAGTTTTACCACCTAATAATTTACTTCAACATATCCAGTGTACATAAATATGTTCATATAACAATACCAGATAAAACAATGTACCATATTAAACGATAATGACCCACTAATTAATTCACATAAATTTTTTTTTGTCCATTTTGTATGGAGTAGGTATGCCACTATAAATGCGACCACCAGATCAAGATCTCCAAAAGTTGAGAGAACCTTTTTTCTCTTTTTAACTCGGCATTACAATAGGAAGAATGCAATACCAGTCAAAACTTTTCTTTGGGTTGGTATCCAAAATCAGTCGCTGCAATTGTGTGGGTACAACAGGTCAGGAACTCCCTCTAAGCTCCCCCCCCCCCCTACTGCTATATTTTGTAAAATACCTTTCTGGGGTGGAATAAGATTTTACCTCGTTTGTCTCCCTGATATTTGTTCATTTATATTCTTCCCTTTTAATTTCTACCTCAGTTGATAATAATTGCACCACACACTTGGAAAAATTAGCATTTAAGTTTTCGAAATCTAAAATCCAGGGGTATTTTTCAGAAAAGTTTTGTATACAAGCAAGCCATATATGTCTTCTTTTTTATAAGAAAAATATAATTATTGTTTTGGACCTAAAGTACTCTCCATGACAATTTTTTCTTTATTTTACGTTGGAAACCTTTCAAACTCCAGCCACTTTGAAGAACTCGTTTTTGCATCTTATATTTTAAGCCTAAAACTACTTTTATATTCCTAATGGAAGAAACCTCGCTCGCGACACATGTAGAAATTAGCAAAATATAAAATAAAGCTAGATAGCACTGATGTAGCATGTTAAAATGAGTTCTCCAAAAATCAAAGTCATTTTGTGACGTGAAACAAGTCAAAAGAAAAAAAAGAGTATAAATAGAAAACTTTTATTGAAAAGAAACTATCGATAGTCTTCTGTTTTAAAATAAAACCTGGCATCATTATTTAATGCTTTGTAAGAAGATTTGTTTTTGACTGAAGACAAGACGAAGAGTCCAAAATGTAAACGTTAGTTATGTGCATTCTTTGGCATCAGCATCTTTAGGATAGTTAGACTCGTAATACACTTCTTCATTTGAGATATTGGTATAAATGTATGATCACGCCAGGTCACAAGGACACATGTTAAGAAAGCAATTCTTAATTCATAATATGCAATTATCCTAGTTAACATATTTTCCAGGGGGAACACCTTTATCCTCGCTATTTTTCTTGTTTTCCCAGTTTTTCAATCACATTTTTCATTTTTATACCTATTTTCCAAATCTTGAAAATAGTTTATAAAACTAACACCCAAGAGCCATCTAGCTAATCTAGCCAAACCTAGCCTAACTTAACCTAAATTTATGAATATTTGCCTATTTGCATCTTCTTGGTAGATGGTTGTGATGGTGTTTAATTTTCGTATATAGACTATTTGAAATCGGATAAATGCAGTGAAATATGTTTATTTTTCACGATTTTGTTAAAAAAAAAAAATGTACAACAGTGAAAATAGTGAGGATAAAGGTGCTCCCCGTGGAAAATATGTTAACTGGGATAATTGTGCATATTATGAAGTAAGAATTGTTTTCTTAACATGTCTCCTTATGACCTGGTGTGGTCATACATTTATACCAAGATATCTTTGTCTCGTCTTAAGTTTTAATGGTGCTCTTTACTTTTCGCTGAAAAGCCGTGGCTTGCAACCAAAACCGTGTCTTAAAAAAGAATAAACAAAAATTAAACACTAACAACGTTTTCACTAATAAATTTTGCAGTGTTTTCAAATAAAGATGCTTTGCTGATGAAAAGTGTGTCGCTATGAGAAATTTACAACATAAAGCTAAAAATTGCCATAACAAGCTCTATTAAAAAGTCCGAAAACAAGATTTATTTTTTTGAAAGTCTTTAAGAGTTTTTCCTAACGAAGTTTACGTTACTAACGAATGTTTACGAAGTGTTTACTTCGTATTTAAATATGCCGAAGCTCAATGACCAGTTATGGAGCTGGCATCTCAAAACTGGGGAAAAAATTTGATACTAAATGAGAGATAATAATCTTTTATCGATTATAATCTTTTATCTGCATATAAGCAGAAGATATACAAAGGTTTATAACTTTTATAAACTTATCACGTACAATCACTGCTTAAAACAAATTAGAAATATCCAATTTATAAAGAGGATTACTAATTCTTAACCCTCATTGTTTGGCTAACGTCTGACTTCTCCTTTATTGAAAACTATTGAAGAAGTAACATATGTAGTGGGTTGGAAATAAAAAGTACTTTATTTATAAATTGTCATTCAAAATATTTGAAAAGAAGATTTTACCGATTTCAGTTTGTTTTTCTTGGGTCCCCTGCACATTAAAGGAAACACGAATAAATGGATATATTTATTCCCTTACGATAAAACCTGGAAAAGGCTAAACTTTTATTTTAAGAGCCGGATAAATCACCCCAAAACGGTGGTATAATATTCTATAAAATTGCTCTTGTTTGTGACACATTTGAGAACCTAAGAATATTTTTTTGAGAACTTGCAGCTGCAGTTGCTATTGCTTTTTTTTTTTTTTTTTTTTTTTTTTTTTTTTTTTTTTTTTTTTTAAGGTCCTAGTGAACCAGCCATCATAGAATATAAAAGAAGACTTTTATGTACGAAATATGAGTTGTGGTGCATTTTATAAGTGACAAATGAGATGGCATTTCCGCAAGGGGATTTTTTCGGCTTTTTGTGCCATGAAATAAAAATGTTGGCCCGAACAGGGAAAATTACTATCAACCAAACATAAACAACCTGCTTTTTCAGTTTGGTGCGCCACAAACGGAGAATTCTCCTTTGCATAATTCTTCAGTATGTAAAAAAAGAAAAAAATATCAGCCATAGTATACACTACAAAAGAACAGAATAGATACATTTGAAACAATAAAATAGACTAGCACTAATGTCTTTTGTTTTTCTGTTTCGTATGAGAATATTCTTTTTTTTTTTATTGCTACTCATTTTTTTTTCCTGAACGTAAGTAATTTTCCTGAAGATGATATTCTTTTTTTCGGAAAAACACAAAAACTTATAAAAATATTTGTAGATTTACAGTCTAAAAAGGAGCGTTTTCTCTTAATCGTTACGTGAATCATATGATAAATAAGAGAAATTTTATATTTATGAAGGATTGGACCCAGGGGAGCATTTTTTTAACTTTAATAAGGATGGTTGATCTGAAGGTCCTTTCGAGTGTGTGCCTGATTTCATGACCTAATTTTTTTTCTTTTTGGGGATTACAGAGGTTGTAATGAGACATTTTGATCAAAGACCTACTCCGGTTCATTTGCTGCAGTAATGAAATTAGCAAGCTAGTGTGAATATGTAGCCAATTATTGATGTTCAGTAGGCTCATTTAAGGCTTTTTTAAAGGCAACGGTAAAAAATGCTGCACTGGACTTTACAGTTCCTACAGGTGGAGCTGGTCTCCGTTTCATGGCCCTTCAGCCAGGATGTGCAAGGGGGGCTGGGAGCCAGCCATTTTTTGCTTTTACACACGCTTCATGTTTACCTTCCCCAGGTCTCTCCAGGTACCCATTTAGAACTGGGTCGACTCTGGCTGAGCTTAAAGAATTACGCCACTGACCCCTGTTATAAACCAAATAACCAACTGCACCAGGACGCAAAGCTCCTGTTCTTAAGGAAAAAGGGTTCAAGTCTAGCGTGCTAACTACTTGAATAGGACGAGAGTCGTTAATAATTTAAGAGAGTTAAAGAAATTCCTGACAAAAATTGTATTAATTATTTGGGATTTCTCACGCCTCTTTATTAGCTTGAACTTATAAGAACTTGTTGTCCTCTGGATGTAGCATAAGAAAAAATAGTCTTGTGTTAAAATACAAGAGTTTCACAATCCTTTGTATGGATATTATTCATAATTTAGAGCTTAATTTTACAAGTATACGACCAGCCAAACATTCTATGCCCTTTTAAATTGTAAAAAACAAACTTTCTTCGAGATTGATGCCCAATATTTTTTTTTGTTTTGTTTATAGCCTACCGTTAATGATAATTGCTGTGGTTGAACAAAAGAACAAGTAGTGCTACTGAGCAAAGTGAAGAAATATGCAAATATAAGTACTTCCAAACAAATCTCAGCTAATCAAGTTTGGTGTTGGGAACAGCAAAGTCTCAATGAGATGCACATGTACTCCGTCAATTTCATCTACAATAAATCTGCTCTAAACTCAAAGGCTGGATTTCACAGTGCTGTTGTTGACAGGACGGAAATTGCTACCTTACATAGGGAGGAACCATTTTATGACATTTTTGAACTGCTGAATTATCCAACTTACCTAAAAGGGGCGGCTTTGATAACTACTTATCAAAAATTGATTTGTTGTTGATCTACGTTCTCTGCCCTATTTTGTATCTATTTGGGCTATATACGTTTTTTGCTGGCTATTGTACATGAGCGGCGATCTAGAAGCTAATAATGGACCATTTCTTGGAACATTGAATCCATAGTACAATATACACTTGCAAAATAATGTGTACACTTATAAGGAATATTGCTCATATATCATATTCCGAGGAACGAGAAGAGTCCTTGGGGCTTTCACAACAATTTCAAAGAATAGATTTGTGGAAAAAAAGAAAACAAGTATACACTTCACTATGAATTTTATTTTTTTTAATTCAATCACAAACTGCATAAATGAAATGCACCCACAAGCACAAATATCGTGAGGAGGAACAGAGAGCTGTTTTCTCTTGGTATATATTGAAATTAACACGAATTATGCCAATAGGCCCAATAATACTATTGTTATGCGCTCAATAACTACTACTACGACTACTAACAACTCACCGCAGCACCAAGCCACCTGAGGCCAACACAGCTACGCACGCTCCTCCTCCATCCCAATCTATTCAAAGCCTCTTCTTACACCCTCCCACGAAGTTCCCATTTAATTTAAATGTTTCTTTATGACGTCCTCCCACCCCAGACGAGGACGAGCTGCTTTCCGTTCAGCCCTAGACGGTTGGTCGAAAAGAACAATCTTCGTCAATCTGTCATCCTTCATCCGCACAACGTGCCCTAGCCATCTCAACCTTTCTTTCATTATAGCTCTTGAGAGCTCAATAACTCCGATTAAGTATTAATGTTTACACAGACGTGGTTGCACTAGCTTTTCTTAATGTATTTTGCCTCTTTCATGAACAGAATAATTGAAGATTGAAAATATTTCGAGTACTTACCACCATTCCCCTTCCCAATCTCAAAATATTGCTATTTCCCCATATTTCCTATACTTAGCGCACAATTTGCTTGTTTTTGTGTTTTCCCCCTCGAAATGTTTGATCTCGATGATTCCGCGTCGAAAGATGCTTTAAGGAGTTTTTGCCTGACCGTATTGTTAAAAACTTCCTTTATTGCTGGTTTAACCTCATTGAACTCTACCAAGTTTGCCAATGTTAGAAAACACAAAAACTAATTGAATGATGTGTATCTCTTGTTAACTTCCGTTAAAATTTACATACGTCTGTTTATGGTAAGAACCTGGCACAATCTTATATATGACTAAATTTCCAATTGAAACAGACTTGAAGGTAAAATCTAAAGACTCCTTATACAAGTAAAGTAACCCCTTAAAAGTGACCGTTTTTAAAAGGAAGCGAAATGGCTCCCGAGGTTCAATGAACTGATGTCCTACCTTATGCAAAGGCTTATACAGATTTATATTAAATTTAAATAAAAAACAAATTTTTTTTCAACTGAAAGTAAGGAGTAACATTAAAACCTAAAACGAACAGAAATTACTAAGTGTATAAGGAGGGTTGCCCCTCCTCAACAACTCGCTCTTTACGCTAAAGTTTTTTTTGCTCTTTTAAAAGTTACTTATTGTTCTAATTAAACGACCCTTGTGTTTTAGGAGTCGATTTTAAGGAATTGGGACAAAACTTAAATTTTAGCGTAAAGAGTGAGGGGCAACCCACCTCATATACTTAATAATTTCTACTCGTTTTAAGTTTAAAAAACTTGTTTTTATCTAATTTCTGGTCGTTTTTTAAATAACGCCAGGAAATCTAGCTCCACTTTCACAAAAAAATTCCCCTCCCCATAGAAATATCCTCTGGACAACCCAATCCTGGTGAAAATTTACCCCGGACAATTATCCTTAACATCTCCTCGCGTAAAATTGAGTCGGTAAAGAGAAAGCAAGACATATAAAGAAAATTCGTATAGGAATTCTGGCAAATTCCCCCATCATAAGGTTTTCCTTGAAAAGTTCACCCCCTGGAAGGTCCCCTCTCTATGGAAAATTCTCCCCGTGCAAAATTCCACAGCAGAAAATTTCCCTTCCCTCCCCACCCGACAAATGTGTAAATGCTTTGCAATAACAATTCCTATACGTAAACAATGGGCAAATTTTATAACTTAAAGACCTTTCCCCAGGGGTTGTGGGGGCCATGTTATCTCCAAAGACATAGTTATTGGACCTTTTAGCTATGATGAACAAAATAGCTTTCTTAAAACTTTGATCGGACAATTTTGGGAAAAAAGTGGCGTGGGAGGGGCCAAGTTGCCCTCCAGTTTTGTTGGTCACTTAAAAGGACACTAGAACTTTTCATTCCTGTTAGAATTAGTCCTCTCCCGACGTTCTGGGCCCATCGGGTTGATACGATCACCACTGGGGAAAAAAAAACAAACAAAAAAAACACATAAACACGCATCCGTGATCTTTACTCTGGTAAAAAATACAAAATTCCACATTTTTCCAGATAGAAGCTTGAAACCTCTACAGTAAGGTTCTCTGATAAGCTGAATCTGATGGTGTGATTTTCTTTAAGATTCTATGACTTTTAGGGGGTGTTTCTCCCTTTTTCCGAGAATCAGGTAAATTCTCTCAGGTTCATAACCTTTGATGAGTAAGGTTAAACTTAATGAAACTTATATATTTGAAACCAGCATACAAATCTGATTCTGTTGATATGGTTCCATTGTAACTGAACCCCGGTGTAACTGAACCCCTGTAACTGAACCCCCATGTTGCTGAACCCCCATGTAACTGAACCCCCGTGCAACTCAACCCCCGTAAAACCGAACCCCGTGCAACTGAACCCCGTGCAACTGAACCCCCGTGCCACTGAACCCTCGTGCTACTGAACCCTCATGGAACTGAACCCCCTTTAACTGAACCCTCGTGCAACTCAACCCCCGTGCAACTCAACCCCATTTAACTAAACCCCCGTGTAACTGAACCCCCATGTAACTGAACCCCCAAGTAACTGAACCCCCGTGCAACTGAACCCCCGTATAACCGAGCCCCCGTGCAAATGAACCCCCGTGTAACTGAACCCCCGTGCAACTGAACCCTCGTGCTACTGAACCCTCATACAACTGAGCCCCCTTTAACTGAATCATCTTGCAACTCAACCCCCGTGCAACTCAACCCTATTTAACTAGACACCCGTGTAACTGAACCCCCATATAACAGTAACTGTGTGTAACCATGTAACCAAGTAACTGTGTGTTAACAGAACACAACTGATGAGCGAAAAGTGATGAAAGAGAGGGGTAATACCGAACTCTCAGCTACCATTCTTGGGAGACATCTGACAGTTTATAATTGACCATGGAATTCCTGTGTTGTTTTAAAGTCACTGTTCTGTGAACAGGCAGTGTGGCGGCAGAGTGCACCTGGCGACGATACATCACATCAGTCCAATTTTTGTCAGGAAAAAATTACTCACTGATAATTTATTGCTCCCGCTAGCATTATGCGCTTCTAGGTCCGGGCCTAGGGACCTAGTGGTAAATCCAGGCCTGAGCGTGCACATATTTCCTTTTGGTGAATTGACTTTCCCTTTGAGCACTCTCTGAAAGTTCCAACTTAATACACAAATCCCTTTTTGAGATATGCCATTTTGAAAATCTGTTTGCACATAGTGTCTTTTGATTTAGTTCAAGTTCCACCTCAAATACCTCATTCTGTCAAATTTTCAACTTGATGCGCGTAGCCTTAATAGTGCTAGTTTAATAGTAGCAGAGGTCGTAGTAGGAGCAGTAGAAGTAATAGTAGTGTTGAATTAGTAGCAGTAGTAGCAGTATTAATAACAGTAGTAGCAGGTAGATGCCCCAGAAGTTGTATCTTGATACGCTAAGCTGTTCCAAAAAAAATTGCTGATACACTTGAATCAGCAATCTGTATGTTATTGCAAGTTACCAATTGTTAAAATTTAAGGTTTTTATAGAAGGGATGATCGTAAAAACTTTGAAGGAGGCTCATTTGATTGGAAATTGAAAGTTCAAGTTCAATTTCGAAGAATCAAAGGTAATCACAGGACAATCAGCCTTTCCCTCTTAACCGACATCTCCCCCCCCAAGTACATCGGATCAAAATAAAAATAAACATTTTGTTCAAAATAGTCTGAAGATCAAATAACCATGCCTTTGGGGTTAACAACCCCACTAGCAGCATCTGGGGCAAGGGCTGTAAGTTAAGCTAGTTGCTCATTGCTAACACATAAGGTTTTTGTAGAAAAAATTTTGTATGAACTTTGGGGGGGGGGGGCTCATTCGATTGGAAATCAAAATTTCCAGTGAACCTTTTCAGAATTAAAAGTAATCGGAGGGCTTCTACCCCACCCTATTTTTCCCCCAAGTACATCCAATCTAAATTTTGGGACGGCCATTTTATTTAAAACAGTTTAAAGGTTAAATGACTATACCATAGTTAAATAGCTATGGTTCATAACCCTATTGTGTTTTACCCAACGTAAGTACGGTGGTTGAGTTGCACGAGGGTTCAGTAGCACGAGGGTTCTGTTGCACGGGAGTTCAGTTGCACGAGGGTTCAGTTAAAGGGGGTTTCAGTTGCATGAGGGCTCAGTAGCACGAGGGTTCAGTTGCACGGGGTTCAGTTGCACGGGGGTTCGGTTATACGGGGGTTCAGTTGCACGGTGGTTCGGTTATACGGGGGTTCAGTTACACACACACCTGTTGTTATATCTATTGGTATCAAAAATTCTGTATTTTAGAGTTTTGGTTACTATTTAGCCGGGTCGCTCCTTACTTACAGTTCGCTACCACGAAATGTTTGATGAAGATGTACAGACACGTAGGTAGTTGAACAATTCACTTGTGTATGCTGTTCTAACCTTTACTCTCTCTGTCCTTACTCTCTCTCCCTCTCCCTCGCTGTCTCTGTCTGTCTCTCTCTCTCTCTTTCTCTCTCTCTCTCTCTCTGTCTCTGTCTCTGTCTCTCTCTCTTCTCTCTCTCTCCTCTCATCTCTCTCTCTCTCTCTCTCTCTCTTCTCTCTCTCTCTCTCTCGTCTCTCTCTCTCTCTCCTCTCTCCTCCTCTCTCTCTCTCCTCTCTCTCTCTCTGTCTCTCCTCTCTCTCTCTCTCCTCTCTCTCTCTCTCTCTCTGTCTCTCTCTCTCTCTCCTCTCTCTCTCTCCTCTCTCTCTCTCCTCTTCTCTCTCTCTCTCTCTCCTCTCTCTCTCTCTCTCTCTCTCTCTAGCCTTAATCTTTCAAGTCCCTTATATTTATGTGAAATGTGAGTTCATTGTAAATTGTGTTCTTTATTATACACAGTATCTAAGGTTGTTTTGTAGTATCTAAGGTTGTATCTAAGGTTGAAATAGTTCGTTTTAATACTTATAATAGTAATGTTAATAGTAACAGTTTTAATAGTTAGAACTAATTTTAGATAGTAATTTCAATAGTAATGACAGTTGGAATATATTTTTTTTCTTCCTTTTTTTTGTGATTTTTGTTTGTTTGTTTGTTTCTTTAGTTATTGTATCTGGCCATCAGCCGAGCTTTCTCGCTGCCCGGGATGTTATTTGCAATCCTAACAAGAAGATAAACAGTACAAGTAAAATGACTATATAATTCATTAATATGGTGGTTAATATTTGTAAGAAACACTTTCTTTTGTTGAAGTTCATGTGAAAATTTTGAACACCTTCATCTCAGCTTCTTCGTATTTACTGCGGTTTCATAAGATCTGCTTTAAGATATGCTTTGTTTGAGTAGGCTCCACATGGGTGTAATTTCAGATTTTCGATTGGGAGGAGGGGGCAAGAGAGACTCTACATCCAAGGGTTTCGGGGGTCGGAATACTCTTTTGGGAGAGGGGGGGTTTTTTTGGTGGTATCTCCAAGAAAATTTGCGAAAGATTTAAGCCTACACCGAACACCAAACAATAAAAAAAAAGTGAAGATTGGGCGGGCCTGGCCTAAGTCTTAAATAGCACATTTTTCTTCAAGCAGTAACGAACAAAAGTTACTATTTAGTAAAGATGCTATTCGATTACTTTCGGAAACCTTACAAAATATTTTATACACTTACTTTACACTTGCAAAATCAAACAAACATAAAATTAACTTGGCAGTTCGGCTTCCATATCCGTCCAGTGGTTGAGGCTCACCGGCGGCGGATTCTCACCAAGCGGCGTGCATGGTGTGTATTTATTCTTGTACACTTACTTTACCTTATCACCCTTAAAACAAAACTAGAGCTATCTTAATTTTTTTCCCTATCGACGTCAATTTTGAAAAAGTTAATTCAAAATGACCCTTTTAACCTAGTCCAATTTTATGTTAAAAAAAAGCGACACATAACCAGTTTCTCACCAATTATCTCTCTTTTGTTTACTTAATAAATTAAGATATTTTCAAATTATTAGGGGTAATTTATCCTCTTCCCTTCCCCAAATGCCGACAATGAGTCTCCAGTTTACTTAACTAGCTACTGATCAGTGTAGCAGGCTAGAAAAGGTTCAGAAAAGGCTCTAATCAATATACTCGTGCCCTTGAAATGCATAACGCTGATTTTCTTTATATATAGTAAAACGGAATTACTGAAGCAAAGAAGGGAGAAGAACAGTGCAGGATTCAGGAAACAGTGTTTGATTAATTTTAAAACATTGTAATATTCTGCGCAGGACTGATTCTGCGTTTAATTTTGAGCCAATTTGAAATAGTTCGTTTTAGTACTTATAATGGTAATGTTAATAGTAACAGTTTTAATAGTTAGAACTATCTTAGATAGTAATTTTAATAGTAATGACAGTTGGAATATATTTTTTTCTTCCTTTTTTGTGACTTTTGTTTGATTGTTTGTTTCTTTAGTTATTGTATCTGGCCATCAGCCGAACTTTCTCGCTGCCCGGGATGTTATTTGGATGCTAGTTTGAAAATCAAGGAGTTTTACACGCAAAGAAATATAGTTGGGTAGGTACCAAGGACCAGGTTTTTTTTCTCTTTTTTTAGTGCATTTTTTTTTGTTTTTCCTCTTATCTTTTTCAAAGAATATACCAAAAAAAATGTATTTTCAATGAAGATAATTATTTTTCAAAATCCAAAGGAAGTTTTGGCTTCAATTGGTACATCTGTGTCATAGTCGCCCCTGCACGCGTGCCTGAATGAGTATAAAGTAGTTTCAATAAGCTAATATAAGACAATTTTCATACTTAGGTTGCGAGTGTTGTTCCTATTGGTTTCACATGGGAAGCATGGAAAGTAGCTATTGTTCCCTTAAGACTACATCTTTATTACCAGAAGAGGAAAATTTGAATGTTACCTCATCTGAATGAGAAAGTCTCTGAGCTCCTCTTTTTGATTCGTATAAAGCAAAAGACGAACGCATATACACTGAAAGTAACATAGATCAAACAGTTCGTGGTAACGAACTGTAAGCAAGGAGCGACCCGGCTCAATAGTAACCGAAACTCTAAAAAACGGAATTTTGATATCAGTAGATACATTAAAAGCATGCGACCCGGCTCAATAGTAATACGCGACCCAACAGGAGCGACCCGGCTCAGTAGTAACCGAAAGTCTAAAAAACGGAATTTTGATATCAATAGATGTAAAAAAAAATCAGATTTTATACTGATTTCACGTATATAAGTTTCATCAAGTTTAGTCTTACCCATCAAAAGTTACGCGCCTGAAAAAAATTGTCCTATTTTCGAAAAAAGGGGGAAACATCCCCTAAAAATGATAGAATCTTAATGAAAATCAAACCATCAGATTCAGCGTAACAGAAAACACTACTGTTGATGTTTCAAGCTCCTATCTACAAAAAAGTGGAATTTTGTATTTTTTGCCAGAAGAAAGATCACGGATGTGTGTTTATTTTCTTTTCAATTTATTTATTTATTTTCCAGGGGTGATCATATCGATCCTTTAGTCTCAGAATATCGTTAGAAGGCTCATTTCGGACGGAAATTAAAAGTTCTGGCGTCCTTTTTGAGTGACCAAAAATTGGAGGGCGACTTGGTCCCCTCCCACGCTCATTTTTCCCAAACTCGACCAATCAAAATTTTGGCGTAGCCATTTTGTTCAGCATAGACTAAAATCTAATAAATATGTCTTTGAGGATGACTTAGTCCCCCACAGTTCCCGGGGGAAAGGCTGCAAGTTATGACTTTGCCCATTGTTTATATATAGTATTGGTTATTGGGAAGTATACAGACGTTTTCAGGAGGGTTTTTTTCTGATGGAGGGGGGTTCCGAGGAGGGGGTTTACGTGGGAGGATCTTTCTATGGAGGATGTTTCCTTGAGGGAAGGGAAATTTCTATGAAGGGGGCGCCAGATTTCCCAGCATTATTTAAAAAACGATCAGAAATTATATAAAAAAACAAGTTTTTTCAACTGAAAGTAAGGAGCAACATTAAAACCTAAAACGAACAGAAATTGTTACGCATATGAGGGGGGGGGGTTAACCCCCTAGTTAATACCTCGCTCTTTACGCTAAAGTTTTTTTTTAGTACTCTCAAAAAAGCTATCTATTCTAATTAAACGGCCTTTGTGATTCGAACAAAATTTGAACTTTAGCGTAAATAGCGAGGCATTGACTAGGGGGCGAACCCCCTCACATATGTAATAAATTAAATAAAAAAAAACAAATATTTTTTTTAACTGAAATTAAGGAGCGACATTAAAACTTAAAACGAACAGAAATTATTCCGTATATGAAAGGGGCTGTCCCCTCCTCAACGTCTCGCTCTTTATGCTAAAGTTTTTTATTGTTTAAAAAAAATGAGTTGTGAGAAAGAGTCAAACTTTAGCATAAAGAGCAAGGCGTTGAGGAGAGGACAGCAAGTTTTGTAGAAAACTTCAAAAAGGGCTCATTTGATTGGAAATTGAAATGGCAAGTGCACTTTTTAATAGTCGAAAGTGATTGGAGGGCAGCTAACCCCCTTCTCACGCCCACCTTTCCCCCAAACACATCCAATCAAAATTTTGAGATAGCCATTTTGTTCAACGTAGTTGAAAGTTCTGGAAATTAGGTCTTTGAGGAATATAACCCCCCCCCAAAGTCCTGAGGGCAATGATTGTAAGTTATGTCTTGGGGGCATATAAGGTTTTTATAGAAAGCGTTGTCGTAGAAACTTCAAAAAGAGCTCATTTGACTGGAAATTGAAATGGCAAGTACCCTTTTTAATAGTCGAAAGTGACTGGAAGGTAACTAACACCCCTTCCACGCCCACCATTTATCAAAACACATTCAATCAAAATTTTGAGACAGTCATTTTGTTCAAAGTAGTTGACAGGCCCGGAAATTATATCTCTGAGAATGGCACTCCCCTTACAGCCCTCAGGGTAAGGGTTGTAAGTTATACCTTTGAGGTATATATGGTTTTTATTGAAAGCTTTGTCGTAGAAACTTGAAAAAGGGCTCATTCGATTGGAAGTTCAAAAGGCTAGTGCCCTTTTTAATAGTCGAAAGTGAGTGGAGAATAACTAACACCCCTTTCACACCCACTATTTCCCCAAACACTTCCAATCAAAATTTTGAAATAGCCATTTTATTCGACGTAGTTAAAAAGTCCGGAAATTATGTTTTGAGGTCAACACTCCCCCACAGCCCTCAGGGCATGGGTGGTAAGTTATGCCCTGGGGGCATATAAGGTTTTTTTTTATAGAAAGCGTTGTCGCAGAAACTTCAAAAAGGAATCATTCGATTGGAAATTGAAACGGCTAGTGCCCTTTTTAATAGTTGAAAGTGATTGGAGGGCAAGTAACCTCCCTCTCACGCCCACCATTTCCCCAAACACATCCAATCAAAGTTTTAAGATAGCCATTTTGTTCAACGTAGTTGAAAGGTCCAGAAATTATGTCTTTGAGGATGACAACCGCCTCACAGCCCTTAAATCAAGGGTTGTAAGTTATGCCCTGGGCATATAAGGCTATCACAGAAAGCGTTGTCGTAGAAACTTCAAAAAGGGCTCATTCGATTGGAAATTGAAAGGGCCAGTGCCCTTTTTAATAGTTGGAAGTGATTGGAGGGCAAGTAACCTCCCTCTCACGCCCACCATTTCCCCAAATATATCCAATCAAAGTTTTGAGATATCCATTTTGTTCAACGTAGTTGGAAGTTCTGGAAATTAGGTCTTTGAGGATGACAACCCCCACCCCTCAGGGCAAGGGTTGTAAGTTATGCCTGGGGGCATATAAGGTTTTTATTGAAAGCGTTGTCGTAGAAACTTCAAAAGAGCTCATTTGATTGGAAATTGAAATGGCAAGTGCCCTTTTTAACAGTCGAAAGTGATTGGAAGGCAACTAACACCCTTCCACGCCCGCCATTTATCAAAACACATTCAATCAAAATTTTGAGACAGTTATTTTGTTCAAAGTAGTTGACAAGTCCGGAAATTATATCTCTGAGGATGGCACTCCCCTTACAGCCCTCAGGGTATGGGTTGTAAGTTATACCTTTGAGGTATATATGGTTTTTATTGAAAGCTTTGTCGTAGAAACCTGAAAAAGGGCTCATTCGATTGGAAATTCAAAGGGCTAGTGCCCTTTTTAATAGTCGAAAGTAATTGGAGGATAACTAACACCTCTTTTACACCCACTATTTCCCCAAACACATCCAATCAAAATTCTGAAATAGCCATTTTGTTCGACGTAGTTAAAAAGTCCGGAAATTATGTTTTGAGGTCGACACTCCCCCCACAGCTCCCACGGCAAGGGTTGTAAGTTATGCCATGGCATATAAGGTTTTTATAGATAGCGATGTTGTAGAAACTTCAAAAAGGACTCATTTGATTGGAAATTAGAAGGGCTTGTGCCCTTTTTAATAGTCGAAAGTGATTGGAGGATAACTAACACCCCTCTCACACCCACCATTTCCCCAAACACATCCAATCAAAATATTGAGATAGCCATTTTGTTCGCCGTAGTAAAAAAGTCCGGAAATTATGTTTTGAGGACGAGACTCCCCCCACAGCCCTCAGGGCAAGGGTGGTAAGTTATGCCCCGGGGCATATAAGGTTTGTTTTTATAGAAAGCGCTGTCGTAGAAACTTCTAAAAGGAATCATTCGATTGGAAATTGAAACGGCTAGTGCCCATTTAATAGTCGGAAGTAATTGGAGGGCAACTAACCCCCCTCTCACGCCCACCATTTCCCCAAACACATCCAATCAGAATTTTGAGAGAGCAATTTTGTTCAACGTTGTTGGAAGTTCTGGAAATTAGGTCTTTGAGAACGACAACCCCCAGCCCTCAGGGTAAGGGTTGTAAGTTATGCCTGGGGGCATATAAGGTTTTTATTGAAAGCGTTATCGTAGAAACTTCAAAAGGGCTCATTCGATTGGAAATTGAAAGGGCTAGTGCCTTTTTTAATAGTTGAAAGTGATTGGAGAGCAACTAATGCCCCTCTCATGCCCATCATTTCCCGAAACAAATCCAATCAAAATTTTGAGATAGCCATTTTGTTTAATGTAGTTGAAAGTTCTGGAAATTAGGTCTTTGAGGATGACAACCCCTCACATCCCTCAGGGCAAGGATTGTAAATTATGCCCTGGGGGCATATAAGGTGTTTATTGAAAGCTTTGTCGTAGAAACTCAAAAAGGGCTCAGAAATTGAAAGGGCTAGTGCCCTTTTTAATAGTCAAAAGTGATTGGAAGGCTTGACATTTTGTAGTAAAGAGCGATGTGTGTACAATGTATTATTTTTTTATTTATTTTTTTTTTTTTTTGTTTAGTCCAGGGCACTTCATATCGAAGGAATTGTCTTAGGAGCTTCGAAAAGGGCTCTTTCGATTGAAAATAGAATAGGCTAATGCCCTTTTTAATAGTCGAAAGTGACTGGAGGGCAAATAATCCCCCTTCCACGCCAAACCTCCCATTTGCCCATTTTGTTTAAAAACTAAATGTTGTCTTAAGGTTATATGAAAATGCACTGTGTTAATGCTAATTTCCAATAAGGCATCTCAGCACTATCCCAAGAACGACTGAGGGTATTGTGTTCAAACTTTAGGGGCTACTTCTGCTCTTAAGATTTAACCAAATCAAAATAGCGTAAGTGTATCCAAGCTATCAAAGAAAGTAAACAGATTTTTTTGGCGAATGGTATCAAGTTTTCTATTTAAGGTCAACTATAGGAGGTATGAAACTAAATTAAACACTACGATTTGTGTCCAGATATTTAAAAGGGTGTATGTTGTTAAAAATTGCTGAAATTTTTATCCAGCATACAAATAGCAGGCCAAACTATAAAGTCTTAAAGAACGAAAAAATTTAAAGTATTATTTTTTTTTCCTTAAAAGACTATGTCAATATAAAACGAACAGAAATTAATTCTAAAAAACTTTTTCCACAGAATAAGTTTTTCAAAGAAAAGTAAAGAACTCCATTAAACCAGAAATGAGCAAAAATAAAATCAAATAATCTACCAAGCGTAAAACTACCACAAATCAGAATCGATAAATAAATGAAACCCAAAACGAACAGAAATTACAATAAATAACCGAGTCAAACTCAAAACGAGCAGAAATTAACATGAGTAGGGCTCAAAACCTCTATGCCTTCCCAAGGCCAGAACATAATTTGCACCTTAGCATTGTCAGTTTAATATACATATACTGATATTTAGTCATCAAAATGGTAATATTATTTGAGTTATTAAAGTTATAAAAGTAAAAACATTTATATTTATTTTTTATATCAATAGATAAGTCAAAAGAATCAGATTTTTATGCTGATTTCAAATATATAAGTTTCATCAAGTTTAGTTTTACCCATTAAAAGTTACGTGCCTGAGAAAATTTGCCCTATTTTCAAAAAAGGAGGAAACATCCCCTAAATGTCCCAGAACCTTAATGAAAATCACACCATCAGATCCAGCGTATCAGAAAACCCTCTAGTAGGGTTTTTCAAGCTCCTATCTACACAAATGTGGAATTTTGTATTTTTTTTTTTTTTTTTTTTTTTTTTTTTGCCAAAAGAAAGATCACGGATGCGTGTTTATTTATTTTTTGTTCCCAGGGGTGATCGTATCGACCCAGTGGTCCTAGAATATCGTTGGAGGGCTCATTCGAACGGAAATTAAAAGCTATGGTACCCTTTTTAAGTTACAAAAAAATGGAGGGCAACTAGGCCCCCTTCGACGCTCATTTTTTCCCAAAGTCCCCCGATCAAAATTTTGAGATGGTTATTTTGTTCAGCATGGCTGAAAAATATAATAACTATGTCTTTGGGGATGACTTGATCCCCCACAGTCCACGTGGTAAGGGCTGCAAGCTATGAACTTTGCCCAATGTTTGCATATAGTATTGGTTATTGGGAAGTATACTTGGGTTATTGGGAAGATGTTTTCAGGGGGGATTTTTTCCTGGTAGCGGGATGGGAGGGAGGGGTCAGGGGCTATATGGGAGGATTTTAACATGCAGAAGTTTTCATGGGGAAAGGGACATTGATATTAAGGAAGTGCCGTATTTTCCAGCATAATTTTAAAAAACGATCAGACATTAAATTAAAAAAACAAGTTTTTTCAAGTAAAAGTAAGGAGCAACATCAAAACTTAAAACGAACAGAAATTATTGCACATTTGAGGGGGTTCGCCCCCATAGTCAATACATCGCTCTTTACGCTAAAGTTATTTTTAGTACTTTCATAAGAGCTATTTATTCTAATTAACAGCCTTTGTGATTAATGGGTAATTCTTAAAGAATTGGAACAAATTAGAACTTAGCGTAAAGAGCGAGGTATTGACTAGGGGGCGAATCCCCTAATATAGGCCTACGTAATAAAAATATACGAATGTTGAAGTTTGTTACGTAAGTTGATTGGTAAGTTACGTATGTTTATTACTAATAAAAACGTTCGTAAATAAAATTAAAAGTTTTAGTGCTTTTTTTAAGTAACCGAAAATTGGAGGGTGGCTAGGCCCCTCCTCTGCCCCTTTTTTCTTAAAATAATCCGACCAAAAAATTCGAGAAAGCCATTTAGACAAAAAATAGGAAAATTAAAATACAAATTTCGTTTAATTATCTATGTACGGTGAGCCAAAATCAAAACCTGCAATTATTCGAAAACCTTCAGAAATTAAATTAAAAAACAAGAAGTTTTTTTAACTGAAAGTAAGGAGCAACATTAAAACTCGAAACGAAGAGAAATTATTCCGTATATGAAAGGGACTGTCCCCTCCTCAACGCCTCGCTCTTTGCGATAAAGTTTGATTCTCTCTCACAACTCTATTTTTTTAAAACAACCAAACAAATTTAGCGTAAAGAGCGAGGCGTTGAGGAGGGGACAGCCCCTTTCATACACGGAAACAATTTCTGTTCGTTTTAAGTTTTAACGTCACTCCTTACTTTCAGTTACAAAAAAACTTTTTTTTTTTTTTTATTTAATTTGACAGTGAAGAGTTTTGGACAAAATTGTTAGCAAGCATTAAAGAATTAGTAGTTTTCCAAGATTTCAGTTTATACTGTAGATGTTTTTAACGAATTCACCCCAAAATAGTGTTTCCCATTATGCTCTGATGCAGTGACGGATCCAGAGGGGAGAGGGGGGCACTCCCCTGACGTAGTCTAAAGTAATGTAATTTATTTAATTAACGCAAGTTTAGGTTAATTAAACTTGCTTCTAACGCAAGTTTATAAGATCAACCTATTTTGCACCCCCCCGCTAATAAAATCCTGGATCCGCCCTTGCTCTGATGACACGGGTCTTAGTAGCAATGCTTGAAGCCCAATATTATACCTTAACGGTTACGCTCACCTTCTTCCTCCAAGAACGCTTCTGCGTTACCCTAAAAATTTACAAGGCGAGCCTCAATGAATGAACTTTCAGGGATATCCTGTATTCCATTTTGCTGAAGTATTTCAACAGAGTTTGCAATCGTTCTACATAGCCTTCGGAGTTTTAGTTGTTCAAGCCTTTAGCCACCAAACCACTATTTCTAGCTGCTTTTTCTTTCTTACTGAGCTTCTTAGGAAATCCTTGGTCCCTGATGATATCCTTTAGCTGTAGACCCACAAAACAATGGGCGCAGATGTTTGCCTCCGACAGCATAGGGTGCAGTTTCAAAGGCAGAAGAAAAGAAAAATGACAGAAGAGACCTTCTGAATTTTTGTCTGAAGCTTTGACAAATTGCTTAGTGAGTCAAAATTAATATATAACAAGTCATTAAGTATAGTATGACGATACTAGACCCTCAAGGTCCAAACTGGCAGTGCTTTCAGCCAGGAAGCCTTTCAGCCTTTCAGCCAGGAAGTGCCATGGGGGCTAGGGGCCAGCCATCATGTGCTTTCACACACCCTTCCTGCTTAACTTCCCCAGATTTTTCTAGGCACCCATGTAGACCCGGGTGACCTTAGCCGAGCTTACCGAGTCACGCAACTAACCCAGGCCAAGCCAGGAATCGAACCCGAGCCCATCGAACGAAGGATTCCGAAACCAGCATGTAGTGGAGGCATTAAAACTTATTGGGTGTCTACCATTAGTCTCTAATTGATATTATTTCTTTCCATTGAGAACTTGGCCCCCTGGGGCTAGTTTTTTTAGTGCACTCTAGTGTCCCCACTGTCTCTTAAGATAACAAGGGAACTGGGTAAATACCTCTTGAGACATATTAGAAATCCTATCAATCTCAAGTCTCTGATGACTTTCTTTCCATGCTCATTGTACTTCTGTGCACCTAGCAATCGTTGCTGTAGCCAAACTTTTTGATGTAAAACTAAATGAGCTATTGGAGGAGATCTAGCTTTATTATGAAGAAGCACTGCTTTTAGTCTTCTGGATAAACTGTCACTGTCAATGAGGAGGCATACCCCTTTCAGACCAATGTCGGTTTAACTTATGAAAATATTTGGTAGCACCTCCTCTGGTCTAACATCGACACACTTCCATGTAACATATTCTACTGCTTAGACTTAAACATTAGCAGTTCAGGAATGGGCTTACCACCTGTTACTAACCAATTGTTGTGTTCGTACTTTTTTTTTAATTTTCGAGGTACAATAGAAAAAAATTCATATAAAAAGCTATAATTTAATCCTCTTTCATTTAGTGATAAGAATAGATATGACTTGTTTTGAAAAAACAAAAGAAAAAGGAAACTTTTAAATGTCTTGAGAATCAAACTGCACAGAGGAAAAAGAATTAGAGCACGGCAAACGTGCTAACTTAACGCAGACCGGATAAACCTAAACCTAAAAAATCAAGGGCCAAAGGGATAGCATTGATTATATATACTTTGGACCCCCAAAAAATTTGAAAATAAAAATTATTACCAAGAACATGAAAAACATGTATTTTGTATATAGTATTATTATTCTATTACTAATGCCCATGTGCCTAAAACAAGCCCTAGAATAAACAATAAAAAGAAGTAATAAGAATATACTTTGGAATTATTTCTGAAAAATTGAAATGTTTTCATACTATTTATAGAAATATAAAATAGAACATATAAATTGATTTTGCCACTCCTTTAAATACGGTGACCTAGACAGCTACTTATTCCATCTATGTATTGCCGCTGGTAACACCGCTGGTCTTTCTCCGTTCAAAGTCCATCCCCAAGAAAATTCTTGGAAAAATATGATAACTCATACAAACCAAGAATAACTTAACCTGAAAATATTTTCGGTACTTGTCTGTTAAACTGTAAGATCTAACAGAAAACCGGTTTCCGTTCCTGGATCGGTTATGATTTGCTTATTTTGAGTGAGAAAACTGCGATATATGTATATTTTTATTAAATATTAAATATATAGCGGTGGTTAGGGGTTAGGTTGGGTCTGGTATTTGATATAATGCGTTCTGCGCGGCCTGCTTTCCACAATTCTTTGTCGTAGTTTGCATAATTTTTTTTAAGTATTATTTTATCATCATATTTTAGTAGATTTCATTAGGATTAACCTAACTTCACTTATTGAGTGCGTCACATTCTACAGACAAGTACAATACTTTTCCCCTCCAAGTTGGGCCTTGTCCATAACATTTTTTTATTCATTTGATACTTCAATGCTGTTCTAGTAACGGCACACAATCTTCATTTTCAAGCTATCATATCAATATTTTTTGGCAAAAACATGGTGTTGAGCCTCAAAACTGAAACGCGAATGGGGGATTTAGCACGATTTCATAAATATGGCTGGACTATTTAATGTACAAACGTTTATTAAAGACATTAATCAATACTCTGGTCTACTAAAAAAGCATGACTATTACGCCGGAGTATTAATAATGAGAATAGCCATTCTTTTTATTAACTTTTTTTATTTTGGCAAATCCTTTTTCTGCCGTTTTGGTGTTTTATTTTTACTCTTGTTCTCGGGATGGTCATTAGAACTTAACATTTGAGTCAGAATAGGCGGTCCCACAATTGTTCCCGACTAGCCTAAAGGGAGGAAAAATCTCTAGGCTCAAGAAGTTGATTATTATTCGGTAGTAACCTCTTAAACTCTGAGCAGAGATGGTGAATTTATTTGGATATGTGTTGGTGTGTGCTGTTGGTATGGTGGCTAGCATGAGTATTAACGGTCAACATGACCTGGGATCACCTTTGAGAGTAGCTCAATGTAGAGCACATTGTTTAGCAAAGGTAAAGTTTTAGATAGAAATTTCTGGTTGCTTTGAAAACATTGTCGCACCCAAGGGGAGGGAAGAATTCTGGGGCTGGTTAGCCTATAGATAAATTTTAAGAAAAGATGGGCATGGATCTAGGAAGAGAAGATTGTCAACCTTAGATTCCTAATAGATATAAATATCTGATCCCTCAGACCCCTTTAGTCCTCAGTTTTGTAGATTATGAATAGCCTAGACATTTGCTTCAGCAATAAAAAAGCTTTATTGAAGGTCCTATCCTTATATTGCACACCAGATAAGTACATTGGAGCCCTGGAGGGATTAGTGGTATGTTAGACAATAATATTGCTGCGGTTAAGGTCGGAACTGAGGTTAGTAGCTGGATCAGTGTAGTACAAGAAAGCAGGGTTGCGTTCTATTTCTCTTTCTGCAGGTGATGTTGACGAAGTTTGTCGTTAGGAACAAGGTAAAGACAGTGGCGGTTGTAGGCCTAGGCAGGGCAACTACCTCTCTTGTTTTTCTGACATTATATTTATTTATACTTTTACACTCCTATGATACGCATTGCCCCCCCCCCCCCCTCCCATTTAAGGAGGCCAAAAACTACTGCTGAGTAAAGGCTATAAGAGACTTGGCTATGACGTCAAATGGAAAGCTAAAACTCTCCTAAAAGTGGATTATACAGATGATTCGGGTGTCCAAGATAAAGATTTTAGTGAAAGGAAAGAATTCTGGAGGTTATTGTGAGTTCAAATATAATAATATATTTTAAAATTAAGATTAAAAAACTGTCACTTAGGCTAGGAATAAATGAGGGCTAAGAGGTGATGTCAGGTAACGAGAAAATTGATCAAGCGTTTAGCGTTACTTATCTTCGTAGCATTCTTAGTAAAGATGACGGCTTCAGTCAGGGTCGTATCCAGGATTTTTTTTTTGGGGGGGGGGCATAAAAAAGCTTTAAGAAATGCATCAAAATTTTTTATATTCCTTTTTGTTACGTTTTTACGTGTCGGACAAACATTTCAGAGGGGGTGGGGTCAAAACCCCCCTGGATACGGCCTTAGCTGCAGTGAAGATGTAAGAAGTAGAATAGCAAAGGTCCAGGGGGTCGTTTCGCAGTTGAAGAAAGTTCGGAAAAATCGGAAGATAATTCTGTGAACTTAGATTAAAATATGGGTAGTTAGGGTAATGACAGTGGTCAAGTATGGCTGTTAAACCAGGGGCGGATCTAGGATTTTTTTTTGGGGGGGGGGGGGGCAAAATAGGTTGATCCGAAAAAAAAGTTAGGGGGGGCACAAAATAGGTTGATCCGATAAACTTGCGTTAGGAGCAAGTTTAATTAACGCAAGCTTGAGTTAATTAAGTACATTACACTACTTTAGACTACGCTAGGGGGACGTGCGCCCCCTCTGGATCCGCCACTATGTTAAACATGGGTGCTTCTAAGGTAGAGTTCTTTGGCAGTTGCCCCCCGCCCCCAGTAATGCGGAGAAAAAAATATTATATAGACCATGCTCCTTGAATATTTGAAAGTAGACCCTTCTTTGCCCCCCCCCCCAATGAAAATGTTGTAGATTCGCCCCAGGCTGCAACGATTTTACAAACAACTACGAAACATCTCAAGGTTTTGACGGTGAGCTTTGATTAATTTATATAGAAGTGGGTAATCTTGGTGCAAGAGTTCTTTTCTGAACATAACACTTTAATAACAAAGCAGTAATACTATTCAATTCCCCCACTAAATATTCTTCCCAAATATAGTAGTAACTAAATACAAAAAGTTGCTGATCTGTTTTTTTTTTTTTTTTTTTTTTTTTTTTTTTTTTTTTTTTTTTTTTTTGAATTGGCATTACGAATTGGCTGTTCATGAAAAATAAGTGCAAAAATTATTGTTAAAGACGAAACTTTGCTGGAAACTTTCTTTTATTTGAAATGGTATTTAAAAGGAATGTATGTTAAATTACAATACGGTTTATCGCTTAATGATTTCGGTATATAGTACGTAAAATTTTGTTTGGTACAGGTGCTCTAAATGGGACACACCAAAGAAGTCAAGTTTGGTTAATGCTAATAAAAAAAAATAAAATAGGATGAATATATAATAGTTTAGGAACAAATTTGGGCTATATATTTGCACATTAGGGGGGTGGGGATAGGGGGGGGGGGTTAAAGCATAGCATATATATTAGATACGTAACCTAACCTAACCTAGGTACCTTTTCCCCTCCCCTAAAACCCCCCAAAAACAGTTTAAATATTGTAAATTCATGAGAAACCACGCTTTCCGATCAATTTAGATAGCAATTATCCGCTTTACGGGTCTCCATCTCTGCATTCCTTGGACAGTCTATAGCGCTGTGTACCAATTAGTGCAACAGTACCTTTTGTTTGGTAGCCGTTTGTGCTGTAGCATACAGCTCAAACGGCAACCAAACATAACTTACTTTGGAAAAATGTGAAATATGTCGTGTTGCGTGCGCACGAGGTCACATCAGTGCTCATTTAGCAATTATCGTACTAGACAAATATCAGATATTCACCCAACCAAAAGACCACCAGAACTCCAATTTTCCAGTGCTTCCTGTCTCCATAAATCATTCGTACCGTAGCTTCTTCCTCAATAATGCCAATTCAATAAAATCTTCAGGATAGATCTGTCTTTAATTTCAAAAATGAAGATGCTGGAAGAGCCATGTTCTTTGAGGAAAGAATTGATTTCCGGGGGTGAATGGTCAATTGCTTTTCCAATTAACGGCAGTGGTACGTAAATAGAAGGGATTCTTAAGCTCCAATTTGGTCCTATTCCTATGTCCATTTTGGAAGATGAATATACTACACGAAGATGTGGGTGGTATTTGGGGGTGGTTTGCTTTGTATTGTATTTTACCTAGTAGGGAAATTGTTGGTGGAAAGGCTGCAGAGGTTGAGAGCTTAGAAGAAGTGAATATTTATAGAGATGGTATTTTGGTCAGGTTAGGCTATGTTAGGCTAGGTATTTAATATATTGCGTTCTCTGCGGCCCCCCTGCCATAATTCTTTGATGTTCTTTCCAGTTTTTTGTTTCTGAAGTATTGTATTTTCATCAATTGTTGGTGTATTTCATTGGGATTAACCTAACTTCTCGGGTGCGTACTGAATAATACACAAGTTCCAATTATAATATTCGAATATTAGTTGCTACTTTATTTAAAAAGCCTGACAGGTCAAAAAAACATCCTGTGCACATTAAAGACATTGGTCAAGGGAATGGCTTTTGATTTAAGACCTTCGAGTATCCTACAAATTACAAGCATGTCGATTAAAACGTTTTCTTTTCTTCCAAATATCAGCTCCTGGTATGTGATTTCCCTTCCGTCATCGGCAGTAATCGTCTTTTTCTTCTGTATCGTAGGGTTGGCGGCAGAGAATTGACAAAGCTGGTCAAAAGTTCATTGTTTTTTGTGTCGTCATTTCAAACTGCTATTTTGAACACTTTTCAAAATATTGCTATAAAATAGCTCAAATTTAAGACCGTAATTGAACTTAGTGCTATTACGGTACTTTCACTTATTTGTTGGTCTGAAAAAATAATTACTTGGTTAAATTCAAAATAATCAAACAGCCTGTAGCACAGATAATTTTCCTGCGGGAAGCGCATGGAAACGAGCACTTCCCCCTGGATTTGATTAAGTTTAATTGGCGAAAATCCTCATAGACTCTTGTAACAGAATTTGCAACTTAGGCCCGAAGACAGGTTTCAGAAGAAATTTATACCATTGCTGGAGAGAAACATAGTTCTGCAACCAATCAGTTTTCCTCTAAATTATGTCCCAAAAAGATATATTGGGCGAAGGTGCTACATAAGTGAGATTAAAATGCACTTCAATTGGATAGTAATAGCCTACTTGGATTATGTCTTCCCCGACCCTAGGAGCTGGTGTATATTAGTAGAGCGGCTAAGTTCAGTTGTAGTAGGTTAATGCCATTGTAGCTCTTGGTATTACCGCATTTAGCCTCTGTCAATCGACATTAGCCTCTGCTCAGACTTTGAAATTTGAAGTCCTCGATCGGAAATCGAGAGGTTCCCTCGGCGAAAATCTTCGTATTAATTTTTTAGGTGGGAGAGCCCTTCGTGGAGATATACCCTTAAAAGTAAAGCAGCTCTCGATATAGACATTTCCGAAAAGTTTTCTGAAAAGGGATTCATTTGTTATTTCGATTCTTTAATTATGTCATAGCATTCTTTTATGTTCACCAGTTTCCACTCTGCTGGTTCTGTTTCCTTATCAATATCTATCGCAGAATTTATGTGGCTTTTAGGGTTTGATGAAAGCGATACTTGAATGATCTTGCTCAATGGTATCATGAGGGGTTGTTGAGATGGGCTCCGCCGATTGCAAACATTGGGGTTTAGGATTTATTTTGTCTTAGTACTGTCGAGACAGTGTACCTTTAGATTATTGTCTAAGGATCACCGTCTGTCTAAAGAGCATGCAAACATAGGGTGATTAAGGATCATGTGAATACCTCCTAGTCAAAAACTTGTAGGTAGATCTGATTCGGGAAAGTCAGTTATATTTTCTGATGGGTAATAAGGTATCAACTGGTATGCATGTAGGAATTTATTTAGAAATGCCAATATTTAGAGGGACAGGTGCCAAATTTGAAGAAAAACATATAGGCCGAGGAATATTTTAAGTTTTTTAGTGGCCCCTTTTACATTTTTAGAGTATGATGCCGGAAGTAGTTTGCTGTTTGGCTCGAATATATATTTGTCTTTGCATTTCCATGCACTTTAACATAAACTCTGGAACCAATTTCTACCAGTCTTGGGTGGGGTGGGGGAGGGGGTCCTCTTTGTGAACTGGTATCATGCCTAACATGATTCTTTAGCCTTCATAATACCAGTGAAACTTTTCTTGCCAGATTCTAGTGGTAAGAATTCCAAAGAGTAATATTTCAGTGGTTCTAAGAATGCCGCTAAAGGATGGCTTCATTCTGTAATTTCCGTTTACATCATCTTATTCCCTAGTAATGAGTGAGGTCAGAGAGATTGTTGGTGTCAATCATGCGAAACGATTAAAGGGGTGACATTTATAATAAGACTGAAATTCATATAGATCATTTGAATGAAATATTAATGCAGTTCCTTGGAAAGATCTGTCATTAGGAAAGGATATACGCATGGAAGTAATGACATCTGCTACAGCTGTAGGGGCTGATAAACTTAAATAGAAGTATTTGGACAATATAGTCTTTGAAATTTCAAGAAGAAACGTTATCATCCTGAATTTTCGGAAGATTTTTCCGTAAATCACTTAAAAATTAATAATTAATCAAATTTTTCTAAGGTGTCGTACTATCAAGCTAAATTTGATGGTTGAAATGTTTAACTATATTAGTTCAGTGTTAATTCAATCAGGCGTGTCAGACTATCAAAAATCGAAATAAAGCCCCCACAATATTTGTTTTTAAACTTTGTACCATCTTGCGTTAATTACAAATAATATATCGATTTATTAAATTTCGAGATGTTTCCTTTTTTTGTTTATCAGTATCTGAAATACAATATTTACCATTTTTCTCTTTGCTAATGTGAAAAAGTAACTTGCTAAAATTACAATTTTTTTTTTTTTAAGAGGAGACATAGTTTGATTTTCGGCATCCAACCTGCACATAAATTTATTCCGGGCCGGGCCGAACTGGAGAGACCACTGCACAAGGCCTATAGTCTACCCAGAATTACTGAATTATGTCACGCAGTTTCCCTGATATAATAAAAAAAAGGTCAGGCACAAGAAGACACTGGCGGATCCAGGAGGGACCCCAGCCCCCAAGATTTTTTATGGCACCCTCTTATCCTGTTTTTTCTTTTTTAACGCTTTTTTTAGAATAAATATGTCAATTTGTTCAATTATTGGCACCTTTCTCACATTGCCCCCCCCCCCCAAGATTTTGCTCATTGTCACCCTTGTCACATTGGGCCTTCCCCAAGATTTTGCACTAGATCCGCCTCTGGAAGAAGAAGCAATAACAATCGCTTTTTGTGTACAACAAAAAAGACCTATACAATCTGCAATTTAAGAAATTGATTGCACTATTTTATATACATTTTATAAATGACCATTAGATGTTTCGCTCCTCTATTTCAACCTACAAATTTACGAATTGGCGCAGATGACGGCAAGATTGCAATATTCCCTCAAGTATTTCCCTATATGAATGAGAGGGGGGTTGCAAACCTTGGTATGCCTGCCATGCATGTATAAGTTTTGTGATCTCTTGATAGGACTATTGTATGATCAGGCAAAAGTAGACACGATAACGATCGCTATTTGTGTTCGGCAATAAAAACTGCTGTAAAATTTATAATTCATAGCCCAACCCACTGTTATTGGAATCCATATTGTTTGTTGTCAAAATAGATTTTCCACTTTTAGTCTGAAAAGGTTGTATTCACCTCACTTGTTTGTAAAATATGCTTAGTCGGGGTCACATCATTTTCTTGTTTTATTGGTCTATGGTTTGTAGTGCATGTCTGCTATTAATATATATATATATATATATATATATATATATATATATATTATATATATATATATATATATATATATATATATATATATATATATATGTATATATATATATATATATATATATATATATATATATATATATATAATATATATATATATAATATATATATATATATATATATAATATATATATATATATATATATATATAATATATAATATATATATATATATATATATATATATATATATATATATTATATATATATATATATATATATATATATATATATATATATATATATATATATTATATATATATATATATATATATATATATATATATATATATATATAGGTACTTGTTAATCAAATTTGCGTGTCGTAATACGGAATGGCTGGAATATTTGAAGCGAAAAAAGGTGTTGTTGCCATTAAGAAAATAATAAGATAACCTATCGGGCCATTTTTACGAATTATTGGTCCTTTACTATTAAACGACTAATTCAAACGACTATCTATTTTCTCTTTATTTAATACAAGATTGAAATTTATTGGGTAAATGTTACTAACCTACAACTAAATAAGATTTTAGCTACTGGTTCTTCTTACTAATGTATCTTGCTCCGGTTGTTCCTTACCACTACGTTACAGCGACTAATGTTGATTTACTGCAGAGGCTGTTCAGAAAGTAACTGCAATTTGGTAATTTAACAGTACAAATATAATGACCAATGAGAGATGATCTGATGAATTTTGTTAATAAAGTCTTACCGTGGCCAAGGCCGTACCCAGGATTTTTTTTGGAGGGGGTTTTACTCAATGATTTTTTTTCGGGGGGGGGGGGTGCAAAAAAACTAAAAAAAACGCATACAAAATTTGTTTATATTCATTTTTGTTACGTTTTACTAGTCAAAAAAACATTTTTTTTGGGGGGGAAGGGGCACCCCCCCCCCTCTGGGTACGGCCTTGACCATGACATTCTTTCTTTTCTTAATACCACTCACCTTTCGGAATATTATTAAACATGAAAAAAATGTGATTCTAACCTTTTCAGTAGCACACTATAACAACTTTTCAGTTCCTGTGTGTATCATAATCGTTATGCTATTCATACAGTCTTTCTCGCTGCACTATTCAGCTAGTGTAAAACCCACTCACAATTGTTTTTACTTTATTTTCAAATTTTATGTCAAATTTACAGGTTTGTTATGCGAATAAACAGGGTAGCTACGATCGTTGCAGAGACAAATGTAGGTCTCTTGGAACTTTTATAAACAACCCTGTCAAAATATAAATATCGCCACCTTATTACTTTTGACAGAAGGATGTATCAAAATAAATCCAATTACCATAGGTAACGAGGTCTTAATTCAGGACTCTCATATACTGAATTATAATGAAATAAAATTTACTTTTTACGAAGCTTTAAAAAATAAGGCCTGGAAAATCAGACTATATCTCGAGCCTTTAGTTTAATTTTAATTTCATATCTTTCTCCCTATCAGAAAAATAGAAGTTGGTAATGAAATTCTCTACTAAAAAAAGGTTGTTTAAAAAACAACAAAGGCGCATCCAGGATTTTTCTTCGGGGATCAGGGGTTACTAAAAAAAATTTCTAAAGGATTAAAAATTTGTTTATATGCAATTTTGTTACGTTTTCACAGGCGGGACAAAAATTTCAGGAGGGGAGATTCAACTCCGTAAACCCTTCCTCCTGGATGCAGGCTTGAAAAACAATCAACTACCAGCTGTTCTCCCGTCACATTTTTAATAGGACCGTGACGCTCATTTTTTGTATTTTCTTTTGTTTTTAATTCTTTAATTTGACACTGGTATCTCAGTCCGGTTGTAAGACAGAGTCGCTTAATCCCGGTCTTCAAGAATCATGACTCGGCAATATCTTTTTATCACTGAGGGATGACAGTTTTCCAGAAAAAGCTATGAGTAATAACGGTTATTATTGTAATTGTAATTGCAAAGACCTTGATATGTTAAGGTTCTTTACATTTCTTAAGTCACTACTGAGAGGCTCACTCTGTCACCGTTTTATAAATACAGTATTGTATACAACACAGGTAAGGCCGTATCCTGGGGAAATGCGGCTCAAACCCCCCTCCAAAATTTTTGTCCGACTCGCAAAATGTTATAAAATGCATATAATGTTTCTTGCTGTTTTATTTCTTTGGCTCCCCCTCCCCGAAAAAGTTTTGGATAAAGCATTGAAAACAAGACAATTAACCGATAACCTGTGGTATTCACAAATTTACTCCAAGGTGAAAATACTGGCTTTGTGTATTTACAAAAAACATACTAATTTTGGAAAACCATACTGGCTAAGTGCTATCCTATGAAGAAAAATGAGAAATGTGAAGGCTCTAAGTTTAACGGAGGGTTCGCCGGTAGGGGGCTTAAAGTTTTATTCTTTCCCTTCTAGTTTTTTTTATGTTTTTTTTTTTTAATGGTGAAAAAGACACTTTTCTCAAATACATGCATTACAGGAAGTTTGAATTTATTACCTAAAAGAAATATATATTCTAAATACTATTCGGTGGGCCCCCCTTGTCAGTGGTATTTTCAAATGTGCATCGTTTTTAACTCGTAACCATTTTTATTTATATTTAATTAATGCATGTCTTACATAGAATACCACCAGTAAAAAATATTTTTTCTCACCAATCTCACTAGCTAAAGAAAGAACATTGAGAATGATTAATGCAGTCTGAAAATCTATTTTATTTTAATCAAGTGTGTAAAATCATGTTTGGGGTACTGGAGAAAGGTAAGTGCACAGCCTTAACCCCCCCCCCCCAAAAAAAAAAACAAGATTTTGACTATTGTCCCCATACTTTCTTTATTGTTCATATAGTTTTCTTTATTGATGTTTTTTTTTTTAATCTGCCCACCTCCCACTGAAGTAAATATTATATTGATGGAAAAAAAGGTGTCTGGGGCACTTCTTACCCAGATTATGGAATAGAATTTGTCTCCTTTTTTAAAATTGGCTCAAGGAAAAATTTTGCTTACGTGCATACTAACAAAGCATGTCAATGGAGAATACCACTTGACTGAAAGTATTAGGAATGTGCCAAATAGGTTTAAGTCATGCAGACCCTGAGCAAGGGTCAAGAGATCTTACCATGAAGGTCTAAGGAAAGTAGGCTCGTAGGCCTCGATATCCAAAACTCTGTCCGTTTGACATATGCTTCCCAAATTCTAAAAGAAAGGAGGTTTTTTATACCGACCTTAGGAGTGTTCTCACCTGTGTGCAAATATTTACCCACAAACAAAGGTTTTTTGATGTTTGACCTTTTTTGATTTTTACTGTCAATTTTAATAAACGCATTTTCAGACCATATTTTTGGTGGAGAAATGCTTTAACTACACCAAAATCAGCACTGAGCACTGTGACTTGTCCACAGTAGCCTTTGAAAATTACGAATTGCCAGCAGCCTGTAGTCATTAGTTTGGTTTCTTAAGCCAGTTTCCACGATTTAAATTAAATACTGCAGTCAAGTTTGACTACTAAATCAAACCGAATGTCTTTGAAATAGAACATTAAAAACACTAATGATCCTTATACTTCCATTTCTCTAATTAAGGAAATAATTATCGGGCACGTCAACCACAAATAGTTAAATACAGTAAAATGCCCACCCATGAAGTCAACCAGCCCAATAATTTATCCATAGATGACTCTAATATCGGCTTATCTCCCCCGGAGCTAGAGTGTTATTTTATTTTTACTCAAAATCCAATTTACTTAGATTAGATCCATTTTTTTCGTGAGGAAGAAAAGAAATGGTTTAGTTTATCTCGACCTCCATGTGTGGAACTTACGTGGCGGAATTGGTTGAATCAAACGGCTCATTGAAGAGGAGGTGTACTTTTAAAAGATTTTAGTTAAGGAGGAAAGATCTTTTTAGTGATGCGGGTGAATCTGAAAGATTCCGAGATAAATTGTGTTAAGAATTAAGCCAATATATATTTTTTTGCCTTTGGTTTGGCCACCAATCTGTTAAATCTGTGGTCAAATTGTTCGTACCAAACGTCTTATTAAAGAGAATGTCAAGTATTTCGTGAAGATAAAGCGATGAGCATGAATCCGCAAACACCGGAGACAAAAAAAATAAAAAATAAAAACCTAAGTTTTACTTATTTTACTGCCGTATTGAGATTGGCTAGATACTACCAAAGTCCTGGGGATTTCAGTCCTGAGCTTGGGATCTTGCGAAAAATATGCGTATTAAACATGACCATAAAAATATATCAATGCTACCCATTATTGCTATTTAACGTATCAGATTTTTTTCGAATATTGGGATTGTTCGCGAGTGAATTTTGTGATACTTTTAGTTCATGGGCAGCGTTGGGTACCACTATTAATAATAACTCAGCAACTACCTTAAGCTTTTAAATCCCTTTTGATAATCGGCCCTGCTATGTTGATTGGCGATGTCTCGAAGTCGCTAGAGCTCACCTTCCTGGTTTGTTTTTATTAAAAATCACGCCATTAGCTATCATATGCAATTAAACCGTGTAAAATTGTGGTTCTTCAGAACTCATTCGTAGTAAGGAATTTGTTTTGATTTCGGAGGGCCAAACTAAATTTAAATAAACGGTTCGACTCATTTAAACAAAGAATATCAAGCAAAGAAAAAATAAGGAATTGTGGAAAACTTAAATATTGTTGAATAGCTACTAAATATAGTTGTTTGTTTTTAAACTATCCCCTCTTAACATAACATGAATAGAATGAGTGTCCTTGGAAAACGTCCGAGGGCTTTTTTAGGAACACATTGAGAAAAAAAGAAATTTTAGAATAAAGTACGTTTGTGTGTCAAAATACCGAGCATTTCATCTATTAATGTGCTTTCCACGTATATCTTATTGGAATGAGATTATTGAACATATGTAAAAGGCTATATTCTTTTTTTTTACATAAACCTACAATTTTCGGTAACAGTAAAAAGTTGTTTTGACAAGATTTAGCTAGCTGTTTTTATTCCTCTTTCACTTTTAACTCATTGTTTACAAGTGTTTCCTGCATAGGCTGATGAGATACAATGTGTATCACGTTTCATTCTCCATTGCACTAATTCTAATTTTACATCGCAAATTGAGCAAAATTAGCACATACTGTATTTCGAAAAATAAATTATGACAAAGTTACGTGTCAAAGCTGGAATTATAAAGGTACATCACGTAAGATTAAGTCAAAATCCTAAAACCTTAATTTAACATAAGAATTAAGAAGACAAAGATGAATATGACAAAATAAGAGACGAAGCCGGGGGAGGGGTTTTTGTTTCTTATATCCTTAAAAATGTTTCGGGAAGGGGAGGGGGGATAAAACCCAGTTGATATCTTTGAGTCTTAATCAAGACTTGTTTCAGTTTGGGTTAGACGGTCTAGCATTTCTTGAAAGGGGGTTTCTTTGGGGAATATTTTGCTCTAGGAATGTTTGTTGGGTACGGGATTCTCAGTTGCCCTACTCAATAATCGGAGACACAAATACCCCCTTCTAAAGTTTTCGTTTCAAGTTTTTTCCCGATATTTTCGTTTCAAGTTTTTCAAGTTATGGTGGAACAAACGGAAATATCAGGTTCAAAATTCTTCTGTTGTTGAGATTGTGGCATTTCAAGTTCTCTGTCGTTGATAGTTGAAAGAATAAAATTCAGTTTAACTAGTCTAACGTTTTGACTTGCAGCTGAGGTTCGACAACTATCCTTCAAGAGAGAATGATATTTTGTTATCGTTTCCATTCGCATTCTATTTGTTCATCTTTAAAAAATGTATTGATGCTTTGCGTTTCAGCCACACGAAAAGAACAGATTTTAAGTGCCAGTTATGCCCTTTCTTTGTGCTATGAATATTATTCTTATAATGGAAGTTGTTTTTCCTGTCAAGCAAGATAATTGCAGCAGAGTGGGTTGTAACTTCATTTTTGGACAGGGGCAGTTTTTCACAAGTTGTCAACACTTTATCAATAAGCTTTTGGCTGTCCGTATAGATTTCTAACGATAATTCAGGTTTGATTGGGTCTTTCATTCCAAGTCCTTTATCTACTTGTAAAATCACAGTCTATAGTTCAGTTCCTATTCGTTCTGTCATTGAGATAGTATCATTTCAAGTTTTCAGTCGTTGATAGATGTCGATATTTTTCAATTTAATTAGTTTGACGTTTCGACTTGCAACTGAGTTTCGACGATTATGTCCCCTGGTGTTGCCGTAAGTGAGGTCTTTAATTTCTTTTGTCTCGACGGTCATTCAGAGCCTTTTGTTTAATTCTTGACATGTATTTTTATCTTCTTCTGTCTTTCATCATTTTTAATTGAATTGTACGATTAATTTTCCTGCCTCGATTTTTGGCTTTTTGAATTTTTTCAAGAATAAAAAAAAAAATTAATAAGGAACCATTTTTTTTACGAAATATTTAATTTTTCATATTTGAGCGGAATTTTTGTCTCAATTTTTTTCATCATTAACAAATACACAACTTATTTGGGCTTTGACCTACCCAGGGTATCGTATTTAGTATATCTTTAGGCAATTTTAACTAAAATCCTATTCTCATTTAAGTAATACTGCTGCTACTACCAACAACTGACTACAGTGATCTTCGGCAATCTGTCATCCATCATCTGTAGAACGTATCCTAGCCGTCTCAACCTTTCGCCCATTATAGCCTTACAAAGTGGGATCGAACCACATTTTTCTTACAGCTTAATGTTAAGGATACAGAGTCAGACGGGTACCCAAAAAAATCCGTACGCAATTTCTCTGGAAACATCGAGCAATTTCTCCCCCGTCTTTCAGAAAGTCTTTGATTTGAGGCTATTTCTCGGGAGGAGTGGGGCAAAACAATTCCAAAACTTGTCTTGGGGTAGCTCAGGGCCCGTATTCCATGGTTTTAGCGCCTGCGTATAGGAGTCTGCTCACTGGGTAACTTAGGTTTAAACCCGAAGAAAGTTTACAGGTGATCAGAGAAGCATGAGAAAGAGACGGATGTGCTAAATGCTGTATATCTATGACCATGTCTGCAAACATTGGGCGAAGGGAGTCCCCCCGCAGAAGACTGGTTCGAAGGCTTCTGAACAATTTGAAAAATGTGTCTTAAGGAATTTATTCTTAATATTTTTGACTCTCCTTTAGCCTTCCCGAAAAAATCATCGAACCAACCTCCCTTCCCAGGTGTGGTTCTAGGGAGGAGGGGGACTTGCTCCGGGTGCAGAGATTTTACGGGCTCAAAATTTCAAAGAAATAATCTATCGATTATAATCATTTTGTAATTTTGAATTTTATTTTTATTAAAATAAAGGAGATGGCGCAGTTGACAGTAACAATAAACAAATTAAATCCGAAATTACCATTTTCCCCATATCTCATCACCATTCCTTAAAAATAAAAGCAGGTAAACTGAATTTAATTAATTTTAATGTTTTTTAGTGGTAATTTAATCCAATTTTTGTTAATAAATGAAAATTTTGTTAAAATTTGACCTGAACATTTTTGGGAGACAAGGGGAGGGGGCTAATCAAGATTTTGTCCTTGGCGCAAGAGAGACAAGAACTGTCACTGCCCCTTGTCTCAAAGGATTAAACCTATGTGTTTGCCTATACTTTTAATATTAGTTTCTTTAGACCAAATGGGACTCGAAAATCTACCAAAATTGATAATCAAGCATAAAAGATATGGTATCATGTATTTCTTATTTGTGCGATTATGTCTTTCCTTTTATTCTTGTTTCTCACTTTCTATTCTGCGTAACATATCACAACCAAAGCTTGTTGTTTATTCAGATAACCAGGATGGTAGATATTTTCAATTTGTTACTTTTTTCTCTCTTGAAAGCCCAGTTTTTACATACTCTTTATATCCTAAAGACGTCTATGCCACTCTTTAATTATTTTGTCAGTGTGAATGGCACGATGTCATTTCTTTAAATTTGGCTTTTTTCTTTTGCTTTCTCAGGCATGCCATTTGACCTCTTGTCAAAATTTCCTGTTTCCTCCAAAAAAATGCAGAAGTAAGACACCGACTTTTACCTTCTCATTGCCAACCATTCATTTCTCCCAAGAAATTTGACAAATACCTTATAAATATTCGGGATCTCTTGGCATACTGTCATGACGTTTCCTGACAGTGAATAATTTTGCTTTGGAATTTTGAATGGTGCTTTGTTTCGTCAATCTTTTTTTTTCTAAAAGTTCATCCATTTCTAGAAATTTGGAGTTATGTGACATAATGCTCATAGATTTTAATGCTTGGATGGATTTTAATGTTAGTATAAACGTTTCTTTTTCTGAAAAAGTTTTTTTTGTGCGCGGGTACCTGCATGTTGCTCTAACGGGGTTTGCTTCTTGTTTAGTGTCGGAATTGAGATGAAGATTGCTCGCTTTTCTCATTAATCTAGTTTGAAATAGATACAAATTGCCATTGTGTTAATCATAGTTTAGATTACACTAATTTTAAGAAATTTCCTTATTACTATATTTAAACAAAATAATTAAATATTATGGCCTTGTGCCTACCGGAACTTTAAAATTAAACTAAAGAGCAAAGTTGAGTGAGTAAATCTTTCCTTATAGTAAGCCTACTATCTTGTTATTATTACATCATTTTTTTTCTCCAGTGTCCTCGCAATTTGAAATTTTACTCCCTCCCACCGAATTTTATTTTGTGCCAGAAGATGGGTACTATTCATAACCAGGGGCGGATCCAGGATTTTTTTTAGGGGGGGGTGCAAAATAGATTGATCCGATAAACTTGCGTTAGGAGCAAGTTTAGTTAACGCACACTTGAGTTAATTAATCAAATTACACTACTTTGGACAACGCTAGGGGGGGCGCCCCCCTGGATCTGCCACTGTTCATAACGCCCACGTCTTGACTGTTAGCCTTGATAGTGCTATGAACTGTGACTAATTTGTCACTTTGGCCCATAACAACAAAGAAAAACAAAAAGTCAACTTGTTTTTTGGTTTCACTTGCTCACTATTAGACCTGTTATTAATATCAGCCTCTTAATAGAAACAAGCTATAAATCGTCAGTCAATTGTACATAGAAACAAGCTCCCAATGAAAAAGAATTCCCTGAAAAATAGGACAGTAAAATAGAAATAAGCTAGTGCAGTTTATATCGTGAGACTTTCTAGAGGAAGATAAGGTGAAGAGTGTTCTTTTACCAACTTTCGAGAAAGCTTGGCTTTTGTAATAAGCCTTTGCTTAATGGGAAGCGTATGGAAGCTCAGTCTTCCCGTTTCATAAAACATTCCCTGCAAAATAGTGGGTTTGGGATAAAACACTTCCAAAGGATGTTGGTGTTTCCTCAATAAAATTGTTGTTTGGCCTTTTTTATTATTTGAAATTAATACTAAAGGCACAAAAACGAAACGGTAAGTACGCTGATATTGTTATACTAGGTCAGTTTTTCTTAGTTTTGTATGGTGATTAGATTAGGTTGAGTAAGAAAAGGGGACATCTTACAGCTTCAAGAACCTCCTCAATCGATTCAGTGATAGTAACCAGAAATAGCGTCTCTTTCTAACTCTCAAAAGATGTAGGCTAAGGAATGTGTTATGAGATGTTCGGGAAGAACTGATCCCCCCCCATTTCACGACGGATTCACTGTTAAATAATGGTATCATTATAGAAACGATGGTACTTATGTATTATGCCGCCAACACTTAAGAAGTGAAGTTAGGTTAATCCTAATGAAAAATACAGAACATGATGAAAATATAATACTTTAGAAGCAACTTTGGGCAATGTATTTGCACATTAGGGGGGGGGGGTATGAGTACTGAAACGACTTTCAACTTTTGAAAGGGCTTAAGGACAGACATAACTAAAATTTATGTGGGCTTCTACGTTATGATTTTACCTCATGTTTTGCCCAGACTACCAAGGCCGTATCCAGGGGGGGGGGGCTAGGGGGTTTTAACCCCCCCCCCCCCCCGAAATGTTTGCCCGACTCGCAAAGACGTAACAAAAATGGACATAAACAAATTTTGTATGCGTTTTTTGAGGTTTTTTGTGTAACCCCCCCCCCCCCCTTCAAAAAAAAATTTAGTAAGACTTCCTCCGAAAAAAAATCCTGGGTACGGCCTTGCAGACTACCCCGCTTTAACAGGATGTTTGCTTATCATTAGTTTTGTAAGTTATCTAAATAGTCATAAAAGGGTCTTCAACTGAATTTGTTAACTATCGAGGAATACATATTGATTTTATTAACGATTTCGAGAAGTATTTAAAAGCTATGCTGGCTTTTGATCTACTAAAGATTCGTGGAAGTAGTTTCATTTTATGTTAGAATTCTTTGTAAAAGAGTATTTAGAGAGTCTCATTTACAGAATGAGGAAACTCCAATGTGTTTTCAAGTTCCTGTTTTTCTCTTACAACAAGGTCATTTCTATTCAAAACCCTTCTATAAACTTTCCCTTCTACCTCACTTCAGCTGTTATTCTCAAGACATATCGTTTAGTCATTAACATAAAAGGTCTTTCTCAGTCTTTGATAATTAGGGCACATATGTCTTGTCAGATGCAAAGTCGATTAAATTCAGCGGACCATTTAACCTTTTCTTTGGCTCCAAGTCACTACGTGAAGCTTTAGTATATATGTTGTAAGTAGTATGAAAACCTTTGGTTCTCATCAAAGAAAATACCACATTAAAAAAACAAGAAAAAAGAGACGAGACGGACAGAGGAAAGGTTGAGACGAACTCTAGGAAAGCAAACTCAGAAATTAAATCTTTAGTAGAATAGCCATAGGCTACGGTTTGAGGTAGAACGAATTGCAAAGCTCAGTGTTTTTTGCACAAAAATGCTCAGAAAGATCTGCAAAATAGCATATCAAGGTCTGCAAAACCCCGAAACCGGGAAATCCCCAGAATCACACTTAAAGGCCCGGATTTTAGCCCAAAATCAATAAATAAATGCCTTGGGTGTGAATGGAGTTTTAAGGGCCTTTTTCTATGTAGTCGAACCTACTTCGAACGAATATCAGCTTTAAAGTTGCTGTTTCACCCACAAACACATAAAAGCCCAATTTCATGGAAACAGCTAAAAAATTTACTTTTCTTCAAAATGTTTTGAAATGCAATTTTATAGCTTATCTTACCCCCCGAATTACAGAAAATTGGGGCAAGTAGGTCACTACGACCTTAAATTCAGGTAGTAAAAACTTGTTAGATAGCCCAAAATTGAGCCAAAAGTCCAAGAACATATTTTCTTCTAAAAAAGGTGTTTTCCACTATTAAGGGCTCGTGAGATAAAGAAATTAAATGCGAACAGTCTTGGAATCTAATTTCAACCAAACAACCAGCCTTTAGATCTTCGCGAAAAGTAGTAGTGTGACTTACCCGTCGTGCTGGTCACCTGGAGTTTAGAAATAATAGTTGAAAAGCAAGCAGTACTTTGTATATGACTGGTAAAGGCTCACAAAAATCTCATATACTTTGTATATGACTGGTAAAGGCTCACAAAAATTGCATAAAAAGTAATAAACAGGTTTGAATAAAACTGGTTCATGTCACTCCTCTTGGTTTTGCTGGTCCCTAACAACGTTCATGCAGTTCTCGTTCAAGCATTCTGAACAGGCAGGAGTATAAGTGATATAGAGCTGCTGAGGGTGTGGGTGGAAGTCTTTCAGAGCTGACAAAGTATATCAACGTACAATTTGCTGACAAAAAGCCTATGTCGCAGGAAAAGAACGTTTCACCCTTTTTAATCTTTTAACGGCTGAGTAACCCCTGCTCTCCAATCTTAACTAGTTCATATTTCGACGCTGTGTCTTGGTTGAACTCTTAAACAGCTTTATGAAAACGCTAGTCACGTTTCGTAAGCGTGAACCAGATCGACTTAATGAGACCTTGCAGTCTTGATGTAGTAACACAATTAAGAAAGGCATGCAAGAACCGGAAGTCAGCTGCAGCCTCACCGAGGTTCACTTTTTCTAGAAGATCTAGAAGAAAATCTAGAAGGTGTAAACTTGATCTCACAGCCAGAGAACCCTTTTGTTCTTTTTCGATTAGCGAAGTCCTTGATAACATGTCCACGACTATTTCAGTCAAAGACAACATCTGCATTTTGAACTGCATGCTCTCTCAAATACGCCATATAGCAGTCACATATGACCGTATAAGATACCTATTCTTGCCATGGTGTCCTGTACAGCAACCGGTGGTGTCTATTGAGAGGAGTGGCGTGCGTCCCCTAGGTTTTTACCCTCCCCCTAGATTTTGAAAAATCATCTTTTTTGGGATATTTTCATTGAAAATGCCGTTTTTGTGTTTTCATTAAAAAAAAACACGGATAAAACGAAAATTTTGTACCCCTCCCCCCGTTTTTAGAATTTTGCTTCAATTTTGAGATGTCTAAAAGACTCTGGCTACGCGAATTTTAGGTCGTAAGGACTTCCGTGCCTAAATTTTGCATATTTCAGCAGGTAAAACAAGGTATAAAATGATACTCCAAGTCATTTTTGATGAAAAATAAAGTTTTGAGCTTTTTCTTTGAATACATGGATGTATTTCTTGGATGAAAGTGAAGTCTAAAGCAATTTTAAAGCTGATATTCGTTCTCAGTAGGTACGAATACATGGTAAGAGACCCTTAAAAACGCATTCAAATCCAAAGTATTTATTATTGATTTTTGGCTAAAATTCGGGCATTTAAGTGTGATTTTGGGGCATTTCCCGGCTTTGGCTTTTTGCAAACTTTTAGCAGGCTATATTATTCTCTATTTCTAAATATTTGGTATAAAAATTATTTGTTTTGTGATTTGTTCCGTGTGTGACTATTTTTTCACGTATAATGACTAGCCTACAAGATATAGCCAAAATGAAAAGCTTATTAGACGCCAATCTAGGCTCTTTGAATCGCACACATTCTTACCTGAATAAAACTGTTCTATTCGACTCAAAGTAGCGTTGGGTATTTTCAAAATGCACCCATACCCGAGCAGGTGTGCTTCATCCTGTCTGATTAAGATTATTTAATAGCAGCCTACTGTTTCGTAAATCTTAATGATAAAACCCTCTTCCTGCTTACTTCAAATTTTTCTGAACCTTTTAACAAAGTATCGGCGAAATTAGTGTTGGGGACCACACGTTAAGCTGGTTCGTAATTATATTATTTTGGTATTATAAATAACCCGTTAGAAGCAGTGCGAATGCATCTTACACGGAAGATACTAAAAAAAAGGTCTTGCGAAGAAGAAAGAGATGGTGTATAATTTTGTAGACAGTCAACCAGATCCTTATAATTGTGTTGACAGATTCATGAAAAGTATAAAAACATATCTTGAGATTGATCTTTATAGGCGTGAACATTCGCAACGGATATTATTTCCTTGCTGTCACGTTTAAAGGTGTTCCGATATTTCCACACTTCTAAGATAATTTCCGAAAATGTTGTCTAAGCAGTTCTCAAAATTAGTATCAATGGGACAATGTATGTTCAATCCCCCTTTGATTTTCCTGATCTACGTCTCCTCTCTTTGAGGACAACTTAGCAAACGATTTCGGCAGTTATCTCGACTGTGTGATAGGTGTGAAAGCGACGATTATGACCTGTTCTAAACCATTATTTTCCCAGCTATTAAAATAACTGCAGTAGTTTAAAAGAAGTTATGTGACAGTGTTTGTCAAATGTCTATAACCCACCCTATCAAGTGATTTCTCAATCGATTCGTTCAATTTCTTTTTCTGTATCTTTTAGCGTTCTTTGGTTAATAATAAGTTACTATTTTTGATGCTTTCCCATTATATGGGCACTCCGGCTATAGACAGTCGAATGAATGCAGTGATGGAGACTCGTAAAGCGGGTAATTGTTATCTAAATTGATCGAAGAGCGGGGTTTCTCATTGAATTTACAATATTTAAACTGTTGATTTTTGGGGTTTAGGGGGAGAAAAAGGTACCTAGGTTAGGTTAGGTTACGTATTTAATATATGCAATGCTTTAACCCCAGCCCCACCCCTAATGTGCAAATATATAGCCCAAATTTGTTTATAAACTATTATATATACATCCTATTTTATTTCATTAGCATTAACCAAACTTGACTTTTTAGAAGTGCCCATATAACGGGAAAGTACCCTATTTTTCCCCAAAATGGACTACATCTCCATTTTTCCTTGAAGAAATAGTTAAAATCCGGCGGGTCGTTATATATATATATATATATATATATATATATATATATATATATATATATATATATATATATATATATATATATATATATATATATATATATATATATATATATATATATATATATTGTATTGTCGTGAAGAATAAACGAAAAAAAATCTTGTGCAACGGTTTGTTCGTTGATTTCGCTCTCTTCTAAAATTATATTGTGCAGAATACAACCTTTTTAATTTGGATAATTGAATATATGGGACTAGCCGTGTGCGTACAATTGGACGTCAGGGATTAAAAGCGTCAAAAACCATACTGACTAGTGATACTCCATTGTTAGGGGATGTACACTGAATGGAGCCTTGAAGCCTACCCCCTAGAAATGCTAAACTTTTTAGATTTCTGTTCAATTCTTAATTAAATTATAAAACAAAATTTGTTTTTTAAGACCCCCCCCCCCACAAAAGTCTCACGTGTGTGCCTACCCTCTGATGAGCCGTGTTTGATGACCACTGCATTCATTCGTTTTCATTTCCTATTTCATTTTGTTGTTTACTATGAAGTTGCGTACTCTCTTGTATTGTATTTCAGTTTATTTACTTCTTACACACTTCTTCACAATCTGCCCGATTCTATCCGTATTCCATTGATTTTGCTTATTTTTCCTTGATATGAAACAGTTAAGGCCTTCCTGGAAACAAGGGGGTAGGTAAGGGTGAATTCCCTCAATATATGCTATGCTTTTACCCCCCCCCCCCCCCCCCTAATGTGCAAATATATAGCTCAAATTTGTTTCATAAACTATTATATTTTCATCCTATTTTGTTCTATTTCATTAGCATTAACGAAACTTCCCTTTTCGTGTGTTTATCGGATTCTTAACAAGTACCGTAAATTTTTCCCGGATTATGAAAATACCTTGTAATGCCTAAGACATTCTATGGACATCTTTTAGTTATTTATTTTGTGTTCTGTGCTTTTCTTACATCGAATCGTGGACTCCAATAATTTAATGATGGACGTTGTTCAGTTCCCAGATATTTTGCACCTATGACGCTATTGATGTCAATGAAGGGCGTGTTTAGAGACTCTAAAGTTGAAATAGAGCTTACGACCATGCTGAATCAAACTTTCTGTAGACCATTCCTTGAAAATTACTTTTCAGAAAGGCAAAGTATTCCTTGTGAAAAATCAAAGACATTTTTTCAAAGAACTTCTAAAACATAGTTTCGGAAGGAGAAATCTTCTTTGCAAAAAGAAAAAAAAATAGCTATCAAAGTAAACAAGAAAGTATAGTTAATTAAATTGAGAACCTTTGAAGTGGTTTTCATATTCTCTTTCGAAATACTTTTAAGGACGCAGAAGAAGGTTCTGTACCGAAATGCCTTATATATATATATGAATTTTAGCGTACTTTCTCAAATAAAGAAAACATTTTTGATGCGCAGTGTTTTTTATAATAAAAGAAAAATAAATAAATAATGATGTGCTATTTTGCGTTTTATTCAGTTAGTGTCTAGAATTTTGGTTCTTATGCATATATTTTTGTTGATGGTTTAAAAGTGAGGTTGTGGATTGCATTTTTATAATAGAACGTCAGGGGGAACGAAAGGAAATGAAGAGGAGATCAAGAGAAAATGAGTATTTTGATGATGTGATCTATAGTAACTAACTAATATTCTTTTTTTTTGTAATTTTAAAGCATTCCTTAGAGACTTGTGGTATTTTAATTTGGAAACAAGGTTAATTGACTCTACAACCGCCCTCCTAAGTACAAAAAGTGCATTTCAATCAATCTTAGCTTTAGATAATGACCATTTTAATATTGACATAATTTCAAAAATTTCTTAGGCCAAGTTGCCTTTTAATTTATAAATAAAATGAACAAACATAAAGGAAACATTTAAAAATTCAAATTAAAACAATAAACCAAGTAGACCGAATTGATTTAATTGATTTAATCAAACGACTTTATTTGAGATTCATCATTTTATTTAGTTCAATTTAGTTCGTAGTTTTACCCGTAAAAAAAATACAAAAAAAGCATTTTAAAAGCAAAAAAAAAGTAAAAGTAAAAACAGAAAAAATACTTTTTACTTATGGATTGATCAAATTATCTGCATTAAAGCTTGTCCCATATTTACACTAAAAAGAGTATCCCTTAATCAGTGACACTTACGGTAATTTTTTTTGGAGAGGGGAGGGGGGCATACCTCCTGAACTTGAGTAAGTACCTGCAAACACATTTATGGTTTGTTCTAGTACTGTGTTTAAGTCTTACGGGCTTTAATATCAAAATTGTCTAATCCGTCCCAAACATTATATGGTTTACAGTAACTATATCGGCTCAAATTATGCAAATTTGTTATCAAATCTTTTTAGTCGTGATCCTGAATATAATTGCCAGTTTGACGAATTCGTGTTTAATTACCACCCATATATTTATGCCCTTTTCTTTTCTCTTTTATGCCCTTTCTTCTATTAAATTCTCTGGGAGAGGGTATAATTATAGCTGACGGCTGAGAAATAAATGGGTTTTTCTTTGCTTTTGAAAATTTGTTCTTTGGTAATTAATATACACTGTCCAATTAATTTCATTTTTTTAGATCATAAAAGTTTTCGATAATTCAATCGAGTTTTATGCACTATACCGTTTGAAATTTTCAGTAAAAAGCCAATAGACATTTTCTTTTATTTATTTCTAAAGCTTACCTTAGTTCTAATTGGAAAATTTTAAAGACGCGGGTCCTAAGATTTTCTTCCCCAAGACTTTCGGGTACAGTTGTATGTTAGTTGCGGTAGAATTATAGTGAAGTGTATGCTGTGACAGTTCATCCGCCTTCTTGAAGTTTTTTTTAAACTGAAAGTAAGGAGCGACATTTAAACTTAGAACGAACAGAAATTATTCCGTATATGAAAGGGAAAAGCTCTTTACGCTAAAGTTTGACTCTTTCTCACATCTCTATTTTTTTTAAATAATAATAAACTTTAGCGTAAAGAGCGAGGCGTTAAGAAGGGGACAGCCCCTTTCATATACGGAATAATTTCTGTTCGTTTTGAGTTCTAATTTCGCTCCTTACTTTCATTTAAAAAAACTTGTTTTTTATTTATTTTCTGAATGTTTTTAAATTAGTGCAGGTTTTGATTTTGGCTCACCGTACATGAATAATTAAAATGAAATTTGCATATTAATTTTACTTTTTAGGGGCTAAATGGCTTTCTTCAATGTTTTTTAATTTTATTTGCAAACGTTTTTATTAGTAATAAATATACGTAACTTACGTAACGAACTTCTATATTCGTATATTTTTATTACGTATATTAGGGGGATTCGCCCCCCCCCCTTGTCAATACCTCGCTCTTTACGCTAAAGTTCGATTTTTTTTTCCAATTCTTTAAGAATGGCCACTTAATCACAAAGGCCGTTAATTAGAATAAATAGCTCTTATGAAAGTACTAAAAAGACTTCAGCGTAAAGAGCGAGGTATTGACTATGGAACCCAATCACATACGCAATTGTTTCTGTTCGTTTTAAGTTTTGATATTTAAAAGTGTGAAAAGTTCTAATCTTAATTATTAGCGTGATTTTCTGCTTTCTTTTGTGTCAAAGCTTTAATAAATGAAAACCAAACCATTCAAAATAAATGACCTTTTCAATAAAATGCAAATGACAGTCAGCCATCCGAAGGGTTTGAGAATTAGGGGGGATTACCCTAATCTTATTTGCAGTAGTTCTTATTTGAAGACCTTGATTGGCTTTGTGGTATTATTTTGTTACAACGCACTGCTCGAAACACATCGTTTTCAGTAAAGCGCCAATCACCCTCTGGTTTTTAGAAGGCATAGGGGTGTGGTAATTCTACTTTTATTTGTGGTGATGTGTGTTCGAAACACATCGTTTTCAGTAAAGCGCCAATCACCCTCTGGTTTTTAGAAGGCATAGGGGTGTGGTAATTCTACTTTTATTTGTGGTGATGTGTGTTCGTCATAATTTTGAATTGATTTATCATTTTTATTTCTTTTTCTTAAGATTTATCTACTAACTCATAGCAGTGCCTCTTATCTTGACGTTTATTTTGATTTCTGTTTGTTCTAGGTTTCATTTATTCGTTGATAGTAATTTCTGCTCGTTTTAAGTTTGAATTATTGTATGGCTTTATTTCGGCTCATTTTAGTTTTTAATATGGCTCTTTACTTTTCTTTGAAGAACTTTTGTTTTGGGAAACGTTTTTATTTTTAAAATTAACCGTCAGAGAGGGGTGGTGCGGCAATGATATTCTCTTAAGGGATGTCTCATTCGGAAGCATTGGAAGTAGTCAGCAAATATTTTCTCAATTCCACAAAGTTTGTGAAAATGACACTTTGTGACCTAGCTAGTGGCTACAAATTACAACCTTCGACAAATTTATTTTATATCCCAACTGTATATTTGGCTTTCAATACCGTCCTACATCCTTTCAGAAATAGGATTTGGGATGGCTTTCTCAATAGCCTCTAATACACTGCTCTCTTTTTTCCTGGCGGAAGAAGGAAAAGCTAATAAACATCAGATTAATTGGTATCCCGATTTCCGATTCCCATTCTGTGAAACCTATCAACAAACAATTCCCGAAATGTTTTGTTATTTGTCATGTCTCTTTGTCTCCAGTTTTTACCCGCAACCGTTAATTAATGGCCGCATTAGTAATAATGATTCTGGTTTTCTTACTCTCTATGGATGCTGATTGTGAAACCATTCTCATTTTTTAGAAGAAGTACGTATATTTATAGTTTAGTTACGGTAGTAATTTAATTGGACCATAGATGAGCATAAACATGTTCCCACCATCCTACCAAAACTGTCTTTGTTAGCAACAGCTTTTTTACATGCTAATGCTTTTTTGCAAACCAAAATAAAATTGTACCTAATAGTTGACTGGAGAAAATCCAAAAAAGATGTAAAAACGGAAGAGGGGGGAGGAGGTGGACCAATTAAAAAAAAAATGGTCCAAATAGCCTTGGCAGTATGGATATATATATAAATTTGGGGACTCTAAGAAAGAAGCGTTGGTCATAAGATATCAGGTTCTGGGCATGGAGGGCCCTGGTTCTAGTACATGCTTAAGATCAAAGGTAAATTTGAAAAGCCAAGGGCTGTACAGCTGTCTGCAGGTATTGAAACAGGAGGGAGTCATGGGTGCCAGGCCTACTGAAACATCGTGTTTTTTTCTCAAAATCTAGGTCCGGAATAAATTCCTGCGTACGTGGCTGCTTGTTTGTTGCAGGTATCCATCCTACTTTTGTTAAAATTTGTAAGTCTTATTTCTGTTCAAAGTGTCTCATCCCTGTACCAACTTTGATATTAATATCGCTTTGCAAGCTGAGGTTGCAGATTCCCACAACTGATAAGTAGATAAACAATCGTATACAGTATAAACAAAAATGGACATATAATCTTATAGATATTGGATTTATATAGAGGCTTTACTTACTGCAAAGCATACATAATTCAATTTCTGTGTAACTAAAAAAACAATAATAAAGTATTCCATGCTTCTGCAAGTCAAATAAATACTATCGTATAAGGTAAAATGGCATGTTTTATAAGATATGTTAAGATAATCGCTTCTTTGCCACAGAGAAGAAATGCTGTTATTGCGCTAAAGTATAATTCATCAGTTTTAGCGTCCTTTATTTTATGACACGCCTTTTCACTGTGTGACAGAAGCAAGATGACAGACGTTTTCAAAGGAGGAATATAAATTAGGATTCGTTTGAGTTGGAGGCGAACCGAAGATGAAAAGCTGGGACGTATACCAGCCATGGGCATTTAAAGTAGATACAATAAAAATGTTGTACAGGCTTCTTTTTATATGAAAATGGTTTATAGTCAGAGAATTTTTCTTTGACCTTATTATGTTTCATATTTTTATTGTATTACTCCATTTTACAATCTAACATTTGCCATTTTCTTCTTCCTCAAATACAAGGCGGTATTTTATTTTGGAGGACTGAAATTTCTGTGGGGGAATAGCCTGAATTGATCGAACTGGGAATAACATAGACAAGAAGAACCACACATACCAGAATTTTAAACCAGCACGGGCATGAATACCTCCTCCCCCGTGTAAATGCCCGGTTCACCTACTATTGTGAATGTTGAATTGGAAAAGCTATAGCAAAATAGACAGATTCTTAATCCTGCCGAATAAACAAACAATCAACTAAATGTAAATAACCAAATATAAAATTAACGAAATACTATAGATTTTTTTACTGTTCTATTAGCTGCAACCCACGCGATATCTTGTATAGGGAAGATGCTAAAGAAACTAGTCAACCGGGTTCTTTCAACGGAGAAATCCTATGCCGAAATTACAAACGGTGGTTTGTACGATATTTAAACATTAGGGTTTAGGGGGAAAAAAGGTACCTAGGTTAGGCTACGTATTTAATATATGCAATGCTTTACCCCCACCCCCCTAATGTGCAAATATATAGCCGAAATTTGTTTCTAAACTATTGTATTTTCATCATATTTTGTTTTGTTTCATTAGAATTAACTAAACTTAACTTCTCGCATGGGTTCCAGCTAATAGAAGGGTACCAGATTTTTAATCACAAGTGCAGAGCAGGTTCAAAACTTAACGCGAGCAGTAATTGCTATAAATAAAGAAGTGAAAACTAAAACTAACAAAAGTCATCACAACAAAGGGCGGTATTGCAACCCCTCAAATCCCCGAACCCAAAATGTCCGTGTGCCATTTGCGCTATGCAGAAAACTAAATATACTGCTTATTCTGAAAGCTTTTTTAGCCAGTCGGTCGTTTTGCACATTTGATAAGAATGGATTTAAAAGGCAGAAAACTATGAAAAAAAGGGTAATCTAAAATAATTTTAGCTGTCAAAAATGTTTTATTTCGGTAAGTTCTTATCAACAATAAGTTGGATTTTACCACAAATCCTAATGAAGTTTCATTTACAATTACTGAAAACTACATGAATAACTTAACTTGAGAATTTGTCTTGGCGAACGATTTTCTATACATTTGAAAGGAAAGGATTTAAAAAGGAAGAAACCATCTATGGAAATTGAATGCTTATGAGACTAGTAAAAACTAAATCAATTTCTACAAAGAATCTGGTATAAAAAAGAGCTCATAGAGGTTTAGGAATTTTAAGGAAGTCAGGTCAAAATCATGGAAGTTTAAGGGTATATCGAAGAAAAAAAATATAGTTTTAAAAGTGCGTTTTGGGTTTTGGCGAGCGATCTGAATAATTTTTAATGATTGAAATTTGATGGCTTAAATATTCCCTCAACGATTTTGAGTAAAAGGTCGCAGAAAATCCCTGTTTTGCCAAATCGGAGGACACTGCTATGGGCTCGGTAGTTCTACTGTGCCTTACAGTCACAAAGATTGAAGATCTTTGCATGACCCTGATTGAAACTAGGGGTAATACCAACCTCAAGTTCGTAATCAACAACCCTAGAAGTAGCTAATTACCCGCTTTTATGAAAACCCAACACTCTTTGTGAAATACGTACTTAATGGGTCGTGATTTTGTATTTCAGCATAGGCATCAGATTTTTCACCATCTCTAGTGGGATTCGAAAACCATCTGCAAAATATTCACTTAGAGTGATTGATTTAAAACGTCATACTACGATTTTTACTATTCTATGACGAAACATTTATTCATTTTGGACCATTTTAAATTAAACGGAATAATTGAAACATTTATTCCTTAAATAGTCTCTTATCTATTCTAAGTTGAAAGAGACACAATAAATTTCAGACAAGGTACCCTTATCTGAAAGGGTACGGGGTCAAGATCCCCATTTTAGGCTCTCTGTATATATATTTTGAATATCACTGCATGCCTCGAACCTCAGCTAGGTGTAGAAGATCTACAATTAACGAAGTATCTACTTAACATGTTTTGATTTCTGACTTCTATAGTGTAAAATTGTCTCCGATATGTTATCACCAAGGTCAGAGGTTTCTTAAGTACCAGCTTTGGTGAAAATCGAACACCATTTGTGATTTTTTTAGTGTTCTTAGTGTGTTGTGATCTAGGACATTAGGATTGCGATCTCAGTAGACATTAAGATTACGATCACATTAGATAACGATTAAAATGTAATCATCTCAGGCCATTCCCCGACTAATTCCTTGATGATATTATTTGAAAAAAACTACGTTTTCTAAAGAGTTAAAAAGGCTGAGCCAAAAGTTCGAACCTTAAAACGTACAGGGATTAGGAGGTACAGTTGGGGGGCTGCCGCCTCCCAAACCCCCCCTTTAAATAAAAAAAACTTTTTTAAACTGAAAGTAAGGAGCGACATTAAAACTTAAAACGAACAGAAATTATTCCGTATATGAAAGGGACTGTGCCTTCCTCAACGCCTCGCTCTTTACGCTAAAATTTGACTTTCTCACAACTCTTTTTTTTAAACAATAAAAACTTTAGCGTGAAGAGCGAGGCGTTGAGGAGGGCACAGCCCCTTTCATATACGGAATAATTTCTGTTCGTTTTAAGTTTTAATGTCGCTCCTTACTTTCAGTTTAAAAAAAAAATTATTTAAAGGCTGCGAAAGCGGGGGGTTTGGGAGGCAGCAGCCCCCCAACTGTACCTCCTAATCCCTGTACGTTTTAAGGTTCGAACTTTTGACTCAGCCTCTTTAACTCTTTAGAAAAGGTAGTTTTTTTCAAATAATTTCTGCACATTTTTGTACAGTTTATTACTTATTACTGCTTGACTAACTGTTAGCTGATCGTGTCAGGAGTTAAAGTTGGGGGGCTGCCGCCCCCCAAACCCCCCGCTCTTGAAGATTCTTGTGTTAAGGCTTTTAATTCCTGAATACTCAAATCAAATGCACAGTAAGATTTTCTTTTTTCAACTTGTCTTCGAGCATGCGGGTATACGGCATGTTATCAAAGCAGTGGAGACTTACCTGTAACCTGAAGGTCGACTGTGATATTCTTCTGGAGACGCCTGTTGAGCCGAAGGATTTAATATATTGGATTTAAAAAAGAAACTGAGTTTCTTTTTTAAACTTTAAATTCAATATATAAAAATTTCTTCTGACGGGGAATCGAACCCCGGTCTTGCGCCTGACAGTCAGGATTAGCGACCACTGTACCAAAGAGACACGTTACATTATTTTTATTCTGTGCGATGTATTTTTGACGCAAGCAAATCCCGACAAAACTTGATATTTGGTTTTTGGAAAACAGAGAAGGAGTGATCGGATTGAGCTGAAATTTTGAGGATAAGCTCCCGGGCCCCAGGAAAGCTTATCCTCTAAATTTCAGCCCGATCGGACAACGTAAAGGGGGGCTGTGGTGGGAAAATTTAACATGGGCTCTTATAGGAAAACGAGGTTTTTCGTAAATGTAAATTCGGGGGATAATTTTTTCGGTCTGAAAATATCAAAAGGCCCTAACAGGTCGAATTCCGCTTCGAATGAGTCCTCATTCACCCGGATCCGTTGCCAACTGTGGCCTGTAGGCGTGGCTAATAAAAAAAAGAGAAATGAACATTATGTGGCTATATCTGTTTTTTGGAAAACAGGGAAGGAGTGATCGGATTGAACTGAAATTTCGAGGATAAGCTCCCGGGCCCTAGGAAAGCTCAACCTCTAAATTTCAGCCCGATCGGACAACGTAAAGGGGGGCTGTGGTGGGAGGGTTAAAACTTCCGGCCCAGTTTACCCCATGAAGATAAAGTCGGAGGAGGATGAAATTTTGCACGTTTCTTAGTTTGAGCTTGGGCTACAAAATGCGATCACCGCCGTCTCTCTGCGACCTCTAGGACCGGAAATCGCTTAACATTGTGGTGGGTCGCCTCTTTAAAGAGGCATAAGTGTGCCTCCTTGAATGAGTTGAAAGAGGATGAATGTAATGTTCCAAAAATGAACTGGGTTAGGGCAGGGATTGTTTGAGGTGGCACGGGCCTAAAGCCTCCCTTTTTTGGCCTCTAATCATATAGATTGCAAGTCATCGCATGACGCTGATTTTAAGGAGGTGTAAAATGTCCGCCATTTGTGAAATATGATTAACGTTTTTTGGTTTCGGTGGTCTATGTAGCAATATTAATCTCGGAATTTTGCAATGAAGGAATATATAAATCTTTACAAACCAAAGCTGTTAGAAATCAACCGCCACTTGTGAATATGTACCATTGTCAAATAATCTCTGTGTAATCATCAATCAAAAGAGGTATATAATGTCAATATGTCTGTAGTCTGTTGAGTGGATGGAGAGACGGGCCCCAGGAACCTACTGAGGACTCAAATCAAATAAATTGAAAGTATTTGCATGACTTATTTGAAACAAAGTAGGACTTGTCCGTCACTTGGGAAATATGATAAAAGTACTTCCAGTCCAAATAAAATCATCAAAACTTCCCTAATCACTTTCTACGTAAATATCTTAGGCACAACCTTTCGAGGGGCTCATTCCTGCCAAAATATACAATGTATTTTTGCTTCAGAATAATAATGTTTGGCCCAAGGTATGTTTTGGAGTATTTTATTGCTGTAATTACGTGTCTGCTCATTTTATTCATTTTAATGGAATTTTCATTGATATATTAAATCAAAATACGGCAATTCTCAGTTTAATGGGCTTTTTATAAGACAGGAAGTAAATACCAGCAAATCCTATTGGTTCATCCAAACTTGTTCCAAGATATCTTTAAAAAATGACAGTGCGACAAATTCATCCTGGATGGCGTTTGATGTTTTTCTAAAAGCACGGATTGCGACGTTTGACAGGCCCGGGAATTAATTGCGCCCCGATGTTTCTGGCGTCTTGTTTTCTTTTCAAAACGTCGGACTTGCGTTGGCATTCCGAATTTCTTTTGAGCGTTGAAAGCCGATTTGTTCATCTGGAAAATTTGCCAGGAGATATAAAATATACTGCGACTCTAGAAAGGTTTATATCTGCTGGAAAATGTTATCACAGAGTTGACAGATTTATATTGCCGGTTATGTCTTCATTTTGTATTGAATGAGGTTATGTGAGGTTAGGTTTCGAATGTTTAAAAATAAACTATTGGAAAATAAAGGAACAAAATTAACTGTCTAGGAGTATTCAGCATTGGAATAAAAGGTACAAAGTCGTTATTTAAAAAAAAAACAATCGTTTTCCCTTAAAGAAGTTAGAAATATGTTTCTTACTTATGTTTTGTTGTTAATCATATGTTTTTGTTGCTAATCAATATGTTTTGTTGTTAGACAGTTTTTAGCGAAAACGTAAGTGACGATCTAGGAAGTTGGATTGGAGAGCCTCTGATATGCAGTGACTGTTGAAATATACATTTAATCAGAGCTTAATTTAAATTATACCTTTGAAATCTTTCGCCCATGTGTCATTTACTTCAACAAACCATGAAACATGAGAGAAATTTTGAGTTTTTTTTTTCAGTTACTTAGTTGGTAGAATGAGAACACACCACTCGATGTGTCCTTTTATGCTTTTTCCAGATATACTAACCGCTTTCTTCACAAATTTGATTTTAGCCTCGTAAAGAGACCCTTAAAGTGACACTTCGTCCCTCATTAATTGTCAACAGATAATTGTTACCAAAATTTCTGATAAATACTCTAAAACAGTTATAAGTACTTGCCTATATCAATTCTAAAGTGCATTGCTTCACTTAACCCCCACTCCCCTCTGATGCATAAACATACAGTCCACTATAAATATTCACACTATTTATAGGATTGACCCCCCCCCCCCCAATTGATTACTGTTTGTCGTAAAATAATAAAGAAGAAAATAGTCGTGCAATTGAAAAAAAAAACAGTTGTAATATATAGAATAGACTGTATATTAATACAGTTTTAATACATAGAATAGACTGTATATTAATACAGTTTTAATACATAGAATAGACTGTATATTAATACAGTTTTAATACATAGAATAGACTGTATATTAATACAGTTTTAATACATAGAATAGACTGTATATTAATACAGTTTTAATACATAGAATAGACTGTATATTAATACAGTTTTAATACATAGAATAGACTGTATATTAATACAGTTTTAATACATAGAATAGACTGTATATTAATACAGTTTTAATACATAGAATAGACTGTATATTTTTCCATCAGAAGGAGGAGAAGATAGTGTGAAGCTATACAATTAAAGAATGAGAAAAATAATTATTTATGTTTGTTGTAAGGTAATTTTCAGAAAATCCCCATGAATGCCGCGCGGCTGGATTTAGAAACCTATGCTTTTATCAGAGTCTCCTGTATGTTCGCTTTTATATCCTCTTTTTGCTAAATCTTACTACTACTACTACTAACAACTCATCGCAGCACCAAGCCGCCTGAGGCCAACACAGCTACGCACGCTCCTCCTCCACCCCAATCTATTCAAAGCCTCCCTTTTTACACCCGCCCACGAAGTTCCCATTTCCTTTAAATCTTTCTTTATGACGTCCTCCCAACCCAGACGGGGACGACCTGCTTTCCGTTTAGCCCTAGATGGTTGGCCGAAAAGAACAATCTTCGGCAATCTGTCATCCTTCATCCGAACAACATGCCCTAACCACCTCAACCTTTCTTTCATTATAGACCTAGAAAGTGGTATTGAACCACATTTTTTCGTATTTGCTAAATCTTGCAGGTTTTTATAGACAATAAACTTGACAGAAATTGTTCAATTCCTCAGTCTTGTTTTTCTCCATTCCTTTTATATAGTATCATGAAAATACAATGAAAAATCAGATTCATTGGTCCTGGGAATATCATTATAATTTTATTGATCAATTTCAAGGAAGAATTACTTGGCATTTAAGTGATCTTGGACATTAAGTGTGTAGAAAATAATTCGAAAATTAAAATGAATCCCATATTAGACGTAAATTTGCACAGCCCTGTGCTAAAGAATCGAAGATAGCCCGCTGCGAATTTTCTGAATTCCAGGGAGGAATCTTTAGGGAGAAATTATCTTTATTTTAAAATGAACCAAATTACAAATGTATCGGCCTGACTCGTGAACTCTTTTCGCTAGGAATAATTGTAATGAGTTGCGTCTGGCTATTCATTGGCTGAGGTGACATAGGTGACATCCAAAGGGAAGCCCCTTTCTTTACAATTTTATCAGAGTTAAATATGCAAAAGTCTAACCCCCCCCCCCCAAAAAAAAAGATTATCCATGAAGTTTAAACTTGATTACCTAGTCGCGAGACAAAGCAGGCAAGAACTAACCAAAGCGTAAAAGCAGTCTATTTTTAAGCAAACTTGTCTGAACGAAGTCTGCAGTGAGAAACCTTCGCTTGCCTTATATATATGACTATTAGAAACTTACTGACGCTTACTTAAGGTTAGGCATGTGAGGGGACGTCTCAGCTAACCATTGTGCAAAGTTGCTCGATTGTTTCAAGACAGTGATTGGCTGGGAGTTGCTGATATTACCAATTATATAATGCAAGATGGATGTCTATTTTGGAAACCTGCTGTAACACCTCCATGAATAGGGACTGTATTAGATTAGTTTAAAGATATTTCCCTATATTTTTCCACATGAAAAAAAAAAATTCATGTAAACTGATCTGCTTTATGCCTTTACATGCGATTGGATTACATTGTTCATCTTTAAGGTATATTCGGCTACCTGCAGCATAATCCATGCAAATCTATTCATGTCCTAGCCCCTGTATAGAAAATTAAATCCATTCAAAGGGACAACCGAAGGTTTTTAGGGTTTTTGCAATCTGTCGGCTTGAAACCATAATTAATATTGACAAATGGTAATTGGCTGGGCTGACAGGGCGTAAGGTCTTTTTTATGTTTGGGAAAATTCTCTGTAGGGGATTAAAGGGATGTACACTAGACACACTTGCGGTTAAATGCTCACAGAGAGTCGTACCAATAGAGGCGGAGACGCAGAAAGGTAACAGACAGTTGTAGGCTAGCGATATTTTCAATTTTATAATTTGTGTTGATGATTTTATAATATAATTTCAATTTTATAATTTGTGTTGATGATTTTAAAATATAGATGAGAAATGATTCCTGACAGGGAGTATAAAGTTAAGAAAGGTTGCTGACTAGGCCCGTATGCAGGGTTTAGTTTCGAGGGGGGGGGGCACAACTTTGACGAAAAAGACAAAACTAGTCACAATTGGAATGTATATATTATAGGAAAAACTGTAAAATCTTGAGATTTTTTTTTCTTGGGAGGGAGCATAAGCATCATTTGCTATGCTTTCCAACCCTATGAGCCTGTATTTGGCTTGTAAAAAAATAAAGTCGTTATGAAAAGAACTAAGAAAATAAGAAAAAATGGAACTTTTCCGCTAAAGGACTACCCCCAATACCGGTACGTATAGACTTATCTGAATACCAGGGCGCTTTGGTCCCTCACACTTAACCGTATTGAATATTCTTATGGTTGCAAATGAATGTAATGTCAGGTTAGGTTTTTTTTAATCCTTGAGATTAAATGTAGGTGTCTTTTATGTTTACTATTTACTAATTAAACTAACTATTTCCAGAACTAGAATCTTAGTGATAGTCAGTTAACGGGTTTAAAAGTAAAAAAAAAAAATAATAAAAATAATGGTGCTCCTTTAACGGAAAAGTTCCAAAAAAGCTGACGATTGAGAAATAATTTAACTAAAAAGGCAAACGCTACAGAAGTTGCAAAAGATAGGATTGTCTAAATCAGAAATTGCAAAGAATCTTATAATTATTATGCGTAAAGCGTCTCATGCATTGGCTGTTTTATTGTCAATATTTTCCTTTTTTAAATAATAACTGTTCAGGTTTTAAAACCACTTTAGGTACCCTTCAGTTTGAAAGTAAGTTTAAGTCTATTGGTGGCCATATTTTTAACGAGTTACTGTAATTTGTTTCAGGGGGGGGGGGCAGATTTGAACCATTTAAACACATGAACATCGAAATTAGTGGAATTCACATGTAAAACGTGCAACTTTTTTTTAAGTTATAGATTAGCTTTTATGAGTAAGGTAGAGAAGTTGTCTTTTAATTCCTGATTCGGGAATCTCTTTATTCGTTTTGTTAGAGATGAAGCAGACAAATGTATAGATAGAAATGTAAAAAGTAAAGATACAAAAACCAAGCTTGAAAATTGGCGTCCAGTTATGAGCAACTCCCACGTTTGTATGAGAAAAGTTATCAGCATCCATTAAAATGTATGATGATAGATTTTAGACTTCCGAGTACCTTTTTAGGAGGGGAACATGGATATAGCTAGAGGGACAAGGCTAGGCAATGTTTGTACTCTCTAGAAAACTCATTGGCTCATAGAAAATCCTCTCAAAGGGAGTGTAAAGCTACGTTCTGACAAAAGACGACCTGAGCCAAAATCCCCGCCCACGTCCTTGAGGGAGCATTTTAAATATTTTACGAAGGTTTTCAAACTTTGAAAAATTGCACGAGCTGTTAATTTTCCCAAATCGTTATTGGGCTACTGTTGTGTTTCTTCTGTGCAATAAGATCAATCCAAAGGTTGTAGGAAGTAAGTTAATAGAGATAATATTGCAGGTTTAATCAAGTTATATTAACTGCCTCGTTGGAGTGCCACAACGCGAAATTCTCTCTGAATGTTAAATTCCTGAATGTTTTTTTTTTTGGTCGATCCGAGGTTTGGGTACGGGTTCTTTTCTGCAAACTCCAGAATGCACTAATAATAATAAAACAAAGATTAACTCGGCCAAAATTTTGAAGTTAAACCGAGTCAGTGGGGAAGTAAAGCCGATAGCCGAATACCAAATTTTGACTCATAGTCTCATAAACTTATAGACTCATAAACTTCAGTGGGTTTTTTTTTTATGTACTCTTCAGAACTAAAAAATTGATTTAATTATGTTCAATTTAATTTTGTCTTTCAGCTTAATCATTCTAGTGTTTTAACAGGTCTCACTATAATAAATGGATTTTCAGTTTTACTTTTCCAACAAAATTCTTCTAATAGATCTTTTATTCGTTCTGTCTGGCTTTTATTCGTTCGTTCGTTCAGCATCATTTATGAGGGCCAAAGCGTGACCTTTATACTTAGAAATCTTTTCAAACACGAGGCAACCCCGTAGTGCTTTTGACACGGCGTGGGGTAGACACTAAGAGACTACCGGTCGCATTACCGATTTGCTATGGCTACCCAAGTCTCGCCAAATTTACCTTCTGGGATATAATGATGCCGGTAGTACAAAGGACAGGTATCTAATGGAGCTGCTACTAAGGGACTAATAATACGTATTTCAATAAGGTACACCTCTCAAAGTAAGAAAACCTGATTGAAGGGGCGTAGCCAGAATCCCCTTTTGGAGAAATCCAACTCATTCGAGGAAGGAGAGTTTAGCTAGGGAACGACTGTTATTTAGCCATTATAAGATTAAAATATTCATATTGTGGCAAAAAATAAAATAAAATGTATCTGCTAAACAGATTTCAACTCGCTTTTGACAACATGTATTTCCTGTAAGCATATAGGTTTTTGTATTTCTTTTCTTTTTATTTGATGCAGAAATGTTTAGCGCTTAGGCTTAACTACACAAGACGTTTTATGAACCTTAAATTCAACGCCCACAATATCATAGTACCTTCAGTGCATAGAATTTAATTTTTAATAGTATACATGCGACGTATAGCTTATTTCATGTAAAGTCGTGGGTCCTTATATCTAATGTAGTCTATTTATTACGTTGGCATCCATTTTTTTATTCCCTTTACTTTGTCTCCAAATGGCCTATACGTGATTTTACCTTTGGATCAGGGGCGGATCTAGAGCAAAATCTTGATGGAGGCGCAATGTGACAAGGGTGCCATTAAGCAAAATTCGAGGGGGGGGCAATGTGGTAAAGGTGCCAATAATTGACCAAATTAACAAATTCATTCTAAAAAATAGTAAAAAAAAGAATAAAAACAAGGAATGAGGGTGCCAGGAAAAATCTTTGGGTGGCATAGGGTCCCCGCCCCCTGGATCTGCCATTGCTTTGGATGGCTGACATTAAACAGATTCTTGAGGTAAAATCAGAACGGATCGTTCCAAAGTAAAATCAGGAATTTTGGTTAAATATAGGGAACTGGAAATATACTAGTATAAGAAAAAATGGATTCTAAAATTTAACATAGGACCAATTAATTGTTCATAATATTAATTGTGGCTATGGTTTTGGCTTTAATGCTAAACAGTACATCGATTTAATGATGCAACTAGCCCATGACAGTGAATAACATCTTTAGAAGATTGCTGTTATAAAATAATGCCTTTATTGTCCAATAAATTGCTATCTATGTTATTGTCCCTTTTTAATTTGGTTTCTTCTTCGAAATTTATTTGCCATAATACTGCGTAATTTGTTTAATTTTACAATTCTCTAATGTTAATTAAATCTTACTTTCGCTGTTAAAAATTAAACTCTATTTTATATTTATGTTTTCAATTTTGTGTCCTTACATTAATTGCAAAATCGTGCAGAAAAAATTAATTTCTATTTTAAAATGCAGCTATTTAATATTTATAGCTTAATATAACACAGTGCATAAAGTTGCAGTTCTAATTTTAAAAGGGCATTTTTCTTATTATGTACGGTAGGCTTAACGTTTCATTTCAAAACCGGGCTTTCAAACGAGTTTATACTCCGTTTTTTACTTATCTCAGAACCGAGGAGCATTGGACGCTCAGTACTCACTTTGCTTTAAAGCCGCAATTCTAATAGCATGGGTAACTTGCAGAATAGCAAGTTGCCCATACTCTTTGGCCCGCAGTGTCATTGTCAAAGTTGATCGAGCAATGGACTAAAACTATGGCAAAATCCATGTAAAATCCCGATTACAGAAAAGTTGAGGGATTGCTCTCTCTCAGAAATCATGTGTACCTGGTGTATCGTGGTGGAACTGTGCCAAACCGTTTGATGAGTATGCGAAGCATTTTGGGACTATGCCAGGCGTGACAGAATTGTTCCAAGCGTTTTGGGGAGTATGGCAAGCGTGGAGGAAATGTTCCAAGCGTGACAGAGCTGTGTGGCACACCAGGCGTTCGGAGAAGGTGTGCACGAGGAGGTGGCGAGTTTTCGCCTCTCGAGAGAAATAACCCGAAATTGGAATAAAATGCATAAGTGGTCTTCAAATGCGTGTCTAGTTAGATTACCATGTCTAGACACTGTGTACCCATAAATGATCAGGCAGTACCTGTTCACGTGTAAATTCGGAGCTCGGCTGCAACAAGTTATAGCTAAGCATCAAGTTCTATGATCTAGAACTCTGTGTCTATAATTCTAAGTTCTACCAATCAAGCAGCTTCTATTTTCACTGTGTTTATCATTGATGCTAATTAATTTTGTCCACATGTATTTCTGGCTAGACATAGAAGTCTTGCTAGAACAAAATGTGAAAGCCGATCAACGGAACAAATCCCTACCTAAGAAATTCCGCGATACCAGAAAAAATCGGATTGTTTTGTCTCAGGCCATAGTGATATCGAAAGAGTTTTGACGATTTTTTCAAAAACACCCAAAAAGGACGAAGATATCAAAACAATATTTTGTTAAAACTCACTTTTTGGGAAATCGCTAAATTATGAAAATCGAAAGTCCCAACTTGAAATTGAAGAAATCTTGTAGCCCAAATTTAACATTGTTGATAATTTTTCTTCTCATCGTTTTGATGAGATGATACTTTTGATTACTTTAAAATTTGAAGGTAAGCAATGACACGAGGGCAGGGAATTTGAGCCTAAACCTCTCGTCCACACTGAATCCGAAAAAATGCGCTTTATCCCAATATTTTTTGGACAATTTGCATATTTTAGTTTTATTACTCCACCCCAACCTGCCATATACTCCTATTTGAGGTTAGATAGGGACTATCTCACCCTTGCCTGTGCTCGAAGTCTTAATGAGTCCCTAAAAAAGAATACTGCCACAAAGAGTTGATTTTCCTTCTAAAGTGGCTTAAATATATTTTCTATAACTATATCTCTCTCCTTTCTCTTCTCTTTTCTTTGGATACAATAGACGCTAGTCTATTTATCAGTGACTGTAGTCTATAGTTCTTTGGTAGGTTTAGGGAAAGGGGTTGAAAATTTCTATGATTTAGGTATTAGCGTCCTCAAAGCATTCAAAACTCCTGGGTATATAATAGATCCATGCTTAGTCCAATGAAGCATATTGGATTCCATTCAACGGATAAGACCTTTCCAATTTTCTCACCTTTGCCTCCTGTTGTTTCCTTCCTTCCTTACAAAATCTGCTGACAGGACCTAACATAAGACATTTCTAAAATGTCAAAATTAGCTACCGGGCTTTTGTGAATTTCACTATTCGCACGACTGCCCCTATTCAAACCAGTTCAAGTAGAAATCTTTACGAGTGCTACCTAAGTCCCATTGTAAATGATATGATAGGCAGAGGCGCCCCTTTGCTATTGTTGCTTATTTTTGTGGATTCTTGAGAAATTCCAAGGTGCTTGTCTTATACCAAGTTTATTGAAGTGAGAGGGTTCTTATTTGACTAAAATCACCTTATGTGACATGTGTGAACTTGTGTATTTGTTTTTATTGACATACGAACTTAAGTGTTCCCTACTTTAATTGAATTATTGTCGATAGTTTAGCTCATTAGTAAAATACCATCATTATATCTAACCTGTCCAAGGCTCATGGGCATTTCAAAGGTGTTTCGAAACATGACTGTTGGTAGAACACAAATAGTTCCTAACGTAACAAGAAATTTTTGAGTTGAAGATATAGCTATTAATACTGGATGGTCTGTATGGGCATTCAACAACTCTCATGAAATCTGGTGTTAAGTTACTCCCCCCCCCACCCATTGTGCTATTAGACATAGACGGAAGAAAGGAGTTCAGGGGTTGTGCTTTGAGAAGGATGCTCTGTTTTTGGAAGACCTGTTGGGTCGTAAGCTCTTTGAAAATCATCATGGAGGGGCCTATTTGTTGCCTTATGCGCGAGTCTTTATGCTAGGAATTAAGAAGTTTCAAATAGCTGTCTTGGGCACAGTTTTATTATTGACGTCTTCTTTTTTACGAAAATAAAATTTTGACATTACGATGAATAGAACTCGTGTGGTGTCTAAATCATCAGAAATTATTCTTTTATGATACCTTCTTCATTTATCTCAGAATTGCACAGGATAGCTATGAAAAGGTAGTCAAGTTACTTTTTACAAGAAGTAAGTGCCTCATTCGAGCTTACTGCACTGTGTATAGAATACCGAAAATGGAAGTGATAAAAAAAACTATGGCTAGGATTTGTATGAAAGTCATTTGGTACTATTTTCTGATTAAAACAATACAACTACAGGTGAATGAGTTTAGAACAAGTAGAATATCGCCGTTTGCTTGAATATATTACTTCTGAATCTTATTGACATTATTAATTGCACTATCTTCCAAGATTACAATAGAGCTTTTGACTCTGCTAACACGGTTTTTGTTTTCCATCTCTTGTGGCTTATCTTTTAATTTTAATAAAATAATTGGAGCCTAAATATTGGATATTGGAAACATTATTATTGGTACTTTCGCATTAGTGGGCCCCTCTAAAGAAGTCATATAAGAGATGCTAGATGCTACAGTCAAACAGGCGTTGAAAAACCCGTTTTGATACAAGATGATTCAAGACACCACTGAGAGAAATACTTTGTCTAGCGTGGTTTTAATTGCGTATACGATATTAGACTGTGGGTTTTTGGAGTTTATATGGGGAAAAGGGTACCTAGGTTAGGTTAGGTTACGTATTTAATATATGCTATGCTTTGCCCCCCCCCCACTCCCCCAATGTGCAAATATATAGCCCAAATTTGTTTCTAAACTATTATATAGTCATCCTTTTTTATTTTATTTCATTAGCATTAACCAAACTTGACTTTTTAGAAAGGCCCATCTAATGCGAAAGTACCTTATTATTATTCCACAAATTTAAGATTCACCAGTTTTAATTTTACTCACAGGTGATTTTTCTAATCGTTTATTTTAACTAAGCTTTCTTTTCCAGTTTGTTAAACAAGGGAAGTTGGATGATACGTGTCTCCAAGACCCTGATTGTTTTATGGTGAGTTTCCATTGTTATCTACTGAGTTAAAAAGTAAAAATTGTAGATACACTATAGTATCCAAAACTAGGAAAACTAAATCTTAATTTGGTATTGAATAATGGTAAGCCTATTTTCAAAAATATAAACCAAAAAATACTATGCTTTCGAAGGTATTTAACTCAATGCTGGTGGAATTATTGCTTCAAAATGCTATGCGCGTTTTACTACAGGATTTTAGCACAACAATACAAAAGTCTTTGTATTTTTCATAAAGAATAGAGAGAGAAAGAAGTTACTGACATGACAAAGCGATGGTCACAATTCGGTTTTCCTGTCTCGTATCTCTTTCTCTCCAATGTGCACATCATTGCGGGGAATTTGTTGCGAAATGGGCGACGTAATTGTGCAAGCTATTTTTCTGCTGCCTCAGATTTACTACTTTGAAAAATATTAGCTCAGGATTTTGGGCCCCTGATATGCTGGGGTGGATTGATATTTGCTCGTTCCAAATTATAAGACATAAAACTCCCAAGAAGATGCAAAGATTCTGAACCTTTAAACCAAATGAATCTAACCAATAGGTTCTATCACTGTAAAATGTACAGAGAATTGGCTGACCATCAAAGAAGGGCTAAGAAAATTGAGAAAATTTGGGTTTTCAAGGATTGCACTTCCCCTCTTGCGTACATGCCTGGTGTATTCTATATCGGCAGGTCCTTGCTTCTAATCATTTCGGTGGATAATGGTGCCTGGCAAGCACAGTATATAAATTATAGGCAGTATGATCTTTCCGAGGTGCGAGTGCTCCAGAGAACGTAGAAACATAAGCGACATTAGATCTTTTCACGGGTAGACAAGTTAGATTTCTCTTGAACGCGAAACTTGGCTTCAACGTTGGAACATTAAATTTTGAAGAAACTAATTTTAAATTAATTTATTCTAATACATATATGAAAATCGGTAATTAATAGTGAAATGCTATTATTAGATGTTTTTAGGAATTAAAAGTAGGTTTCGAAGTCTCAAGTTGGTTTCAAAGGCATTTTGAGAAAGTTTTTGCCAAAATACGTGTTCCAGGGTAATTAGACCGCTGATGGCAGATCAAATGAGAGGAGCTGTTTGTACGCGCTAATGCAAGAATAAGTGACAGGAGCTGTTTGTTCGCACCGAGAATGAAGAGCCAGAAATTATCTGCGGTAAACTTACTGCTATATCTTTATACAGTGCTGGTAAGCCACCATAGTCTAGTCCTATGACACCTATCAAGAATTTAGGAAACCGTGGGTTCGACTCTGGTGAATATATATATTTTTTTTAAAGCAAATATCCACTATTGCAGTGCAATACTTTTGAATTTGGACTGCCAAACCACAAGAAAAACATTTAAACTACCTGAATCCACAAGTGGATCGGTCCATTGTAGTAGAATACGTATATGGCTTCGCGAACGTGATACGGGGCAAGACAAGTGGATTAGTTTGGGGAACGCATAAGTGGGGTGTCAGTTTTCAGATGGCATTGAGAAAACCACCGTTGACGAGAATCTGATACAATAGTGACTTGTTCCAAAACTAATTAACTATTACCTACCCATCATAGGCTTTTCGAGGTTTCTTACAAAGCCGATGAATCTATTTCGTACTTTTAGAGTTAGATCCTCATTCACGCCACTCTTTCCTTCTTTTTTATCTGTCAAGAGATTTCCGGAGTAAATTTATACCTTTAATCCCGACCGGAGGGGTTCGGGGATGGAGCTCTCGCTCTGTTAACTAAATGAGGTCGCAGATGGAGTTTTAAAATATCAAGGGGAACAAGATCCTTGTATCTTAGACACATAAAGCTTCTATTTGAATTTTTGAGGTTAATTGATAAATATAACTTGTTTCTTGTTTTCTATAATAAATATAGCTTGTTTTCTGCCAAATTTAAACAGCTATATTCAATCAGTCAATATCTTTATTGCCCAAAAAACACACAAGGGTTCAATATGGAGTAGATAAAGACAAAAAAAAAAGAAGAACACACTCACAAAGAAAACTATACTACCAAGAATAGATTCAAATATTTCTACTAACACATAGCAGGATGGAGGCTGTTTGTCCTATCAAGCCTAGAAAAATAGCGACCGCGACGCTGCTCAGCCACGGTTAGTGGCTCAGTTAACCCGTAGGCTGACACTAGTATCTTGTTTCTAGCCCGTAGGGGTATACAAAAGAGAAATTTCGCGAAACGAAAACATACGGATCCAAAAGTATTTTTATCAATTACCGTAAACATATTCCAAAATGGTTTCAATGCGAGGACATGAGGCATCGCAAAAGCGTTGTAGACACTGGCTTAAAAGTGTTGTACACATATTGGGATTAAAACACTTTAGGCGAAGAATGGAAGGCTCCAGTGGTCTATGGCAAGCAACCGAAGGCCGATAAAGCTGACGAAGTATGCTTTTTGTCTGCTAATATATATACAATATATAATAGGCTATATAGTCTATGTAAATTCATATCCTATGATGTAAAGTGTGTACCTTGAGGTGTGGAATCAGTGCCAAAAGAAGATACATTTGTATTAAGATAGGAAGAAGAGATATAATACACCCAGAAACCTTCCAAGAACCTTCGACGTATAAAATTATGTCGAAGTAAACTAAAGCACGACAAAATTGGGATATCTGGGCCTAAAAACGAGTTTTAACTCGACTTCCCTCCTAGACAGTGGTGTTATTCCTCCAAAAGTTTCGTCTACGCGCACTTTCCTAATGTACATTGGCTTATTTGTAAGCCGATCGGTCCATCACAATCATAAGACATTGCAGATAATACCCTATGCAACAAGATCACTGCAGTTCAACTGGAAATTGATATCTCTTATCATTCTAAAGAAATCGCGTATTTTTTGTTTCAAGCGCCAAGATTGAATTTCAAAGTTGAATCTTGGCGTAGAAACTGAGGTTACTCGGATTACAGAATTACTTACTAGTTGCCAAAACGAATCAAAATGTCTATAGTCTGGGACCCAACCGAAGGAATGTGCTCTATTTCAGTTTGTGAGTGGTCAGTGAAATGACCAAGATTTTTCTGTACCAAAGGACAGAGCATGACCTGCTGATCCCGGGAAGGCCCGCTATACCGGTGTCAGACGCTGGCATCAGCAGCTATATCAGTTCGAAGTTGCCTTTTCGCTTCTTTTTTTCTCGGCTAGCAACGCCATCTTGAGAGTACAAGATACATGCCCTAAGTAGGAAACGCTATTAGTGGCGTTTCTTTTGCGTGGTTGGTTCCGTGGTTTAATCGTGTTTTGCCATTTTTTGCGTTTTCGACAAAACACGTAACAGCATGTTTTAACAAAACTTCGTTTTTTTTGCGAAACACGAAACATCATGTTGCCTGTTCGACTGTCTGTTTCCTCAAACTTGGAACTTGCTCTTTGTGCGTGTTGCGTGTTCCATTGGTCCCTATCCAGATAGAAAAAAGTTATCTGTAGATGACAAAAGAAAGAATAAGATGTAAGGGAAGAAAATGGACATAGATCCTGCTGAATATGCGTTTTTGAATAGAGGCCAAGGTGAAACATATGTGTACAAGAAAACAGGCAAGTAAAAAGCTCAGAATTTTTCCACATGTTTCTACAGTTTTGAATATTTTGCCACTTTTCCTAAAATGCGTTTTTAGACGTTCAACCAGGAACATGGACAGAGATCACAAAAGCGACAAAAACTGCGTTTTTGGGCTAGAACATGAAACTTGGAACATGAACCATGAAACACGGAACTTCGAAAAAAAACGCAGCTATTGTCGAGGGAAAGTATCTGGATAAAATGATCCCACAAAAGCCAACAAGCTAATTTCATTATCTCATACATCCAGCATATATCAGTATTTGCCAGCGTGTTTCAGGCTTCATCAGTGATTTATCAAGTGTAGTGTATCTAGCAAGCGTAGCCTAGTATTAGTAGGCTATAGCATAGTAGCCTAGTATTTCAGGGGTTGACAACCTTTTGCATCAGCTTCCTGTTCAGTTCCGAGCACAGTTTATAGAATTAGCAGTATGATCATTCCCTATCTCACCCATTATAAAATTAGTGACTTACAAATAAAGTAAACATACTACTTGATGCCCTTTTTATGCTCTTAACCAATATAATAATCATTTTTATCAAATGAATTTTCTCCCCCCCCCCCCTAGGGGGGGGGTTATATATACCAATATATACTAGGGGGGGGGCTATATATACCAATTCGGGTATATATTTGCACATTAGAGGGAGGGGGGTAAGTTTTAAACCTACCTCTCATTTGTATCAGAAATAAACTTTACCCCCACTGCCCTAATGTGCAAATATATACCCTGAATTGGTATTAATAGGGGTGGGGGTAAAATTCATTTCTGAAAAAGAGGAGTAAAATATAGAAAATAGAGGGGTATTGTCTGGGTGACAACTATCATTGTGAGAAAGTATAAGTTCAGGAATCTAAAAGTTTCAGTTGTATTGACATGCTTCAGAATTTAGTTGTAATAGCACTATTTCTTACATTTAGAAACAGTAGGCTAACAAAGGGGGAATAATTGATCATTTTTTTTTTTTAACCTTGTTTCCATCAGGGGCATAGCTCCAGTATTGATAAAATTCTACTTAAGCTACTTTTGGCTATCTTGGATAGGGGATAAGTTAGGAAAATGAAACTTTCAGGGATGGGTCTACAGGCTAAAGTATGTCCTGGGAAGGTATTCTGAAGTACCCACCTCCACTCCTCCCTCTAGAGGGTCCTGGCCTTTGATTTTGAGTGAAACCTTGCAAAATAGATCTTCTGCTTGAATGAATTAAAACAACAAAATTTTCAGCTTCACAATCCCAAGCATTAAGGTTTTAAAGATATGCAAATACATTTCATATATTAAAAAAAAAACATTAATATGGCTCAAAATTCTACTCAAATAACAGGAATTATATTTTCAGAACTAAAGCCAGAGAATAAGAAACCAGTAACTGAAAATTAAGGTAAAGAGTTGTTTTGTCAAATTTCAATAGGTTCTACCTGTCATGTAGGCAAATTTCAGGACCCTTTAGTGGGAGAAAGAGTGGAGGTAGGTACTTCAAAATACCATCCCAGGAGATACCTTAGCCTGTAGATCCATCTGTCTTTTTGGTAAAATTCTACTTTAGCTACTTTTGGCTATCTTGGATAGGGGTTAGGTTAGGAAAATGAAACTTTCAGGGATGGGTCTACAGGCTCAAATGTGTTATGGGAAGGTATTCTGAAGTACCTACTTCCACTCCTCCCTCTAGAGGGCCCTGACCTTTGATGACTTTTAAATATCTGTGTGTTATGAAAGTGAAACCTAACGTAAGTCTATCGGATCAAGCTATTTTGCGCCCCTCCCCCCCCCCTAAAAAATCCTGGATTTGCCCCTGAAACCATCACAACTATTCCACCAGTTATTAGAAGAAAAAAAATCCTTATTTTCACAAATTTCATCAACCCCCCGCTCCCTTTTTTATAAAATCCTACATAGGCCAGTTGAGTCCACTGTATGTAAATAATAGATTAAGTCATAATTTGTATATAAATAGCCATCCCCCTAGACATCCCCCTAGTGATTCGAAACAGTAAAAGCCATCCCCCTAGTGATTTCGAAACAGTGGAAACGTACTCCCGAAGAATGTTGAAACAGTGGACGTATACTTTTTTGGATGTGCGAGAAATTCACGTTGTAGCTGACAGATATGACGGTTTATTCGGGTATCGAGATGCCGCTGGAAATCATGTCAGCTTGAAAGACAGCAGCGGTTGCCACGAGCACAGAGGTGCGAACGCTAGAGCACAAATATTGCTGGGAAGGAATACAAAGCTGTTCAACTGGACCTCCATCTTGGCAAGTTCGAAGACAAAAAGTCAGCTCCTTGAGGTTCTCCTTTAGATTTGTCAAGGGTCTGTGGATCTCGTCAAGCAAGGTGTGACACTGTATCTCTCGGGAGGCTTTTCAGATCGGATGAAAGTTGCGAAATTGCCAGCAAATGTGAGTGCAGAAGATTACAAAGAGCGTCTCAGCTCAGACCATGAAGAAGCGGACACAAGGATAATTTTACATGTCCTTGATGCTCTAGGGAGAAACTTCAAGGAGATTGCTGTGCTAGCAAATGACACTGACATAGTTGTTGGACTTCTGTATCACTGCTGTCAGCTATATGAAAAGAAGGAGCTGGTTGATCGTGCCATATATGTGAATTTTCAGAAGTATTCTGTGCCAATTCACCAGCTTTGTGAAGTCCTGCCGAACAGTTTGCTCAGTTGCCTGCCAGTGGTCCACTGTGTGACTGGGTGTGATACCGTCAGCTATTTTTATGGCAAGGGCAAAAAGTCAGCTATGAAAGCAGTTGAAAGATGGAACCTCTATGAGGATATACGGAACATGATTGTGAGGCTAAAGTGCGACGATGCCCATGCTGTCTTGGAAGAATTTACATCTGCCTGCCGAAAGGTAGTCGTAGCAATGTACGGCAAAGACCCTGGTGACTTCAGGTCTTTGAACGATTTGCGCATTCACCAGTACCCGAGAAAACGGGAACTGAAATACTTGCCTCCGACAGATGACGCTTTTTCTTTTCACGCTATGCGTTCTTTGCTACAGGTCAAATTCCTTTTGGAAGTGAACTCACCAAGGCCTTCGCCAGTTGACCCTACTTGATTCGGCTGGACTTCTTCGAAAGGCAAAATTTGTCCAGTTCCAATGGGGGGAGATCCTTTCCCACAAGGTACCAGTCCTGAATACTGCCTTTGTCGAACTTGCTCTAGAGCCTGCCCGTGTGTTGACAAGAACAGAGGCTGTGATTTGTTGTGTCAGTGTGCAGGAAAATGTAACGAATCAGCAGATGAGTCCTCGGAAGACGAGTTTTGAAATTTGGACAATTCGTTCTTATATGGAATAGCCATTTGTTCTTTTAGTTGTTTCATTTTGAGTTAAAAGTTTCTTAGCTGTTCAGTTTCTCCTCTTCTCTGCTGCGAGGTGAATTCGCAACGTTTCCTGTATTAGGTTTCTAGAATCGATGCATTTCTGGCTTTACTTTGACACTTACACATTTTATTCGTAGCTAAAAGCTGAAGAAACCTAAAACTTTGATCTTACAACGACACGCCAACATTTCTCAACAATATAGCGGTCGTTTCCGTAATCAGCATGGTCAGTTACGTTGGGTCCAACCTCCGTTTCACGGTCATCTCGCTGACCACACCTGTGTCAGTTTTCAGAGGCTGGGTCCTCGACACTACTAATAGAAAGAAAACAATCATTTGCTTCTTATTTCACTGACAATAGTCGTTTTCGTCAAACTAAGTTGAGTAGTGAGGTTGACCAGTATTAGAAAAATGAGGGAAAGTATTTGAAAGGTGACTGAAGATAGGCATATGACCAAATCTATCAACATGGGAAGTTGAAAGACCATGGCCTAGACTTCCAAAAAACCTAATCAGAAGTCGGATCAAATTATATTGATAGGAGGAGAAGAAGCTAAAGAACAGTATAGACTGCTGATCATTTACGTTTCTCGTCAGCTCAGTGCATAATCCATAGCCAAATATGTCTATGTGGCGTTAACTGCTCTGTTGTGACTATCTTAATCATCTAATGGGTTGACACTTATTTAACTGCTTCTTGACAGAAATGTAGAAAAAAATGTTTTCAAGTCCTTGAAAAAGCGAGAACCCAATGATTTAAACATAAATCCTCCCAATGAGGTGCTGAAACTCAAGGTCTCAAGCTCGTTACGTAAGCAAGGTCATACTTTATGGGAAGGGGAGGAGGATAATCCTGTAGTTGAAAAGAAGCAAAAAACTTGCGATTTACACCGAAAATTTATATGACATCATAGGACAAATCGAAAAAATCTTTATATGCGGGGTATTATGGAGCCCCCCTCCCCTTTGTATGTACTTGTCTTCGACAAATATGAAAAAAGATGAAAATTGTGCCTTCTTATTCATCAAACTACGCTTTTTGTATTATCAGTATCCCATATGATATAATAAATTTAACCCTGGGAAATGCTTAGTATCATTGCTTTTAGCACTGCTGAAAGAAAAATAAAATAATCTACTTAGGGACAGACACAGGCACAGGGTTCAAGGACTTCCCTTCTAACACCAGTCTAAAGGATCCTCCTTTCGTGAAAAATTTGACACAAAACACACCTTCTTTGGATACTCAGCACCTCTCTCCAGCAAAAAAGCCTCGGGTTTACCCCTGTAGTTTGAATCGCATATTATCTCAAGCAGTATTAATAAAAGACTATTGGTTGAAATATTAAGCAAAAAAAGCAAGTTTTTCGATCTGGTTTTGTTAGCCTACCTTGCATCCCAATTAGTAATTATGTATTCTCAGCATGGGGTTTCTAATTACTTGAAAACGAAATGCGGCTTTCATTTGTTAACCTTTTCCTGTGTCTTTTATAATAATAGAAAATTTAGAAAATTACACCGTAATTGATGTGAGTCTCCAACCCACTCACATTAAATCCTCTGAGAAGAAGTATCATTTAAGTTAATTTTTGTTTGAGGGCTATTTTTAGGCAGTTAAATTTAAAGAAAGTAATTTGGCACCCCTAACGGCTTAAATTATGTCGTCTCTGCTCGCTAAGCCATTTTGAGCTTGAAATTTACCGCACAGCATGGCAAGTACTTTTAAATACAAAGTATTATTAGGTTATTAATTAAGTTAGAGGTCTCGGTAAAATCAATTGCAGCTTAACCACGTTTGAAAATATTTAGTCTAAGGTTGTATCCTTAGCACGTACACATACTGGTAACCTTTGGGCCCATGTCTTCTTCTCCCCAGATTTTATGGTTTTCCTCTAATGTCTTATGCCTTCAATGTAATCTGTTTTTTTTGTCCCCTCGTAATGCCAACCCCGCTACGAAACAAATTTTGGTACTTTCCCATTATATGGGCCTTTTCAAGGAAACCAGTCACAAAAAAACCGTTTTTTGACGGGTTAATTCAAGAGACTGCTATAGAGTAATGCAATACACAGCATGGTTTTCATTGCGTATACGATATTTAAACTGTTGTTTTTTGGGGTTTAGGGGGGGGGTACCTAGGTTAGGTTAGGTTACGTATTTAATATATGCTATGCTTCCCCACCCCCCTTGTGCAAATACATAGCCCAAATTTGTTTATAAACTATTATATATTCATCGTATTTTATTTTATTTCATTAGCATTAACCAAACTTGACTTTTCAGAAAGGCCCATATAATGGGAAAGTACCCAAATTTTGTACACGTGCCTGTAACTCGGGTAGCCTACAGGTCATTTTTCCTTATGTCATTATAGTGGCGACTCAGTTAAGAGTGACCCCTCCTTCCTCCCCTCACTAAGCGAACGTTAGAAATCTAGAAAACTTGGACAATCCATAAATATGTATTTGTGCGATTTTTTATGGAGTTTTTGCGAAACAGACAATTATTGTTTGCTTGGAATAATGTCACTTGAAATTTATATTTAGAAAAAAAAAATGCTTTTTAGGCTTTTGGGTGTTTGGTAGAAATACTTGAAATTCTTATTCTTTTTTTCAGTGTTGGGAGAACTGCGCTGTTCTGCAAGACAGTTTTCCGTTTTGGAGCATGATGTGTAACCAACCTCGACTCTGTGTAAGTACTTATATTAGTTCCAAACTTCATGTTAAGGTGATCTTTTGTAGGTTCATAATAACCTTTTTAATAATAAAAAGGTTTATAATAACCTTTTTAATAATAAAAAGGTTTATAATAACCTTTTTAATAATGAAAAGGTTTATAATAACCTTTTGTAGGTTTATAAGTTTACAAAAAAGATCAAAACTAAAAATTGGAGAATATGCATTCAAATTATATTAATTCCAGGCATGTTGACCTATTCAAAATTTCGCATATTTTTTTTTATGAAAATGCAAAAAATGAGATACAAGTCAAACTTGTAGCCTACTAAAGAACTAGAGTCAAAATATTTTCGGAAAATTTCTTAGGTTTTAGTTATTGTTTTTGTAAACCATTACAAGCGAACTACTGTATTTTAAAAGCATGAGGCTTACCTCTGTTAGATTTTTCGTGTTAATTGTAATGCAATAACAAGGGTATGCTCTTTATTTTTTTTTAGTTCAATCTTAATCTGACAGCATATTCAAACTTTGCTAATATTGAGATTTAGATAGCGATAATTCAAGCCAATCAGATTTTTTGTAGAATTTTTTGATTGGCTTAACAATTGTAGGACAATTTTGATTGGCTCCAAATTAGGGTACTTATGCATTATAAATAACCCACTGCTATAGACTGTACAAGGAAACCAGACAAACGGGTATTTGCTGGATAAATGGATCGCAAAGCGTGATTTCTTATTGCGTTTACAATATTTCAACTGTTTTTTTTTTTTTTGGGGGGGGGAGGGGGGGTACCTAGATTAGGTTAGGTTACGTATTTAATATATGCTATGCTTTATCCCCCCCCCCCTAATGTGCAAATATATAGCCCAAATTTGTTTCTAAACTATTAGATTTGCATCCTGTTTTATTTTATTTCATTAGTGTTAACCAAACTTGACTTCTTTCGTGTATAGCGGTGGGTTATTTATAATGCATAATTACTAAAATCTGTGCTACGGTATTAGTAAAATCTTATTCTGAATAGGGCATATCGATAACTACAAAACGATGTGCATCTATAATATGAAAAAGAATAGCATATGGCACGTATGCCTGATATTTTCGTACAATATATATGACTAGCTGCAGAGCCTGTCCAACGAAACAAAAAGGAAAAAAAATTGGCGAATATACTCTCTTACGAGGTTTGCAAATCTATATAGTCTGACTGATGGTAGGCTGTATTATAGGAAATATTCTCTTCAGATACCCGGTGTATATCCTCACTCGCTTCTTTTCGGAATATTTTCGACCGAATACCCTAAATCAGGCTCGTTGTTTTCAGAGGTAAGGATATACCGGAAGAAAACAAATCTGATATTTCAGCTCCTGTCTGAAACAGAAGCAAAACAAATACTTGACATTTTGAACATTTTTTTTATATTGGCTGTGTCAAGTGTGGTTGTCGAAGGGAAATTCATCTACTGTCAGAACATAGTATAGTGGTAAGATCAGGCAAAAGAGTTTATGCGTATTATATAAACTCCAACTTAGGCTACGCTATTTTAAGCTACCTCCTTCCATCTTTTCTTCGTGCAAAAAGTTCCGTACTTTAAATATATTACTGATCATTGACAGAAAATCTAGCTTGTATCGTCTTTGCTATACGGAATTTCAGCATCATTTTCGGAATGTCAAGTTTCTAGGCCCTGGTACATCGATTTCCAAGCCTTTAAAAAAAGGCAATGGAACGGCCAGTCTGTAAAAACAGCCATGCATTACAGAATCAGTCCCATTTGATATTGCAAACATAAATTAAAATATCCTTGGATGATTTGCAACAGTCCCCATCATATTTGTCTCTTTTTTATTATGTTTCTTCAATAAAGAAACAGGACTACGTAAATATAAAAGAAAACAAACCGGATAAAACGGTAAGCTGGACTTTTCTTCTCTAAAAGTATTGAGCAAATCGCTGGGAAGTCCAGTCGATGGATTGTAATAGGAGCTCAGAATAGACATTCGCTTTAACTAAGTTAAAAACACTCACAGAAAAAGCTGCTAATAGTTCGTTCTATGAATTTCATAATAAATTAAAAAAAACAAGTTTTTTCAACTGAAAGTAAGGAGCAACATTAAAACTTAAAACAAAAAGAAATTATAACGTAGATGAGGGGGTTCACCCTGTCGTTAATACCTCGTTCTTTGCGCTAATGTTCGAATTTTGTTCCGATTCTTTAAGAATGACCCCTGAATCACAAATACCGTTTAATTATAATAAATAGCCCTTTTTAAAGCACTAAAAAACTTTATCGTAAAGAGCGAGGTAATAACGAGGGGGCGAACCCCCTCATATACGTAATAATTTCTGTTCGTTTTAAGTTTTAATGTTGCTCCTGAGTTTCAGTTTTCCTTCCCCTCCCTGTTCTTCCAAGAAAAAAGCTTTTCCTGAAAGTCCCAAATTGATCTCCCAGCCGTGAAACAGAACAGGGTATAGATAGACAGATATTTATTGCAAAACAAAAGCCTCTTTGGGCCATTGCAAAAAAGATCCCGGGAAACTGCAATACCGGGCCAACGCATGAAGGGAGCGGAGCAAGCCCCGACGTCCAAGCCTCTATATATTATCTTGTGATGACCGGAAACCGGCTGGAGTCAGATTCTTGATGTACTCGGAAAAATACTGTCTTCATGGTTGGCCATGTAATACCGACCGTGGCGCCAAATTACGAAATTCCCAATAAACGCCACTGGTTACAGATAGTTTCTACTTATATAATTAAGATTGTCTTTATTTTTAAGTTTCCAGGATGTCAAGAGGCGTGTGCCTTTCATCGGAATAATCCTCTAGATGCTGCACAAAAAGACCCAGTAATACCAACTATGGGGGAGCCAGCTATTAAACTAACAGGAGACCTTGCCGAATGGCCAAAGAAAGACAAAAAGAAAATTGTGTACGTCCTAATTCAAAAAGAAAGTCCGGATATCTGGCACCAACTTGCTCAAGTATGGTTAAGAACTATATGTAACTTTTTTGAATGTTTTGTTGAAGTTAATGTTCATTGGCAGTTTAATTTGAGCTTTTTTCCTGACGTCATTTTTAAAATTATTCGCCACAAGTCCGAGTGATTTATGATACTTTGTCAAAAAAGGGTTGAATTTACTTACTTTTATCGGAAACACTCCAGCTGGGACGCCACTATGTGGGGCTAAATCTACAGATTTTAACATTCCTTTCAGCAGGCTCCTTGAGAGAGATTAAATAAAAAAAAGTTTTTTTTAAAACTGAATGTAAGGATCGACATTAAAACTCAAAACGAAGAGAAAATATTATTTGAATTAATGCAGGTTTTGATTTTGGCTCACCATACATGAATAATTAAAACGAAACTTGCATATTAATTTTACTTTTTTTGGCTAAATGGCTTTCTTGAAAGTTATTTAATTTTATTTACGAACGTTTTTATTAGTAATAAATATACGTAACTTACGAATTAACTTACGTAACGAACTTCTATATTCGTATTTTTTATTACTTATATTAGGGGGTTCGCCCCCTAGTCAATACCTCGCTTTTTACGCTAAAGTTCAAATTGTATTCCAATTCTTTAAGAATGACCCCTTAATCACAAAGGCCAGTAATTAGAATAAATAGCTCTTATGAAAGTGCCAAAAAAAAGTTTAGCGTGAAGAGTGAGGTATTGACTATGGGGCAAACCCAATCATATGCGTAATAATTTCTGTTCGTTTTAAGTTTTGAAGTGCTCCTTACTTTCAGTTGAAAAACTTGTTGTTTTTCTTAAATTTAATTTCTGATCATTTAAAAAAAAAAGCTGGATTAAAAAAAAATCCCCCATGAAAATGTCTGTATACTTCCCAATAACCAATACTATATGTAAACATTGGGCAAAGTTCATTACTTGCAGCCCTACCCCTTGGGACTGTGGGGGATTAATCATCCTCAAAGATATAGTTATTATATTTTTTGACCCTTCTGAACAATATGGCTATCTCCCCAGAACTGTGGGGGATTAAGTCATCCACGAAGATATTTATTAGATTTTCGACTATTCCCCAGAAGTGTGGGGGATTAAGTCATCATCAAAGACATATTTATTAGATTTTCGACTGTGCTGAACAAAATGGCTATCTCAAACTGGGAAAACTTTGGGAAAAAATAAGTTTGGGAGGGGGCCTAGTTGCCATCCATTTTTTTGGTCACAAAAAGGGCACTAGAAATTTTAATTTCCGTTTAAATGAACCCTCCCGCAATATTCTAGGACCACTGGGTCGATACGAACACCCCTGGAAAAAAAACAAATAAACACGCATCCGTGATATTTCTTCTGGCAAAAAAAAACTTTTGATGGGTAAGACTAAACTTGATGAAACTTATATCTTTGAAATCAGCATTAAAATCTAATTCTTTTGATGTATCTTTTGCTATCAAAATTCCGTTTTTTTACAGTTTCGGTTACTATTGAGCCGGGTCGCTCCTTACTTACAGCTAATTACCACGAACTGTTCGATAATCCTGATGAGCTTTGCCTTGACCAGTAATTCTTGAATATTCAGCTCTGCCAAGCAAGAAGCTCACGGGCACGCAGGATTTTTTACAGGGAAGGGGAGCTTGAAAAAAAAAAACAAAAAAACATGGGATTAAAAGACAAATGTATAAAATTGTTCGAGAAATCGTGACAATATCGGTAGGGGTCACAAAATTTGGGATCTCTTAATAAAGTGGGCTAATTATGCAACAAGTCTTCGACAGCATATAAACTATGAAGCGACGTTTATTACTGTTAATGATATTCATTATTTCAATATCTTAAACTTAGAGGAAAAATATCAATTATGTAAGTAATAATACTGATTTTGTTTTTTATTACTGTTAAACTTGCAGAACCATAAAGCCCAGGAAGTGCATAAATATGCTCATGTGCCAAAAGGAGTGTTAATGTCTTAGGCATAGGTATGTTAATAAGTAGAAAAAACAATAAAATAAAATATAGATACTATGCCTAGCCCGTTCAGTAAAAGGGTGGCAAAAAAGGTGGTTAACAATTTTTTAATTTAATTTCTAGCTAAGTATAGTATTCTAACTAAGAAAAAATATAAAACAAATAAGGTGGACCAATATTTTCTAAGGTACTCTATTCCAGAAGCGTCGCGAGCCAGAATGTTTGGGGTGTGGGGGATAACCGATTTTACCTACTGGCTGATCAGTTTTACCGGTTGACTCGGGTAACATTGCTATTGAATTACTTAATTTTTTGATTTTTACCGACAAAAGCTGATCTTCTTTCATTGATTTTACGTCATATGTTTCCATCAGCCCAATTACCTAATAAAAAAGAAGATTTGAGCAAGTAATATAGTGGTGTTCCGCGCCGCTATTTTACCGACTCATTTTTTTCCATTGACTAACTGAAAACATTGGAGGGATGTCCCCTCTCTCCTCCATACGTGACGCCCCTGCTATATCTCCCCAAGCTGAAAGTTTTGTGAAAATCGGTCATTTGTCAATAAAAAATTACAAATTTTGAACTTAGATAATTTAGTTATTTTCAGTATTTCTATAAGCATACTAAAAAGTTGGAAATTATTTGTATGTTGCTACAATATATATTTTTTTTTAATGTGAAAATTTACCAACTAGAAGATGTTAACTTGAATTTATTTTAAACACGTTAAACCATTGAACTGAGTGGAAAAATAACAAAATAGGGTATATGTATATTTTTTCTAAAAACCATCTCAATATTTTGTTCAAGTTACATAAAGTCTTGATGATCCACTTTTCATTTGAATTTTGAATTTTTATTGCGTTTTACAAACCAGTCGAAAAGTAGAAATTTTGGAATATTTAAAATTATGTCAATGTTTATTATTGCTGTATTTGTTCCTCATCCAGTCGCCTTCCCTTATAAAATACAACCACTAAAACGTTTTTGTACGAATTTGGAAGATTAGAGATCGCTACTGTACTTGTGCTTATTTTTGCTTTTTTGTGTACATGGCCTTTATATGGCTTTAAATACATTTCTCTAATCTTCAAAATATGTAGTTACTTGGTAAATCACGAAACCGGCTTGGTGAAACGAGTATAAGTTATAATGGTAATACCGAATGTGTGTTTGTTTCGACAATAAAAAGTGCCTAAACTATTAAAAAAAAAAAAAAAAAAAAAAAAAAAAAAAAAAAAAAAAAAAAAAAAAAAAAAAAAAAAACAACAACACATATCTAAATTATGACGCAGGAAGTTCCATTGATGCGACAATCCTTGTTGTGTTTTCGAATTAAGCGTATTTCAACTAAAGCAATATATTTTATTTCTTGAGCAAAAAAAGAAAGCGTTTAATTCTGTTCCTGGGTGTTATTGAGGATTCAAATGTACTCTTGAATAGTTCCATTAATAACCCTATCCAGTTCATAATTATAGAAGGCCTGTAGGAGAAATGCGAATATTTGGCAAACAACTAGTCAAAATGTCGGTGTGGAATATGATGGATGATAAATTGTACTTTGGAATGTGAAGTAAAGGTTATAATCCTGTGAAATAAAGCTACTGTACGCAGCAGTAATGCATATTTTAAAAACTATTTTTGAATTTCATGCTTATTTAAGAAACGATTAGTAGGAAGTATATTATGGAGGTCTGAAATCGTTTATGTGTGGTAAGAATAAAATGTCAAAATTGAACGTAAGATAAATTAAAAGTTTTGTGAAAATATTAAGTTATCACAGCTATGTCAAGGTATTATGATACCATGCAACAACGAATGTCTGTAAAGTGATGATACTAAGGGATACGAATTCATGAAAATATAGGTGGCGGGGCACAGATTTTCTTGAATTTGATTTTTAGGAAGATGCAAAGAGATATTTTTAAAAATCCGGGACGGGATTTGTTTTTTTTTCGATTTTGTTCGGTTTTTTGAACGAAAATATCGAAAACAGGCATTCTTCAAAATCTGCCCGCCCCCAATTGGTTCCCCCTGATGAAGGTGTTTTTTTTTTGGGGGGGGGGATTGTTTTATTTATTATTGAGCAGCTTTTTGATCGAGAATAAGATCTTTTGTTGGGTACTTAAAATGCACCCTTTATTTGCTGCAAAACCTGAGTTTGTCCTTTCAGTCAGTAACTTCGAATCCTAGTGTACTCCTTTATTGGTTTGGGACGGGGGTCAGTGGCTTGACTCTGTAAGCTCAGCCAGAGTCTACCCAGCTTTAAAGGGGTACCTGGAGAAATCTGGGGAATGTAAACAGGAAAGGTGTGCGAAAGCACAGGATGGTTGGCCCCCAACCCCCCCTTGCACTTCCTGGCTGAAGGGCCAAGAAACGGAGATCAGCACCGCCGGTACTGACTGTTAAGTCCAATGCCGTATTCTTTACCTTTTGTTTATATTATACATATGTTATGTGGCACAGAGTTTATACAGGTACAGTTAGAAACTACCCGATCTATCCTTCCTTTACTGATTATAAGTTCCATTCGCTTATTATGTTGTAATTATATTAAAATGATTTATATTGCAACAAAATAGAGATTTTTAGATCTAAGAAATATACAATATAGAATATAACTATTCAATAAATGGGAAGAGTTATAAAGATTAACCCTAATTGTGACTTGCTGTAAGACTTAATGGCCTGCCAGACAGAAAGAAGCCCAGTCAGTGTGAGATTGCATTTGATTTTTATATTAGGAAATCTAATTCACAAAAAATTGATACAATTAACAAGGCGACCTCCGAAAGCTTACGTTGGCTTGTAATTATATTAAAATAATTAAATTGTAATTATATTAAAAAAAATTGTTCTTAATACCAAAAACATAAAGCATCTTTTAAACTTACACGAGAAAATAATAAACTTATGTAAAGAAAAATAAAAAAATAATTAGAAGAATATAATTACAAACAGGAAACAAAGCAGAAAATAATGCAAATTTTCCTAAAAAAAGCTCAAAACAGATCAGAAATTAATCACTAAAAAGAAAAGAGGTCGGGGCCGTGACGGGAAGGGCACGGCTAAATATATTACAAGCATTAGTTTATAACATAATTTACTGAGTAAAAAACTACCTAGGCTTTGTATAGCCCAGGAGAAAATTCAGATTTATGATCTGTGCCTCTAATGTGCATAAAATGCCTTCTTGCACAACCCCTTATCTAAAACTAAAGAAGCAAAACATACTTTATATTAAAAGAGGTTGAGGTCCATTACTCTAAAGAGCCGCATTAAATTTCCAAAGTATTACATACATCCATTTTCTACTATTACTCTTGTCTAGCTGAGTAATTAATTCTACAAAAGAAGCCATAATTTCAGGCCGGGAAAAGCTGTTAGTAAATCATATTTGTTGTGGTCATGGCTATCAAATTCTTAGCCATTAAAGTGATTTTAAACAATGGTTCAAAGCTCTTTTTTCTGTTGAATAGATAAACCGGTCCAAGAGAGTAATTTAGCAAATTATCAAAAGATTATTTGTAAGTATGACCTCGTAGAATCCTCCCAGCTAAATTACAGTGTATACTTAGAACTGCAATTAGCTACATATTTAATAGTTTTGATTTTACATTTGTAATGGCCGTCTGCTTTTATTATTTAGGTCTCTCAAAAAAGATAAAATAATTTGTACTTCAATTTCTAATATATACTATTAGTTTTATGTTCAACATCATAAAAGTTTAGAAGAGTTAAGGCGTTGTAATGAGTAGCCTGTAGAATCTTTCTAAAAAAGGAAGCAACTGTTAGGTGTAACTGGCTTTTAAAATCGAAAAATTACGATAGAACACAACTACTGGATCTATCTGATTGGATACAAGCTATTCAAAAGAGTTACCTAATAACAATCTTTTCTAATAAGCAACGTCTCTTATACTTCCCACCCTAAAGCTTAACTTGGACAGAGAGTCTAGGAAAATAAAGAAAGAGTATAGATATTTGTGTAGCAGGAAAGGGGAGGAGTTCCCCAATAAGGAAAAAAGGAGGGGCCTTCCCCCAGCCTATGATGGCTCTGAAGAATCCCCTACTTGAAAAATCGAAAAACGCTTGTCTAAGAATGGTATTTTTCTTATTTTTGGCCCCTTCCCCCATCTCAAGAAAGGGATCTAATTCTTGAACCACAGAACCTTACCCACTGAGAGTCTGACCTGTGTGAAGCGATGAATGGGATTTCTATGATCATGTTTAAGCAGTTATGGTCACACGTTTCATCTAGCTGCAAACTACCGAGAATAATAAAACATCAAATAACATTTTTCTTCAGCCTGAGAGATGCTAAAAAACAAAAAAATAAAAATCGTGAAATCATTGTGTCTTGAAACTTTCCAGAATATCGTCAGACAGGCATTTTCTCTAATTGGAAACTTCGAGAAAAGAATGTCGCTCAGATTTTTTTTTTTTTTTTTTTTTTTTGCTTTCAAAATTCCTTTTCTTCTTCTGACGAAGGATGTCGTTGTATATTAGTCTTCTTCAAAAGAGAGCTGTATGTTCGACGATAATGTTTAGAAAGCCTATTTTATCCTTAAAGTAATATTACGAAAGAAAACCGAGGAGATGTAACGAACTTTTTTAGTACTTATGTAGTACTTATGTAAAATAGTCATTGATTTAACAAAAAATGTCATAAAAATTGTCTTTATTTAGCCTTATTTATTGGAATAAGATGGATGACAGAAACGTTTAAAAATGGGTTTTTGTGTTTCAGGCATAATTGAACCATAAAAAATGTTAACAAAAAAAAGAGTAAAATGCCAGGATAGTTTCAATAAATATCTTAGAAGGGAGAAAGAGGAAAGCAGAGTATCCCAGACTAGGTTGGAGTGTGAAGAGGTAATAAAGAATAAGCTAATACATTGGAAGCTTTGAAGAGGATGGGACGGACTTATCATAGGCAGCGCGATAGCGCTGCCTAAGTAAAGAACGATGTGGGCACAATGTTTTTTTTTCTCCATACCTGGGCACTTCGTATCGAAGGAGCTGTCATAGAAACTTCGAAAAGGGCTCATTCGATTGGAATTGGAGTGGCTAGTGTCCTTTTTAATAGTCGAAAGTGATTGGAGGGCAACTAGCCCCGGCACGCCCATCATTCCCCCAAACACATCCAATCAAAACTTTGAGATAGCCATTTTGTTCAGCGTAGTTGATTTCCAGATAGAAAATATGTTTTTGAGGAGGACACTCCCCCATAACCCTCAGGGCAAGGGTTTTAAGTTATGCCCTGGGGGCATATAAGGTTTTTATAGAAGGCGTTGTCGTAGAAACTTCAAAAAAGGCTCATTCGATTGGAAATTCAAAGGGCTAGTGCCCTTTTTAATAGTCGAAAGTGGTTGGAGGGCAATTAGCCCTCCAGGCCCATCTTTCCCCCAAACACATCCAATCAAAATTTTGAGATAGCCATTTTGTTCAGCGTAGTTGATTTCCACATATAAAATATGTTTTTGAGGAGGAAACTCCCCCACAGCCCTCGGGGCAAGGGTTTTTAAGTTATGCCCTGGGGGCATATAAGGTTTTTTATAGAAGGCGTTGTCGTAGAAACTTCAAAAAAAAGCTCATTCGATTGGAAATTCAAAGGGCTAGTGCCCTTTTTAATAGTCGAAAGTGATTGGAGGGCAACTAGCCCCCCCCCCCCACGCCCATCATTCCCCCAAACACATCCAATAAAATTCTTTAGATAGTCATTTTGTTCAGCGTAGTTGATTTCCAGATAGAAAATATGTTTTTAAGGAGGACACTCCCCCACAGCCCTCAGGGCAAGGGTTGTAAGTTATGCCCTGGGGGCATATAAGGTTTTTATTGAAATCTTTGTCGTAGAAACTTGAAAAAGGGTTCATTCGATTTGAAATTAAAAGGGCTACTACCCTTTTTAATAGTCAAAAGTGATTTGAGGGCAACTAACCCCCCTCTCACGCCCACCTTTTCCCCAAACACATCCAATCAAAATTTTTAGATAGCCATTTTATTCAACGTAGTTGAAAGTTTTGGAAATTAGGTCTTTAAGGATGACAATCCCTCCCCCCCCCACAGCCCTCAGGGCAAGGGTTGTAAGTTATGCCCTGGGGGCATATAAAGTTTTTATTGAAAGCGTTGTCGTAGAAACTTCAAAAGGGCTCATTCAATTGGAAATTGCAAGGGTTAGTGCCTTTTTTAATAGTTGAAAGTGATTGGATAGCGACTAACGCCCCTCTCACGCCCACCATTTTCCAAAACACATCCAATCAAAATTTTGAGATATCTATTTTGTTCAACGTAGTTGAAAGTTCTGGAAATTAGGTCTTTTAGGATGATAACCCCCTTAGAGCCCTCAGTGCAAGGGTTGTAAGTTATGCCCTGAAGGCATATAAAGTTTTTATTGAAAGCGTTGTCGTAGAAACTTCAAAAGGGCTCATTCAATTGGGAATTGAAAGGGTTAGTGCCTTGTTTAATAGTTGAAAGTGGTTGGATAGTGACTAACGCCCCTCTCACGCCCACCATTTTCCAAAACACATCCAATCAAAATTTTGAGATATACATTTTGTTCAACGTAGTTGAACGTTCTGTGAATTAGGTCTTTTAGGATGATAACCCCCTCAGAGCCCTCAGTGCAAGGGTTGTAAGTTATACCCTGGGGGCATATAAGGTTTATATAGAAAGTTGTTGTATAAATCATAGGCAGCGCAATCGCGCTGCCTAAGTAAAGAACGGGGACACTCGAGAACGAGACAAGAAACGGGGACTAACTAAAGAGGAGGACACTCCCCCACAAGCCTCAGGACAAGGGTTTTAAGTTATGCCCTGGGGGCATATAAGAACGATGTTGGCACAATGTATTATTTAATAATTTTTTCCTTTTAGAGCAGGCTACTTCGTATCGAAAAAGTTGTCGTAGAAACTTCGAAAAGGGCTCATTCAATTGGAAATTGGAGTGGCTTGTTCCCTTTTTAATAGTCGAAAGGGATTGGAAGGCGACTAACACCCCTTCCACGTCCACTATTTCCCGAAACACATCCAATCAAAATTTTGAGATAGCCATTTTGTTCAGCGTAGTTGATTTCCAGATAGAAATATTTTTTGAGGAGGACAGTCCCCCATAGCCCTTAGGGCAAGGGTTGTGAGTTATGCCCTGGGGGCATATAAGGTTTTTTATAGAAGGCGCTGTCGTAGAAATTTCAAAAAAGGCTCATTCGATTGGAAATTCAAAGGGCTAGTGCCCTTTTTAGTAGTCGAAAGTGACTAGAGGGCAACTAACCCGCCTCTCACTCCCGCCTTTTCCCCAAACACATCTAATCAAAACTTTGAGATAGCCATTTTATTCAACGTAGTTTTAGGTTCTGGAAATTAGGTTTTGAGGATGACAACCCCCCCCCCCCCCCCCGCACAGTCCTCAGGGCAAGGGTTGTAAATTATGCCCAGGGGGCATATAAGGTTTTTATATAACGCGTTGTCGTAGAAACTTCAAAAAGGGTTCATGCGATTGGAAATTGAAATGGCTAGTGCCCTTTTTAATAGTCGAAAGTGATTGGAAATCAACTAACACCACTTCCACTCCCACCATTTCCCCATACACATCCAATAACGATTTAAGGTAGCTATTTTGTTGCACACAGTTCAAAGTTCAGGAAAGTATACCTTTGAGCAGGACACTCCCCCCACAGTCTTCAGGGCCAGGTTTATAAGTTATGCCTCGGGGGCATATAAAGTTTGTACTGAAATCTTTGTCGTAGAAACTTGAAAAAGAGCTCATTCGGTTGGAAATTCAAAGGGCTAGTGCCGTTTTTAGTAATCGAAAGTGATTTGAGGACAACTAACCCTCTCTCACGCCCATCTTTTCCCCAAACACATCCAATCAATATTTTAGATAGCCATTTTATTCAACGTAGTTGAAAGTTTGAGAAATTAGGTCTTTAAGGATGAAAACCCCTCCCCCCCCCACAGCCCGCAGGGCAAGGGCTGTAAGTTATGCCCTGGGGGCATATAAGGTTTTTATTGAAAGCGTAGAAACTTCAAAAGGGCTCATTCAATTGGAAATTGAAAGGGCTAGTGCCTTTTTTAATAGTTGAAAGTGATTGGAGAGTGACTAACGCCCCTCTCACGCCCACCATTTTCCCAAACCCATCCAATCAAAATTTTGAGATATCCATTTTGTTCAACGTAGTTGAAAGTTCTTGAAATTAGGTCTTTTAGGATGATAACCCCCTCAGAGCCCTCAGTGCAAGGGTTGTAAGTCATGCCCTGGGGGCATACAAAGTTTATATATAAATTTGTTATAGAAATTTTTAAAAGGACTCATTTGATTGGAAATTGAAATTGCCCTTTTTAATAGTCGAAAGTGAGTGGAGAGTAATTAACCCCCCTCTTACGCCCACCATTTCCCCAAAAACATTCAATCAAAGTTTAGAGATAGCCATTTTGTTCAACATAGTTGAAAGTTCTGGAAATTATGTATTTAAGGATGACAAACCCCCCAGAACCCCAAGGGCAAAGTTGTAAGTACTGACCTGAGGGCATATAAGGTTTTTATAGATAGAATGGTCGTAAAACTTCAAATGGGGCTCATTCAATTGGAAATTGAGAGGACTAGTGCCCTTTGTAATAGTCGAAAGTGATTGGAGGGTAACTAACCCCCCTCTCACTCCCACCATTCCTCTAAACGCATCCAATCAATATTTTCAGATAACCATTTTGTTCAACGTAGTAGAAAGTTCTGGAAATTAGGTCTTTGAGAATGACACCCCCCCCCCAGCACTCAGGGCAAGGATTGTAAGTTATCCCATGGGGACATATAAAGTTTTTATTGAAAGCGTTGTCGTAGAAACTTCAAAAGGGCTCATTCAATTGGAAATTGAAAGGGCTAGTGCCATTTTTAATAGTTGAAAGTGATTGGAGAGCGACTACCGCCCCTCTCACGCCCACCATTTCCCCACACACATCCAATCAAAATTTTAAGATAGCCATTTTGTTTAACGTAGTTGAAGTTCTGGAAATTCGGTCTTAGAGGATGGCAACCACCCTAACAGACCTTAGGGTAAGGGTTGTAATTTATGCCCTTGGGATATATAAGGTGTTTATAGAAAGCGTTGTCGTTTCCAAAAGGGCTCATTTGATTGGAAATCGAAAGACCTAGTGCCCTTTTTAAAAGTCAAAAGTGATTGGAAAGCTTGACATTTTTATAGTAAAGATCGATGTGGGTATAATGTATTAATTTCTGTTGTTGTTGTTTTTTAGACCAGGGCACTTCGTATCGAAGGAGTCGTCGTGGGAACTTCGAAAAGGGCTCATTCAATTGAAAATAGAAAGGACTAATGCCCTTTGTAATAGTCGAAAGTGATTGGGGGACAACTAATCCTCCTTCCACTCCCACCCTCCCATTTGCTCATTATGTTTAAAAACTGTTGTCTTAAGATAAAATCAAAATGCACTATGATAATGCCAATTCCCAATAAGGCATCTCAGCAGTATCCCAAGAACGACTGAGGGTATTATGTTCAAACTTTCAGGGCTATTTTTGCTCTTAAAATTTAACCAAATCAAAATAGCGTAAGTGTATCCAAGCTATCAAAGAAAGTAAACAGATTTTTTTTGCGAATGGCATCAAGTTTTCCATTTCAGGTCAACTAGAGAAGGTATGAAACTAAATCAAACAGTACTATTTGTGTCCAGATTTTTAAAAGGGTGTATGTTGTTAAAAATTGCTGAAAATTTTTCTCCATTATACAAATAGCAGGCCAAACTATAAAGTCTTAAAAAACGAAAAGATTTAAAGTATTATTTTCTTTTTCCCCGAAAAGACTATGTCAATGTAAAACGAACGGTAATTAATTAAAAAAACTTTTTACACAAAATAAGTTTTTAAAAGAAAAGTAAAGAACTCCATTAAACAAAAAATAAGCAAAAATAAAATCAAATAATCTACCAAGCGTGAAACTACCACAAATCAGCATCGATTAACAAATGAAATCCAAAACGAACAGAAATTACAATAAATAACCGAGTCAAACTCAAAACGAGCAGAAATTAACATAGGTTGGGCGCAAAACCCCTATGCCTTCCCAAGGCCAGAACAAAATTTGCACTTTACTGAATAAATACAAATGAATGTGCATTGTCAGTTTAATATACATATACTGATACTTAGTAATCAAAATGTTAATATTATTTGATTTATTAAAGTTATAAAAGTAAAAACATTTATATTTTTTCAGTAAATTGCAAATTATGTTCTGGCCTTGGGAAGGCATAGGGGTTTTGCGCCCAACTTATGTTAATTTCTGCTCGTTTTGAGTTTGACTCGGTTATTTATTGTAATTTCTGTTCGTTTTGGGTTTCATTTATTTATCAATGCTGATTTGTGGTAGTTTCACGCTTGGCTGATTATTTGATTTTATTTTTGCTCATTTTTTGTTTAATGGAGTTCTTTTCTTTGAAAAACTTATTTTGTGGAAAGTTTTTTAATTAATACCTCTACAAATGGGGGAACGGATTAGAGGAACTCCCTCTCGAAATCTATTCGAATAGTCCTCCAAGGAACTTGAAAAATATGTATCTTCTTGCGTGTAGTGCTACAAGATGAAAATTTCTTCACTCCTGAAATTTTGACTGTTTATACCCATCTTGTTTTGACTGTCTTGGCTCTAGGTGGCTTGAAACGCCGGCGAGTATGTAATAATAATTTCGAAACCCCCTGTGGATTAAAGATTTAAGATGAAAAAAGGAGTATATAACCGGAAATGAATTCCAAGACATTGCAACGTTTATAATTTTTTTTGTCACTGACCCTTTCCCTCTAGTAGTCAAACAGTGAGTAATGCTAAATGTGAAACCCGTCAACCGTGTCGAAATTGACAATAGACAGGTGTGTATGGAGCTTAAAAACTGCCAAACGGAGTTAGTCGGCGGATCAGTGTCGGAAATAAAACTGGGGGTCTATTATTTGAGTTCAGAGGGAAATAAGTAACAATAGAGAATAGTAGAGTAAATACCCTTCTTAGTGCCAGATTAGTTTGAATTAGAGCCATTTGCTATATTAAATAGTCTTCCGAATCACAAACCTTGGTTCCTATTTATTAGTTTTTATTATCCTATTTTGGAACTTGAACGTTTTCAAACAGTTCGTGGTAACGAACTGTAAGTAAGGAGCTACCCGGCTCAATAGTAACCGAAACTCCAAAAAACGGAATTTTGATGCCAATAGATATGTAAAATAAATCATATTTTTAGGCTGATTTCAAATATATAAGTTTCATCAAGTTTAGTCTTACCCATCAAAAGTTACGCGCCTGAGAAAATTTGCCTTTTTTTCGAAAAAAGAGGGAAACACCCCCTAAAAGTCATAGAACTTGAATGAAAATCACACCATGGGATTCAGCGTATCAGAGAACTCTACTGTAGAAGTTTCAAGCTCCTATCTGCAAAAATGTGGAATTTTGTATTTTTTGTCAGAAGAAAGATCACGGATGCGTGTTTATTTATTTTCATTTATTTATTTTTTATTTTCCCATGGGTGATCGTATCGATCCAGTAGTCCTAGAATATCGTAAGAGGGCTCATTTGAACGGAAATTAAAAGTTCTAGTTCCCTTTTTAAGTGACCAAAAAAATGGAGGGCATTTTGGCCCCCTCCCACGCTCATTTTTTTTCCGAAGTAACCCAATTAAAATTTTGAGATAGCTATTTTGTTCAGCATAGTCGAAAATTTAATAAATATGTCTTTTAGGATGATTTAATCCCCCACAGTTCCCGGGAGAAGGGCTGCAAGTTATGAACTTTGCCCATTGTTTACATATAGTATTGGTTATTGGGAAGTATACAGACGTTTTCAGGAAGGATTTTTTTATGGTGAGGGGGCTGGAGGAGGGGGTTACACGGGAGAATCTTTCCGTTGAGGATGTTTCCTTAGGGTAAGGGACATTTCTATGAAGGGGGCGCCGGGTTTCCCAGCATTATTTAAAAAAACGATCAAAAATTAAATTAAAAAAAACACGTTTTTTTCAACTGAAAGTAAGAAGCAACATTAGAACTTAAAACGAACAGAAACTATTACGTTTGTGAGGGGGTTCGCCCCCAAGTCAATACCTCGCTCTTCTATTGTTTTTTTTTAGTGCTTTCAAAAGAGCTATCTATTCTAATTAAACAACCTTTGTGATTCAGGGGTTTGTGATTTGAACAAAATTCGAACTTTGGCGTAAAGAGCAGGGGGGATCTCCTGCATTTTTATTGGGGGGGGGGGGGGCAAGAGGGGTCTATTTCTGGATAGTCAAAGGGTATGGGATGCATAATAATGTTTTTCTTCACATTAGTGGGGGGGCAGCTGCCCCCCTTGCCACCCCAAACGACGCCTCTGGTAAAGAGCGTGATATTGACTAAGGGGAGAACCCCCTCATATACGTAGTAACATATACGTAATAAAAAAACAATAAAAAAACAAGCGATACGGCTCAATAGTAATCGAAACTTTAAAAAACGGAATTTTGATGTCAACAAATGTATCAAAAGAATGTGCTTATAATGCTGATTCTAAATATATAAATTTCATTAAGTTTAGTATTACTCATCAAAGGCTTCGAGCCTGAGAAAACTTACCTGATTTTTGAAAGAGGGGGAAACATCCCCTACAAGTGAAAGAATTTTAATGAAAATCACACCGTCAGATTCAGCGTATCAGAAAACCCTATTACGTAGGTTTCAAGCTCATATCTGCAAAAATGTGCAACTTCGTATTTTTTGCCAGAAGAAAGATCACGGATGCGTGTTTATTTTTTGTTTTTTTCAGGGTTAATCGTACCGACCCAGTGGTCCTAGAACATCAAAAGAGAGCTCAATCAAACGGAAATTAAAAGTTATGGTGCCCTTTTCAGTGACCAAAAATGCTGGAGGGCAACTTGGCCCCCTCCCACGCCCGTTTTTTTCCAATTTCGTCTGATCAAAATTTTGAGATAGCCATTCTGTTCAGCATAGTTGAAAAACCCAAAAAATATATCTTTGAAGGTAAAAAATTCCCCCTAGAGCCCTTATGGAAAGGTCTTAAAGTTTTAAAATTTCCCAATTGTGTAAGTATAATATTTGTTATTGGGAAGTATGCATGCATTTTTTTTGGGGGGGGGGGCGAATTTTCTGCTTTTTTTCACAAGGAAGATTTTCCATGGGGAGGTAAGTTTCCAGGGAGGAAACTTTTCACGGGAAATTTTGCACTGGGGGAACTTGCCAGAATTCCAATAGGAAATTCTTTGGTACTGTTCTATTAACCGGGCTCTTTTATATAGTGCTAGTTTGGTTAATGCTAATGAAATAAAATAGAATGAATATATAATAGTTTAGAATCAAATTTGGGTTATATATTTGCACATTAGGGGGGTGGGGGGGGGGTGCAAAGTTGTTTTTTTTTTTAAGGATCAGCGGTTATTTAAATCATACCAGATATTAAATACGTAACCTAACCGGATTTCCCAGCATTATTTAAAAATTGATCAGAAATTAAATTTTTTTAAAAACAAGTTTTTTCAACTGAAAGTAAGGAGCAACATTAAAACTTAAAGCGAACAGAAATTATTCGACAAAATTTCGAGAAAGCCATTTAGCCAAAAAAAGAAAATTAATATGCAAATTTAATTTTAATTATTCATGTACAGTGAGCCAAAAGCAAAGCTGCATTAATTCAAAAGCGTTCAGAAATTGAATAAAAAGAAACAAGTTTTTTTTAACTGAAAGTAAGGAGCGCCTTTTAAAACTTAAAACGAACAGAAATTATTCCGTATATGAAAGGGGCTGTCCCCTCCTCAACGCCTCGCTCTTTACGCTAAAGTTTGACTCTGTCACACAACTTTATTTTTAAAACAATAAAAAACTTTAGCGTAAAGAGCGATGCGTTGAGGAGGGGACAGCCCCTTTCATATACGGAACAATTTCTGTTCGTTTTAAGTTTTAATTTCGTTCCTTACTTTCAGTTTAAAAAAACTTGTTTTTTTTATTTAATTGTATAAAGAAACCGGATTGTATACTCTTATAATATTTAAATTGTATCTACCGTGGGCTATGATAGGGTTCAAATTGGCTGTGGTAACTATAAGCATTTTTATTTTTAACTTTAGGGTGGGGGTAGTTTTTTCTTTGCACTTAAAAATGAATTAAAGTAATCGAGCCAGATACGTGAAAATTTATTTAGAATAAATTTGGAAAATAGCAATAAACAAAGGCTATAAAAAAAAAAAAAAATACAAACCTCAAAAAGGAAACTTAAAATACGACGTCATGATAACAAATTTATATATATTTGCTAACATAACTGTCTACAGAAGGGGAGGGGGTACGGGGAATAACAAGTGCTTTATTACTATTATTGCGTGAAATGACGTCCCTGCTTTATTGATGAGCAATTAATCATAATAATAATAAAAATGTATGTGCTTTCAACGGATTACTTATTACCTTGCTTCTGTTTCTTGCAGACCACGGAAGAAAGGTTTATCCTTCCACCAAAGTCATCCCATAATCTTCGAATCTTAGTGGTCGGACGTGAAGGGTTTCTTGGGTATTACCGGCCTGAAGAAAAGGAGCTACGAAGTGCGACAGTCCCAAGTCAACCAAATCACTGGAGCCTCAAAGAGGTATTCTATAACTATTTTGCATAAACTCCGTTGAGAAGACATTGCTATTTTGAAGAGGCTAGAAATTGCCCCTATGTTCGTTTTGAAACCTTTTACTCTTGTTGAAAGATCTAAAGTCAAACTGACATCGGGAAACTCAGAAAAAAAACGAAAAGGCAAAACATTGGACTAACACACCAGCAATTTCAGGAACAGCTTTTAGAACGTCAAATTCTATCGAAAGACCTTAAAAAACTCCTGAAACTCTTGATTCTGCTTTTGTTGGGCATCTTTTAACATCCCAGGCCATTTTGTTCAGACCAAAGTTAAAGAAGAAAAATATTTTTTAAAGACTTGTTAATCAATAAGAATCTAGACAAGTTATATTGTGATTTATTTTATGGAAATATAGAAAAATGAACCATGTGATAAGACGATTGACTTAGCTAAAACAAACAAAAACACTTGTGAAACAATTAAGGAAACAGGATAGCAAAAATTACAACCAAGTTCCAAGTTCAAAGGATTGTTTCACAATTGAATAATAACAAAGTTGGTATAAAATAAAGTTGGTTTTCTTCGGTTTGCTGTTTATTAAATAGATAAAATTAGCTACTTGCTCGATTGGACTGGAGTAATCCAATTGTATTCGGTTTACGTATTATATTTTATCTTTGTTTGGCTTTTAATTTCTTGTATTCTTCTGCTTTTTAAGTCAGTGATTTTATTTTTTAAAGCTCGTATTTCATTGTTTTTTTTTCCGTTCGCTCTTGGGATACTTAATTGTTCATAGAATTGAAATATTCGCTTTGTATTTGTCTTCCTTATATTTCATGAGAAATCCACTAGGTAGCTGCTAATTAAATGGAACACGCTCAAGATTTATGCTCTGTAAGATCCGATAAAAACCGGTTTCTTTCTGTATTTCACTATATATTCGGTAATAATTAGCTTAGCATGAGAGAGAAAAACTAAAATATAGACATTATTTTAATTAAATATTTTAGTTGGTATTTTAGTTAGGTTAGAAACCACTTAATATAATGCGTTCTGGAAGGCCTGCTTTCCATAATTCGTTGTTGTAGTTTCCATAATTTTGTTACTAAAGTATTACATTTTCATCATATTTAGGTATTCATTAGGATTAACCTAAGTTCTTTTCTTTGGGGTGTTCCGTATAATTAACAAGTACTATCAACTAATTAGGCATTGCATTGAACGCTGTTTCTTACCATCCACATTTTTAAGCCCCCTCCCTCAAAGGAATTCGTACACCAGTCATGCATACTAACTGAAAGGAAATTATGGATAATTTTTTTCAACATGGAGCATAGAATTTCTGACAAAAAATGAGTCAAATGATTTTCTAGCAACAAGACAAGAGCTCTTAAGATAAAACAAGACAAAAGCTACTTAGGATAAAAAAAGCTCTTGAAGAAAATCGGCTCTCCCTTGCCTCATTCCACTCATAGTTGTTCCTTGGAGACATAAGACAATACTTAGACGAAAATCTTTGATATTCTAGTTTAGACTTCACCGGTCAGTTTTAAGTGCTGTTTAGGGATTTTTACCAACCTGCCTCAAGATTAGCTCGAAATATAATTTGGTAGGTAAAATTAATATTTCTTTCCTGGAAATGTTTTTTTTTTTTTGAAATAAGGAATTGACTAATCTAGTCATGTACAAATACATGTATTTTGGAAAAAGAGCCTCATCTTTATTATTTGTTAGATGGCGGCTTGCACTTTCGAGTGCAAGTCATTAAGTAACTTGCTTAAATTAATATAATTATATTTTTAAAGTAATATAAATATAAATTAAAATAATTGATACTAAGGTTTATTCGTTCTTGATTTTCAATGGTATTAAATTGCATTTCCATAGTTAAAAATGTATATTACTATTCATTGATAACACGGCTGGTGAGACCAGTCAGTTTTTTTTGTAAATACGTCTGTTATCTTATATAGATTTTATTTCCTACCTTCCGGATCAAACTTCTAATCGATCAGAAATTTGCAATTTTGAGAATAGAAAAAAGTCCGTATAGAATTTGCCAACTTCTTAGTCTTTTCTCTCTAAACTCGATAATGACGAGGCAACAGTATGAATGCAGTGGTATTTTAATGTTAAGGCAGTGGTAACACTAAATTATAGATGATACGTTTTGAGCAAAAACTTAGATTCATGGCCTGGGATAATTTTCAATCTAGAGTGTTTCTTGTTCACTTCTCTGGAATCAAAGCTTTTAGTTTAAAAAGGATGTCAAATTATGCGAAAATATAAGTACGATTACTGCTATGATCTTTTTTTACTTGCCAATTTTAGCGCATGCAAACAACACTTGTCAGCAAGTTGTAACATGTGCTCTGGATTTCTCGTAACAAGGTTACAATAGATAATACAATTTTGCGCTATTTGTCAGAGGCATCGTTTGGGGGTGGCAAGGGGGGCAGTCCCCCAAATAATGTGGAGAAAAAAATAATTATACATCCCATGCCCTTGATTATCCAGGTATGGACCCCTCTTGCCCCCCCCCCCCATAAAAATGCTGGAGATTCGCCCCTGCTGTTTGTCAAGGAGGCACACTTGTGCCTCTATAAAGAGGCGATCCACCACAATGTTAAGCGATTTCAGGTCCTAGAGGTCGCAGAGAGACGGCGGTAACCGCATTTTGTATACCAAGCTTAAACTAAGAAACTTGCAAAATTTCATCCTCCTCCGACTTTATCTTCATGGGGTAAACTGGGCCGGAAGTTTCGACCCTCCCACCACAGCCCCCCTTTAACGTTGTCCGATTGGGCTGAAATTTAGAGGTTAAGCTTTTCTAGGGCCCGAGAGCTTATCCTCGAAATTTCAGCTCAATCCGATCACTCCTTCCCTGTTTTCAAAAAACCAAATATAGCCACTTAAAGTTCATTTCTCTTTTTTTTTTCTTATCCACGCCTACAGGCCACAGTTGGCAACTGATCCGGGTGAATGAGGACTCATTCGAAGCAGAATTCGACCTGTTAGGGCCTTTTGATATTTTCAGACCGAAAAAATTATCCCTCGAATTTACATTTACGAAAAACCTCGTTTTCCTATAATAGCCCATGTTAATTTTTCCCACCACAACCCCCCTTTAACGTTGTCTGATCGGGCTGAAATTTAGAGGATAAGCTTTCCTGGGGCCTGGGAGCTTATTTTCGAAATTTCAGCTCAATCTGATCACTCCTTCCCTGTTTTCCAAAAACCAAATATCAAGTTTTGTGGGAATTTGCTTGCGTCAAAAATAGATTCAATTTCCTAAAGAACAATTACAATTGTGTCTCTTTAGTCCAGCGGTTGATACTCCAGACTGTCAGGCGGAAAACCCGGGTTCGATTCACCGTCAGAGCAAATTTTTTATATACTGAATTTAAACTTTAAAAAAGAAGCTCAGTTTCTTTTTTAAATTATTTGAAAAAAATTACGTTTTCTAAAGAGTTAAAGAGGCTGAGTTACAAGGTCGACCCTTAAAACGTACAGGGATTAGGAGGCACAGTTGGGGGGCTGTTAAAGAGACTGAGTCACAAGTTCGAACCTTAAAACGTACAGGGATTGGGAGGCACCCTGTACGACGTGATTTGAGTAATCAGGAATTAAAAGTCTTAACACAAGAATGTTTAAGAGCGGGGGGTTTGGGGGGCGGCAGCCCCCCAACTTTAACTCCTGACACGATCAGCTGACAGTTAGTCAAGCAATAATAAGTAATAAACTGTACAAAAACGTGCAGAAATTATTTGAAAAAAACTACGTTTTCTAAAGAGTTAAAGAGGCTGAGTTACAAGGTCGAACCTTAAAACGTACAGGGAACCTTAAAACGTACAGGAATCCTAAAACGAACAGAAATTATTCCGTATATGAAAGGGGCTGTGCCCTCCTCAACGCCTCGCTCTTTACGCTAAAGTTTGACTTTCTCACAACTCTTTTTTTTAAACAATAAAAACTTTAGCGTAAAGAGCGAGGCGTTGAGGAGGGCACAGCCCCTTTCATATACGGAATAATTTCTGTTCGTTTTAAGATTTAATGTCGCTCCTTACTTTCAGTTTAAAGAACTTTTTTTTTATTTAAAGGCTGCGAAAGCGGGGGGTTTGGGGGCGGCAGCCCCCAACTGTGCCTCCTAATCCCTGTACGTTTTAAGGTTCGACCTTGTAACTCAGCCTCTTTAACTCTTTAGAAAACGTAGTTTTTTTCAAATAATTATATACTAAAACCAGGCAATTACACAGGAACCTAGTCTGCAGGGACCCTATATTTAAAATTGTGTACAAATTTGAAAAACAAATAAATTAAATGGAAAACGTAAGTGATGAAGAACCATATAATTACGCGAAGAATCGTATAAACCTTGATGTTTCTATTTATTTTGTGAGTTGTTGTTTTTTGGATAGGGGTATGGACCTGAAGGGATACTTACGTATTATAGTGACCACACCAAAGAAGTGAAATTAGGTTAGTCCTAATGAAATATACCAAAATATAATGAAAATACAAAAATTTAGTAACAAAACTATAGAAGCTACAACAGAGTTATGGAATGCAGGCCGCCCAGAACGCATTACATTAAATACTTAACCTAACCAACTCTATATATTAAATGATTAATTGAAATATACCTCTATAGTAGTTTATCTCACTGAGACTAAGCTAATTATCTCCGAATGCAGAAATGAAAGAGGTTTTACTCAGATCAAAACTTCAGTGTGGTCGCTATAACACGTAACTACCCCTGAAGGCTCTGGCTACTTACCTCACTGAAACTGACGTTTTTGTTTATAATGTATTGTTAGTAGTCTAACTGTCATAACTAAGTTATTTATCGTTAATCTTAATCAGTTTATATTGATATCATTCACTATGACATAATTCTTTTCTTGGGGAGTGGGCCGGGCGGAGCAAACCGGAAGAAATGAAAAAAGGAAAATATAAATCTTAGGAGAAAAACTGATGCGAAATTACGAGAAAATTGTAAAAATCTTGAATTTCCCAATTGTACTGGCCTGACTGCATATAAATTTGTAGGTCGAGAGTTAAATTTAAGTAACCTCAGTTGAACCCAATTGAGAAATGCGCCTTTGAAAAATGCTCGTTTATGTTGAAAATTGAACGAAAAATCTCTTCTAAAGTTAACTCTTTCGTTTGGGGACACAGAGGGTAAATGTTGCCTCCCTTCATTTTATGTATGGTTTTGCTCCAATTCGACTGAGTTTTGCTCTATAATTTTCCTGTATTTTTTAACCTTATTATGAGAAGATCGTGGGATATTTTTGCCAACGAAGTCTGGAACTCCTTTTTTCAAGTGTTCGTTAGGCTTCTTCTTCCAAAAGTACTGAAGCAATTCTTGACACCTGCTTATAAAATTTGATCGTTTTCAAGCTTTAATGACTTAAAAATATAGAAAGTCGGAAAAGTTATTTTTTTCGGATTTTCTAAAGTTTGGAAGTTTTGAAGATGCATCGTTGAAAGGTCGGGTCTAAGTGTTACAGATATCTCTAATTTTAGACTGACTGGCATGGATAGGCATGGATGGCATGGATATTATATTGATGTCATAGATAGCTTCTCCTGTATTTTTTTGGGGGGGGGGGGGTGTGTCCAATTAATAAAAGGGAACATTCTTGGTTATCAATCCTATTATTTTATCCATTGAAGGGCCGTCTCTGCAGATATTAGTGTTATGTACGAGAATAATTCCGCCTGCGGATAAGGTAGGAAATGAGGTTAGCAGCAGGTTTAGTATTAAATCAGGAGTTAAGCAGGGTTGTGTTCTACTCCCCTTTATATGGATCATGTTGATCTACTTCGTCTTAAGGAGCACAGGAAAGGCAATGGGATACCACAGAATCAAATGGGGAGGAAAGACTCTCCTGGACTTAGATTATGCTGATGATTTGAGCATCCTAGATGAAAGTGTGAGCAAAATGAATGAACTTTAGAGGTTTTGCAAGTTCAGGGGCTAGAATAGGTTTGAAAATTAATGTTAATAAGACTAAGCCACTAAGGCTAGGAATAAGTGAAGATGAAAAGGTGACGTTGGGTAATGAAAAGATTGACCAGGTGGGCAGCTTCACTTACCTTGGTAGTATTATTAGTAAAGACGGTGGGAGCAGTAAAGATGTTAAAATTTGAATAGCCAAGGCTCAGAGTGTTTTTTCACAGTTAAAAATAGCTTGGAAGAATAGGAAGATAAGTCTACAAACCAAGATTAGATTATTGCAAGGTACAGTGATGATGTTGGTCAAATATGGCTCTGAAGCATGGGCGCTCCGAAATGCGGATGAAGATTTACTAGATGTATTCCTGAGAAATTGCCTACGGATTGTTCTGGGTACCCGTCTGACTGACCGTATTTCAAACTGTAGGCTATACGAAAAATGTGGTTCAATCCCGCTTTCTAGGGCTATAATGAAAGAAAGGTTGAGATGGCTGGGGCGTGTTCTGTGGATGAAGGATGACATACTGCCGAAGATTGTCCTTTTTGGCCAACCGTTTAGGGCTAAACGGAAAGCAGGTCCTCGTCTGGGGTGGAAGAATGTCACAAAGAAAGATTTCAAGGAAATGGGAACTTCCTGGGAGGGTGTAAAGAGGGAGGTTTTTAATATATTGGGATGGAGGAGAGCGTGCGTAGCTCTGTTGGCCTCAGGCGGTTTCGTGCTGTGGTGGGCTGTTGTAGCAGTAGTAGTATGTTGCCTGACCCAGCAGTTGTATCTGTACATGATGTTTCAAGCGGAATATAGCTTTTTCGCCAAATTTACACCACATATATTGGGTAATGTCTTTCTTTTTAAGTTTTAAAATCGCAATTTACTTTTATTTAAAAGATTCATTTTATTTTTGATCAGGAATATTCTAAATATGAGGAGATTCCATCCTCCCCTTCTCGTTCCTTACGCTAGATTTAATTTCTGTATAACAACTCTCCGAGAATAAGAGAATAATTTATATTTTACATGATGAAATAGGATTTTTCTAAATATGAGGCAGACTCCTATCCCTATCAAACCTCCACTCTGCGCTAAAGGTCAACTTTTTATTCGAAAGCTTTGGTAATCAAAACCTACCATTTCCCGGCAAAAAGACGGTTTCCAACATAAGAGGGAGCTGTCATTGTCTCAGCACCTATATTGCATGATTATTCCAAATATATCCCTCCAAATGTAGGGAGGCTAGGGGGGAGTCTCTCCCTCTTCCTCTCTATTTTTTCGCTACTTACCTTAGTTTAAAGTAAATTTTATACTTATTTTTGAAAAACTGAGAAAAAAGATGCGCCACTACAACAGAATCCCACACAAGGCCGTATCCAGGGGGAGGAGTTACGGGGATCGACCCCCCCCCCCCGCAAAAATTGGTGTATGACTCGTAAAAACGTAGCAAAAATTGATATTAACAAATATCATGTATTTTTTAAGTTTTTTCGAAACCTCCTCCCGAAAAAAAGCCTCCCCCGAACAAAATCCTGGATACGCCCTTGATCACACAGCCATATCTTTGCCTCGGGTTCATCTGTCATGATAGTTCACTTGCAACATGGATGTATTTTAACTGATCCATTGGAAAACCCGTCCGTTCAGGGAAAAATTGAGTTGCAAGTAATTGAAGCTGCTGACTCAGTTTTCGTCAAAATTAATTATAATAGCTACGCTTAATAAGTTTACCACTGTTTTCTTCCCCTGATTTTTATGACTACATAAGCGAATGAGTTGTGGTTTAATATAACCTCCGAAACTGTCCTTTAATTGTTTATTGTTACCACTGGCCACTGTTCATTTTAGTCGAGAGCCTTAACTAGGCTGTCCAGCCTTAACTATAAATATGATATTTCAGGTTAGTTTGATTCATCAAAGAGTATTGGTTATCGCAGAGGTGGCATGGCCAGCACAGCGTACAGGAGAAAAACGTGTTAAAAACTCAGAGAATGAAGAAGACGCAGATTATTTGGTCACATGGGAGGTTGATGGAGGCGGTTTGAAAGGTCATCTGTATACTGATGCAACCTCAGTTACTCTTTCGCTTTGGCCTGAAACAGTTTATCATATCCAAGTGAGTTGACGACTTTTTAATGACAATTAGTTGATGTTATGAGTATAGTTTCTTAACTGCATGTATCTGGGATAGAAAATTTTCTCAGATCCCCTTAAGACCACCTTGTAAACCGAAATCTGGAATAAAATAAGCCGGATAGTTTTCATTTAGGATTTCAGTGTAAAAACATTTCAGCGTGAATGCGAATAAGTTTACTTTTCAATCGACACACTTGATTTTGTTGAAACTAATCGCATATCTTGAACGGCTATTTACACGAGGATATATTCTAATTAACTTCTACTTCGACATCATAGAATTTTTGGGGATTTCAATTTCAATTAATCCTTTCAAATGTAAAACCATATGTAAATGGTAGATTATACGAAAAATCAGGCAAGGTCTAGCCTTATTTTTTTATTTCATTGAATTGTACACATGTCGAAATTTAGCACAAAATAGTATACCGATGCCTTTTGGCATTATCCGAAAAACTTCTCGGCCCAAACTACACACCCCCAAAATAGCTTCCTGGGCCTGATTTTTCACTCGCTCTTTAGTATAAATATAAGAAACTCTTTAAACATAGAAACATGAGTTTATTTTTATAAGACAGAAATGCAAAGTTAATTTCAATCACAGCGATTGAAACATTGGTAGAGACAATAACATCAGTGAATAATCCAAGAATATTCGTGAAACGCCAACAAAAGTGTCTTTTCTTTTTCATATCTTTTTAAATCTCTTTGGTAATCAGGGATTCCGGTAACAAATTTACGCATAATAAAACCCATTTAAGACTGGACAGGATACTGGATTTATAAACAAAATAGATTTATCCAGTATCCTGTCCATTTAAGACTGGACAGGATACTGGATTTATAAACACAATAAATTTATAGGTTTGATGTAACCAATAAAAATTATCTTCGATTTAGCAGGTAATTTCTAGTTATTCTGATTCACTTGCTGTTTTTGCCTCGTTAGCTCTGTCAGAAATTGTTCATTCCTGACGTTTCTACAAGGTAGGACTAACTAATGTTTTCACATAATTATGTGTTAGCGAAATAAAAATCTTTCACATTTGCGATTATAAGAAGCTGTTTGTAGACAGAAGCTGAATAATCCTAATTTTTCCACAAATGAAATCTTCCAGTTATAGCTAGAGAGGCATAAAGTCCCAAGTTTAATTATTTTATTTTAGAAATTACTTAATAGGTTTTGCCTGTTTATTAAACCTCTGCAATGCTGAAAAGAAAAGGCTCTTTCTTGATTTATTGTTGTTTTACAAAATAAGGTGTTTTACTCATTTTTAGGGTCTTATTTTAACTCGCGTGGTATCACGTTTAAATCATGTGGTTTTGGTCATTCCTTTTTATAAATTTTACATTTTATTTAAGCTTGTTTATGTTTGTTTGCTGTCTTCATAGAAACATCTCACCCCTTGCAAGTAAGAGGGGGTAAAGTTCAACTTTACAACATCCCCCCCCCCCGAGCCTTAATTTTCGTATTGTAGCTTCTTGCATACTAAGGTCCTTGCGTCAATCCTGCGATGTGTTGCAACAGCTGGGTTCGATCTCTGGGTCCCGTTTTACCAAGCTGAGATCAAACCCCCTGCGCCGCTTTCGTGATTCGGTTTCTTGGTTCTTCGGATTTTCATCAGTACAATGCGATTCGAACTTCAATCTTCTATCTCAGGAGGATAGTCCCATAGCCACTGTACTGCAGTAACTAAACCTTAATTTTTGTACCCGATCCTTTTGATAACCTTCAAAATACACTGCACTTGGTATTTATCTCTTATAGCCATCCTAATGAAATATACCTAGGCATAACGAAGATAAAATACTTTAATAACCAAATTATGGAAACTACTACAGAGAATTGTGGAAATGAGGCCCCCCAGAACTTACTTACTTGTACTTGGATCAGGACACAAGCTATGTAGCTCTCCCTCTCAGAGGGTTTCTAACATAACTTAACCTAACCTAACCAAATACCGACTAAAACATTTAATTAAAATATACCTCTCTCTCACGCTAAGGTGATTATCACCAAGTACATACTGAAATCCAGAAAGAAACCGGTTCTGCTCAGACCAATAACTTGAGTGTGGTGGCTATAAGAGATAAGTACCTTGTATTTTGTATATTAAAAACTAATTTTATTTGTTCGAGGTTTAAGTGGATTGAATGCTTTCTGCGTATTTGATATCTTTTTTTATATATTCTTTTCATGTTACATTCTCTTGTGATTATCGCCAGAAAATTATTTTCTCAATCTTGCATTAATTGATTTATTTATACCTAATGAAGATGAACGTCCATATTTGACAGGATGATAATCTAAATGACGCGGCCAAATAGTATGCATACGTTCTATCAGACGGTGAAAAAAGACGACCTAAAACCATTCTACCTTCCTACTTCTTATCAATTAAGTTAAATCAGAATAATTTAGTTTTTTCTATTAGTTAGAGACACGCAGGAATAAGTGATTAAGTTCATTAAATAGTTTGATTCTAGATTGAGTTTTTACCATTGTTCAGTCAACCATATGCTTTCTTAATTTCTGCTACTGTTTCAACTGCCTATTACTCTTGTCTCAGATTTGAATTGAAAAGAAATGACACGCATAACATCTGGTTTACGGATTAGGTCTGGTTTCAAATAGATGTTCCTCAAAACGTCTTTGAATCAGGGTTGCCAACTGGACATATTTTATGTCCAAAGGACATATTCCTATGTGCCGGGACACAATGACATAATAGGGCAAAAAAGGGACATATTTTAGAAATTTGGGACATAAAAGGGACATACTTTGCAAATTTATGACATAAAATAGAATATTTCCCTGGTGGATACATATTTTTGTAAAAGAAATTGTCATTTATCACCAAAGTAGTGTTGAAACTACTTATCTAGCACCTAATTTACTCAAGTACTTACTTTCTACCATTTTTTTTTTCATTTTATACAGTATTTTTCGGAGTTGCTTGCTCTTTCCCGCAGACAGCTATCTGCAAATACTCTTGAAATTCTTAACAAAATTGTGTTCTTTCATCTACAAACGGTTTTATTTCCCCTTGCTTTTACACTACAGTCAAAATAATTGGCAAGCAGGCACCTTTTTCGTTAACAATCGCTTCCGGCTTCCAATAGTCAAGCAAAAACATTTATCTATTTATCAAGTATTACTAACTGAAAATGAAAAGTTAACAGAAGAAAAAACTGGATTCTTAACGATCTGAAATCAATTTGATATCAATAGATGTATCAAAAGAATTAGCTTATTGTGCTGATTCCAAATATATAATATTCATGAAGTTTAGTGTTACCCATCAAAGGCTACGGGCCTGAGAAATTTGCCAAATTTTCGAAAAAGGTGAAAAACACCCCCTAAAAGTCAAAGGATCTTAATGGAAATCACGCACACACATTCAGCGTATTAGAGAACCCTACTGTCGAGTTTCCAAGCTCCTATCCATAAAAATGTGAAAGTTTGTAGGGTTTTCCAGAAGAAGGATCACGGATCCGTGTTTATTTGTTGTTGTTGTTGTTCCTTTTTACAGGGTGATCGTATCGAATCAATGGTACTAGAATATCGCAAGAGGGCTCGTTCGAATGAAAATTAAAAGATCTAGTGTCCTTTTTTAAATGTCCTTTTAATTGGAGGACAACAAGCCCCCATCCCACACCCTTTTTCCTGAATGTCGTCTGGTCAAAATTTTGAGATAGCCATTTTGTTCAGTGTAGTTGAAAGATACAATAGATATGTCTTTGGATATGACAATGACATGACCCCTAATGGCCACCAGAGGAAGGGCCGCAAGTTATGAAATTTGCCCAATGTTTACACACAGTATTTGTTATAGGGAAGTATACCGACATTTTCCAAGGGGAGGGGGGTATCTTCTGGGGATGGATTTCTAAGGGGAGAATTCCCCATTGGGATGGAAATTTTCTGGGGGTGAACTTTTCAGGGGAAATTTTACACTGGGAGAATTTGCCAGAATTCGTATACAAATTTTGTAGTTACTTGTCTTACTTTCTCGTTGTTGATCCCATTGTACATGTTGAAACACTTTGAGGGAATTGCCAGGGGGAAGTTTTCAGCGGAGTTGGAATTCTCTGGGAATTCTTATGGGGAGGATTTTCCATGGGAGAATCTTTCCGTGGGGAAATATCACCAGGAGAAATTCTCCATGAGAAATTTCTGGGGGATAAACTTTCCAGGGGGTGGGGTATTTTCCACACCTTCTCCAATGACTTTAAAAAGGATCAGAAACTAAATGAAAACAAGTCTTTCTTCAAATAAAAGTACGCTAAGGAGTATTTTTCAGGCAGAATCGTAAGCAAAAAAATTTTCTGGAAAGAATTTGCAGCAGGGATGGAATTGTCCGGGGGTAATTTCCTGGCGGAAGATTTTTACAAGGGAAGAACTTTATATACAGGAGCTGTTCATGAGGGAATTTTCCACAAAGGGGGTGGACTTCCTGGGGCTATCTGAAAAAGGATCAGAAATAAATAAAAAAAAGTATTTTCTACCGAAAGTAAAAAGCGATATTAAAACTTGAAACGAACTGAAATTATTCCATATATGACCGGGGTTACTCCCTCCTCCATATCCCCCTCTCTACGCCAATGTTCAACCTTTTGTCTAATTTTTTTAAGAGCGATTCTTGAAACACAAGGGCCGTCAAAACCTTTTTTAAAAGTTCTTAAAAGAAAGTTTACCCTGAAGAGAGGGGTATTGAGGAAAGCACAGCTCCCCAAATATACGGAATAATTTCTGTTCGTTTTAAGTTTTAATGTTGTTCCTTACTTTAAGCAGAAAAAATATGTTTTTTTTATTTAATGAATGAAAAACCGATAAGGTTACAATTTATTTTTTACTTCTAACCAAGACAGATCGTGTAGAAAGGGTTGTCGTTGAAACTTCAAAAGCGACTCGAATTGGAAATTGAAAGTTCTAGTGCCCTTTCTAAGAATCATAAGTGATTGGAGGGTGAACAGCCACGTCTTCTTTTCCCTAGATACATCCAACAGAAACTTTGAGTTAGTCATTTTGATGAAAATGGTCCGAAGAACATATAACAATGCCATCAGCGTTGATACAACCCCCTAATTCCCTTTGACTAAGGTTGTGAGCTATGCCTCGGGGGCATACAAGGTTTCATGGAATGGATAGTCGTATAAACTTCAGATTGGGCTCAAATGATCGACGTTTAGTGCCATTTATAAGAGTCAAGAGTGATTTGAGGACAACCTTCCCCCCCTACCAAGCCTATCATTTCCGAAAATCAGCAGCCAATCAAAATTTGTAGACATCTATTTTGTTCAGCATTCTTGAAAGGTCCAGAAATTATACTTTTGGGGACGTCCCCCCCCCCCCCGAACCCTCTGGGTATGGACTGTAAGCTAGGCAATTCTTTCATAGTTTATAAATAGTATGCCTTGGGACAGAGCGTCTAGTGGCCTTTTTAAGTCAGAAATGGTTGGAGGGCAACTAATCCCCCCCCCCCATGTCCTCCTTTCCCTAAAAGCATCCGACATAAATTTTGAGATAGCCATTTTGTTAAGAAATAGTCCAAAGAACATATAACAACGCTTCCAGGGTTGAAAAAACCCCCCAGAGCCCTGGGAAAAGGCTTGTAAGTCATGCCCCGAGGGCATGTAAAGATTTTAAGCAATGGGTGGTCTATAAACTTCAGATGGGGCTAATTTGATTTGAAAGTTCTGTATCCTTTTTAAGATCCAATAGTGATATGAGGGCAACAAGCCCCCCCCCCCCCCCCCGACACCCTCTTGTGAGACAGTCATTTTGTTCGAAATAGTCCGAAGAATATATAACAATCCAGAGATAAATTCAGCAGATATAAATCCCTATAATGATTAAAACTTAATACAACCATAAATTATTGGCCGCGCAATAGCACTGCTGAAGTGAAGAGCGGTGTGGGCACAGTATATTATTATGTTTATTTTTACCAAGGCACTTTACATAGATGGGGTTGTCGTAGGAACTTCGAAATGAGCTCATTCGATAGAAAATTCGAAGTTCTAGTTCTCTTTTCAAGAGTCAAAAGTGACTCAAAGGCAACCCAGCTTACCTAGCGCTCTACAACGTCGCTTAGCTCTTAGCTTGTACCATATAACATGCGCAAGAATTACTCTGATTGGCAAAAAGCTACCAAAAGAAGTGATAATGCTAACCCTCATGCCGATCATACCTGTCAAGAGGTATTCTCGTAGGAAGATGAGCCTTAAGCTCCCACAATTTTATGACTTTTGTGCTTTCACACTAGTTCATTCTGTATGGATGTACTAAAAGAATCATTTTCGTTTTCATTATATTCGATGTTAACTGACCACTTTGAAAGAGGTTCACAAGTCGTAAAAAAACTAGTTTCTAAGATTTCAAGATGTACATAATAATGAACATATTATAGACAAAATATGGACATAATTTGGCTGAAAAGGCCACATTTTTGGATGCTCAAGGGACATATTCATTAACCAAAAAGTTGGCAACCCTGCTTTGAATTGGATTTAAAGGTATTTTGGTATCGTTCTTCGTCTGTAGCATATACCGACAACTCAAAAAATAAGGAAACTGCGAAGAAGCTTATTGCATAAGCTCGGAAATTTAATGTTTTAATAGAAGATCTAAGGCACTTTTTTACTGACGGCTGGACTGTTGATTTTCAAGTTTTATGGGTGATTCGATTACAGATTCTGATTTCATTGATAATCTGAAAATCTGGTTCGTGTTTGGATTTTCGCATTGACAATCTATCTGCTGAACAAAGATTATCAAAGTAGATTGCCAGATCATGCAAAGTCAATTTTTTTTAAATGGAGAATTTTTTTATTCGGTCAAATTAAGACACTTCATAGTTAATTATTTTAAAAAATGCTGATAATAATTATTAATAAGGATAAAACAAGTTTTAACCTCCAATAGTCCAGATAATACCTTTTAAGACTTTTAGAGTTAGGTTCAAGAAATTAATTATATGAGTTATAGTCATATATAACAAATGGAGATGTTGACCATCAGAGAACAAATATTACAGTCAGACAAAACAATTGTAGTCACATCAGCACTTAAATTCCTAGGCTTGCGATGCGATAACTGACCTCGCCGTGTCTTATTAATATTAGAATGTATCTAGGTTAGCTGCTACCAGGCTAGAGTCTCAGGAAGTTCAGGTTTGGGAAACTGAGAAGGCCGCCTCGCCGTCCCCGGGGCCTTATGCGAAGGTCAAGGAGAACTGGGGCGAAGAAGTTTATCTAAAAATGGGATTAAGTCCGGAAGATTTAAAATGGATAATCTCTATGAGGGGGAATTTTATGCCTCTCTGAGAACAAAAGAAATATTTTGGCAGGGCTATATTGAGAGATGGTCCTCAAAGTTGCCATATGTATGGAGAGATGGATGGGAATGTAAGGAATCGCGGGTGGAAATTTTCGGTAGGGAAATTGGGGGGGGGGGAGAGATTGGATTTTGGAAATTTTGAAAAGGTATTATTTCGATGTAAAAAATGTTGGAAGGTTTGTCGGGGTAGGATGGAATTATCATGAAAATTTTCTTGAATAGTAAGTTCTAGATTTTTTGCCAGTTTGCGTTTTGATGTTGTATATTTTGCTTGTTTGTTGTGTATCACCGTGACCCAATAGGGCTATTTTGTGAGTAAATCTATTTATCTGTCTATCAGTTCCCGCTACAGCAAAACATTCGAGGGATTCAGGCGATGACTTTGATATATAACGATCTTCCCCCTACAAATCGTCAGAGCAAGTTGTGTTTCTATATGTTTTTTTTTCTTTTTGTCTAAAGATTGCGCAAGGAGCGAAATCTTATAAGCTGAATGAATGCATTTACACAAAACTGTCCGTAATACCACATTGAACATCTTTACACGTATAACTTCAACACTCCTAAGAGTCCTTTAATCGGTCTTTTTAGGGCAAGAATGTTTCATTAACCCTAGCTCAAAGTCATAGCTCTGATAAAATTCAGAAATTATTATGTGCATACTTTTAGTGCACAGATAGCGCCGAATTGGTCTTCGGTAGTGTTAACCCGTCCGTACTTCTCCTATTTAAAGTGTCCTTTGAATGAGTGTCCAGGGAGTTTTTAGGATCCCGAACACAATTAGCAGCCATATTTAGCCACATACCTCCTTTTATTTGAGTTGGCAAACAAGTAGTAAAATACAAAATAATTTCGATGTACACTGGGGGTTGGCCTCGGGGCTCGGTGCCTCCCCAACATCCAAAATTTTCCCGAATTTCTGGGCACTTCTTTTTCAAATTATCAATAAAATGCTCTATTGTCATTCCCCGCCCCGAAAAAAATTTTGCGTAAGTGCCTGCGCCGAGGATTTGCTCATTTCACGCCATTCAGTAAAAGTTTTTTTCTGAAAAGATGAATTGTTTGTCTATATGTTGTATATGGAATGCAAGTTTCGTTTATTTTGTAATTGCTCTATCTGAAATTTGGCGTCAGGAGGACGACATGTTGACCCTTTGATGCTGAAACACCAGATGACGAGAAGGCAGTTAGTATGCAGTTTATATGAATACTATTTTTATAATTTTTTCAATTATTTTTACTTGTTTTTTGACAAGCATCGTTTCATCCCATTATTTGTCAACAACGGAGGAAAAAAATCACACAGTCACACAATCCTATGTGATTAGATCCAAAATTGCGCTGCTTATTCAGCAGGTTTTCTACCTTGCAGTCCAGCTGGTATGACTCAGGTATTTTTCTAATTCGACTTGTCTCTGTGTTTTGATGACAAGTTAAATAGTTAAAACAACAATATGAAATCCGAGAGACTAGGATAGTCTTTCATAAAGCAAATAGCCTAAATAGTTAAACAAACACTACCAAACCAAAAAGGCAAGGATAGTTCTATCTTAAGCAAATATTTCACTTGACCATGTCTAGTATAAATAGCTGACTTGTGCTAAGTAGCTCTTACTTTGCGATACTGCTAATACTGCTCCGCTTAAACAGAATACAGGTAGGTTAAGAATGACCTTGATATGTTTTTCTAAACTCATGAGAATAGCGACTTTATGAATTTTCTGGCAAAAAGGCATCATGTAGCTTTCATGTGCAGATTTACTTACTAAACACCCGTAAACGGTATTAAAAAATCCATGAAAGAAATGGGCTTGAAAATAAACTCAAGCAACATTTAATTTACACATATTAGCCTCTCATTCAAATTAACCATGTAAATTGATGGTGTCCAATTTTTAATTTTTCAGATTTAAATACCCGATTCTCTATTTGTTTTGTAGGTTGTTGACAAGGTGGCACTCTAAGAAATAATATTGACAAACATGAAAATAAAAGACCAAACAAATTTTGGGCCATTGAATTTTATTTCTTTCAGAAGCCATTTGAAGTTGAGTCAAAATTTACCTATGTAGCCTACATTCACCAAACTTAGACATACAATCAAACACCTAAAACACTGGATTTTTTACCTCGAGATGATTGGCTCACTAATTTGAAAACCAATAATTTGTCTCCTCTTTGAATCTCCTCTGTAGTTTGTATTGCGTACTTAATTAATTTAGCTTCCGAACTGATTTGGTTGGCTAAAGAAATCTGAATCTTTGAACGTCTTGGACTGTTTACTGGTTACATGTATTAAATGGTAATGGGGGATGAAGGATAATGAAAGTCTGCTATCTCAGTAGTCTTATGAATCTGGGTGTTGATCTCAGATTTAGCCAGATGTAAGTCGTTTGGAATCGAAAGTCGCTATCTCTATTTTGGCCTAAACAGTTGAGGTTATTACGAATTCTTCGCTGTTAGTGCAGTTGCAGAAGAGTATAAAATGAAGATTTGCCCAAGTTTGGCTTATTTAGGTTTTGAATCCAGACGCTGCTGGCTAAAAAAAAGGTTGAAACCTCTTTTGAGTTTCTTTTTTAAATTTGTCAAATATTTTTTGGATATTTTATTTTGACTGTCTATTTTTAAAAAAAATTCGATTCATGGGAAGAATGGAATTTTCAAAATAATTATCTGTGTTAATGAAAAAAAAAACTGTATACCAGTTATATATACAATAGTTTTTTTTTTTGGGGGGGGGGGAGAATTTGCAACATACCCTAAAAAGAAAGGTCCGTAAACTGTATTCGAAAATAACAAGTTATAAGTCATAAAAGTCTGATATTTATCGGGGAAAGGGATATAGACCCAGAAACCCTCTCCCCTTATGTATTAGCCTTCTGTAGAATAACTCTTTCGACTGAACTGGGTCATCCAATTTTTTTCCTACCAGAGCGTAGTTGACGAGTTTCTAGTCGGACCTCTAAAAAGAAAGTCTCTTATTTGGAGTTTCGTCGCCACTGGAGATGATCTTCCCTGCTGTGTTGTTTTTCGCAAAAATCACCGAATCATGCTTTTCATGAGGAGGTACAACTGTTACTTAACGAAACAGTCGCGTTTTTTTTTTTTTCATTAGTCATCAGAACTAACCGAGAAATATGTTTTCAAAACTATTACAGTCGAACTTAAAACGGAGTCTTGACTATTAGGTATTTATTTAATTTGTTTCAATATAGCCAAGTTTAATTAACCCATTTAATGGCAAAGAGCAATACAAATCATTCAGGGTATTCCCAAATCAGATATAATGCAATCCCAATTAACGTTAATTCAAATCAATGGTATTTTTATCAATCCATGAAAAATGTTAAATCATGAATATTTGTCGATTTCTTACTTAGTGAAACTCAATATTCCTTTGGTTGCTTTTTTAGATTCTTTTTCAGTTGTTGCTTAATTAAGTTGTTCATTTCTTATGGCAGTGTCGTAAAGACTTTCATATCTAGTTCTTAGGTACCATTTCATATGTAATATTCCATATTTTCCTTGAATTTAATGGCAACTATTTTTTATAAAAATGGGAAGATAACAGTTAATATAGCGCTTTTTTAACGCATGGATGCAATTTAAGACTGAAAATATCTTTCTTTTTTAGGTTGAACTTGTCAATAGCTTAGTAAATCACCAAGAGCGCAGTGAATCACTTACAATCGACACACATAAGGCACCCTTGGTTACATCCGACGAGCGGGTAGCCCCAGCCGCACCTCTAGTAAACAAATTAGAAAGTACCGAAGATGGCTCCCGGGTAGAAGCGACGGTTGTTTTAATAACAGTAGTGGGAATATGTTTAATTATTTTTGTGATAATCGTAGCCACGTTCATACGAAGAAGGAAACTTCAAAGCAGAAGTGAAATGGGATCCAGTAGTGACCTTCGAAGCGATTTTGATTCAACGGAATCCAAATATTGTCCAGGTATATATTAAAAAATTAACAGTAATTATCAAATGTCTTGGTCTGTGTGTGCACATCTCGTATACAGAAAAACAACAACTATTCATGAGAAGGAAAATAATAATTTTAAGACTTAGTTTTGGTCAGTGACGGATCCAGAGGGGGAGGGGCGAGGGGGTGCCCGCCCCCTAGCGTAGTCTAAAGTAGTGTAATTTACTTAATTAACTCAAGTTTGCGTTAATTAAACTTGCTCCTAACGCAAGTTTATCGGATCAACCTATTTTGCCCCCCCCCTAATTTTTTTGGATCAACCTATTTTTTGCCCCCCCCCCCAAAAAAAAAAAAAAAAAAAAATCCTGGATCCGCCCCTGGTTTTGGTTATAAATGCAAATGATCCATAGAAAAAGAGATAATTTCTTTCATAAATACTTCATTTAAAGACCGTTAGAAAATGTACGGTTGTAAGACATTTTTCATCCTGCATATACAAGCGTTTTTTAGATTTATTTCTCGAAAATTCTATTTCCTCTTCATAAGCTAGTTCAAGTTTTCATAAATAGGAAAATGGAGACTCCTAAATGAGAAGTTTTCATTTATATGCTGCGTACTTGATTGAATTGGATTTACAGTGTGTATTCTTCTCCCAGTGTCCGTTTCTCACGAGCCTTATCTGATTTTTAGGAGATAAAAAATTAGTCATGGGAATGGGTTGTTTTGTATTCTATGAAGCTAATTTTATCTAATTTTTTCCCCTTTCCCTATAGGGCTCAGTAAAACTAGGAATGGTGTTGATTGAAAGTAGTATTGGAAAACCATGAAAAATAAATATTTTTTCTCACAAACAGTTTGAGTTATATATTCCCTCTGCAATTTTTAATGTTATTTTTCTGTTCTCCAAAGTTTGAGGGTTCTATCCATCTACCGAATTACGTTTCTGAAATTCGGAGCACATGGTTTTTTAAGATTAAAAATAGATTGAAACTTGGTTGAAGAACACTGAAAAAGGACAATTTTTCTGCTTTTAAGTAAGTTTAGATCCTTAACCCCAAAAAGAGTTAGTAATATACCTAAAGCTAACTGCGGAACAGGAGAAACGTCTTACCTCCTTTAAAAATAACTGTCTTCGCCGGTTCCTAAGTATCAGCTGGCGAGACCATTGTCAGCAACGACGAGATCCGTGCTCACACATGCCAAACAGACATCGCCTCTGCTGTGAGGCGACGAAGATGGCGGTTCCTCAGTATGCCTGATCATACTTCCTTAAATGCTCCTCCACTGGAAACCAGAAGGCATCGGTCACCGATAAATACCAAAGAACACGCTCCGTAGAACTTAACGTGACAGAACAGCCCTCCAGGCGAGTCTCATCCCAGAGTTGGGGGTCTTCTACGCAGCAGCCCACTTGAGGGAATATTTGAGTCTACTAACTGTGTGAGTAGCCCTGTGTGCCCTTGGAAGCACTGAAGGAACTAAGGTCTAAGGAATATTATAGTACTGGCTCAGTGAATGAACTGGTCTAAGACCGATATGGATAGGTGAATGGAAATATATTATTCTTTTGGGGGAAGTTGCTGCAGCTTGCTTGTCGCAAAATCGCTTGTTTCAGAGGAAACATCAAGTCAGCTCAAAGATCTTTTGTAAATTTCAACTGAAACATTTTCTGTTGGGTAACTAGCGGCTCATTATCATGTACTATGATATTGTGTACTATGTGCTATGTGTATATATTTGTGCGTACAAAAGTTACTGGAAAGAAGTAAGTAAAAGTATATTGAAAAATTAGGATAATCATTTAAGTGGGTTTATTAGCTTTTAGTTTTATATTTCATGAGTTGAAACTGTTTATAATTCGAAATCGCATGTATTTTGTGACTTTGATATTATGACATAGTGTGGTCAATCAAAATGGTGCTGCCCATATGAGCAAAGTTTTTGCCCAAAAGATTATAGCTTCGTTATCCTTTCTTAGTCAGAATTTTTAGAGACATACCTAAGCTTGGCATCGAATTGCATCTTACTGTAATAAGACTTAAGAAGCTTTCAGTCAATCTTTTTGTCTTTTGTGATTTGCCCATTTCCTTCCTGGAGTGGTTCCCCCTAATTTTATATATTTTTTTTCCATTTCCTTTTTCTGTTTTCGCATTTCCAAGATTTTTCTAGTCGCATATCAGATTGCTAAGATATTTTGGCTCAGTTTCCATCTGTCAGATCTTTTTCGTCCTATTTTCCTAGCAAATTTAGAAGGGTAAATTTGTCTACTTTTTTTCTTTTAAGTTCCATGTTGAATATTTAATTTGCAGTAGACCGTGCCTCCAACTAAAGAAGCTCATTTTCTTGAGTTTATTCTTGCTTAAAAATAAGCTCAAATGAAAACTATTCTCGGCCTTAGAATTCTAGTGGGTGAAATCAAGAAATCCTTCATGGAAAAAAATTTATAGAAGTCCCTTTCCTTTCCTTAAGGAAACCTCAGAGAATACGTAATAACATCCCACTTGTATAGAAAATCGGCAGTTCCGATGGTTCTAAACCAGATATATTTGCGAGTGAAAATTGGTTCTTTAACCGAAATAAAAACTAATTGCTTCGTGACTCTAAGCAGAGCCAGTGTTTTATTTTAATAGCTTGAGTGAGTAAATCAGAAAAGGGAAAGATAAAACTGGGTAAAATTAGGCTAGGATAAAATTAAAAAATCTGAATGTTTCCCGCTTGAGCAGAAATTTGGAATAAGGTAGGATGGAAGAAGAATTTTCATAACGTATGTAAGTACTTCCAGCACAAAGTCAAAATATTAAAATAAAATGAAATAAAACAATATTTATTTATATCCATGAAAATAATTAATAACCATGGTCATTCCACTTTTATGTTTCTATGAGTCGTATAATTTTTTTTGTTGGGGGGGGGGAGGTCAGACCCTGAGACCCCCTCCTGGATCCGGCCTTGCTGACAACTCTGTTTGCATTATAGTATAATAACTTGAGTAAGGAGTGACACATTCATTTTAGTTTTCCTTATTTCAATTTCTACTTTTGTCAAAATCTCTTACTCCTTTTACTACTTCTTCTTCCCAGACTTAATACCAAAAATGCACATTATTTATATTTTGATTTGAATTGTGGAACACTCCAGATCGCGCTTTTGTCAGAATGGTTTAGTCTATTCATTTTTCCTTACATTTATTTTTAAAATTCTTAATTTAAATATCAATTTGAACTAAAATACAATCATACGGCATTTCAAAGTATTCTAATTCAGATATGAAACCTGCATATTGTATGATCTTATTTTTACTTATGTTTTGGCAGCGTGTTGTGGTAATCAATCCATTTTTATTCTTTTTACCTGATCCAGTGCAACAAAGGAATTGTAAAGCTTATAGATTCGAATGTTTACTGTGAAAATGTAGATGATAAGCATTTTCATTATTTTGCCTTTTATATTATTTTGGGCTATGTGATTCATCGATTTTGTAAATTGCTTATTGTAAGATATCTTTTCCTTTTTTAATGAATTGCGGTTTATTCTGAGAAAAGAGATGTCAAATTAATGGGGCAAGTGAACCAGTCTCTTCCTTAGCCATCCAAAATCAAAATAATTTCCCTGTTTTAATGGATTTTGAATTATATGCACCGTATCTGACCTTTGCTTCTGCTGTATCGATTAGTGATTTCTCCAAAATTTCTAGTTATCTCCTTTTTTATGAATCTTAGTCTAAAACAAACTTTTTACTATCATTTTGAACGCAACGTCATTTTTGAACGCAACGTCATTTTTACTATCATTTTGAACGCAACGTCGACACTTCGAGGGCCCAAAACTAGTTTGTGTTTGCAACTCATTTTGATTTGGAACTACGTGGTCCTTTAACAAACAGGACATTGATGAGAGCCATATTTAGTTATTTTATATAAAATGTTGTACTTTATGATTTTTGGTAACAAGTTTCATCATTGAAACGTTTTAGTATAAACTGCGAAAATGGCGGAATCAATGTCTTTTGTTATAATTTTATGACATTTTGGTGTTAGGGAATTCGAAAACAGTTAAATTATAGAGAAAGTAGTCTATTGTCGTTGATGAGCCTAGCCTAATGTTTGTGTATGTAAATCATCCGTATGTTCAACATCAGAGCCCTGTTTTATAGCTGTGCGAAAATTTGGTACTTGAAGGACAGCTGATTTATACTATTTCATTTTCTATGTGAATATGACAATATGAACGGCAAATTCTGTTTTCTGATGAAAATGCTTCATTTTCTAAATTCCGTGAATTCGCTCTACTAGAGTTTAGTTCGTCCTTTTCAAAGCCATTAGCATCACGTGGAAAGTAATCCGTTTCTTGTTGCTTTGAATACCCCACTTTAAAAGTTTTGATATCTTCAAAGAAGGGTTGTTCTTTCAGAACAATTCATGTAAGAATCCCCTACTTTTTTCTAAGAGACTAAATAGTGTTTAGAAAATCAGGGCTTATTGTTCTTTGTTTCAGCTCTTATTGCATTCACTTATCAAGTGGTATATTAAGCTTTCAAAACGATGGCCGCTTTCCGTGAGCTTATAGCTTCTACATAGGAAAAATGGGACGGTATATTACTAACCTACATGAGGGACCTATACAGTGGGGGTGGGCATAGGGGTACCCCCTGGAATACCGTGACATTGCAATTGTTTCCACATTCACTTATAATTCCATATCTTAATTGGTTTGTTTGTGATTGTTTCGACACAATTCGGTCCCTTCATTATACGGTCCTACCAACATTAATTTTTATTGCACGATCCTGACCTGTACGTGTAGGGGGTCAGGACCAATAGCATCCTCGCGTGAATGCAGGCGGGTATCTAACATTCAGAGCCATGATACCACTACTACTACTGCGAACAGCTCGCTGCATCACCAAGCCACCTGAATCCAACACAATACTGCGCACACTTCTCCACTCCGATATATTCCAAGCTCCGGCCGTGTAGTTCCAGTTCTCATTTGACTACTTTCTTATATCACGGCATCTTATGAAATGTGTTTTGTGGTAGCATGAGCACATCAAGTGTTCCAACAGAAGATTGGCGAAAACAGACCCAGCTTCTCCACCAGTTACGAATTATTTTTCAGCTAAACGTATTTGTAACGCATCTTTGGCCTGTATAAGCAGCTAAAAAAAATATAACAGATGGCCTTTCTGAAATTCTATAGAATTACGACACTTGTATGTATTCTTAAAGAGGGTGTCCAATATCTCTCTAATACACTTTACATCGCCTCAAGTACTGACGCTGCTAAAAAAAATACAAACTAAATTTTAAATGTTTGGAACGTCGTTTTTAATGTGGTAAAGTGATTTTAAGGTTTTAGGGGTGAAGTTGTAGTTGTTGCCTTTATTTCTCCCTTTATAGGGATATACTTGTGGTCCTAAGGTAAATAAACTTTGGTAGCGTGCCTTAGGCTATGACCTGACTAATGAGGCGTACCAGCTGAGAATATTCGAGGGACTGAATGCAGATTGTAGAGAGGTTGGCTATAACACAACACTTTTATTCAGCTAATATACACCAGTACAGGGTTTGAATATATATATATATATATATATATATATATATATATATATATATATATATATATATATATATATATATATATATATATATATATATATATATATATATATATATATATATATATATATATATATATATATATATATATATTACGCTGGGACTGGTTGTCCCAGGGAGACAACAAGTATAAGAAATCTACAATAAGGTATAATACAATAAGATACTTGAACACTTACAATACTCCAACAATATTCAAAGGTATTTCTAAAATCAACGGACCAGAGGTCAGTCCGGCATAATATTAGTATATCGGGGCCCACTTTCACATAGCTATGAGTGGTGATTTCTCAATTTCCTATTAAGCATACACGTACCAGGATGTGTTTCTTATCTTAATCAAAAGTGGTATTTCTAAACTTTGTATTTGCGTCTTAATGGTTTTTTTTTTATTTCAAATTTGACTTAATTAGAAAGCGTCACCACATTAAAACATCCATCGATGTCGCTTTTCAGAAAGAGAATATAGCATGCTCTCCTTGAAATAAAAATTTTCAGTTTTATTCTCCGTTTTTTAAATCATATAATTTAAAAATTGTGGTAGATGTGGAAAAACTTCATAAATCTTATTTTTGACAAGGCATTTCAAGGACACAATAATAATTTAAATCATGTGTCATTTTGGAAACCATGTTGCTTATTAAAAATGTCTTATTTTTGGGTTTAAGGAAACTTAAGTCAAACTCAAAGCTTAAATTTCTGCATCAAGTTTTCGGACGAGAACCTTTTCGGATTCTTTTAGCTGTTCCTTGACACTTACGTGTAATCTTTTGAATTACAGCATGTTATAAAAGTCGAGATCACTGTAAAAACCATGGTAATAAAACAGTTTCTCTTCTGAGGTGCGGTTGAATGCATATCTTTCCTACCTATATTTGTATTTATGGCTTCACTATGCAATTCAATTTTAAAAATAACTTTTATTATCCTCTGTTTGACACTTGACAAGCTTGTGGTATTTAGTAAAGTTTAACTCGGCTTTTTCAATGTGTATTGTTTTATTATTATTGTAAGTCGCAACTCATTTACTTGTGATTCATCATAGCTGCCAGGCCTCTGAGGATAGTTCTCCTTACGCTTATTCCTTTGCCACCAAACTCTATTTACGCTTCTTCCTTTAGCACCTCTCGCAAAAGCCTATCTTCTTCGACAAGGTGATTAAGAAGTAAAGTTATGAACATTGAAATATCTGTCAAAAGTAGAGGCACTCCACGTTAGCCGTATTATCAGAATCAATTCAGCAAGTTGCTTATATAAAGAGATAGAATATAGTCGTGATAGAGCCAATAGCCATTGCTCCCCTTCCAGTAGCCACTGTTCCCCTTTGCTCATTAGTGCTTTGGGGACTCGATATTGTCACCTCTGATTCTAATGCATTGGCGAGTGGCAGAGCTAAGAATGTGATTTGTCGTCTGGCTTACAAAGCTGAATTGACGGTCACCTGACATTTGCGACAAGCAGAAGCTGCCAGATCAGCAATTTTAGGAGACAAGAATTGGTTGACATAAAAACCGAGACCAGGCTACTCTAGGAAAGTGTTTCAGGTTTTCAGTGCCAAATTCAAATTGTTACATTCAGGACTTTAAAGCGACTTTCAAATTTCACTGTCTTTTTTGTTTTGTAAATCAATAACTTCATGAGATGAATAGTTTTTTTTTTATAAAACTTTTCAGTCATAACCGTTGCAGAATTATTCGTGCCACTTTACAAAAATAAGTTGACTACGACACTGGAACCATGGCCAATTTTAAATGTCTTGCTTTCTCAGTTGATATTCGCGATATTTTTCTCTAGTCGAATATCTTAGTCTACTCGCAACTGGCACTTTTTGTCGGTGTTTGTCGTCAGTAACCCCCTGTAAATTCCCTTTCGACCGCTGAAAGCTTTTGATGTCAAAGATAACAAGTCTCGTTTGCGATTTTATTATTATACTCTCATTTTTAATACTTCTGATTTTTGAACTCTGCGCATATGCACGATAAGCAGGTAATGCTTTTGATTTGGCCAGATTTCATAGCAGTATTGTTTCTCGGTTTTGCACTAAATTGTTGAGTTGGTGTCAATTACATGGCTTGTGATAAAAGTCTTAAGTCTTGTTTTAAGTCTAATTTTATGGCGTTTTTTAAGGGTGATATTTTATAGCACGCTTTCTATTGCTTCCATTTACATTTCCATTGCCGCGCTTGAATTTAATAGCTTGATTTTAAATTGTTATGCTATAAAACATGTCTCCAGACATTTTTGATGTTTTGTTTTGTATGTAATCAACAAGAGCAAAATAAGTGCTGCAAGCCTTTTAGAATCATCGATAAGTGTGACTAATACATTTTCAGAATATGAATCATGTTATTCGAAGCGTACTTCTGTCACAACACTTGAAGATAGAAGGTCGTTATTTTCCTTTTCTCTTCTTTCGTGTATACTGGGCCATATCTTGGATATCTTTTAGCCAGCTTAATTTTAGAGATTGGATCGATCATTGATCACAGTTTTTATGGTACTTGGTACATAGGGTAATGTTAATTTTCGATATTTTAAGTTGATTTGACTGTCATATCTTTTTCAGAAATTGTTTGTGCTCGTACATTGTTACCAATAGTCGTCCCAGCTTTACCAACAGCTTTGTCTTCGCCAAACTCCAACAACTTGCCCAAGACATGAGGAGTTGAAAAGTCCTAGCAATGTGATATTAAAAATGTACATTTGCGTGTAAAATTCTTTTTGTTTATAGTTCATGTTTTGATCTCATAATGTTATAACAATTTTTCCGTTACTGTTTCTGTGTTTTCTCTTTTCTGTACATTTGTAAAGTTAAGTTTGTAATTTATTGAAGTGAAATGCTGGTATTTTTTACTTGTATGTCCTTATTTGCACTTACTAAGCTGTGAAAGCTGAAATTTATACAGCTTATAAAAGTTTTCATGTGAAGAATAGAGAAATAAACTTAATTATGGTAACCATGCAAGCGCTTGAGAATGATAAGAATACATATTTTCTCTTGAACGTTTGTCCAGTTGATAAATAGCTCGTAATAAATTTGCTGAGATTTGCATGAAAGACTTCATCTTAAGGGGGGACGTACCTGCATATAAGGGAGGGTACATACGTACTATATCGACCACACTGTTGGTCTTGATGTGTTGTAAAACCGGTTTCTCTGTGTGCACTCGGAGATAATTAGTTTAACCTAAGTGAGATAAACTACTATGCAGGTACATTTTAATTAGATATTTAATATATATAGTTGGTTAGGTTAGGTATTTCATATAATGCGTTCTGGGCGGCCTACTTTTCACAATTTTTTGCTGTAGTTTCCATAATTTGTTACTAAACTGTTATGTTTTCATCATATTCTGGTGTATTTCATTATGATTAAACTAACTTCACTTCTTCAGCGTGGTCGATACAATGCGTAATTACCTAGGGGAGTATTCAGGAATATATTCAGGACGGGAGTGGGGGGAGGTTGGTGTGTCTCTTTATATACTATCAATTGTCTTCTTTTTCTGTAATGTGCTAAAACCTTTCAGTAAAGTAATTCACAGGTTTTTCGTCATTATAAGGGTTTTGGCCTGTTTCCCAAAATTCGCCCCCTCCACGACACACATTTCTGTGCAAGTATCTGAGGAGTATAGCTGGAACGGCCCCTTTCCCACATAATCATCTAAAACGCTCCTTTGAGTACTTTTATGTAGCGTATTCCAAAGTGTGGGGCAATTTCAGCCTAAAAACTATACCTTTTTATTATTTTAGACCTTCCATGATAATTATTTAATATCCTTGAATTTTGGTGATGTTTTTCTATGAGACCTAACCGCATCTTATTTGCCTCTGTTTGAAACATGACTTCGATGTTTCTCAAATATTCTCCCCTTCCCCCATTTTTTTTGGGGGGGGGGCAAAACAAACGTCTTTAATTATTTATACCACTCTTATCAAAGTTCTGAAAATCTTGTTATATGTAAAGGCTTTTACCAGAATCTCTAATGCTAAACTTCCTTAGAGTATAAGTCTTCAGAAATTTTTGCGTAATGAAAACCTAGCTTTTCATATAAACTATTTTAACTGTTCGATTCATACCATTTCCGTCGTTTAAAAATACTTATATCGATAAGACAAGGGATACTCTTTTTAGGGTTTTGCGAATGTTCTTGTATTATTCATTGGCGTTATCATTTGGCTATCAATTATTCAATTGCTGGGATTGAACCCGACTTTGAATTTCTGTCTTATAAAAGTGAGCTTTTGTTTTTAAATTTTCTTGCGCTATTATTCTTTAATTTCTAAAAAATGTCGAAGAAATTTCATGTATTATTGCGAATGATCTTGTATTATTCATTGGCGTTATCATTTGGCTATCAATTATTCAATTGCTGGGATTGAACCCGACTTTGAATTTCTGTCTTATAAAAGTGAGCTTTTGTTTTTAAATTTTCTTGCGCTATTATTCTTTAATTTCCAAGAAATGTTGAAGAAATTAGTATAATTTCTAATACAGTTGAAAAAATCGACGTCCAGTTCTCTATTTTTAATTGATTTGGATCAAATATTTCGGGAAAAGTACCTTCTCATGCGGAGTATTTTTTTCAGTACTTTGAATATTTTTCTACTTGTCTTCTGGCAACCATATAAACGGATTATATCATCTTCTTTATTTCTACACTTCCTTTTAACGAATATTGATTTTAAAAGCCTTTTTAATGTTAATGGAAATCCGCGGCGTCGATTAGAGTGTGGGAGCATTTGCCCCCAAGATTTTGAAAAATACCTTTTTGGTTAGGCATTTTCAATGGAAAGTTCTTTTTTTTTCAGCATTTTCATTGAAAAAATCGAAAAAAAAGACAAATTGCTCCCCTCTAGATTTTGAAAAACACCTTTTGCCCCCTCCCGTAAATTTTCATGAATTGACGACACTGTTCACAATTCAAAAACCGAAAAATTTTCGTTGAAGAGACTAATGGTGAAGTTTAAACTTATAAAACAAGGACAAGAAGAAGATAATCATTTTCTTACAGAAAAAGTAATCGGGACAATTCTCGCTCAATGTCACATATCGGCGTTAATAAAATGGTTGAAAAGTCTTGCTAGAATGTATTACCGTTCAAATTATATTGAATCAGGCACAAACTCTGGAACGCAGCTTCGCAGTAGAGGTTGGGGTGGGCAAAGTCCTCTAAACAGGGAAACGTATGCTGATTGTAGGAAACAGTTTGGAATATTTCGGAAACTGGGAGGAGAAAGGAGGTATGAGCTTCAAAGTTTTCCTTGTGTATGTCCTTGTCTCATACCATTAGCTTTAACAGGGGAAGGGAGGTGAACTGTTGACAAATTAAAAACTTTGAAATTATAAATTATTTTAATATATTATTCATATTTGGTTTCATGATGATTTTACATTGTTCGTGATGATCTAAAACTTGTTTATAGACTATTATGCAGTTTAATATAAAATATCTAGTTCCTCAAATGTCAACATTCTTTTGTGTAAAGCTCTCCATGACTTAACATTAACTGTGCTAATAAGCGTTGTTGCTTGTGAGTTGTGTACATTTTTATTGTTAATAAAATGATTTTTTTTATTTATATTTTTGTCAGATTTTACTCCACAACCGATAGCAAAGATAATGGTTCTGATAGGATCGCCAACGTCAAAAACGGAACTTTTCTCTTTTTTGTAACAGAAAACAGATGGACTAGACACATTGAAGAAAGAATAGAATAGATAATTATTGCCGTGAAGGGTAAAGATGAAGAAAAGTAGAAACGTACACATATTTTTATTTTCTAGAATAATATTGCAGTCACATGTTCTACAATAATATTGTAGAAGGAAAAAGTGTGACAATTTTCTATTATTTCCTTTATTGGTAGGTATAAAGCACAATGATTGTCCTGCCAAAGAGTATTAAATAAAGTTTTAGAAATTGACAAGAAAGAAAAGAAAATATTTGGCAATGCTTGGCAATAAAAAACACCGAGCTCTGTTAAGCTTGCATATTGAGTTTTGCTCTCTGTCGGCTAGTCTTAATTTTGATGTAACTATTTTGGATTAAAAAAGATTTATCCTAGACTAGCTATAAATCGCATCTACGTCTTAGGAAAACCTCAGTCTTGTTTTAGAAACAGAATCGCACTTGTCTACCATGTTTCCCCATTATTATACCAGCAACTCTTCTCCCACAACTGTGGCACGTTTGGTCTGTTACTTGGACTCTCCAGCCGAAGCTGTATATTACAGGGCACAAAAATGTCAAATTCTAACTGGCTCCGTTCACCAAAAAAAAAAAAATATAAACAAGGACCTTTTAACTGCCAAAATAAGCTGTATGAATTGCGAACTGTTCTACAGAAAGAAAAATGACTGCACTTCCTCACTCACCTAAGCGGCTGCTTGTTGTGTTGAGAACTCTTGATTGGGCGTTTCCACGCTGCTTTTTAGGAGTGAGACAGAAATCAGTATCCAAGCCACCTTACATGTTCTGTTAATGTTTATAATGTGTCGCCACGTAATGGTCAAGCTCCTCGTCGTCACTGCTGAGAAACTTCAATGCCCTCCTACCCCAAATTGTGAAAGCCACAAGTAAAATCCTGCTAAACATTTTGGTGTGGATCTGAATGGTACCTCAATACAGAAACACGTCATATCAAAGGAGGAATTCATAAGGGAGCGCGAGGACTAATTTTTAAAACTCTTTTATTGATAGTTAGTGCAACTTAAATGTATCAATAACTATTAACCGATCCTGTTGGACGATTAACTAAAAAAAACGAAACAGTTTTTTTCATCTGAAAATAAGGAACAACATCAAAACTTCAAACGATTAGCAACTATTTCATATATGAGGAGGGCTTCCCCCTCCTCACCCCCTAACTTTTTGTCTAAATTTTCTAAGAACGATTGCTGAAACACAAGGGCAGTAGAATTGGAACACAAGGACAGATTACTCGCCTTTTTAAGGGATATTTACCCCCTACATTGGAAAATTAGGTAAACCTCATCGGACTCGTATCTTTTGATGGGTGGACTTAAACTTAATAAAATGTATACATTTGTATATATTTGAAATCAGCATAAAAGAGTAATTCTTTTGATGTATTGACTTATATATAAAACTCCCTTTTTTAGAGTTTTGGTTACTATTAGACCGCGTCGCTACTTGCTTACAGGTTGTTTCAACGGACTGTTTGACAAGCGTAAAAAAACTATGTAGTAGGGGAAAGGTACGGAAAAAAATGGTCGAACCAGGAAAAAATTTGTACAGAAATTATGTTTGCACCACTGTGTTCAGAAAAGAGAGCTCTACAACATATCAAAAATCTAAATCTCCATCCCGTTGCGAAATTCCCTTTTTTTCACGTTTTTTGCGCCTATTTTTTAGATATTTCCAGAATCCGAGAATGAGGAACCGTGAAAAGAAAAGTAGTTTATTGATGGTTTCCCTTTTAAGAAACGATTGTTTTTGTGCTCTTTTATTAGACAGAAACATCACGTTTAATCATTTAATTCTTTTTTATGTTTTGTTTTTGTTTTTGTATGAAGTAAAAAAAAAAAATAAAAAATCAAGCGACACACGATCACGGGGTATTTTTCGAAGAGGAGCACGAATTTTCGGTTCATTTTTCCCCATCTGAACAAATAGCCTACCGGCGTTCCGAATCCATTTCTTTTCCTACCGAGCTTTATTTCGCTAACGTACTGGATGGATACCTCCCACCCGAAGATCTCAGTCATGATCCCCAGCTCAAGCAACTTGAAAACTTTCTCAAGCAGAGACGCCAAGACCTGCTGACTCAGAGAACTGCGAAGCTCTGGTTTCAGTATCTTGACATGGTTGGGATACTGCTTAAGTTCATACGTGCCGAGAGACTAGGCTTGTGGGATTTGCACCTACAATCTGCAGTAGAGATGCTGCCGTTTCTAGCAGCATCTGGACATAACCTCTATGTCAAGTCGGTCTGGATATACCAGCAAGAGATGGCTAAGCTTCAAACTAGTCACCCACCAATCTTAGAAGCATTTGAACAGGGAGGTCACACCATTAGAAGATCAGAGCGACGCTGGGCTGGAGTCTCGGCAGATCTTGTCATCGAGCAGGAGTATATGAGAAGTCTGAAAACATCGGGCGGTCTTACAACTGGAGGTGGGATGACAGAACAGCAGAGAGCCATTTGGGTTCTGTCAAGACCAGCATGCCTGGAGATCAACCTCTTGATGCAAAATTTGACAAAAATTGGTTACTCGACAAGTGAGCAGCACCGCGACATGAGTTCCAGTAGAAAGGAGCGTGACTTCGACGATACCCAGAAGCTCGTCGGATACTTCGGAGAATCTTCTCCGTTCAGAGGTGACAATCAGCTTAGAAACATTGCCAACGGCATAACTTCTTCCCAAGATGTTAATGTTGACGAGGTCGATGTGGCTGGAAAGTTGATTCTAAGTAATATGACGGGAAAAACCTTGAAGGAGCAAGTCTTCAAGAAAAAAGACCAAGTGACCCTAATGAATGCCAAAAAGGTGGGGTCCTCTGTGGTAGCGCACATAGATCCGGCGCTCCTTTTCCAGCGGTTTATAATAGTAGCCCAACGAACTGACCTCCGAGAAGAATACTTCAAGTACGAACTTTGTACGATTCCTCCTTCTCTTTTCGAAAGCGATGGCCTTATGAGAAAAGCAAATAAGCCAGAGCTTGCAAAAGCGATCTTTCAGGCTTGCGGGATTGAGACTCAGTCACCCTCAAGACCTGCTTCTGCGTGTAATATCGTCTTGGATGGTGGTTCTCTTCTACATCGAGTTCCATGGAAGGTAGGGTCAACCTTCAAGGTCATCTTTGCTTCATACGTCCATTACGTACAAGCAAGGTACCCTAGTGCGATCGTTGTGTTTGACGGATATGAAGGTGGTCCAGCAATCAAAGATGCTACCCATTTACGTCGAGCAAGGATGGTTTGCCGCCAAGTCTTTTTCACCGAAGAGATGACCCTCTGCATGAAGAAAGAAGAGTTTCTTTCATGTAAGACAAACAAAGGACGTTTCCTGAAGCTGCTCGGCAACCATTTGGAAGCCGTTGGTTTCCGAATTTTCCGCTCGGAAGGAGACGCCGACGTTCTGATTGTAGAAAAAGCCGTAGAAGCTGCTAGTCTTACAGACACAATCGTGGTTGCTGATGATACTGACATCTTGGTTCTTCTGATCAGTCGATCAGATTCGCGTTCCGGGCGTTTATATTTCTCACCTGAAGGTAAGTTTGGCGGTACTAGTTCAGCTTGGGATATTAGTGAGATGAAGCAGAAGCTAGGAACAGATGTCAGCAATCTGATACCGTTCTGTCATGCCGTCCTGGGTTGTGACACAACCTCTCACCTTTACGGAATAGGAAAGGGTAAAGCCGTTCAGCTGCTACTTTCCAACAAGAGTTTCAAGGACAGCGCTGCTATATTTGGCGACAAGCTCGCATCGCTTGACGATATTGAGGTAGCAGGAGAGCGAGCATTGTTGATATTGTACGGTTGCCCTGATGTTTCGAGCCTGGACACTGCCAGAAAGCTAATCTTTCACAGAAAAGTGAGCACTGCCACCACTTTCGTGCATCCACAAGAACTGCCACCACCTCAGGCAGCAGCGAAGTACCACTCGCTACGTGTCTACTGCCAAGTTCAAATCTGGCTCCGGAACCCAGTAGAGCCTTTACGCCTGGGATGGAAACTGCAGGATAACGAAGTTTTTGCGCCAATAAAAACAGATCTCCCTGCCGCTCCATCTCAGCTGCTGAAAATTATCAAATGCTCGTGTCGTATTGACGGCTGTGATAGTGAAAAGTGTACCTGTAAGAAAAACGGACTTGAGTGTACTATAGCCTGCCGTACCTGTGAGGGAAGCTCGTGCAACAATTCGAAGTTTCAAAAAGAAGAACTTAGTGAAGAAGAATAACAGTTAACTGTGATGATGAAAAATCTAGTTCCTACATTTTGATGATGTGCAATTTTTATATATTTGAAAAATAAGATAAAAGCTTTTCTCTGAACACATTAAATTAGAACCTACCTTGTCTCATGGTGTTTGGCGCTGAGGTGTTTCGTCATTCCTGTTTATTGTTGTTTAGTCTTTTTTTTTTCTAAGCCTTTCGTTTACATAGCCAAATAGACTACAAGAACGACAAACTTATTCCGTAGTAGACCTTGATAAACGCTGGTAAGAGTTTTTTTCCCCAAAGACACAGTTTTTTTCCCCATTTTTTTCTTTTTTTTTGCTGATAAATATTTTTCTTTTGGTCAGGTAACGAAATGAGTATCAGAAATGAATTCAGAGCCAAAAGCTGATCTAAAAAGATGTGTAAAACATTATAGTTTACGTTTTTAATTTTTTTTCCCGGTTTTTGAGAAAATAAATAAAAAAAACATTAAAAAAGAACAATTTCACATCGAGCTATAGATTTAGATTTTTGATATGTTGTTAAGCATTTTTTTACGGTCCGGATGGTGAAGAAACCATTTCTGTACCAATTTTTTCCTGGTCAAAACTTATTTTTCTCCTACTATATATCTATATCGTGAGACGTAAAGGGGAAAACATTTCAAAACTGGATAAGATTCGTCACAATTTTAATGGGACCTTCCTACTGTATAAAAATCGAGACTTGCTTGGTAGAACCTTCAGATACCCACTGTAGAACGTCACACAGTTTTTTCAGAGCTGATAGTAAACAAATATAGCGTGTTATTATTTATGATTGTTACTTATCTTTATTTCTTTAGCATACGAAGCAAACTGTGATTGCCGCAGTATAGTGTCGGCACAATATGTAAAAATGAAGCATTAGCCGTGACTTCAATGTCTGAGGACTAGGGAAGCTACTCACTAGTTTGACTATCGAATCAAGCTTGGGTCAAAATAAATTACCTTTAATAGACATAACTAGGACTCCAGCTCTTACTTTCCTGCTGAATTTTACTGAGAGTCGACCTTTCTTTTCTTGTAATGTCCTGATGACATGAATTTAGGGACCCCTCCGCTTCCCCTAACATAGGAGGATTATGTCCTGATACTGAAATGCCCCACTAGGATGCTTACACTTGCTTCTGACAAAACTTCGATTTATATCTGATTAATTTAACAAACAAAAGTTTTTTCTGAGGGAAGTAAAGAGCGGAATTGAAACTTAAAAGAAAACAAAATTATTGCTTCACAGCTTATCCAACATATATCGCTGAAACTAGTGCAAATAAACCAACTAGTGATATTTCCCTATGTTTGTCTGATTATAGAAAACTAGTGCTTTACTGAAAACACAAAACAATGTAGAAGTTCTGGTACAGTAAAAGCAAACCGATTAAGGACACTTTTTACTGTATGAAAATAAAGCATTTTCGGATTGTTGCTTAACTTTTTCCCTTTAATTTGGTATCACTTCTACATATTGAGCTCAGTTGAATAATCGGCTCTCGTTTCGGTTCTGAAAAGGACATTTCATGATTATTTTGTAGATAAGTCCTAAATAAAGCCATCTTGATACAGGACTATAGACTAGCTTTAGAATTTGTATGATATTTTGAAATTGTCCGTTGTATAGAGAGAAATAAACAGATTTCCTGAATTCATATTATAATTTATTTGTAATTCTGGAATGTAATTGCAATTCTGTAATTGTAAAAAATTGTAATTCTTCTATACAAGGTTTTTGACCATGCTGATTCCAATGATGTAATTTAATTTTGATTTAATGTCATTTCTGAGGGGTTTCAGGCTTTTTATAGAAATCACCATAAATTTGTTTTCGAAATAAACTTTTACTTTTAAGACTGTCCGAAATATTAGTTACCATTCCAAAACCAGTGTCAAACGTTAATTCTTTCTCATTAGGCAGTTTTTTAAACGGTGTTTTTCAACTTTTGGTTACTATGGGCTGTGTTTCGCTCTTTACTAGGTTGCAGTTGCTGCTGTAACCATGATAAACCGTTTTCATAAATGTGATGAAAGTCTCGAAAGTTACCGAGGGGAACAAGGTATTCAGAAGCTAATAAATGGTAATACTAAGTTCTGATAAAGTATCAAGAATTTCGTTAACAAAACATTGCAATGTAAATTCAAATCCTTTCCAATTCCAAACAAGAGTCTTAATTAAGTCTTATTGAAGTAAATTTACTTCTGCTTTTGGTTGAATATCCTTATAAAATCTAAATATGTAAATTAGCAACGCTTGTTTTTCTTCAGTCCTATTCTATAGGGCTAAAAACAAATAGTAAGTTAAGCCATGTGCCGTTTGGATAGGCTTCAGAGTGAATAGCTGCATAAAAAGTGACCTGATTGATGAATTAAGAGTGATCTGATTTTATCAGTAATAGGCAACTGCGGACTCTTTCTCCCCAGTCACAATTTTCGGTTCAAACTCCCCAGCATACTCTGCGATGGCTTAGCCGCACCCTACGGCTGCCATCAAATCCTCCCACAAGAGTTCCTTTCGATATTGACCTTTTGTCCAAAGGGTTGACGCGTCCAAGCTGGCACGTCTAGGCTGGCACAGAGGAAAATTATGCATCTCTTGGATATCGACTATCGATCTCTGATATGGGCACACCACTTATGTAGGTCATCATTCTTGGAGGAGTTTGACAACACTATGCCACTCAACTGCCACAGGTACATAAAATCGCAACTGTAGTGTATCAAGGCTGGTTCTTGTTATTTGTTAAAAAAAAAAAAAAAATCTTGTTTCAAAATCTATTAAAACTGGGTGTTTTCCCTCTTTTATAGTTAAATTTGAAAAAAAAATGCAAGTTTCGGCTCTCTGTCTATTCTAGGGTTTTTGGCTGTGAGGGATTTAAGCTTTGAAAAATCGATATTGTGAAAACTAGCCTTCTTTTGACTTTGATCAAGGATGTACTTTTTATTAAATTTAGCATTACCACTTAAATTAAATTTTCATAAAAGGTTTTGCCATAGAGTCCCCAGCCTTGAAAACCATTTTACAATGAAACTTGTTCTAATTGGTAGGCCTAACTCTTAAATTAACAAAAATTGGGCACGGTATTAGAAATCGGTAAAAAAAAAATATATCTTTTCAACGTAGAAAGAAGCCTAAACCAGAGAAATATATTTTCTTAATTTATAGTTTCGGAGCCAATATATAAAAAAATTCTACTGACCAATTCTAACTATGTTTGTATTATTATTTAGGATGTAAGACTTTTTATCTTAATAAAAATCTTTTTTGGTTTCCAAAGTCGTTGCGTAGCAAGTTAAAGAGCCTTTTTTGAATGCTTTATAAAAAAAAACCGGTTATTTTGCTGTTGTCAACCGTTTAATATGATAAGCTACTAATTCCTCATGATCATATGGTTTCTTGATCATTTTCTGCTCTTTCCCAAATAGGTTTCTGCTCTTTTTATTTTGTCCTGCTGAGCGAAGTAAGTCTTTCCTTTTTTTTTGCAATCAGTTTATATTATACTATTTACTATCTTCTGATTGTTTATGAAAGTTAATTTTCGCAGTAATCTATTTTTGATAATTTTTAATTATTTTCACAGAACCTTTTTTTGGCAAGATTCCTCTTTCTAATGTCTTAAACAACTTAAACAGTAGTCATGAGTTCAATCCAATTTAAAGAAGAAGGACTCTGGCTTAAAGAAGAACTCCTTGAGCATAGATTCAGAACCAAGAATACATTGTAGAAAAAGGAGATACTTAAGGTACATGTTCCCTCAAAAACTAGCAATTTTGTTGCTAGCCTGCAGCTGTAACTTAAACCAGTTGGACAAGGTATTCTTACCATCAGGTTCACTGGTCTCTAATCTCTCCACTCACCAAGACAGAATTGTGAAATTACTCAGAATTTCGTCTATAGAAGGATCTAAACTTGCTTAAAAAATACGAATATTGACATTTTATCGATAATTTTTTAACAAACTCTCAATTTATCTTTAACCTAAAAGGCCCTTTGGCCTACATCAAACTTCAAAAATATGATTTTGAATGATTTATAGAACTGAATATCAGCTATGATAGCCAAATTTTCCTTTTTCGTTCAGACAGTAAAACGGTACGAGAGCAGAAAAATAATATACCAAATCTTTCAAAGGGAACCTAAAACTAAAAAAAAAACGATTCTTTTGTTTATTCTACTCTTAATCACTTTAAAATATATAGGCTACGTTAGTACAATGAAAATAGGAGAAGATCCACGTGCTCAGCCTGTGTTTAAGTGTATTTAGATTATTGTCATGCAAAAATGAAAGTTGATATATATATTTTGATGTGCACTACATCATGTCATGTAATTGCATTTCATGTGTCTATAGCGTGTGCAAAATATACATTTTCTAGAAAAATCGGACGAAACACTGGAAGTAGGAAAACCAGTCTAGACTTGTAGTTTTTTTTTTAATATCTGAACATGTTTATCTGCTATCTTCATCGAAACCGTTTTTTCCGAGCCAAACTGAAAATAAACAATTTTAGAGCCTCAGCTAGACCCTTTCAGTTTCTCTTTTCTAAACCTTGTTCAAAATTTTTTCTTTCCCACTTATCGTGTCCTTCTGGCAATTTTCCAGAAGAGCAGTCCATGCTACCTTTTTTCGTTCCATTTCTCACCCACTGATCTTCTGGGCCCGAATATGGAAAGATGGCACCGAAGTGATAGTCTCAGTTCCTGGTTTTACGTCGTATTCTTCCAGAAAGTAGATAGTCTGGATACGATATTATAAGAAATTCATTTTGTTACGTGCGATAGCACGGATTAGCTACGGTTTCGCTTGCTTCTTGCTACTCTTTTTTTCGTATTTGAGGAAGTTGTAGAAAACAAATACGGTCAGATTGTAAGAAAGATATTTTTGTACCAGTGTTCAAGCGTAAGGGCAGCAAGACGGATTGCAGCAACTACCGCTGTATTACCCTACTGTCTGTTCTTGGAAAGATGTTTGCGATGCTGCTAATGAAACACGCAACAAATTTATTACATGCTTTGCGCCGCCCTTAACAAGCCGGATTTATGCCAGGAAGATCGACAACTGAGCAGATACGTACAATCAGACAGATCTTTGAAAAGACTCTGGAATACAACAAAAAAGCGTATATTGCTTTCGTCAACTTCCGTTCTGCCTTTGATACTGTAGAAAGACGATCCCTGTGGCTAATCCTGGAAGCTCCGGGCCTATCTACAAATATAGTCAATCTCTTTAAAGAGCTTTATAGCAACACAGAAAGCACCGTCCTGGTTAGTGGGAAGCTTTCTTCTTCCTTCCTCATCAACAGCGGATTACGGCAAAGATACGCTGCTACATCTGAGCTGTTTAACTGTGTCATCGACCACATTCTCAACGAGACACTCCGTATCTTCCCTTTCAGCATCACTTATGCCGGGAGGACCCTCTTTGATATTGTCTTCGTTAACGCTGTAGCAGTTATTAGTGTTAATCTTGACCAGCTTAAATCTCCAATCGGGACACTCTCCTCCCCAGCCTCTAGAGTAGGGATGCAAATTAATTGGAAGAAAACAAAGATAATGTCCATAGAGAAGACCGCTTCGACGTAACCCTTAACTGTTGAGATTAAAGGCCAATCTGTTGAGTCGGTAATGCAGTTCACATATCTCGGATCAATTATGTCCTCAAATGGCACACTTGACGCCGAAAGCTCTGCCAGATCAACCAAGGCAAACTCTGTATTTGGACAACTCCTGGGGGCAATCTTCCTCAAGCCACAAATTAGTCGCCAAACCAAAGCTGAAATTTACAACGATATAGTCTCAAGCATCATGCTATATTCTTCTGAGATGTGGCCCATAAATCAGACACAGCTACTAAAAGTCGATGCCTTTCAAAATAGATACCTGCCTCGAATAGAAGGCTTTAAATGGTTTGACAAGATCCGCAACACTGAGATACTGACGACCTTCAAGCTGGCAAATCTCTCTACACAAGCAAAAGCCCGTTCCCTGAGGTGGTATGGCCACTTACTTGACTTCCCACCAAGCACCTCTGCAAGGGTTATCACGGATTTCAAGCCCTTGAAAAATGACTGGCGACGTCCTAGAGGGAGACTGCAATATCAACCCAAATGAGGCCTCGTTTCTAACCCGGGACAGGATCACCTGGAGAAGACTGACGGTGCTGTCAACTAGTTCCATCTACTCAAGTGACCCTGCTGAGCAAGAACTTTAAGTAAAGTAAGTCAGCCCATAAATGCTTGGTTTTCATGATGCACATGCCTAAGCTTTTGAAAGCGGGACGTTGAAAGCGCATTTTGGTTAGTTCAATATTTCCCTCAGCAAGCCTCAAAATTTTGAACTTGACACTCTAACTAACATCTTGTAAGGATAGTGATCAAAATAACAATCTTGGTCGGAGGCGGAGTAGGTGGATGTACCACCTCAGGGAACGGGCTTCTGCTTGTGTAGAGAGATTTGCCAGCTTGAAGGTCGTCAGGATCTCAGTGCTGTGGATCTTGTAAAACAATCAAACAATTTGAAACCTTCTATTTGACGCAGGTGTCTAGTTTGAACGGCATTGACTTTTTGTAGCTGTGTCTGAGTTATTAGCCACTTCTCAAAAGAATATAGCATGATGCTTGAGACTGTTGTGTTGTAAATTCAAGCTTTGGTTTGGCGACTAATTTATGGTTTGGGGAACTGTCCTTGGGAGTCGTCCAAATGCAGAGTTTGCCTTGGTTGATCTAAGAACAGCTACAACGGTCCTGAGGTCGATATCAGAGAGACATGCCCCCTTTGAAATTGTAAGACCTATGCGTAAACCATGAGTGACCTGTATTATTTACGGCCCTTGCTCTTGTGGCCGAGGGCTAACGTCATCCCTTGAGGCGTATTTATTCCTTTATTTTTATTTAATTGGCTATTTGAAAATTTTGATCGGGTGTCTTTTGGGACTTCAAGGGGCCAAGTGGTAAAAATGACATGGAAGAAGGACTGGTTGCTTTCCGATCAAAATTGGACCGTAAGAAGAACACTAGATCTTTTAATCATTATTTGGATGAAATCCTTCCAAGGTTTCTACGACTGGTGGCCGGCGTTTACCCTCCCGGCGATTGTTCCCCTGGAAAATACCCCCCCCCCCTCAGCGGAACATACCCCCCCCCCCAGATAATACCTCCCGCTTAAAATACCCTTCCCCCGAAATGCCCCCCGTGGAAAATACCCTCGGAAAATACCCCCCGAGGAAAATACCCGCCCCGAGGAAAATACCCACCCCGGCGAAAATCCCCCCACGCGGAAAACATCCCCCCCTGGTAAATACCCCCCCCGGAAAATACCCCCCATGGAAAATAAGGCTTTCAAAATTTAAGAATTTTATTTGAGTTTTATTTTTTAATTTCTGTAGGGGGAAAGAGTTTTGGTACATGTGTATTATGGGCAACTCACTCAAGTTTACGCTGTGTAAAACTCGAGAACAAACCGGTTTCTTCGTTAGTTTTTTTTCAGCTTAGCACGATACAAGACAAAGAGAAGTGACAGAATATATAGATATAGATATATTTCTCACAAAAGCCCTATGGGCCATGGATAATACAAAACAACAAAACGCATAAAACATAATAATAATTTCAAACACTTTTGAAAATAACACTACGATATAAAACCCTGCCTATGTCTTATCTCCACACTCACAAAATTTCCCAAATTTCTAATATCCACTTTGCAACTACTCCCTATTTTATTTTCTAAACACCTTCTATCCATTACACCCCTCCCAAAAATTTCCCTTCTAAGGACCTTCAATTCTTCACAATAACACATAAAATGTTCTAAATCTTCAGACTCTCCGCACATCGGACAAGAGAAGGGAACACTCCGTACCTTAACCCTCCATGGGAAATATATATATATATATATATATATATATATATATATATATACATATATATATATATATATATATATATATATATATATATATATATATATATATATATATATATATATATATATATATATATATATATATATATATATATATATATATATATATATATATATATATATATATATATATATATATATATATATATATATATATATGGGAAATATATAATTTGGGCTATATATTTTCACAGAAGGGGGGGGGAGATAAATTGTTTGGATAGTTTGAAGTCAGAAAACAATTCCTTCTAGGTATATGGCCACTAAGAAATTGCAGAAGAGTAGCGAGGTATCTGGAAATTTTGTTAACTAAACAAAAAAAAAGAAAAAAAAAAAAAAAAGAAAAATCCCAAAATAAAGTAAATGTACTATTTCATTTAAGTGTTTTTTCCAAGTGCTAAGTGTCTTTTTTCCAATGACCATTTTCCCAAGTATTAAGTAGGCTACTATTATTATGTAGTGTTTCACTTAAAATTTTTATGATGATCGCTCATCAAAGTTTATGTTATTTGTGCCTTTCATTCTATCTATCGAATATGCAGAATAATTCTACAAAACACATTTTGCATGCAGACCCGCTATGCTTTACTTCCCCCCCCTAATGTGTAAATATATAGCCCGAATTTATTTCTAAAGTAACGAAGAAACCACAGTTTATATAATTATCCAGTATGATCTTTCTCTATCTCACCCATTATAAAAACCCGGACCGAGGTGCGAGTGCTCCTGAGAACGTTTTTGCAGATATAAACATAAGCGTCATTAGATCTTTTCACGGGTAGACAAAGAATAATCACCTACGGAACAAGTACTGACAAAACCACCTGGCCGGCTCACCAATAAGTGGACAATAAGTGCAGAAATAAGTGGGAGGAGCTTTTTGTTCGCACCGAGAATGAAGAGCCAGAAATCATCTGCGGTGAACTTACTGGATAATTATATAAACTGTGGAAGAAACTAACGAAAACATAGGTGTGTTCTTGAATTTTACACAGCCTAAACTTGAGTGAATGGCGCATGATACACAGGTACCAAAATTCCTTTCCCCTACGGAAATTAAAAAAATAAAACTCAAATAAAATTCTCAATTTTGGAAAGCCTTATTTTCCACGGGGGGTATTTTCCGGGGGGGGGGGGGGGTAATCGCCGGGGGGGACGCCTAGAACCTCTACAACTACCCCTTCCATACAAAGTGGCAGGAGAAAACATGAACAAATTAAAAATAATTTATTGAAGGCATATAGATCTTAGGCAACCCTAAAGCGTTTCCTCTGACTGAACAAAAAAAAAAAAGAAGCCCTTTCAATAAAAGAAATTTATTCAATTCATTGTGCATTACAAACAGTATGAAATGATTTGCATAGCCTTGATATTGAACACTAAACTTTTAAAACCTGCGCATCGGGTAGTGTTATTTAGAAGATAACTTTAGAAGTAAATATCTAGAAGTAAATAACGCACAAAATTGCTTCGGATCGCTGAAGGGTTTGAACTCCTTGAGCCTTCCTCTGGCAATGCCACTGCTCGGAATAAAATTAACCACTTTATTTTATTAATTTTTACCACCTTTCTCTTTTTTGCATTTTACACACTGAAAAGTTCATTCCTTTTTCTTAAATCCTAGAAAGGTTGCTCCCAAGATAATTCAATCCGAAAAGTAATAATCACTGATATCACTCGAGAGAATTATTTGAGGCATCACCTTTTACGCTTGATAACTTTAATCTAAGCGAAATGAAACAAATGCCTGCCGCATCTGCTGGATAAGAAATAGAGCTAGGGGAAAGCAGTTGGGAAGCGAGAAGAGCTAAACAAGGACTTTTCCCGAAATAATCATTTCAGTAAAGCTGGGCCTCCAGAGCAAAGATCATATTAAATAGGATGATAAAGTGGAATCGAGAAAAAATACTATCTTCCATCTAGCATCTTCAGAACTGAAATGGTACCAAAAATTAAGTGAAAATATGTGTAAATAGCTACACATTAGTAACCAAAGTAGACTTGGGGGTTCCACAGCTACTTTCATAGAACAATTCATGTTAGATGTTTTGACCCTGTATGGAAGAGTTTTAAAAAATAACTGTATTCTATGGTCTTGTTTGGCTTATAATAAATCTGTTATCGTTATAATTTTGCTATACTTCAGAAATGGCTAGGGGTGTTAGCTGAATCTTTTATAGTATTATAATTAAACTAAAACACTATGTGTTGGAAGCTGGTCAACAGGGTGCATCTGCAACATCTCAGGAACGGCTGAGAATGGAACTTTCAGAGAAAATTGAGTGGTGGATTGAACTAAATTAACAGATGCTATCGGCATCCAGGCTCAAAAATTTTACTCTTAAATCCTTGGGCTTAGAGAACCCCAGTAACTGAAACGTAACTTAAACAGTAACTGAAACTCCACATCCTTGGTGCCAGCAGTGTCTCTGGAGGATCGTTATCCTTTTTTTATGCTAAGGGAACCACAACAACTGGACTTAACTTGACTTAAAGCCCTTCCTCAGTAATGTCACCAGCGTAGAGGGAACCAGAAATCATCACCAAATGGTTTGTCCTGGACAAGAATTGAAGCTTCATTGGGGTCAATGCTCGGGATAGTAAGCAGGGTTGCCGCTACGGTCCGTTAATAGAGCGCTAAAATTGCCCAAATTTAATTGCTGCACAGTGATTTTCGGTGCTACAGTCAAAAGATTCTTAGCGTGTTCGCAGCTTTCGGCGTGAAAGGCGTTCAAATGTACTTAGATTTGTTTTATGTCAATTCTTTAATCTTTTTTAATGTAAAACAGTAAAAATGTATCCCAAGCTGTTTGGAGCGTTGAATGAGAAGATTCACATGTTCAGCCTGTATTTAAGTGTATTTAAATTATTGTCATGCATAATTGAGAGTTGAAACATATATTTTGATGTAAAACACATGACGTAATTGCATTTCATGTGTCTATAGCGTACACAAACTATCCATTTTCTGGATAAATAGGACGAAAAATAGGAAGTAGGAAAAGCAGTCTAGACTTGTGTTTTTTGTTTTTTTTTCAAAAATTGTCTGAACATGTTTATCAGCCACCTTCATCAAACCTGTTTTTTTTTCTGAACCAAAAATGAAAATAAGCAATTTTAGCACCTAGACCCTTTCACTTTTTAAACCTTCTTAGAAAAAAAAATTTTTGTCACTTATCCTTCTTCTCTCAATTCCTAGTTTTCTATCGTATTTTTCCAAAAAAGTGGATAGTCTGGATACAATATTATAAGAAATTGATTCTTGGGGATTCTGGAGGAAGATCTAAATGCGGCAGCACGGATTAGCTGTGGTTTCGCCTGCTCCTCGTTACTTATTATTATTTTTTTACTCATTTGAGGAACTTGCAGCAAACAATTACTGTCAGATTGGAAGAAAGGAATCCTTGTGCCAGTGTTCAAGAATAAGGGAAGCAAGATGGACTGCAGCAACTACCGCGGTATCACCCTACAATCAGTTCCTGGAGAGATGTTTGTGATACTGGTGCTGAAACGTGCAACAAGTTTACTACATGCATTGCACCGCCCTCAACAAGCCGAATTCATGCCAGGAAGATCAACAAGTGAGCAAATACATATAATCAGACAGATCATTGTGAAGACACTGGAATACAACTGAAAAGCGTATATAGCTTTCATTGACTTCCATTGTGCCTTTGATGCTGTAGACAGACGATCCCTATGGCAGATTGTGAAATCTAGGGGCCTACCTACAAAGATATTCATCCTCCTAAAAGAACTTCATAGCAACAAAGAAAGTGCTGTCCTGGTTAATGGGAAGCTTTCTTCTTCCTTCCCCATCAACAACGGATTGCGGCAATGATGTGCTGCTGCACCTGAGCTGCTTAACTACGTCATCGACCAAATTCTGAACGAGGCACACCGTGTCTACCCTTTCGGTACCAGTTATGCCGCGAGGACCCTCTCTGATATTGACCTCAGGATCGTTGTAGCTGTTCTTAGTGGCAATCTTGACCAGCTTAAGTCTAAACTCAAGATATTCTCCTCCATAGCTTTTAGAGTATGGCTGCAAATTCGTTCAAAGAAAACAAAGATAATACCCATAGATAAGACCGCTTCAACGTATCCTTTAACTGTTGAGTTGAACAGCCAAGCTGTCGACTTGGTAATACAGTTCACATATCTCGGATCAATTCTATCCTCAAATGGCACACTTGATGCAAAAATCTCTGCCAGATCAACCAAGGCAAACTCTGCATTTGGACGACTCCTGAGGACAGTCTTCCCCAAACCATAAATTAGTCGCCAAACCAAAGCTTGAATTTACAACACAACAGTCTCAAGCATCATGCTATATTCTTTTGAGACGTGGCTAATAACTCAGACACAGCTACAAAAAGTCAATGCCGTTCAAACTAGACACCTGCGTCAAATAGAAGGCTTCAAATTGTTTGATTGTTTTTCAAGATCCACAGCACTGAGATCCTGACGACCTTCAAGCTGGCAAATCTCTCTACACAAGCAGAAACCCGTTCCCTGAGGTGGTACATCCACCTACTCCGCCTCCGAACAAGATTGTGATTTTGATCACTATCCTTTACAAGATGTTAGTTAGAGCATCAAGTTCTAAATTTTGAGGCTTGCTGAGGGAAATATTGAACTAACCAAAATGCGCTTTCAACGTCCCGCTTTCAAAAGCTTTGTTATGTGCATCATGAAAACCAAGCATTTATGGGCTGACTTACTTGACTTTAAGTTCTTGCTCAGCAGGGTCACCAGAGTAGATGGAACTAGTTGACAGCTCCGTCAGTCTTCACCAGGTGATCCTGTCCCGGGTTAGCAACGAGGCCTCATTTGGGTTGATATTGCAGTCTCCTTCTAGGACACCTTCAGTCATCTTTCAAGGGCTTGAAATCCGTGATGACCCTTGCAGAGGTGCTTGGTGGGAAGTCAATTAAGTGGTCGTACCACCTCAGGGAACGGGCTTTTGCTTGTGTAGAGAGATTTGCCAGCTTGAAGGTTGTCAGTATCTCAGTGTTGCGGATCTTGTCAAACCATTTAAAGCCTTCTATTCGAGGCAGGTATCTATTATGAACGGCATCGACTTTTAGTAGCTGTGTCTGAGTTATGGGCCACATCTCAGAAGAATATAGCATGATGCTTGAGACTATATCTTTGTAAATTCCAGCTTTGGTTTGGCGACTAATTTGTGGCTTGAGGAAGATTGCCCCCAGGAGTTGTCCATATACAGAGTTTGCCTTGGTTCATCTGGCAGAGCTTTCGGCGTCAAGTGTGCCATTTGAGGACATAATTGATCCGAGATATGTGAACTGCATTACCGAGTCGACAGATTGGCCTTTAATCTCAACAGTTAAGGGTTACGTCGAAGCGGTCTTCTCTATGGACATTATCTTTGTTTTCTTCCAATTAATTTCCATCCCTACTCTAGAGGCTGTGGAGGAGAGTGTCCCAAGTGGAGATTTAAGCTGGTCAAGATTGTCACTAAGAACAGCTACAGCGTCAACGAAGACAATATCAAAGAGGGTCCTCCCGGCATAAGTGATGCTGAAAGGGAAGATACGGAGTGTCTCGTTGAGAATGTGGTCGATGACGCAGTTAAACAGCTCAGATGTAGCAGCGTATCTTTGCCGTAATCCGTTGTTGATGAGGAAGGAAGAAGAAAGCTTCCCACTAACCAGGACGGTGCTTTCTGTGTAGCTATAAAGCTCTTTAAAGAGATTGACTATCTTTGTAGTTAGGCCCGGAGCTTCCAGGATTAGCCACAGGGATCGTCTTGTCTACAGCATCAAAGGCAGAACGGAAGTTGACGAAAGCAATATACGGTTTTTTGTTGTATTCCAGAGTCTTCTCAAAGATCTGTCTGATTGTATGTATCTGCTCAGTTGTCGATCTTCCTGGCATAAATCCGGCTTGTTGAGGGAGGCGCAAAGCATGTAATAAATTTGTTGCGTGTTTCATTAGCAGCATCGCAAACCTCTTTCCAAGAACAGACAGTAGGGTAATACCGCGGTAGTTGCTGCAATCCGTCTTGCTGCCCTTACGCTTGAACGCTGGTACAAAAATTTCTTTCTTACAATCTGACCGTATTTGTTTACTACAACTTCCTCAAATACGAAAAAAAAGAGTAGTGAGAAGCAAGCAAAACCGTAGCTAATCTGTGCTATCGCACGTAACAAAATGAATTTCTTATAATATCGTATCCAGACTATCTACTTTCTGGAAGAATACGACGGAAAACTAGGAACTGAGACTATCACTTCGGTGCCATCTTTCCACATTCGGGCCCAGAAGATCAGTGGGTAAGAAAATGGAACGAAAAAATGTAGCACGGACTGCTCTTCTGGAAAATTGCCAGAAGGAGACGATAAGTGGGAAAGAAAAAATTTTGAACAAGGTTTAGAAAAGAGAAACTGAAAAGGTCTATCTAGGGCTCTAAAATTGTTTATTTTCAGTTTGGCTCGGAAAAAACGGTTTCGATGAAGATAGCAGATAACCATGTACGGATATTACAAAAACTACAAGTCTAGACTGGTTTTCCTACTTCCAGTGTTTCGTCCTATTTTTCTAGAAAATGTATATTTTGCACACGCTATAGACACATGAAATGCAATTACATGACATGATGTAGTGCACATCAAAATATATATTTCAAATTTCATTTTTGCATGACAATAATCTAAATACACTTAAATACAGGCTGAGCACGTGGATCTTCTCCTATTTTCATTGTACTAACGCAGCCCTAAATATTTTAAAGTGATTAAGAGTAGAATAAACAAAAGAATCGTTTTTTTTAGTTTTATGTTCCCTTTGAAAGATTTGGTATATTATTTTTCTGCTCTCGTACCGTTTTACTGTCTGAACGAAACAGGAAAATTTTGTTATCATAGTTGATATTCAGTTCTATATATTACTCAAAATCATATTTTTGAAGTTTGGTGTAGGCTACAGGGCCTTTTAGGTTAAAGATAAATTGAGAGTTTGTTAAAAAATTATCGACAAAATGTCAATATTCGTATAAGCAAGTTTAGATCCTTCTATAGACGAAATTCTGAGTAATTTCATAGTTCTGTCTCGGTGAGTGGAGAGATTAGAGACCAGTGAACCTGATGGTAAGAATACCTTGTCCAAATGGTTTAAGTTACAGCTGCAGGCTAGCAGCGAAATTGCTAGTTTTTGAGGGAACATGTACCTTAAGTATCTCCTTTTTCTACAATGTATTCTTGGTTCTTAATCTATGCTCAAGGAGTTCTTCTTTAAGCCAGAGTCCTTCTTCTTTAAATTGGATTGAACTCATGACTATTGTTTAAGTTGTTTAAGACATTAGAAAGAGGAATCTTGCCAAAAAAGGCTCTGTGAAAATAATTAAAAATTATCAAAAATAGATTACTGCGAAAATTAACTTTCATAAACAATCAGAAGATAGTAAATAGTATAATAAAAACTGATTGCAAAAAAACAAAAACAAAGGAAAGACTTACTTCGCTCAGCAGGACAAAATAGAAAGAGCAGAAACCTATTTGGGAAAGATCAGAAAATGATCAAGAAACCACATGATCATGAGGGATTAGTGGATTATCATATTAAACGGTTGACAACAGCAAAATAACCATTTTTTTATAAAGCATTCAAAAAAGGCTCTTTAACCTGCTACGCAACGACTTTGAAAACCAAAAAAGATTTTTATTAAGATAAAAAGTCTTACATCCTAAATAATAATACAAACATAGTTAGAATTGTGCAGTAGAATTTTTTTATATATTGGCTCCGAAACTATAAATTAAGAAAATATATTTCTCTGGTTTAGGCTTCTTTCTACTTTGAAAAGATATATTTTTTTTGCCGATTTCTAATACCGTGCCCAATTTTTGTTAATTTAAGAGTTAGGCCTACCAATTAGAACAAGTTTCATTGTAAAATGGTTTTCAAGACTGGGGACTCTATGGCAAAACCTTTTATGAAAATTTAATTTAAGTGATAATTCTAAATTTAATAAAAAGTACATCCTTGATCAAAGTCAAAAGAAGGCTAGTTTTCACAATATCGATTTTTCAAAGCTTAAATCCCTCACAGCCAAAAACTCTATAATTTTCCTCTGTGCCAGCTTGGACGCGTCAACCCTTTGGACAAAAGGTCAATATCGGAAGGAACTCTTGTGGGAGGATTGGATGGCAGCCGTAGGGTGCGGCTAAGCCATCGCAGAGTATGCTGGGGAGCTTGAACCGAAAATTGTGACTGGGGAGAAAGAGTCCGCAGTTGCCTATTACTGATAAAATCAGGTCACTCTTAATTCATCAATCAGGTCACTTTTTATGCAGTTATTCACTCTGAAGCCTATCCAAACGGCACATGGCTTAACTTACTATTTGTTTTTAGCCCCATAGAATAGGACTGAAGCAAAACAAGCGTTGCGAATTTACATATTTAGATTTTATACAGATATTCAACCAAAAGCAGAAGTAAATTTATTTCAATAAGACTTAATTAAGACTCTTGTTTGGAATTGGAAAGGATTTGAATTTACGTTGCAATGAAATCAGTTTATGTTGTATTGAAGTGTTGCCGTGTTTACCTTAGAAATTGGAAAATCTGACTTGAGACTCCCTGATAGAATGTGACTTGATCTCCCTGATAGGCTCATAAAAGATATTGGATTGTTTTGTTAACGAAATTCTTGATACTTTATCAGAACTTAGTAATACCATTTGTTAGCTTCTGAATATCTTGTTCTCCTCGGTAACTTTCGAGACTTTCATCACATTTATGAAAACGGTTTATCATGGTTACAGCAGCAACTGCAACCTAGTAAAGAGCGAAACACAGCCCATAGTAACCAAAAGTGGAAAAACACCGTTTAAAAAACTGCCTAATGAGGAAGAATTAACGTTTGACACTGGCTATGGAATGGTAACTAATATTTCGGACAGTCTTAAAAGTAAAAGTTTATTGCGAAAACAAATTTTTAGTGATTTCTAGAAAAAGCCTAAAACCCCTCAGAAATGACCTCAAATCAAAATATAAGTACACCATTGGAATCAGCATGGTCAAAAACCTTGTATAGAAGAATTACAGTTTTTTACAATTACAGAATTGCAATTACATTCCAGAATTACAAATAAATTATAATATGAATTCCGGAAATCTGTTTATTTCTCTCTATACAACGGACAATTTCAAAATATCATACAAATTCTAAAGCTAGTCTATAGTCCTGTATCAAGATGACTTTATTAAGGACTTATCTACAAAATAATCATGAAATGTCCTTTTCAGAACCGAAACGAGAGCCGATTATTCAACTGAGCTCAATATGTAGAAGTGATACCAAATTAAAGGGAAAAAGTTAAGCAACAATCCGAAAATGCTTTATTTTCATACAGTAAAAAGTGTCCTTAATCGGCCTGCTTTTACTGTACCAAAACTTCTATATTGTTTTGTGTTTTCAGTAAAGCACTAGTTTTTTATAATCAGACAAACATAGGGAAATATCACCAGTTGGTTTATTTGCACTAGTTTCAGCGATATATTTTAGATAAGCTGTGAAGCAATAATTTTGTTTTCGTTTTAAGTTTCAATTCTGCTCTTTACTTCCCTCAGAAAAAACTTTTGTTTTTTAAATTAATCAGATATAAATAGAAGTTTTGTCAGAAGCCAGAGTAAGCATCCTAGTGGGGCATTTTCAGTATCATGACATAATCCTCCTATGTTAGGGGAAGCGGAGGGGTCCCTAAATTCATGTCATCAGGACATTACAAGAAAAGAAAGGTCGACTCTCAGTAAAATTCAGCAGGAAAGTAAGAGCTGGAGTCCTAGTGTCTATTAAAGCTAATTTATTTTGACCCAAGCTTGATTCGATAGTCAAACTAGTGAGTAGCTTCCCTAGTCCTCAGACATTGAAGTCACGGCTAATGCTTCATTTTTATATATTGTGTCGACACTATACTGCGGCAATCACACTTTGCTTCGTATGCTAAAGAAATAAAGATAAGTAACAATCATAAATAATAACACTCTATATTTGTTTACTATCAGCTCTGAAAAAATTGTGTGACTTTCTACAGTGGGTATCTGAAGGTTCTACCAAGCAAGTCTCGTTTTTTATATAGTAAGAAGGGCCCATTAAAATTGTGATGAATGTTATCCAGTTTTGAAATGTTTTCCCCTTTACGTCTCACGATATAGACATAGTTTTTTTTTACGCTTGTCAAACAGTCCATTGAAACAATCTGTAAGTAAGTAGCGGCGCGGTCTAATAGTAACCGAAACTCTAAAAAAGGGAGTTTTATATATAAGTCAATACATAGCGACGAAGACCACACTGCCTTTCCATAACAAACAACAAAAGTACGAAGAACAATAGGGAAATCTTTTTGCAAGACAGTGGAGATAATTTGAATGAATATTTCGGACCTATGTCCAAGGGCCGTCCTCAGCAAGACAAAAATATATGAAAGAAAAAAGACTCACAACAACATGCAACCAATAAAACCAAAAATTAAAAATTTTTCAAAGCAGTCCTAGCATCCTTACTTCAGCGAAGTTCAACCAGGACTGATTAAAAGTAAGGTAAAACAAGGCGATTCAATGAGATGAAAGAAAAATAATTTAAAAACACGTTCTTATTGCTAATCCAGCTTTTTTGGCAGCTAACCTCAAAGGTCTTTTTGTGACCGGTTCTGTGTTAATATCTATCGGTTGTTTAAAATAATTTGTAAGGTCATTTTTAATTAAATTTGTGTATACAGCATTTAGTGCATATTCCCCCAAGTCCCTATTTAAGGAAATATTATTATTAATCTTAATTCTGATTTCAATTGATTCCCGGACTACCTGCTTTATGCCTAGGTCATTGCTAATAAGGGCAGATTCATCAAAAAGTATATTGTGGCTAGGATTTTCAAAAATATGGCTGCCTAATGCAGAATCAGATGAAACAACGGAAATACTAGAATTTAGAGCTTTGACTATATCATCTTTATGCTGTTGTATACGCTTTTCTAAATTCTGGTGTGTTCTACCTACATAATATTTGCCACAATCACATGGTATTTGATAGACCCCTCTTTGGCGAGTAACTGGGGTTTTATCTTTACCAGAATTTAGAAAATTTATGATTCTAAAATTATTTGTGAATACTACATACAGATTATTTTTTGTGCAAACTTTTTTAAGATTTGTAGTGATTTTTGGGATGTAGGGGAGGTAAATTATGTTTAAAAACAAAAAAAAAATTTTAAACAAGAAAAACGGGTTTTAATTTTCTATAAAGCAGTGAAATACAAAACAATTAATTATGCACAAAAGCTCCGAATATTTCGGCCCCACATCCGGGAGCCTTTCTCAACGGAAAAAAATAAAATAAAATAAATAAATAAAAAAAAACAAAAAACTTAACTTACATCACAATACTAAACACATAAAGAGAAAGAAAAAAAAAACAAAAGAAAAAATATAAATAAATAAGAAACAAAACTCACATATTAAATAAACACTTCCATGCACTGAATGTCTATAATGATTCAACTCGCCTCCTCCCAGTGTATAAATGGAAATATATTAAATAAACACTTCCATGCACTGAATGTCTATAATGATTCAACTCGCCTCCTCCCAGTATATAAATGGAAATCTATCAAAAATGAAGAATATATTTATACTTAGACCAAAACAATAAAAGGTCAACTAACCCCCCGGCCCATAACCCCTAATTAAATTTCACAAGTTCATCAACCAATTTATGAATTATAAATTGAATGGATTCGTTTGGTTGCAAGCTTAGCTGCAGTTCGTTTACTTTTCTCATCATTTAACCCATTCTGACCTTTGTTCGCAAGGTCATCTTTCGTTTCAGAAATATTATTAAAATCAGTACTGGTTGAATATCTTGCCTGCATTTTAATTAAACTATTATAAATTGAATTGATCCCAAATTCCCCTTCATCTCTATTTATACTAGTACCCCCATATATTATCGTTTTTATTTCTATAATTTCCCTGAAGCTTTGTAAAAGTCCTACAGACGTATCTACTATTTTTGTTTGATCAAATAAAATACTGTGATGAGGAAAATTATAAAGATGTTCTGCAACAGCTGACTCAAACGTTTCTGGTGTTTTGTTTTGTTTTAGAGCGCAATCTATTGCATTTTTGTGTTGTTGTAGCCTATTTTCTAAAGTTTGTTGCGTTCTTCCCACATAAAATTTACCACAAGAACATGGAATTTTGTATACTCCCTTTTGCAAATTTCTCGGTACCTTGTCTTTCCCTTTATTTAACAACGAGCTTATATTATGTCCTGATTTAAATGCTGTATTTATATTATGTTTTTTTAATTCTCTTCTTAATTTTTGTGATAAAATTGGTATAAAAGGCAAAGTTATGTAATTTGTTTCTTGATTTGACCCATCTTCTTCTAATATCTTTGGTTCCGTCAACTTTTTTTTCCTTTTTTCAATTATTTGAGAAATCATATTTTCCGGATAGCCATTACCTATTAGAATATCCTTAATAAAAATTAGTTCATTTCTTATGTATCCTGGTGATGCTAATTTTAATACCCTATCAACTAAAGAAATAACCACACCCCTTTTTACCTGGATTGGATGATTTGATGTGAAAGACAAATAACGTGAGTTTTGTTTCTTATTTATTTATATTTTTTCTTTTGTTTTTTTTTTCTTTCTCTTTATGTGTTTAGTATTGTGATGTAAGTTAAGTTTTTTGTTTTTTTTTATTTATTTATTTTATTTTATTTTTTTTTCCGTTGAGAAAGGCTCCCGGATGTGGGGCCGAAATATTCGGAGCTTTTGTGCATAATTAATTGTTTTGTATTTCACTGCTTTATAGAAAATTAAACCCGTTTTTCTTGTTTAAAAATTTTTTTTTGTTTTTAATGGAAAAGCAGTGTGGTCTAAGAAATTATTTAAATTATGTTTAAGGGCTTGTCAGAAATATCACATGGTAAACTATCATTAATTTTACGGGAATGTCTCTTCAGTCTACAATTAATTAAACTATTAATAAATAAAATAGGATACCCATTTCCAAAAAGTATGTCCTTGATAAAGTTTAATTCTGCTGTTATGTGGGAATCAGAAAAAATGTTTAGGGCCCGATCGACTAGGGATATTACGACTGCTCTTTTAACTTGTGGGGGGTGGTTTGATTTAAAATGTAAATATCTATTATTTTGTGTTGGTTTTCTATAAATAGTAAAATTGAGTTTATCGAAGCTACGAATAACTAACACATCTAGGAATGGGATTTTATTTGCTATTTCGATTTCTAAAGTAAACTGTAAATTTCTATCATATGTATTAAGGTGATCTAAAAAACCCTTAAGCTCATTTTCCCCATAGTTCCAGAGTGAAATTACATCATCCATGTAACGTCCCCAAAAGACATGTTTTTAAAAAATACGAATCTAATGCCCAATTTTCAATATGTTCCACATAAATATTCGCCAGTAACCCGGAGAGGGGCGCGCCCATCGCTAAGCCATTAATTTGCTGGTAAAAAGAATTACGGAATTGAAAATGCATTGAGTACTTGTTACAGAGTTTAACCAAGGTCATTAAGACATCACAATCTATTCCTGCTGCCGAAGCTTCTATTAAGTGATAATTTTCTTTGATTTTATTTTCTAATAACTGTTCAGATACTGTGACATTAATATTTGTATACATTGAAACAATGTCAAAGCTACTTATAATTGTATTTTCTGAGATATGATGATATAGGTAAAAGCTCTAAATTCTAGTATTTCCGTTGTTTCATCTGATTCTACATTAGGCAGCCATATTTTTGAAAATCCTAGCCACAATATACTTTTTGATGAATCTGCCCTTATTAGCAACGACCTAGGCATAAAGCAGGTAGCCTAGTCCGAGAATCAATGGAAATCAGAATTAAGATTAATAATAATATTTCCTTAAATAGGGACTTGGGGGAATATGCACTAAATGCTCTATACACAAATTTAATTAAAAATGATCTTACAAATTATTTTGAAAAACCGATAGATATTAACACAGAACCAGTCACAAAAAGACCTTTGAGGTTAGCTGCCAAAAAAGCTGGATTAGCAATAAGAACGTGTTTTTAAATTATTTTTCTTTCATCTCATTGAATCGCCTTGTTTTACCTTACTTTTAATCAGTCCTGGTTGAACTTAGCTGAAGTAAGGATGCTAGGACTGCTTTGAAAAATTTTTAATTTTTGGTTTTATTGGTTACATGTTGTTGTGAGTCTTTTTTCTTTCATATATTTTTGTCTTGCTGAGGACGGCTCTTGGACATAGGGCCGAAATATTCATTCAAATTATCTCCACTGTCTTGCAAAAAGCTTTCCCTATTGTTCTTCGTACTTTTGTTGTAAGTCAATACATCAAAAGAATTACCCTTTTATGCTAATTTCAAATATATACAAATGTATACATTTTATTAAGTTTAAGTTTAAGTCCACCCATCAAAAGCTACGAGTCCGATGAGGTTTACCTAATTTTCCAATATAGGGGGTAAATATCCCTTAAAAAGGCGAGTAATCTGTCCTTGTGTTCCAATTCTACTGCCCTTGTGTTTCAGCAATAGTTCTTAGAAAATTTAGACAAAAAGTTAAATTTTAGCGTATAGAACAAGGGGTGAGGAGGGGGAAGCCCTCCTCATATATGAAATAATTACTAATCGTTTGAAGTTTTGATGTTGTTCCTTATTTTCAGATGAAAAAAACTGTTTCGTTTTTTTAGTTAATCGTCCAACAGGATCGGTTAATAGTTATTGATACATTTAAGTTGTACTAACTATCAATAAAACAGTTAAAAAAAAGTCCTCGCGCTCCCTTATGAATTCCTCCTTTGATATGACGTGTTTCTGTATTGAGGTACCATTCAGATCCACACCAAAATGTTTGGCAGGATTTTACTTGTAGCTTTCACAATTTGGGGTACGAGGGCATTGAAGTTTCTCAGCAGTGACGACGAGGAGCTTGACCATTACGTGGCGACACATTATAAACATTAACAGAACATGTAAGGTGGCTTGTATACTGATTTCTGTCTCACTCCTAAACACCAGCGTGGGAACGCCCAATCAAGAGTTCTCAACACAACAAGCAGCCGCTTAGGTGAGTGAGGAAGTGCAATCAAATTTCTTTCTGTAGAACAGTTCGCAATTCATACAACTTATTTTGGCAGTTAAAAAGCCCTTGTCTATATTTTTTTTGGTGAACGAAGCCAGTTAGAATTTGACATTTTGGTGCCCTGTAATATACAGCTTCGGCTGGAAGCTGGAGAGTCCAAGTAACAGACCAAACGTGCCACAGTTGTGGGAGAAGAGTTGCTGGTTTCATCAAAGTATCAAAACTGGTTTCAAAGTAACAATATCAAAGTGAAAAAATGGGTTTGTGTCAACCTCGGAGTTTCTATTATTTGATGTTTGAACTATTTTTAATAAAATAGCTATCTGAAAATTTTTATCGGATGGGTTTGGGGAAAAAGGGCGTGAGGGGGGGGGGGCTAATTGCCCTTTGGTCTCTTTAGACTCTTTAAAGTGAACTAAAACTTTCTATTTTCAATCAAATGAGTCCTCTCTGAAGTTTATACGAGCAACCCTTCTATAAGAACCATATATATCCCCAGAGTATAATTCAAGACGCCTGTCCCTGGGCCATGGGGGGTTGTGTCGACCTTGGAGTATTAATATCAGATTTTTGAACTATTCTTAACAAGATAGTTACCTCAAATTTTATTTATCCATCCGATAAACCCAAAGGCGTGGAGGGCGGGAGGGACTAGTTTCCCTACGATTTTTTTACTCTGAGAAAATGAACTAGAACTTTTAATTTCCATTCAAATGAGCCCTCTTGGAAGTTTATACGAGCATCCCTTTCATAAGAGCCATATACGGCCCCAGGACACAATTTACAATGCCTGCCCCCCGGGCCCTGGGGGTTGTGTCGACACCGGAGTTTTTGGTATCTGACCTTTGAACTATTTTTAAAAAATGGCTATCTCAATTTGCATCGGATTGGTTTGGGGAAAAGGGCGTGGGGGGGGGGGCTAGGGGCCCTCCGATCTCTTTTGAATCTTAAAAAATGAACTAGAATTTTCAATTTCCATTCAAATCAGCCCTCTCTGAAGTTTATACGAGCGTCCCATCTAAAAGAACCATATATGCCCCCAGGGTAAGTAGAATGGCCTCAATTGATCCCACCCCTCACCCCTGCTGCCATCTACAATTTAGTTTAATGCTGACGGGACATAATTTATTCAAGGATTATCGATCGAGTCTAATGGGGGTGTGTCAAGGTCAATCGATCTGTTGTTGTTTGGCCACGTGTAATGACATGAGGGGTGATTTACATAATCGATGGGGGAATTATTGATTCACGACGGGGGAATTAAGAAACATTAAGGCTTCTTTAATCTTAGGTCTGTGGGATAAACGTTCATTAGGTCAGAGAGAAAAATTAATATTCTATTTTTAAATAGGGCTTCACGAAGGGGGAATTAAGAAACATTAAGGCTTCTTTAATCTTAGGTCTGAGGGATAAACGTTCTTTAGGTCAGAGAGAAAAATTAATATTCTATTTTTAAATAGGGCTTCATTAATCTATAGTGTCAGGAATTATAAATGACATCACTTGTTATCTTGGAATTATGTGGGAGTCTAAAGAGATAGAAATTCTATTTTTAAATACGGCTTCACGGAGCTTTAAGTCGGAGAGATAAATTGTTATTCTAACGAAACCATAATAGTTTAGCTAGGAAAATTTATGAGATGAAGAGATTAACGTAGGAAAGGGTTTCCTAGAAATTTGAAATGTGAAAGCACAGAGATGCCAAACAAAAGGAACACGCTGAAATTACTTTTAGGGATTATTTGGGCGAAACGGTTTTAGACAGCTTATGGAATTATTTCGGCGAAACCGTTAGAGACGTTGATTTAAAAGATGATTTAAAAGATGATTTTTGAGTGTGGTCGTTATAATACACAAGTTCCATTGAACAGTGTTGTGAGGTCCCCTACCACAACCCCAAAGAGCCCCGATCGCCCTACCCCGATCCAAAGGGTTCCAATCCCCATACCCCAATCCAGAAGGACCCCCCCGGTCCTCAAAGGTTCCCAGGGCTCCCACCCGGCCCCCAAACCCTCAAAGGCCCACCCCGGGCCCCCCAAAGGCACATCGAGCTCCCAAAAGACCACCGGGTCCCAAAGGCCTTCACCCGGTCTCCAAATGTCCCCCAGGCTCTCAACCGGCCTCCAGGACCCCCAAAGGCCCTCCACCGGCCCCCAAAGGTCCCCCAGGCTCCCAAAGGGCCCCCCACCCTCCCCTCCCTCTCCCTCTCCTCCCCACTCCTCACCATCACCTCCCCCTCCCCCTCCCTCCCCCCTCCCCTCCCCCTCCTCCTCCCTCCTCCTCCCCTCCTCCTCCCCTCCCCATTTTTTTAATATTTTTTGCATTGAGACACAGAAGGGACACCCTCCCCCAAGGGTCCCCCAAACACCCTCCCCGGGCCCCCCAAAGAGTCCTCTCTCCATTTTTTTTATGGCTTTATTATATCTTTTCTGAACAAGTTCCATTCATAATGTCATTCCTAAACCCATTTTCCAACCTCAAAGAGTCCCCTCCCCAATTTGTAAATACTTTCTTGAATTTTTTAACATGGTATTTTTTAACTTTTTACGTTCCGACCTTTCTCAAAGAGTCAAATTTAAAGTTCTATTCCAAATATTTTCCCGGAACAAGAAAAGTCCCAAGACATAAAAAATTTAAAGTTCACTTCTAAATTTTTCCGTAGAAGATAGGAAAAGTTATACTATGATTGTGATTATTTTCTATGAAGATAGAAAGTTTCACTTTAATTCTAAATTTTCTTAAATTCAGTTCTGACCATTCTCAAAGAGATGAAAAAATTTAAAGTTCTGTTCCAAATATTTCCCCGGAAGAAGAAAAGTTCTACTTCGATTCTGAATTTTCTCAATGAAAAAGAAATTAGTCATTGATCAATTCTATTTTCCCAAAATAATATAAAATTTTCCACTTCAATTCAGATTTTTCTCAAAGAGATGAAAAATTTAAAATATTATTCCAAATTTTTCTTAGAAGATAGAAAAGTTCAAGTTCTCTTCTGAATTTTACCAAAGAACACAATTCAATTCTAATTTCTCCAGAGAAAATAAAAAGCTTCCACTTCAGTTTTAAGTTCACCAAGACATAAAAAATTTAAAGTTCAGTTCTAAATTTTTCTGTAGAAGATAGGAATAGTTATACTTTGATTGTGATTATTTTCTATGAAGATAAAAAGTTTCACTTTAATTCTAAATTTTTTTAAATTCAGTTCCGACCTTTCTCAAAGAGATGAAAAAATTTAAAGTTCTGTTCAATATATTTTCTCGGAAGAAGAAAAGTTCAACTTCGATTCTGAATTTTCTCAATGAAAATGAAATAAGTTATTGATCATTTCTATTTTCCCAAAATAATATAAAAATTTTCCACTTCAGTTCAGATTTTTCTCAAACAGATGAAAAAATTTAAAATACTGTTCCAAATTTTTCATAGAAGATAGAAAAGTTCTTGTTCTCTTCTGAATTTTATCAAAGAACATAATTCATTTCTAATTTCTCCAGAGAAAATAAAAAGTTTCCATATCACTTTTAAGTTTACCAAGCCATAAAAATTTAAAGTTCAATTCTAAATTTTTCCATAGAAGATAGGAAAATTTGTACTATGTTTGTGATTATTTTCCATGAAGATAAAAAGTTTCACTTTAATTCTAAATTTTCTTAAATTCAATTCCGACCTTTCTCAAAGAGATGAAAAAAATTAAAGTTCTGTTCAATATATTTTCTCGGAAGAAGAAAAGTTCAACTTCGATTCTGAATTTTCTCAATGAAAATGAAATAAGTTATTGATCAAATCTTTTTTCCCAAAATAATATAAAAATTTCCACTTCAGTTCAAATTTGATTTTGTGTGTTTTTGCAAGAAAATAGCTTGTCTTTAGCAAACTTAGCCATAGCTAGTTAAAACTCTGCATAAATATCTTCATTTAAGCCTAATTGCATAGGTACTAAAGGAACATTGAACATTTTTTCTGATTTTGTTTGTGTTTTCGCACGAAAATAGCTTGTCTTTAGCAAACTTAGCCATAGCTAGTTGAAACTCTGCATAAATATCTTCATTTAGTCTAATTGCATAGGTACTAAAGGAACATTGAACATTTTTTCTGAGTTTGTGTGTTTTCGCACGAAAATAGCTTGTCTTTAGCAAACTTAGCCATAGCTAGTTGAAACTCTGCATAAATATCTTCATTTTTAGTCTCACAAGTATGGTATTAATTTTTCTATCTTCCACCGAAAAATTTAGAATTGAACTTTAAATTTCTTTATGTCTTTGTGAAATAAAGAACTGAAGTGGAAGATTTTTGTTTTCTCTGGAGAAATTAGAATTGAAGTGTGTTCATTGGTAAAGTTCAGAAGAGAACTTGAACTTTCCTTGACTTCGTTGAGAAAATTTTAAATTGAACTAGAACTTTTTATCTTCCGTGAAAATATTCACAAGTATGGTATTACTTTTTCTATCTTCCACCGAAAAATTAGAATTGAACTTTAAATTTCTTTATGTCTTTGTGAAATAAAGAACTGAAGTGGAAGATTTTTGTTTTCTCTGGAGAAATTAGAATTGAAGTGTGTTCTTTGGTAAAGTTCAGAAGAGAACTTGAACTTTTCTTCACTTCGTTGAGGAAATTTTAAATTGAACTAGAACTTTTTATCTTCCGGGAAAATATTCACAAGTATGGTATTACTTTTTCTATCTTCCACCGACAAATTTAGAATTGAACTTTAAATTTCTTTGTCTTTGTGAATGAAAGAACTGAAGTGGTAGATTTTTATTTTCTCTGGAGAAATTAGAATTGAATTGTGTTCTTTGGTAAAATTCCGAAGAGAACTTGAACTTTTTTATCTTCAGTGAAAAATTTGGAACAGTATTTTAAATTTTTCATCTCTTCGAGCCAGATCTGAACTCAAGTGGAAAATTTTTATATTATTTGGAAAAATAGAAATGATCAATGACTAATTTCTTTTTCATTGAGAAAATTCAGAAGAGAACTTGAACTTTCCTTCACTTCGTTGAGAAAATTTTAAATTGAACTAGAACTTTTTATCTTCCATGAAAATATTCACAAGTATGGTATTACTTTTTCTATCTTCCACCGAAAAATTTAGAATTGAACTTTAAATTTCTTTATGTCTTTGTGAAATAAAGAACTGAAGTGGAAGATTTTTGTTTTCTCTGGAGAAATTAGAATTGAAGTGTGTTCTTTGGTAAAGTTCAGAAGAGAACTTGAACTTTCCTTGACTTCGTTGAGAAAATTTTAAATTGAACTAGAACTTTTTATCTTCCGTGAAAATATTCACAAGTATGGTATTACTTTTTCTATCTTCCACCGAAAAATTAGAATTGAACTTTAAATTTCTTCATGCCTTTGTGAAATAAAGAACTGAAGTGGAAGATTTTTGTTTTCTCTGGAGAAATTAGAATTGAAGTGTGTTCTTTGGTAAAGTTCAGAAGAGAACTTGAACTTTTCTTCCCTTCGTTGAGAAAATTTTAAATTGAACTAGAACTTTTTATTTTCCGGGAAAATATTCACAAGTATGGTATTACTTTTTCTATCTTCCACCGAAAAATTTAGAATTTAACTTTAAATTTCTTTGTCTTTGTGAAATAAAGAACTGAAGTGGTAGATTTTTATTTTCTCTGGAGAAATTAGAATTGAATTGTGTTCTTTGGTAAAATTCCGAAGAGAACTTGAACTTTTTTATCTTCAGTGAAAAATTTGGAACAGTATTTTAAATTTTTCATCTCTTCGAGCCAGATCTGAACTCAAGTGGAAAATTTTTATATTATTTGGAAAAATAGAAATGATCAATGACTAATTTCTTTTTCATTGAGAAAATTCAGAAGAGAACTTGAACTTTCCTTCACTTCGTTGAGAAAATTTTAAATTGAACTAGAACTTTTTATCTTCCATGAAAATATTCACAAGTATGGTATTACTTTTTCTATCTTCCACCGAAAAATTTAGAATTGAACTTTAAATTTCTTTATGTCTTTGTGAAATAAAGAACTGAAGTGGAATATTTTTATTTTCTCTGGTGAAATTAGAAATGAATTGTGTTCTTTGGTAAAATTCAGAAGAGAACTTGAATTCTTCTTCACTTCGTTGAGAAAATTTTAAATTGAACTAGAACTTTTTATCTTCCGTGAAAATAATCACACGTATGGTATTACTTTTTCTATCTTCCATCGAAAAATTTAGAATTGAACTTTAAATTTCTTTATGTCTTTGTGAAATAAAGAACTGAAGTGGAAGATTTTTGTTTTCTCTGGAGAAATTAGAATTGAAGTGTGTTCTTTGGTAAAGTTCAGAAGAGAACTTGAACTTTCCTTGACTTCGTTGAGAAAATTTTAAATTGAACTAGAACTTTTTATCTTCCGTGAAAATATTCACAAGTATGGTATTACTTTTTCTATCTTCCACCGAAAAATTAGAATTGAACTTTAAATTTTTTATGTCTTTGTGAAATAAAGAATTGAAGTGGAAGATTTTTGTTTTCTCTGGAGAAATTAGAATTGAAGTGTGTTCTTTGGTAAAGTTCAGAAGAGAACTTGAACTTTTCTTCACTTCGTTGAGAAAATTTTAAATTGAACTAGAACTTTTTATCTTCCAGGAAAATATTCACAAGTATGATATTACTTTTTCTATCTTCCACCGAAAAATTTAGAATTGAACTTTAAATTTCTTTGTCTTTGTGAAATAAAGAACTGAAGTGAAAGATTTTTATTTTCTCTGGAGAAATTAGAATTGAATTGTGTTCTTTGGTAAAATTCCGAAGAGAACTTGAACTTTTTTATCTTCAGTGAAAAATTTGGAACAGTATTTTAAATTTTTCATCTCTTCGAGCCAGATCTGAACTAAAGTGGAGAATTTTTATATTATTTGGAAAAATAGAAATGATCAATGACTAATTTCTTTTTCATTGAGAAAATTCAGAAGAGAACTTGAACTTTCCATCACTTCGTTGAGAAAATTTTAAATTGAACTAGAACTTTTTATCTTCCATGAAAATATTCACAAGTATGGTATTACTTTTTCTATCTTCCACCGAAAAATTTAGAATTGAACTTTAAATTTCTTTATGTCTTTGTGAAATAAGGAACTGAAGTGGAATATTTTTATTTTCTCTGGTGAAATTAGAAATGAATTGTGTTCTTTGGTAAAATTCAGAAGAGAACTTGAATTCTTCTTCACTTCGTTGAGAAAATTTTAAATTGAACTAGAACTTTTTATCTTCCGGGAAAATATTCACACGTATGGTATTACTTTTTCTATCTTCCACCGAAAAATTTAGAATTGAACTTTAAATTTTTTATTGGGGAAATTAGAATTGAATTGTGTTCTTTGGTAAAATTTAGAATAGAACTCGAATATTCACGATCAAAGTATAACTTTTCCTATCTTCTATGAAAAATTTGGAAGAGAACTTTAAATTTCTTCATCTCTTTGAGAAAAAAATTTGAACTGAAGTGGAAATTTTTATATTATTTTGGGAAAAAAGATTTGATCAATAACTTTTTCATTTTCATTGAGAAAATTCAGAATCGAAGTTGAACTTTTCTTCTTCCGGGAAAATATTTGGAACAGAACTTTAATTTTTTTCATCTCTTTGAGAAAGGTCGGAATTGAATTTAAGAAAATTTAGAATTAAAGTGAAACTTTTTATCTTCATGGAAAATAATCACAAACATAGTACAAATTTTCCTATCTTCTATGGAAAAATTTAGAATTGAACTTTAAATTTTTATGTCTTGGTAAACTTAAAAGTGATATGGAAACTTTTTATTTTCTCTGGAGAAATTAGAAATGAATTATGTTCTTTGATAAAATTCAGAAGAGAACAAGAACTTTTCTATCTTCTATGAAAAATTTGGAACAGTATTTTAAATTTTTTCATCTGTTTGAGAAAAATCTGAACTGAAGTGGAAAATTTTTATATTATTTTGGGAAAATAGAAATGATCAATTACTTATTTCATTTTCATTGAGAAAATTCAGAATCGAAGTTGAACTTTTCTTCTTCCGAGAAAATATATTGAACAGAACTTTAAATTTTTTCATCTCTTTGAGAAAGGTCGGAACTGAATTTAAGAAAATTTAGAATTAAAGTGAAACTTTTTATCTTCATAGAAAATAATCACAATCAAAGTATAACTATTCCTATCTTACAAGGAAAAATTTAGAACTGAACTTTAAATTTTTTATGTCTTGGTAAACTTAAAACTGAAGTGGAAGCTTTTTATTTTCTCTGGAGAAATTAGAATTGAATTGTGTTCTTTGGTAAAATTCAGAAGAGAACTTGATCTTTTCTATCTTCTAAGAAAAATTTGGAATAATATTTTAAATTTTTCATCTCTTTGAGAAAAATCTGAATTGAAGTGGAAAATTTTATATTATTTTGGGAAAATAGAATTGATCAATGACTAATTTCTTTTTCATTGAGAAAATTCAGAATCGAAGTAGAACTTTTCTTCTTCCGGGGAAATATTTGGAACAGAACTTTAAATTTTTTCATCTCTTTGAGAATGGTCAGAACTGAATTTAAGAAAATTTAGAATTAAAGTGAAACTTTCTATCTTCATAGAAAATAATCACAATCATAGTATAGCTTTTCCTATCTTCTACGGAAAAATTTAGAAGTGAACTTTAAATTTTTTATGTCTTGGGACTTTTCTTGTTCCGGGAAAATATTTGGAATAGAACTTTAAATTTGACTCTTTGAGAAAGGTCGGAACGTAAAAAGTTAAAAATACCATGTTAAAAAATTCAAGAAAGTATTTACAAATTGGGGAGGGGACTCTTTGAGGTTGGAAAATGGGTTTAGGAATGACATTATGAATGGAACTTGTTCAGAAAAGATATAATAAAGCCATAAAAAAAATGGAGAGGGGACTCTTTGGGGGGCCCGGGGAGGGGACCCTTGGGGAGGGTGTCCCTTCTGTGTCTCAATGCACAAAAAATATTAAAAAAATGGGGAGGGGAGGAGGGGAGGGGGAGGGGAGGAGGAAGGGAGGAGGAGGGAGGAGGAGGGGAGGGGAGGGGGAGGAGGGGAGGGGGCGGGGGTTTGGGGAGGGGGAGGTGACGGTGAGGAGTGGGGAGGAGAGGGAGAGGGAGGGGAGGGTGGGGGGCCCTTTGGGAGCCTGGGGGACCTTTGGGGGCCGGTGGAGGGCCTTTGGGGGTCCTGGAGGCCGGTTGAGAGCCTGGGGGACATTTGGAGACCGGGTGAAGGCCTTTGGGACCCCGGTGGTCTTTTGGGAGCTCGATGTGCCTTTGGGGGGCCCGGGGTGGGCCTTTGAGGGTCTGGGGGCCGGGTGGGAGCCCTGGGAACCTTTGGGGACCGGGGGGGTCCTTCTGGATTGGGGTATGGGGATTGGAACCCTTTGGATCGGGGTAGGGCGATCGGGGCTCTTTGGGGTTGTGGTAGGGGACCTCACAACACTGTTCAATGGAACTTGTGTATTATAACGACCACACTCAAAAATCATCTTTTAAATCATCTTTTAAATCAACGTCTCTAACGGTTTCGCCGAAATAATTCCATAAGCTGTCTAAAACCGTTTCGCCCAAATAATCCCTAAAAGTAATTTCAGCGTGTTCCTTTTGTTTGGCATCTCTGTGCTTTCACATTTCAAATTTCTAGGAAACCATTTCCTACGTTAATCTCTTCATCTAATAAATTTTCCTAGCTAAACTATTATGGTTTCGTTAGAATAACAATTTATCTCTCCGACTTAAAGCTCCGTGAAGCCGTATTTAAAAATAGAATTTCTATCTCTTTAGACTCCCACATAATTCCAAGATAACAAGTGATGTCATTTATAATTCCTGACACTATAGATTAATGAAGCCCTATTTAAAAATAGAATATTAATTTTTCTCTCTGACCTAAAGAACGTTTATCCCTCAGACCTAAGATTAAAGAAGCCTTAATGTTTCTTAATTCCCCCTTCGTGAAGCCCTATTTAAAAATAGAATATTAATTTTTCTCTCTGACCTAATGAACGTTTATCCCACAGACCTAAGATTAAAGAAGCCTTAATGTTTCTTAATTCCCCCTTCGTGAATCAATAATTCCCCCATCGATTATGTAAATCACCCCTCATGTCATTACACGTGGCCAAACAACAACAGATCGATTGACCTTGACCCCCATTAGACTCGATCGATAATCCTTGAATAAATTATGTCCCGTCAGCATTAAACTAAATTGTAGGTGGCAGCAGGGGTGAGGGGTGGGATCAATTGAGGCCATTTTACTTACCCTGGGGGCATATATGGTTCTTTTAGATGGGACGCTCGTATAAACTTCAGAGAGGGCTGATTTGAATGGAAATTGAAAATTCTAGTTCATTTTTTAAGATTCAAAAGAGATCGGAGGGCCCCTAGCCCCCCCCCCCCCCCCCACGCCCTTTTCCCCAAACCAATCCGATGCAAATTGAGATAGCCATTTTTTAAAAATAGTTCAAAGGTCAGATACCAAAAACTCCGGTGTCGACACAACCCCCCAGGGCCCGGGGGCAGGCATTGTAAATTGTGTCCTGGGGCCGTATATGGCTCTTATGAAAGGGATGCTCGTATAAACTTCCAAGAGGGCTCATTTGAATGGAAATTAAAAGTTCTAGTTCATTTTCTCAGAGTAAAAAAATCGTAGGGAAACTAGTCCCTCCCGCCCTCCACGCCTTTGGGTTTATCGGATGGATAAATAAAATTTGAGGTAACTATCTTGTTAAGAATAGTTCAAAAATCTGATATTAATACTCCAAGGTCGACACAACCCCCCATGGCCCAGGGACAGGCGTCTTGAATTATACTCTGGGGATATATATGGTTCTTATAGAAGGGTCGCTCGTATAAACTTCAGAGAGGACTCATTTGATTGAAAATAGAAAGTTTTAGTTCACTTAAATGAAGATATTTATGCAGAGTTTCAACTAACTATGGCTAAGTTTGCTAAAGACAAGCTATTTTCTTGCGAAAACACACAAAATCAGAAAAAATGTTCAGTGTTCCTTTAGTACCTACACAATTAGGCTAAAAATGAAGATATTTATGCACAGTTTTAACTAGCTATGGCTAAGTTTGCTAAAGACAAGCTATTTTCTTGCAAAAACACACAAAATCAGAAAAAATATTCAATGTTCCTTTAGTACCTACGCAATTAGGCTGAAATGAAGATATTTATGCAGAGTTTCAACTATCTATGGCTAAGTTTGCTAAAGACAAGCTATTTTCTTGCGAAAACACACAAAATCAGAAAAAATGTTCAATGTTCCTTTAGTAACTTGAACTTTTCTTCACTTCGTTGAGACAATTTTAAATTGAACTCGAGCTTTTTATCTTCCATGAAAATATTCACAAGTATGGTATTACTTTTTCTATCTTCCACCGAAAAATTTAGAATTGAACTTTAAATTTCTTTGTCTTTGTGAAATAAAGAACTGAAGTGGTAGATTTTTATTTTCTCTGGAGAAATTAGAATTGAATTGTGTTTTTTGGTAAAATTCCGAAGAGAACTTGAACTTTTTTATCTTCAGTGAAAAATTTGGAACAGTATTTTAAATTTTTCATCTCTTCGAGCCAGATCTGAACTCAAGTGGAAAATTTTTATATTATTTGGAAAAATAGAAATGATCAATGACTAATTTCTTTTTCATTGAGAAAATTCAGAAGAGAACTTGAACTTTCCTTCACTTCGTTGAGAAAATTTTAAATTGAACTAGAACTTTTTATCTTCCGTGAAAATATTCACAAGTATGGTATTACTTTTTCTATCTTCCACCGAAAAATTTAGAATTGAACTTTAAATTTCTTTATGTCTTTGTGAAATAAAGAACTGAAGTGGAATATTTTTATTTTCTCTGGTGAAATTAGAAATGAATTGTGTTCTTTGGTAAAATTCAGAAGAGAACTTGAATTCTTCTTCACTTCGTTGAGAAAATTTTAAATTTTCCGTGAAAATAATCACAAGTATGGTATTACTTTTTCTATCTTCCATCGAAAAATTTAGAATTGAACTTTAAATTTCTTTATGTCTTTGTGAAATAAAGAACTGAAGTGGAAGATTTTTGTTTTCTCTGGAGAAATTAGAATTGAAGTGTGTTCTTTGGTAAAGTTCAGAAGAGAACTTGAACTTTCCTTGACTTCGTTGAGAAAATTTTAAATTGAACTAGAACTTTTTATCTTCCGTGAAAATATTCACAAGTATGGTATTACTTTTTCTATCTTCCACCGAAAAATTAGAATTGAACTTTAAATTTCTTTATGTCTTTGTGAAATAAAGAATTGAAGTGGAAGATTTTTGTTTTCTCTGGAGAAATTAGAATTGAAGTGTGTTCTTTGGTAAAGTTCAGAAGAGAACTTGAACTTTTCTTCACTTCGTTGAGAAAATTTTAAATTGAACTAGAACTTTTTATCTTCCAGGAAAATATTCACAAGTATGATATTACTTTTTCTATCTTCCACCGAAAAATTTAGAATTGAACTTTAAATTTCTTTGTCTTTGTGAAATAAAGAACTGAAGTGGAAGATTTTTATTTTCTCTGGAGAAATTAGAATTGAATTGTGTTCTTTGGTAAAATTCCGAAGAGAACTTGAACTTTTTTATCTTCAGTGAAAAATTTGGAACAGTATTTTAAATTTTTCATCTCTTCGAGCCAGATCTGAACTAAAGTGGAAAATTTTTATATTATTTGGAAAAATAGAAATGATCAATGACTAATTTCTTTTTCATTGAGAAAATTCAGAAGAGAACTTGAACTTTCCTTCACTTCGTTGAGAAAATTTTAAATTGAACTAGAACTTTTTATCTTCCATGAAAATATTCACAAGTATGGTATTACTTTTTCTATCTTCCACCGAAAAATTTAGAATTGAACTTTAAATTTCTTTATGTCTTTGTGAAATAAGGAACTGAAGTGGAATATTTTTATTTTCTCTGGTGAAATTAGAAATGAATTGTGTTCTTTGGTAAAATTCAGAAGAGAACTTGAATTCTTCTTCACTTCGTTGAGAAAATTTTAAATTGAACTAGAACTTTTTATCTTCCGGGAAAATATTCACACGTATGGTATTACTTTTTCTATCTTCCATCGAAAAATTTAGAATTGAACTTTAAATTTTTTATTGGGGAAATTAGAATTGAATTGTGTTCTTTGGTAAAATTCAGAATAGAACTCGAATATTCACGATCAAAGTATAACTTTTCCTATCTTCTATGAAAAATTTGGAACAGAACTTTAAATTTCTTCATCTCTTTGAGAAAAAAATTTGAACTGAAGTGGAAAATTTTATATTATTTTGGGAAAAAAGATTTGATCAATAACTTTTTCATTTTCATTGAGAAAATTCAGAATCGAAGTTGAACTTTTCTTCTTCCGGGAAAATATTTGGAACAGAACTTTCATTTTTTTCATCTCTTTGAGAAAGGTCGGAATTGAATTTAAGAAAATTTAGAATTAAAGTAAAACTTTTTATCTTCATGGAAAATAATCACAAACATAGTATAAATTTTCCTATCTTCTATGGAAATATTTAGAATTGAACTTTAAATTTTTATGTCTTGGTAAACTTAAAAGTGATATGGAAACTTTTTATTTTCTCTGGAGAAATTAGAAATGAATTATGTTCTTTCAGAAGAGAACAAAAAAATCATAAAATTCAGAAGAGAACAAGAACTTTTCTATCTTCTATGAAAAATTTGGAACAGTATTTTAAATTTTTTCATCTGTTTGAGAAAAATCTGAACTGAAGTGGAAAATTTTTATATTATTTTGGGAAAATAGAAATGATCAATAACTTATTTCATTTTCATTGAGAAAATTCAGAATCGAAGTTGAACTTTTCTTCTTCCGAGAAAATATATTGAACAGAACTTTAAATTTTTTCATCTCTTTGAGAAAGGTCGGAACTGAATTTAAGAAAATTTAGAATTAAAGTGAAACTTTTTATCTTCATAGAAAATAATCACAATCATAGTATAACTTTTCCTATCTTCTAAGGAAAAATTTAGAACTGAACTTTAAATTTTTTATGTCTTGGTAAACTTAAAACTGAAGTGGAAGCTTTTTATTTTCTCTGGAGAAATTAGAATTGAATTGTGTTCTTTGGTAAAATTCAGAAGAGAACTTGATCTTTTCTATCTTCTAAGAAAAATTTGGAATAATATTTTAAATTTTTCATCTCTTTGAGAAAAATCTGAATTGAAGTGGAAAATTTTACATTATTTTGGGAAAATAGAATTGATCAATGACTAATTTCTTTTTCATTGAGAAAATTCAGAATCGAAGTTGAACTTTTCTTCTTCCGGGGAAATATTTGGAACAGAACTTTAAATTTTTTCATCTCTTTGAGAATGGTCAGAACTGAATTTAAGAAAATTTAGAATTAAAGTGAAACTTTTTATCTTCATAGAAAATAATCACAATCAAAGTATAACTTTTCCTATCTTCTACGGAAAAATTTAGAAGTGAACTTTAAATTTTTTATGTCTTGGGACTTTTCTTGTTCCGGGAAAATATTTGGAATAGAACTTTAAATTTGACTCTTTGAGAAAGGTCGGAACGTAAAAAGTTAAAAAATACCATGTTAAAAAATTCAAGAAAGTATTTACAAATTGGGGAGGGGACTCTTTGAGGTTGGAAAATGGGTTTAGGAATGACATTATGAATGGAACTTGTTCAGAAAAGATATAATAAAGCCATAAAAAAATGGAGAGGGGACTCTTTGGAGGGCCCGGGGAGGGTTTTGGGGGACCCTTGGGGGAGGGTGTCCCTTCTGTGTCTCAATGCACAAAAAATATTAAAAAAATGGGGAGAGGAGGAGGGGAGGGGGAGGGGAGGAGGAGGGGGGAGGATGGGAGGAGGAGGGGAGGGGAGGGGGAGGAGGGGGGGTTGGGGGAGGGGGGGGTGACGGTGAGGAGTGGGGAGGAGAGGGAGAGGGAGGGGAGGGTGGGGGCCCTTTGGGAGCCTGGGGGACCTTTGGGGGCCGGTGGAGGGCCTTTGGGGGTCCTGGAGGCCGGTTGAGAGCCTGGGGGACATTTGGAGACCGGGTGAAGGCCTTTGGGACCCCGGTGGTCTTTTGGGAGCTCGATGTGTCTTTGGGGGGCCCGGGGTGGGCCTTTGAGGGTCTGGGGGCCGGGTGGGAGCCCTGGGAACCTTTGGGGACCGGGGGGGTCCTTCTGGATTGGGGTATGGGGATTGGAACCCTTTGGATCGGGGTAGGGCGATCGGGGCTCTTTGGGGTTGTGGTAGGGGACCTCACAACACTGTTCAATGGAACTTGTGTATTATAACGACCACACTCAAAAATCATCTTTTAAATCATCTTTTAAATCAACGTCTCTAACGGTTTCGCCGAAATAATTCCATAAGCTGTCTAAAACCGTTTCGCCCAAATAATCCCTAAAAGTAATTTCAGCGTGTTCCTTTTGTTTGGCATCTCTGTGCTTTCACATTTCAAATTTCTAGGAAACCCTTTCCTACGTTAATCTCTTCATCTCATAAATTTTCCTAGCTAAACTATTATGGTTTCGTTAGAATAACAATTTATCTCTCCGACTTAAAGCTCCGTGAAGCCGTATTTAAAAATAGAATTTCTATCTCTTTAGACTCCCACATAATTCCAAGATAACAAGTGATGTCATTTATAATTCCTGACACTATAGATTAATGAAGCCCTATTTAAAAATAGAATGTTAATTTTTCTCTCTGACCTTAAGAACGTTTATCCCTCAGACCTAAGATTAAAGAAGCCTTAATGTTTCTTAATTCCCCCTTCGTGAAGCCCTATTTAAAAATAGAATATTAATTTTTCTCTCTGACCTTAAGAACGTTTATCCCTCAGACCTAAGATTAAAGAAGCCTTAATGTTTCTTAATTCCCCCTTCGTGAACCAATAATTCCCCCATCGATTATGTAAATCATCCCTCATGTCATTACACGTGGCCAAACAACAACAGATCGATTGATCTTGACCCCCATTAGACTCGATCGATAATCCTTGAATAAATTATGTCCCGTCAGCATTAAACTAAATTGTAGGTGGCAGCAGGGGTGAGGGGTGGGATCAATTGAGGCCATTCTACTAGGGTATAACTTGTAACGCCTGCCCCTGGGCCCTGGGTGGTTGTGCCGACACTGGAATTTTTTTCATCTGACCTTTGAACTATTTTTAACAAAATGGCTATGTAAAAAATTTTATTGGATGCATTTGTGGGAAAAGGGGCGTGGGGGGGATAGTTGCCCTGTGATCTCTTTTGACTCTTAAAAACTGAACTAGAACTTTCAATTTCCAATCATATGAGCCCTCTCTGAAGTTTATACGAGCATCCCTTCTACAACAGCAGTATATTCCCCCTAGGCATACCTTACAACGCCTACCCGGGGCCCTGAGAAATTGTGTCGACCCCGGAGTTTTCGTTATATAATATTTGAACTATTTTGAAAAAAATGTCTCTCAAAGTTCTTATCGGATGGGTTTGAGGAAAATAGGGTGTGAAGAATGGGGTTCTAGTTGCCCTCCGATCTCTTTTGACTCTGAAAAAGTGAACGAGAACTTTGAATTTCAAATCATATGAGCCCTCTCCAAAGTTTATATAAACGTCCCTTCCACAATAGCTGTATATGCCCCTGGAAAGTTACTTACAGCGCCTGCCTCCGGGCCCTGGGAGGTTGTATCTACCCTGGAGTTTTCATTATATGATCTTTGAACTATTTGAAAAATGGCTATTTCAAAGTTCTTATCGGATGGGTTTCAGGAAAAAAGAGCATGCAGGGGGGGGGGGGGTAGTTGCCCTCCGATATCGTTTGACTCTTTAAAAGTTAACTAGAACTTTCAATTTCCAATCAAATGAGCCCTCTCCGAAGTTTATACGAGCATACCTTTGATAAGAACCATATATGGCCCCAGAGCAATACTTACAACTCCTGCCCCGGGCCCTGGAGGGTTGCATTGACAGGAGTTTTTATTATCTGACCTTGAACTATTTTTAACGAAATGGCTATACGTAAAGGAGCTTTTGATGGGGAAAGATGGGCTTGGGGGGCTAGTTGCCCTCCGATCACTTTTGATTCTTAAAAAGGGCGCTAGAACTCTCTATTTCCAATCGAATGAGCCCCCTTTGAAGTTTATACGACGACCCCTTCTATATGAAGTACCTCTGGGAAAAAAATAAATGGAGTGTGGGGGGAGGATAGCTGCCCCCCGATCACTTTTGACTCTTAAAAAGTGAATTAAAACTTTCAATTTCCAATCAAATGAGCCCTCTATGAATTTTATACCAACATCCCTTCCATAACAACCATTAATGCCCCCAGGGCATAACTTACAACGTCTACCCCCGGAACCGGGGGGGGGGCTTTGTCGACACCGAAGTTTTTGTTATCTGAACTTTGAAACTGTTTTTAACAAAGTGTATATCTCAAAATTTTTATCTGATGCATTTAGGGTGTGGAGGGAGGAGAGCTAGTTACCCTCCGATCTCTTTTGACTCTTAAAAGGTGAACAAGAACTTGCAATTTCCAATCCAATGAGCCCTCTCCGAAGTTTATACGAGCATCCCTTCCATAAGAACTATATAAGCCCCCAGAGCATTACTCATAACGCCTGCCTCCAGGCCCTGGGGGGTTGCGTTGACACAGGAGTTTTTCTTGTCACCCTTTTCACAATCTGGATATGTATTGTACCTTTTGATTTAATTTTTCTCTCCCTCTACTTTCCCTGAAACTTGAAACTTAATTCCTTATTCTGTCTCTGAGACGCTGTATCTATGCTCCTTCGACAACCTGGATGTACTTAAACCCTTTTGATGAAAATAACCTTTAGAAGAAAAAAAAAATTACCCTCGATTTTATAGATGGGTGTCATCTGGTACATAATGGGATATGCCTCAGTGTGCACCATTTCCTGTCCCGCTACCACTATACTAGATGACACCCATCTTCAAAATGAAGCGTTATTTTTGCTTCTGAATATTTTGCCACAAGATGGCCGCATAACGTGACCAGATAATTTGGCTTTCATTTGGTACCACAAATACTAAGTTTTACTGAACTAAAAAAGAATAACCAAAGAAAATCTAAAGGCAAAATGTTTCTTTGGGGTATTTCCCAAACTTTGGAGGTAGGTTTATTCAGAAACAAAGATTGTAACACACCAAAATAATTGGTCTGGTTGGTTGGCACATCCAACTACCTATTCTAGATGGTGTTTACGGATTTTTCCAAGAATGCTTGATGTCAGAATGCTAGATGGCTCCTCTTTTCATTCAATTGTGTATTGGTGTTGTGTGTAATATGGTCCGTCAGATGTGTCGCGGCGAGGATCTTGTAGGCCGCACCAAGATACCTCTCGGACCGCATGCGGCCCGTGTGCCGAGTGTTTCCTATTACCATATGACTGGGCAATAGGAAACATAAGAATAAATTAAGCTATGAAATTGGATTCTTAGAATTGGCCCAGGAAGAATATGTTCGAGTTTTCTTAGAATACCGAGATTTCTGCATACCTTCACTTTAATCAAATCAATACGGTGTTTAAAAGATAAATTTTCATCTAAGAGGATACCTAGGAAACGGACATGGCCATCCTTTGGTCTACTAATAAAGCCTTTGGATATATGAATTTATTTCAGATAATTGAGGACAAGCCTGAGATATACGAGAAAAAACTAAAAAAACTAGTTTTAGGAACATTTAAGCTAGAAAGTTAACATCAAACCAAATTGAAACTCTCTTTTATAGGTCCTCTAACATTGTACGAACCTCATCCTCTGTAATGGTCCTCTAAAAAATGATCCTCTAATCCTGTAACACGATAAAAATGATCCTGTTGCATGGTCCTCTAAAAAATGAGGCTCAAAGGAGAGATCAGAGTTTTTTCTGATTAATCTAAAATTCATGTCCTTAAGCCTAGACCAGGAGAATTCCAGCACACAAGAAAAATAGGGAAAAAATATTGTTTCCCCTAAAAAAGACCCGGCAAACATTGCTTTCCTGAGCAGATTGGAATTTAAAGCTGTAGATTCTTGGGCCAAGTAAGCCTTAATATACAAGGAAACTTTTAGTTTGAAGCCTGGCCCCTTTCTGAACTTGGGGCCCAATAAAGGGCCAAAATGCTTTTTCTATTAGCTTAAAACTTTCAAGGATTTTTGCCTGGCTATAGGACCACCCAAATTTGTTGCAAAGAGGTTGTCATGAAGCCCAAAAATGGCGAAAAATATTTTTTTTTACAAACACAGGTCTCCGATCGGAATGAAGATTGTGACTTTGAGTACTTTAATTAAAAAAAAAAAAACTTTTTCGACAGTAGTAAGGCAATAGAAGATTTGACGAGAACAAAACCTGTCAGACCACTTTTCTGCAGCTACACCCATTTCTGGGCCAATCACGGATGATTCTACTAACGATATGCTATTTATGGTGAGTTGAATATCCTAGCCTCTAGCCAAGACGGGTTTGGTTAGGAATGTGTCGTGGGTAAATTCAGAACGTGGAATGGAATCGTACAGTCAGAATTGTTTTATCTTGTACCGTTATGAAGAATATAAATATGAAGCCAAGACGGGGATAATATGAATATTATTAATTTGGCTAGAATGAGAGTGGTAAAAGGGTTAAAAGACTGAATGATCTTAATTGATGATTTGAATAATAGGATGAAACAGAGGACAATAAAATTCTTTTTTTTTAATTGGATCATCTGAAAGTGATAAAGGGATTAAAATTGTTTATCAATTAAGGTAAGCCTGAGAAGATGGTATGTCTCACGCAACTTGACATCATTGGTATCAATCTGTGGAAACGGTTAGCGATGAAAAAAAGATCTTGTGACTTAACTTAGCTTTACTTCTTGGCTGTGTTCTTTATAATATACAAGTGCATAATGAGGGATGGGGGGAGGGAATGTATAACATTCTTTAGCGATGTAGTATACAAAAAAGTTGAAACTAATAGAGTCATAGCCGCCAAGATGATCTTGTGACTTGACCTAGCTTTACTTCTTGGCTTTGTTCTGTATAATACACAAATACCAATTGAGGAATGTTGGCAATATAAAATTTGCTTTAGTATTGGAGTATACTAAAAATTTGAAACTAATAGAGTCGTAGGCGCCAAGAAAAGATCACGTGATTTGACATAGCTTTCACTTCTCGGCTGTGGTCTGAATAACACACAAGTACATAATAAGGGATGTGGGCAATATATAATATTCTTTAGCAATGGAGTATGCTAAAAAGTTGAAAATAATTAAGTTGTAGATGCCAAGAAAAAAATTTTAATATAGAAATTCAGAACAATCCTTAGAAATCCTTAGAAATCAACTAGTGAGATGGTCATGGATTTGAACCATCAAGGACCACAACCACCAATGACCCTAACCACCAAAGACCTCAACCTCCAAGGGCCCCCTCTCCCCCATCTCCAAGGAGCCCCCTCCCTCCAAATTTACCAAACATTTGGGAAATTTTTTACATGTCTTAAAATAAGATGAAACATAATTAAAACATAAGAAAATTCACATTTAATATTTTCGAAATACAAAAAAAAATGATAAAGATATGTTAGTCGTGACTTTTACTATTAGAAAAATAACGTTTGAAGTAGCACTTTTCCTTTTTTTGGAGTGAATTTTTCGGACATTTTTGTGAATTTTATTTTATTTTATTATTTATTCGGCTACATCAATCGGGCTCTATTCTTGCTCATAGATACCACGCGGTTCTCCCAGTGACACTATATTTTTTACATGTCTTAGAAAGAGATAAAATATGCTTAAACCCCAAAAAATTCACATTTAATATTTTCAAAATACAAAATGAGAATGATATAGATATGTTAGTCGTGATTTTTGCTATTAGAAATAATATTGTGTGTAGTAGCACTTTCCTTTTGTTTTCTGACTTGGAATTTTTTGGAAATTATTCAACTTTTTTTTATTATTTTTTTTTACTAATGTGGCTGTATCAATGGTACTATATGGGTACTCATAAACACTACGCGGCTGTCCCAGTGTCTTAAAATGATATGAAATATGCCCTAGTGTAATAAAGTGATATGAAATATACTTTACAAAAATCGCATTTAATGTTTTTGAAATACACAATGAGAAAGATATAGATATGTTAGTCTTGACTTTTACTATTAGAAAAATAATATTTGTAGTAGCGCTATTCTTTTTTCTGACTTGGAATTTTTATTGACTTGAAAATTATATTTTTTTTGTATTATTATTTTTTTTATTAATGTGGCTGTACCAATGGTGCGGCACTGTATGCTTGCACACAGACACGACGCGGCTGTCCCAGTGGTACTCTAAGGCAGGTTATCGACAGTACCAGGTTTAAAATACCAGGAACATCCATGTTTAAAACACATCTGATTTTATTAATAATATTTGATTTTTTAATAGAGTTTAGTTTTAGTTTTCAGAAATAAGAACACCAACGTTTAAAATACATATGATTTTATTGATAATATTTGATTTTTGATAAAGTTAGGTTTTAGTTTTCTGAAATACGAAAACCAACGTTTAAAAAAAATCTTATTTTATGAATAATATTTGATTTTTTAATACAGTTTGGATTTAGTTTTCAGAAATAAGAACATTAACGTTTAAAATATATCTGATTTTATTAATAATAATTGATTTTTAAATAAATTTGGGTTATAAAACAACGAAAATTGGGAGACTATTATTATTTGCATTTGTATCACAAAACTCTAAACAATAAAGGAGTCTTTGTAAGGATTCAGCTCTGTCGACTCTTACAGGCTGGTTTCTCCGTTTAAATGCCCATCATTTACCAAAAGTTTCTGGGGCTATCCTAGTTTTCTTCAGCGTTTCTATTTTGACCCTGGGTGTTGTTAACCGTTTGCATTCTAGGCCTAAATTCAGGAATATTATTAGGTGTTTGTCATATATTATTTGTTCCCTGCCTTCCTAAATTTCTGCGCCCCTGCGTTCTGAACTGGTGTCCTGTCTTGTACGTCTGGCCTTCTTTGCGTATTCTATGCCAGCAATCTGCTGCATAGTGGTTTGGTTTGCTACAATAATAGTAATTAAACCTTTTCATATATTGCTTTGTGATGTGCCCTTCCTCATGGGGTCTATTCCTATTTTTGTATATTCTTGACCTGCCACTATTTTCTCTATAATTTTCCTCGGGAGGAGGAGGTGGGTGTCCAAAATACTTGGTATTCCAAGTACCATGGAATTGGTCGTCAAATGGGGAGGGGTCAGTCCATGTTGGGAGAGTTCGGCCTTCCTCGTGCCTTTTCGTTTCACGATTTGGCTCCCAAAAGCTCACCTGCTTTTGTCAACTTTCATATTTTACAACTTCTTGATTTTCTTGACCTGTGTTATTTATTGACATCTGATCAAACTTTTTCATTGCCTCGTCAATTTTTACCTCTGTTTCTACTAGGATTATAGCCTGCTCTAAATTTTTAGCTTTCAGTGATAATATGAATCTTAATAGCTTTTTTGGTAACCCTTGCGTAAAAGTATGTAATTGTACTTTCTGTACTGTCTCGTCATTTCCACCTTTCTCTATCTGTAAGCATACAGATCTACAAATTTTGTCGGTATATTCCCTGATACTAGTTGAGGTATTGAATGTCACTACCTCTGTTCTTAGCCTCTCGGAGATACTCGTCTCTATGAACCTTGTTTTAAAAGATTCAATTAGAGTACTAATGTCCTTGGGCTCTTTTTACTTAATTGCCTCAAAGTGTTTAAGGGCGCTTCCCTTTAATCTAGCTGCAACTCATCGCTCTTTAACCTTATCATCAAACGACTCAGCTAGTTCGTCAAAAATTTTCAATTTTTCGATAAACTCATCTACATCTGAAATTCCTGCGTATTCTAGTATAATTTTGGCAATTTCAAGTACCGTTGATAGGGAAGCCATTTTTTTCCTCTGATAAAGCCATTTAATTTCAATCTACAATTTTTATCTAGTCCTTTCGACCCAGTTTTTGCAACCACCACCAGTTGTGGTAAAGTGATTTTATGGTATTTAGGGTAAGGTTGTTGTAGATGCCTTTATTCTCCCTTTATAGGGGAGATAAACTATGACCCTAAGGTAATTAAACTTTGGTAGCGTGCTTTAGGCCATGACCGGACTAATGAGGCGTACCAGCTGGGTATATTCGAGAGACTAAATATAGATTGTAGAAAGGTTGGCTATAATACAATACTTTTATTCAGTTAACATACACTAGCACAAGGTTTAACAATAGATATATATTCTGCTGGAACTGGTTGTCCTAGGTAGAACCACAAGTATCAGAAATCCACAATAATATATAATAAGATACTTAGGCACTTACAATAATCCGACAATATTCCAAGGTATTTCTAAATCAACGGACCAGAAGTCAGTCCGGCATAAAATCAGTATCCGTCTACCCCTTCCCATAAAATGTATCTTTTGAAAATTGCAAAGAGAGATTTCCTCCTTGAACGGATACATTTTTTGTGTTTTATTATCATTCAATTTTTTTCCAGGAATAATTGTATTTATCTAGTTGTCACTTTGAAAAGATTAAATTTTTTACAGTTATGAAGTATAAAGGTGTCAAATATATTAGTTTTTGGTATTCAAGATTAGATTAATAATATCGAAAAAAAATATTTGATTTTCTTAATCTTAGTTTCAATGTTTTACTTTGAACAAGCTACTTTGATAATGCGTTACCTTTTATAAACACTGAATAATTTCTTCGACCAAACTGCTTTTCAATTTACGAAAAATTAAGCAAGAAAAAACGGGCTTTAATTTTAATGAAGCAGTGAAACATTAAATAAACAACACATAAACACTTAAAATTAAAAAATACTCCGAATATTTCGGCCCCCCGTCCGGGAGCCACTCTCAACGAAAAAAAAACAAAAAAAATGTTCTTATAAAAACTAACACACATAGAAATATAACAACTAAACACACAAAGATAAAAAAAATATAAATCAAGGTTGCAGTGGCAGCTGCAACCTAGTAAAGAGCGAGCCACAGCCCATAGTAACCAAAAGATAAGAAATGCGTTAAAAAAAAAACTGCCTAGTGAAAAAATTGCCATCTGACACTGATTCAGGAATGGTAACTATTATTTCGGTTCGTCTTAAAAGTAAAAGTTTATTACGAAAAGAAATTTATGGTGATTTCGAAAAAAGCCCGGAAACCCTCGAAAATGGCGTCAGATCAAAATAAAAAGTGTACCATTGGAATCAACATGGTCGAAAACCTTGTTCAGGGAAGCTGCAGTCCCCCTCGATAAAAAAGGAAAATCACTTTTTTGCATCAGTAGCACTGATCCGTCTCCCATTTTTTTACTGTTCTTTTCTTTTTTTTTCAACAGGCCTAGCGGGGTACCAGAACATCATAGATAGATGCTTAGTGGCTCATTCAAAGCTATTTCTCATATGTACGTGCTTTTTATTAATTCTGCCATCTTCAAGTGCCATATGGCACTAAAATGGCACTTTTTGTGCTATTTCTCAAGGGGTGGCACTAGCAGGCTACCAGAACATCGTTGACAGATCTTTTATAGCTCTTATAAAAGATATTGCACATATCTACGTTTTTCATATAAATTCCACCATCACCAAGTTCCAAATGGCACTAAAAACGGCACTTTTGGTGTCGTGTCTCAAGTGGAAAAGCTGGGCTATTGGGCTTAGCAACGAAGAAACTAGCGTAAAATCTGGTGTGTTCTCGAATTCTACACAGCGTAAACTTGAGTGAGTGGCGCATAGTAAACAAGTACCAAAATACTTATCTCCTACGGAAATAAAAGAATAAAACTCAAACAAAATTCTCAAATTTAAAAAGCCTTATTTTCCACGGAGGGGGGGTATTTTCCGGGGGGAGGGTATTTACTGGGGGGTATTTTCCGTGTGGGTGGGTGGGGTTTATATTCCACTGGGGGGTATTTTTCGGGGGTATTCAGTGGGGGGGGGGGGTAAACGCCGACCACTGATTTATAAAGCCCTGTCTTCATTGTGGCCAGGGGAAGTCGGCCGAGAAAAAGCAGCTTTTTGCTGATCGAAAAACAAATGTTCCTGAAAAACATGTATTGTTTTGTGAAGTAGGGATGATGAACTTCATGTTATAGACTGAAAGTTTTTCGTAGCTGTCAAGGTTGTTTGCAGTATTTTCTATAGGTGTCTTATCTCCCCTAGATCGGTAATAATTTGATTAAAATAAGCTTTCAACTGAAAGTAAGGAGTGCCATTAAAACTTAAAATGAACATACATTATTCCGTATAAATAAAGAAGATCATGGCAACGTTGTTTCTACATTACATTTTAATCAAAAATGTACAATGATTAATTTAAAAAACAAAGTTTTTCCGAGGGAAGTAAAGAGCGAAGTTGAAACTTAAAACGAACAAAAATTATTACTTCACAGCCTATCTAACATATATCAATAAAACTAGTACAAACAAATCAACTAATTATGTTTCCCTATGCTTTTAGGATTATACAAAACTAGCGCTTTACTGAAAACACAAAAGTCAAGTTTAAAAAACAGGATTATTGATTTAAGAGTCAAAAGTGAGTATGTAGCCTGACAACACTAAATGAAGCGATAAGGCTTTTAGTAGTCTTTCACCAGTTGTGACATCAGTAACTTTCAGTATACAATTAAAATTATCTTAAAAACATAGCGTAAAACTAAATAGTTTTTTAATAACCGCGAAGTAATTGAACAGCATACAGAAATAATGGATTGATTTATCAAGCATCATTTTGGTCTCGCCAGCTACAATACCAGTATTGGGTAATATACACTCTTAAATTGTAAGAAATATGCTTTAGTATTACTTGAAATGAAGATCAAATAAGACATAATATGAACTCTGGAAATCCGATTATTTCTCTCTATACAACAGTGAATTCAAAGCTATGGTACAAATTCTAAAGCAAATCTATAGTCCTAAGTTTTAATACTATCAAAATGGCTTTACTTCGAGTTTGTGCACAAACTAATAATGATATGTCCTTTTAAAAACCAAACCGAGAGCCAGTCATTGAGCTGAGCCATTGTGCAGAAGCAATGCCAAATTAAAAGTAAAAAAAATAAAGCAAAATCCTAAAATATATTGTTACTTTATTTTAAAAGGGATTGACCCTAAAAGGGATTGATAATATTTGTATTCTGTAAAAAGTGTCCTTAATTGGTTTGCTTTTACTGTACCAAAAATCCTAAATTATTTTGTGTTTTCAGTAAAGCGCTAGTTTTGTATAATCCTTAAAGCATAGGGAAACATAATTAGTTGGTTTATTTGTGCTAGTTTTATTGATATATGTTAAAAAGGGTGTGAAGTAATAATTTTTTTCCTTTTAAGTTTCAACTTCGCTCTTTATTTCCCTCGGAAAACCTTTGTTTTTTTAAATTAATAAAAAAGTAAGAAACAAACTCACATAGCCTATTAAACAAAACTTCCAGCACTGGCGTTTTAACGCAAAAAACAAAAGCGAATGTCTCTATTGATACCATGTGTCACTCCTGTTACAATGAATGTATAAATGGAAATCTATTAAAAAGTGAAAACTATATTTACGTGAACAAACAATAAAGGTCACCTAACCCCTGGTCCATAACCCCTAATTAAATCTCATAGGTTAATCAACCAATGTATAAACTATAAATTGAATGGAATTTTTTGGTTGCTAGTTTAGCTGTAGTCCGTTGACTTTTCCCAGCTTTTACCTCGTTCTGAACTTTGTTCGCAAGGTTATCATTTGTTTCAGGACAATTATTAAAATCAGTACTTGTTGAATATTTCACCTCCTTTTAATTAAACTATTATAAATTCAATTTATCCTAAATTCCATCTTCATCCCCTTCTGTTGATACTAATACCCCCGTAGATAATCTTTTTATTTCTATAATTTCTCTGAAACTTTGTAAAAGTCCTACAGACGTATCTACAATTTTTGTCTGATCAAATGAAATACTATGATAAGAAAAATTATATATTTGTTCTGCAACAGCTGACTCAAACATTTCCAGTTTTTTTTTATTATGTTTTAGAGAGCAATCTATGGCATTTTTGTATTAAAACTAGCATCACCAGAATACATGAGTAAGAACTAATTTTTATTAAGGATATTCTAGTAGGTAATGGATATCCAGAAAAAATGATTTCTCAGATAATTGAAAAAAGGAAAAAAAGTTAATAGAACCTGTAATATTAGAAGAAGATGGGTCGAATCAAGAAAAAAATGACATAACTTTGCCTTATATCCCAATGTCGTCAAAAAAAATTAAGAAGAAAATTACATAAAACATAATATAAAAACAACATTTAAATCAGGACAAACTATAAGGGGTTTTCTAAATAATGGAAAAGACAAGGTACCGAGAAATATACAAAAGGGAGTATACAAAATTCCAAATTTTATGTGGGAAGAACACAGCAGAAGTTAGAAAATAGGCTACAGCAACACAAAAATGCCATAGATTGCTCTATAAAGCACAATAAAAAACCGGAAACGTTTGATTCAGCTGTTGCAGAACATGTATATAATTTTCCTCATCACAGTATTTTATTTGACCAGACAAATATTGTAGATACGTCTGTAGGACTTCTGCAAAGTTTCAGAGAAATTATAAAAAATTTTATCTATGGGGGTTTTAGTTTCAACAGAGATGATGAGGAATTTAGGATAAATTCAATTTATAATAGTTTAAATAAAAAGCAGGTAAAATATTCAACTAGTACTGATTAATAATTATCCTGAAACAAATGATAACCTTGCGAACAAAGGTCAGAACGAGGTAAAAATGGGAAAAGTCAACGGGCTGCAGCTAAACTAGCAACCAAAAAAATCCATTCAATTTATAATTCATATATTGGGTGATTAACCTGTGAGATTTAATTAGGGGCTATGGACCTGGGGTTAGGTGACCTTTATCGTTTGTTCAAGTAAATATAGTTTTCATTTTTTGATAGATTTCCATTTATACATTGATTGTAAGAGGAGAGTGACGCATGGTATCAATGTAGACATTCACTTTTGTTTCTGTGTTTAAAAGCCAGTGCTGGAAGTTTTGTTTAATATGTGAGTTTGTTTCTTACTTATTTATTTATATTTTTTTATTTTCGTGTGTTTAATTGTTGTATTTCTATGCGTGTTATTTTTCAAAAGAACATCTTTTCGTTTTTTCATTGCTTTTTTCCATTGAGAAAGGCTCCCGGACGTGGGGCCAAAATATTCGGAGTATTTTTTTTAATCAAGTGCTTATTTGTTGTTTATTCATTGTTTCACTGCTTTATTAAAATTAAAACCCGTTTTTCTTGTTTATATATATATATATATATATATATATATATATATATATATATATATATATATATATATATATATATATATATATATATATATATATATATATATATATATATAAACACTGAGTAGTGTAAAGGCATTAAATATTTTGGTGTTTGATAACCAAGTTCAAAACTGTCAGTATTGTTAAAAATATCGGTCCAGAGCTTCGGCATTGCTCAAAAGAACTGAATGCTGGGACTTTATATCTTAGTTTTTGTAAGTAGGTTATTGTTTTGTGTATTTTTTGTAATTACTTACTTTTTTGATTCTTATATACTTTTACTTCAATTGAAATACTTTTTCCATTGCATTTAGAAAAATGTTTGTCTCTAAGATTCATTAAAAAAAAACTAGATTTTTCAACTTAAACAATAAGTAGAGCAATATGGATTTTTTTTTTTTTTTACGTTAGACAGTGGAACGCAACTTTAAATGAATATTTCGACCCTATATCAAAGGGTCGCAAAACAGATGAATTTTTCAACTAGAAGTAAGGAACAACATTAAAACTTAAAATGAACAGAAAGTATTTTGTATATGAGGGGAGTTGCCCCCTCTTCAACATCTCGATCTTCACGCTACAGTTTTTCGGTACTTTAAAAAAGTTACTTATTGTTCTAATTAAACGACCCGTGTGTCTCAGGAGTCGCTTTTAAATGATTGGGGAACTTTAGCCTAAAGTGAGAGGTGTTGAGGAGGGGGTAATCCCCTCATATACGTAACAATTTCTGTTCGTTTTAAGTTTTAATCTTTCTCCTTATTTTCAGTTGAAAAAACTTGTAATTTGCTTTTTAATTTCGGATCGCTTTTTAAATAGTGCCAGGATATCTGGCTGGACCTCCACGGAAAAATCCCTCTTCCCACAGAAATTTCCTCTGGACATTTTAATCCTGGCGAAAATTTACCCCTGATAATTACCCTTAACATCTTGACGCGTAAAATTGAATCGGTAAAGAGAAAGCAAGACATATAAAGAAATTTTGTATAGGAATTCTGACAAATTCACCCAGTGTAAAATTTCCCCTGGAAACTTCACTCCATTAAAACTTCCCTCTCCATGGAAAATTTTCCCCGTGCAAAACCCTCCCAGCAGAAAATTCGTCCTCCCCTCCCTACCAGAAAAATCTATGCATACTTTCCAATAACAAATACTATAGGCCTACGTAAATAATGGGCAAAATTGTACCGTGAGTAATATGTGATATATTCAAAATATAAAAAATAAAATTATTTCCTTCTAAGGATACTTCCGATATAAATGCTTCGCAGCATTCCAGACGTTTTGTTTTACAGACCGAGAAGTATAGAAAAGATGTGAAGTGTAGAAAAGCTATCGGTCGAATTACGGTATTAATCAAGGAAGACGGTTTTGAACTTCGCGAAAATACTTGCCAATAAAATATCACGAGACAATGTCTTATATATAGGAATATGAATGTCTAACCATCAAAATATTGAAAATAAATTATTGGACGGTTAGTTAGCATAATGATTTTAGTTTGTAAAAATAATGACAAAGTAGCGGGCCCTCCACAGGAGTTGGGCCAATCGTGAAATAGCTCTTAGAGCGCAGAATCTAGACTCGTGTGATATAGTAATGAAAAAGTGTTTTAAGAGAGACATTATGTTCCTACCATTCTGCGATACACTCTGAAAATTATCATTCTGACTGTATGTACGTTTGAACCGAAGCATTACTTATATATGTACGTTGCTGTATACCTGAAAATGTAAGTCTCAATAAACCCATTACTTTTCTATTTGTGTTTGTTCTTATTATATGCCTGTATCTCATCGCAAAGTAGATAACTAGTTCAAATGTCTCCATTGGCAACGTTCCCAAGGAATCTGATAATCCTACGAAGTATGTTTAAGCTCCTGGATTGACGGCTCCCCAGCCTAATTAATTCTCCACAAGGCAATTCTAACCTATTACTTAATCTATTTTATTTTCTCCCATAGGGAGTGGCGCGGTCATTTTTCTACCCCTCCGTTATATTCATCCCTTTCCCCCATTGCAAATGGTGCAGCCTTTAGCGGCACAAGTTTATATCAACTTAGCGGTTTAAGGTCAAACCTAAGCGGTACAAATGGAGCAATTCCATAACGGCGCAGTTGGCATGATCCTTAATAATACAGCTTAAATCCTTAATGGCACAAGTGGCACGGTCATAAGTGGTACAGGGCCAACAACCACACAAAATTCCCCCAGTACAAGTGGCGCGGTCGGAAAACTTGGATGAAAACATGCGAACTAGTTTTGCTACAAACTTCTTAATTTAAATTTAAATCATTGGATAGATACAGACTTATAAGAAAAGTGTATAGGCCTATAACCACTAAGTTATAATAGGAAACCCTTTTAGAATATCTCATAGGAGATAGTAGTCTCCCCCAAATAGGTTAAGTGAAAAAGTATTGTGAGTGTATAATTTTGTGAAGTTGGTTTAAATATTTCAAACGCAAAAATGTCAGAAGAATTAAGCGAACTATTAATTGCGCAAAAGTTGGTCGCGAAAAATTTAGAAATAACAAAATCTATTCCGCAATAGGATGGACAAACAGATGTCGAAGAATTTAATTTCCAATTGGCCCAATTTGTAGAATTAACAAAAACAGAGCTAAAAACGTTTGTAAGTATGCTCCTCCTAAGATTAAGAGGGCAGGCCTTAACCTTCATAAAGCAAATGGAAAATACTGTAGGAGATGATGACAATTTGCCAACAAATACAATAGACAAATTGTTAACGGCATTCAAAGACAGTTTTATCGAAACTAGTTCATTAAATAAATTAAAACACGGAACGGTATGCTTTGACCATGCACAGAACGTAAGAGAATATTTACACAATATACGAAATTCAGTAGAAGCAAAATTCGGAAAAGGCTCAGGAGAATTGTATGAAAAATCATACTACATGCCTTTTTGCAAGGGCTTCCCCCAAAATTATATAGAATGGTAATATCCAAAAATATTCAAACGTTGGATCTTGCAGTTCAGGAGGTGGAACGAATGATCGAAATTGACACAAATGTGGAAAACCACAGTAAAACAAAAATAAATAGCCTAGGTGAATCGACCACGAGACTAGCCTCCCTTGAAGGTCAGGCCTCTCCAAATTTCTTTCCAAGGGATAATTCACCAGTGCCACAAAGAAATAGAACGCAAGAACCCACTAGGCAGAAAACAGTACGTTTTTAGCCCATTAAACCAATCAATAATGGAAATAGTTCCACAATTGTAAGATGCTATAATTGTAATCGATCTGGGCATATCGCGAGAGAGTGCCGTTCCAGGATCAGAGACATAACGGTACCAGGGAATGCCGTCGGTAATACAAAAAATGATGGCAACCCTTTGTTCAGGAGAAAAATTTTAGCGCCATTGGTGCACAAGGTTATAGGCAGGGAAGATTGCGCCCACCAGTACCTCACAATGCGTGCCAACAGAACTTGTATAACCCTCCCCCCAATAGACAAAATAATTATCGATTCGAAAACCCAAATACTCGTCAAAGCCAATATAGTGCAAGAATGGTATATAGAAATCCCGAAAATTTGCCGACGGGAAATGCAAATTTTTCAAGCCGACGGCATTTGCAGTAGACGCCAGCACCCGGCACTCTCGCAAGAAATCCAAATTACAGTAATAGTACATGGCAAAATCGGCAAACAAATGTAAATCATTTGGCTAGAGATTCCATGGGCATATCTGAATCTCTATTGCAGACACCGACGTATGAAATAAATCCACAGGGAAACGTGTCAGGCCCCTCAGAACAATAAATTGGACCCAAAAGGGGGCCATAATATTTTATAGGTCCAAACTAATAGTAGTACCGTCCTTTAGTAATAGTAATAATAAGTTACCTATATTTATGATTTTTGCGTGGCAAATGTTTACTTTAAGGCCCTAATTGACTCTGGGTCAATGGTTAATATCATAAACTCATACGTATTTAATAAGTTGCCTCCGCATATTAGGCGACAGAAGAATGTTAATAATCCCAATTTAACTAGTGTAACAGGGCATAAATTGGACGCAAGAGGTTTAATTCGCCTAGACGTAAAAAGGGATAATAGAATTTGTCCGACAAACTTTATAATATGCAACAATTTTCCGTATGAAGCCATCATAGGCGCTAATTTTTTAAGGTCGAAAAAAGTGTTATTAGACGTAGCAAACGAAAGGCTTGTGTACCCGGCAAATACCCTTTCCCCTACTCTAAGAAATTGTGACAGAGGTTACGAAGAGAATGTAACAGTAACTAAAATTTCTGGCGATATAATGTCACAATCTTTTGAACATCATGTCTCGCTACAAAGAGGACGTGACACAACCAGAAATTTGTTTCCTTATTCTGGGAGAAATCGGAGAAGTGAAATAAATTTAAATAATAAGTGGAATGAATCTGTAAAAATAAAAATAGGAGATATGCAACGATATAGGTCGAATGAAATCAAGGAAATAGTGGAATTATGGAAAAAAGTAGTGAGCCCCAATGCGGTTCAGGCGCAGCCAATGTTATTGGCAGATAGCGCCAGTCTAAATTTAATAGACAATGAAAATAAAGAAAAATATTATGGATTCGCAATACGGAAAACAAAAGTCCCTCCCAAAACGATGCAAAGAATTCAAATATCACAGATGATTGAACCAGTGGATAGCAAATCCGAAATATGGCTCGCGATCCCGTCGAATGAAATTCCTGAAAATCTATTATGCGAAGAACAGATTATATCTTACGAAAAAGGAGAAGGTTTTATTTGGGTTACTAATAACCACGAAAATGATACAACTACAATAAAAAAGGGAATTTGTCTAGTTCAAATCCAAGTTATATCAGAGAATGATTTAGATAGATGGGAAAATTCCAAAAGAAACCTAGTTAACGGCATTAAAACCTCAATTAACAAATACCCTCTAACTAAATCGCAATTTTTGAACAAATTTAATATGGTTTATATTACTGACTTGGAACTCAAGAAAAATTAGGCGAATTATTATGGAATTTTAAAGATGTATTTTTCGCATCCAAAGATGACATCGAACTGATACCGTTTTATGAATATTCAGTTTTAACAACCGGCAATCCCGTCGCGAAACAGCCATATCGTATACCGTATAAGCACAAAGAGTGGATAAAAAATAAAATTAATGAACTAGAGAAAAATGAGATTATACGTCCCAGTATAAGTCCGTATTCAGCACCAGTGATCTTGGTCCCAAAAAAAGAATGGTGACCTGAGACTTGTAGTAGATTATAGAGCCCTTAAAAAACAAGTAGTTAGTGATAAATTTCCTTTATCAAGAATAGTTGAAATTCTTGACTCTATTTCAAGTAAAAACTAAATGTTCACTTCTCTGGACCTGACCCAAGGCTACCACCAAGTGAAAATAGCCGAAAAAGATGTCTACAAAACTGCGTTTTCTACAACCGACTGCGGTTCCTACGAATACTTAAGAGTACCTTTTGGACTTAAGACAAGTTCAAGCGCGCTATGTAGACCCTTATTGCATCTATTAAGAGGATTAAAGAATATCATTCATTTTGTTGATGATGTCCTATGTGTAGGTGAAAACGCTGAACAACACTTAGCAACACTAGCTAAAGTGTTCGAGAAATTCAGAGAGGGCAATTTAAAATGCCAGTCTGAAAAAGTAAATTTATTTCAACCTAAAATTAAATTTTTAGGAGTAGTGGTGACGCAAGGAGAGATATCCCCAGACCCAGACAAAATAAAAGGTGTTGAAAACCTCAAACCCCTTAGAACTATGAAAGAATTAAGAGGAATTTTAGGCCTTACTGGCTACTTTAGAAAATTCGTGTGCAATTACGTCCAAATTGTGAAACCCCTCACGGAAGTAACTAAAGGGAACTCCCAAAATGTTACCTGGTCCCAGGAAGCTCAAACTTCCCTAGACGGTCTCAAAAAGGCACTCACTTCGGAACCAATATTATCGCTGCCTGATTTTGAAAACGGACAATTCGTGGTCACATGCTCGAAAGGCATTGGTGCTATTCTTTCGCAAAAAATTCCCATGGGAAACCCTGATCCTTTACAAGGACCGTCTAATCAAAAAAAACAGAAAAAGTCGTATGCTATTCGAGCAGAACTTTATCAAAAGGTGAAAGTAATTATTCCGCCACAAATCTGGAATTATTATCTATAATCCACCACTTGGACAAATTTAGACACTATTTGATTGGTAGAAAATTTATACTACGTTAAGATCATAAAAGCCTGCAGTACTTGCGCACTTTTAAAAACCCCACGGGAATTCTAGATAGATGGATTATGAAAATCCAAGATCTAGATTATGAATTTGAATATCTAAAAGGTAAACAAAATGCAGTTTGTGACTTCTTGAGTAGATTCCCAGAAAATACTCCGTCGGAGATGAAAAGCAACAAGTTTTTATTTTCTGAAACCGAGAAACTGAGGACGCCGTCGGAAGCCGAGGAGAACGAAATTAACGCTATCAATGCTAAGAGTAAACATAAATGTAAGAAAAACAAAGTCAAATACACAGGAAAAGAAAATAAGGATAACTATTGTCCCTTGTCTTTAGAAAATATAAAAAGTAATCAAAAAAAGGACGAAATGTGTTTAGCACTTATTAATTAATTTGTGAATGATGATGTGTTACCAGATAAATTCAAAACTCTTAGAAAAAAGATAGATAATTTTACCATGATCTTGATGAAGAAATATTATGTAGAATTGTGACTGCTGAGGCAAATAGAAACCAAACTTCAATAATACCTGTATTACCCCAAAACTTAATAATACCTGCCTTTGAATATTTTCATTCCGATATAGGCGGACATTTAGGAATAACGAAAACTTTCCATAAATTAAAACAATATTTGTATGTGCCGTCGGCGTTAAAAAAACTTAAAGAACTTGTAAGTACATGTGAAGCATGTAACTTAAGAAAAAAACCCCAAGCCTATCCTAACCCCCCAATGGGAAGAGTCCCGATAGCGAGCTCCCCCTTCGATATTGTCTCATTTGATTTATATTGAACCAGTGGAGGCTTACCTTTTTCCAACAGGGGCCATACTTGTATTCTTTTAGCTATAGATCACTTTTCCGGGTTTATTTTTGCAAAAGCATTAAAGAATCAAGGCGCGTACGCCACGAGTAAGGCGTTAGCGAAATTATTTTTAAAGTTTGGCATTCCAAACAAGGTTATAAGCGATAACGGAAGTAATTTTGTTTCTAAGGTAACAAAAGATTTAATGTGTTTTCTTAAAATAGAAAAATTGGTGACATCCCCTTATCGTCCACAAGCTAATGGTAAAATAGAAAATAGGCATAAAATATTTTCGAATGTATTAAGCATTTATACAAAAGACAACAGGAACGACTGGGATCAATTCTTACCTTATTTAACTAACATAATCAAAACTGCTTACTCAGAAACAACCAAAGAAAACCCTTTTTATTTATTATTTGGTCGCGACTTCAGAATATCATATCATGATATTGTTGAGACCCGACAATATTATAATAACACGGAGGACTAGAAACAAGAGTTCATAAATAGGATGAGAAAAACTTATAAGATAGTTAGGCAAGAGTTGGAAAAATGTAAAATAAACCAAGAGTTAAGAAACCAGCCCAAAGTCAAGGGAAACATAGATTTTAAGATAGGAGATTGCGTATACCTAAAAAATGAGGTAAAGGCGGAAGGCAAGAAACTTTGCAATAAATATTCTGGACCGTACAGAATAGTCAAAAAGTACGCTAACGATTTTACTTTTAAAATGGTGAACCCCGATAATGGAAGAACTTACAAGGCACACATTACCCGAATAAAAAGAGCCAAATTTCCGGAAAGATGGATATCGCGTCCCTCTTCTACCGAGTCTTCAGACGCAGATAACAAACCCCCTAAATCAAGATTAGCCGAGTTAAAACCATTTAATTTCAAGCAAGATTATTTTTAAAATGATAGCGATGAGGAAAACTTTGAAGAATTTTTAGCCATGAAAAGCATATTTATTCCTAAAAGAAAATCCCTAATACCAGTAAGAATAAAACCACTGAATAGTCCAAAAAGTTCATCATCGGAGAGTGCAGGAGAATTAGATTATACGATATCTCCGAAAACCCAATTTTTTCCTGATAGAATTTCGACCCCTTGTCCCCCCCAAAAGATTTCCAGACGATATGGTTTCCCCAGCAACCCAAATAGAGAGACCCCTGTCACTACAGGAGGAATTGAACAGAGCTGTAGAAACTCCGGGTATTATTGTAAAAAAATCCTCCCAAAGATTCAATTAAAAGAAATCTGCGAGAAGCTATGGATTTAATAAATTTCCCCATAAAAACAAGGCAAAGTAGATTGCCTTGGAATCAAACTCCCTAGGATGGCCAGCAAGGACGGTATCATGATATAACCGTGTCCAAGGTCAAGCCTAAACAATGGACTTCATGGAGGGTAAACACTAGTGCAAAAATGCCCCATCCCCCTGAAGACATGGCATTTAAACAGTGGAGGAACCCCGCAAAAACTTTTAATTCCTCTCAGAGCTCTCAAGAGTCTTTCATGTCTCCTAAATTGAAAACTCAAAGCGAGGATTTAGATAATAAACCCTCCACTTCCAGATGAGTAGAAATTTACGAAGGAATGGCAGGTGATACCTCAAAATGCGAAGTCCCACTTCTAAAAGTTATAATGCGGAATCATCGGAAAACAGTTCCGAAGAGTCTGATGACGAATCAGACCATATGGTAGTTAAAGAAATAGGGAAATCAAAACCGACTTCAGCTGCCGCGCACACAAAAGAAACAAAATTAAAAGGTCAAGAATTTTTGAAAAAACAATATAAAAAGTTTGATCTTATAACAGTAGCAAAACCTAAAAAGAAAAAAAACACAAGAAACCGAAGAGAAAGTAACGACACAATCGGGTAGAGCGGTTAAGAAACCGGACAGACTGAAATACCCTTAAAAATACAGAAACAAAAGATTTTTAATAGTTTGGTGTCATGAAGGAATAAAAATTTAGGGACTTGTTGCGTATGAATAAAAATTATACAACTACGAAAATACTATTGCTACGGAGGCTTCCGTGTACTTATCGGGAGCTACCCAGAGGTTGGTGGATCTCAGCTCCCTTACGAGAATCAACTGTACCTCTACAAAAGTAAACTAATCCATAAACAACCCAAAATAACCCAGTTATTGAGATTAATGACGGATTCTATATCGTGGGAAGTTTGGGCTCTGTTTCGCCTACAAACGGTGTTTTGTTTAGTTCGTCGGTGAAACAGTGCCTATACTCCTCTATGACAGTCAACTTGTATTCCTATAAAGTGGCCCTTTAAATCCATTTCCCCATTTTGTATTATAGGATGTTATCGAAAAATAAAGTAATGAACCATAAATTATAAGAAGCCTGGGGTGGAATTCGCCCTCAGGCAACGCTTGGTTTGTTGTGGGCACGCATGTCCTCGAATTTTCTACAAAAAATCAACCCACGTTATAACAAAGATTGATATTGGTAGAAACAAGAATTGCCGGTATAAGAGTATGTAATTATAAACTGATCATTTTCAGATCATGGTGACGGAATCAAGACCTATCCAAAAGGCGATAATCGATGCCGAAAGTGGCCAAATGCTAGTAATGGTGATAGTCGCTTTTTACCACTTAAATTCCTTACAATATTAATAGACCGAGGGTATAACCTACTAAATGGAGGAAATTTTCTTAAAAGTTTGTATAAAAAAAATTGCTGGAACTTTGATGGCATAAACCCTGAAATAAAGTCCAACGCATTGGAAGTTACCGCGCGAGATTATAATGACATAAAGAAAATTGCACTAAACTTTTTCGAAGAAGATGAAAAATATGGATCCAAAGTATTCCCTGGTTTTAACCTTATTGTGCGTGAACAAAATGTTGTTATTCGTCGCACACACAATTAATATTTAGGGTAGTAAAAGTCATAAATAATCCACCTTCTTTAGCTGAACGATGTCGCAAAGTAATTCGTGAAAATATGAAAAAGAAAGATATATGGAATACGTTAAAAAACCTAAACCTTCCGAACGAACAATTTTATACGAAATATACATTCTCTATGTGCTTCAAAATAGCCCAAGAATGAAATGCTAAAAAGAGAGTCAACCCATCTATTACCGGTGCGATCCCAGTGTTCAGCCCCTTAAATGTAATAAACTACCCAAAGATAGCAGGTGAGAAAGAACTCTAATATCAAAATTCTACACACCTATACCTGGAAGTATCATTTTCCGTTTGACAATTAGAGAAAGCGTTTCGTCCAAGATGAACATAACCATGCTCGAACTACTCTGTGAAGAAACTATGTTGTAAGTGTTTTAAAATTTTTTGCACAAGACGAAAATAGCGAAGGACCATAATTTACAACAGAAGGAGTGAGTACACTGAGAGACACGTAAGGTGGTGAAGTAGATGTGAATTTGCATATGCCACATTTTAATAGTTTGGATAAATTAGCAATTTCGATATCTTATCTTTACTATTAAATAAACGAACATACCTAATGGAAGTGTTTTTTAATTTACCAGTGAAAGTGGTGACATAGTATTTATATTTTAAATCATTCATATATATACATTGCTAATTGCTTAGATAGAGTTATGTGTAGTGTTGCAGTATTACTCCATTAATTTTCCGTAGATAGAAAGTGTAATAATCCCATAAATAGCATTAGATAAAGACTTGCACATTTCTATTAATATGATTATTATTACATTCTAAACATCTTAAAATAGTAGTAGTATAGCCCCTACCACATAACACATTTCCCGTGATAATGTTTAAAAGGTTGAAAGTGTAGAAGCTATGAGTGTTAGATGTAAAAAAAAAATCTTTAGTATTGTAGCTAGGCTGTAACCATAGATAATCTTAGTCCGGTGGAGGAACATTAGAAAAGGATATATAATAAAATAAGAAAAGTAATACAGAACATTATTTTAGGAACTCCTGATTAAGCTTAAATAAAAGTATAAAATAATACAATATCAATTATAATTACGTAGGGCTAATAGTAAATAAATCGTGAATATTTCAAAAACCCAAGGGTAAGCAAATCCTAATGACGGGACGACATTAAATAATGGGAAGGGTAATATGTACCGTGAGTAATATGTGATATATTTAAAATATAAAAAATAAAATTATTTCATTCTAAGGATACTTCCAATATAAATGCTTCGCAGCATTCCAGACGTTTTGTTTTACAGACCGACAGATGTGAAGTGTGGAAAAGCTATCGGTCGAATTACGGTATTAATCAAGGAAGACGGTTTTGAATTTCGCGAAAATACTTGGCAAAAAAAAATCACGAGACAATGTCTTATACAAAGTTTCACAGGAATTTTCAAGTTATCATAGGAATATGAATGTCTAATCATCAAAATATCGAAAATGAATTATTGAACGGTCAGTTAGCATAATAATTTTAGTTTGTAAACATAATGACAAAGTAGCGGGCCCTCCACAGGATTTGGGCCAATCGTGAAATAGCTCTTAGAGCGTAGAATCTACACTCGCGTGATATAGTAATGAAAAAGTGTTTTTAGAGAGACATTATGTTCCTACCATTCTGCGATACACTCTGAGAATTATCATTCTGACTGTATGTACGTTTGAACCGAACCATTACTTATATATGTACGCTGCTGTACACCTGAAAATGTAAGTCTCAATAAACCCATTACTTTTATATTTGTGTTTGTTCTTATTATATGCCTGTATCTCACCGCAAAGTAGATAACTAGTTCAAATGTCTCCATTGGAAACGTTCCCAAGGAATCTGATAATCCTACGAAGTATGTTTACGCTCCTGGATTGACGGCTCCCCATGCGCAATTAATTCCACACAAGGCAATTCTAACCTATTACTTAATCTATTTTATTTTCTCCCATAGGGAGTGGTGTGGTCATTTTTCTACCCCTCCGTTATACTCATCCCTTTCCCCTATTACAAATAGTGCAGCCTTTAGCCGCACAAGTTTATATCAGCTTAGCGGCTTAAGGTAAAACCTAAGCGATGCAATTGGAGCAATTCCATAACGGCGCAGCTGGCACGATCCTTAATAATACAGCTTAAATCCTTAATGGCACAAATGGCACGGTCATAAGTGGTACAGGGCCGACAACCACACAAAAATCCCCCTGGTACAAAATTTATAACTTAAAACAAATTTCTCAGGGGCTGTAGGGGGTCATTTTATCTCCTAAGACATAGTTATTGGGCCTTTCAACTATGCTTAACAAGAAAGCTGTCTCAAAATTTTGATCGGACAATTTTGGGAAAAAGTGGCGTGGGAGAGGGCCTAGTTGCCCTCCAATTTTTTGGTCACTTAAAAAGGGCACTAGAACTTTTTATTTTTGTTACAATGAGCCCTCTCCCAACGTTCTAAGCACGCATCCGTGGTCTTTCTTCTGGCAAAAATTACAAATTCCACATTTTTGCGGAAAAGAGCTTGAAACCTCTACAGCAGGGTTTTTTGGTACGCTGAATCAGCTGGTATGATTTTATTAAAATTCTGTGACTTCTAGGGGTCTTTCCCCCTATTTTTGGAGATCAGAAAAGTTTTCTCAGGCTCGTAGCCTTTGAAGAGTAATACTAAGCTTAACAAAATTTGAAATCAGCATAATAAGCCAATTCTTTTGATATAGATATTGGTATCAAAATTCCGTTTTTTAAAGTTTCGGTTACTATTGAGAGTAGTAAGCTATCTAGTACCACGAGTCGTGGTTGCGTAATTTATCTTACCTCCCGTCTGAGGCATGAATATACAGTGTAGTCTAACCGGTACATTGGGTTATCAAGGACAGACAACTATTACTATGAACGGTACTTGCCTTAGCAGACGGGTTTTCTAATGTGACACTCATTTTTTGGGGTCAATCGGTTAGAGAGAGTGGCGGTTAGTCCATATGGTAACTTGATTAGTTGGTTTTTTAAAAAACTTGGTAAGGTATAATGTACTCAAGCAAAAACCCTATAAAATGTTCATACACTGCATTCCAATTTTCATTATGTTTTAACACATTGTCTATAGTACACTACATATTATTAACTTTGAAAACAATGGATTCGCCAATTTTCAATGTGAGTACACTTTTCATTCTTTTATTTCCAAAAAAAAAATAAAAAAAAACGTTTACTAGTAAATTCAAATTTCAGGGGGACTTAGCCCCCCTCCCCTCCAACAATACAAAATCTTAAGAATATAATGAGTATATTCGATAGAAACGGCAAAGCACGCTTTTTTCTATTATTTAAATAAAATCTCTCCTCCACAGCTATGTTTACAAGTTCTAATTGTTTTGAAAAACAGTTCTTTATCATTCAGAAACAAGCTTTTTCCAAACATGCTGTATTTTTCCGGTTTGAATGAAAAGCTTGTGTGTTACAAAGAGAGTGACAGTTTTGTGGGGTCAAATTTCACAGGCTCTTGGTATAAACGGGCTTTGTCTAATTCCGATGTCGCGGCTATACTTACAAGCAGTTTCTCAACATTTATGGTGGCAATCCACGTCTGAATGACTTTCTAGTGCTAAATGATGAATGAGGCGCTGATTCCCCTATCCCTCCCCCTAATGATTTTAATAATCATTCTTTTGGGATTTCCTTGAAAAATATCATTTTTTTTATTTTCAGTGAAAAAATAGTGCCTTCATGATTCTGAGTAACTCATTCCACCCCCCCCCTATTTTTTGAGGGGGTGGTAACGCACGGATGACATTGTGACACTTTGGTGGTGGTTAATCGAAGCTATCGTTGATGGTTTTCGGTTGATGTGCCCCTCATTTTCGTTAATGTCACTTATTTACTAAGGAAATTAAATCTCGTACAGGCTTTTACTGAGGACATTAAATCTCGTATATGCGTTTACTAAGGAAAAAATTTTTTTATCAATATTAAGGTTCTCTTTAGCCCTGTTTAAAGTTTTATGTTGTTTTTAAAAGGGAATTTCGCCTGTTTTTACCATAATTGCATAATTTTGTTGGGAAACACACTGAAAAGCCATATTAAGAGCTATATTCGTGAGTTTTTCACTGACAATTCCATTTTTTAGCCAAGCCTTGACCTTCCTAAGTGCATTTATACTGAGAAATGTCCCTAATTCCCCTAATGATTTTAATAATCACGTCTATGGTATAATTAAATAGTGTATAATTTACAAGTTACTCTTGGCCTCTCTCATAATGGCTGCAACGGGCTATATATATAAAACGGCTATAATAGGCCGATTATCTCTTGACCTTAACAATATGGAAATAATATCCTGGTTTGAATATACATTGGCTTAAAAAGACCTCACAAGAAAAAAAAACAACTCAAGTATAATAAAGGGTTTTAAAACAAGCCTCTACAAAAATAAACCGATGAAGAAAAGAAAATTTTCGGTAATATTTCGCAGTAAGAAGAAAGGAAGGAGCACCTTTAAGCCGTTATTTACATCACGCCTTAATAAGCAATAAACTTTTTGCCTTTAAACAAGAGGAGGGCAAAATTTGACCTCTTAAGCATTTATCCAACAAAATGGAAAAAGGGGGACTGTTTTTTTTCATGCTAAATTTTGCCTTCTTTTTTAAGGAAGAGGATTCGTGCAATTACCCCCCTTCGCACCAAGATGGAGCGAAGCCATATTGATGCAAGTTGCAAGGCCCTCCATCATCATATATGCTGGTAGAATTACACATGGTCTGGACCAGCCAACGACCACACAACTTTTAATGCCAGGGCCCTCTCACGCCACTGTTAGCTCTACGCAACCTGGGAGGAAATTGAAAAGAGAGTGGGCTACTTCTCATAATGCCTCAGCCCAGCCTACTCAAGATCGTGAGGTTGACCCCCTTCATGTTTTGTCAGGGGATTCAGGTGTAGAAGCCCAGTCAGAATTTGTAAGTATATATAATTTTTTTTCTTTCCCTATTTTCAAAAATAAGGTAAATTTTCTCAAGTGCATAACTTTTGATGAGTAAAACTTAATTTCTTTCTAAACTATTCTATAATAATCCTATTTCATTTTCTTTCATTAACCAAATTAGCAGTATATAAAAGAATGGTTATAGCACTGAAGTAGCTTATCATACATTTCTATAGAACCTCACCTGTAACTTCTCTTCTAAGCAAGATGTTTTCTAATGCAATAATACAATTATTTCTTTAAACAAACGAACTATATAAACAATTCACTATTTCACAGTTGGCAACCATTCTTAAACTGGTATATGTTTTTGCACTAAGCTTTCGCACGGATCCGGGCTCTTATCAAAATGTCCCATCGGGACGCCAGAATTTTTAATCCGCCGACAGGTATAATTTGAATTTTAAGTGCCCCTTGCAAAGTGAGCTTTAAATAACAGGATGTCTATCTTCGATAAGTAATTAACACAGGAAAAAAGGTTTTTTAATAATTTCCAAATATGTCATCACAGTGATGTCAAAAAGCATTATTTGGGCGAAGCTGTTTTTGATCATTTCAAGCAGTTATTTCGACGAAGCAGTTAGGGACATTTTAAAAGATGTTTTCGAGAAAGAATTTGAGGCTGTTCTATTTGAACAGTGTTGTGAAGTCCGATGTCCCAACTCGAAAGGGCTTCGATCCTCCTACCCCGAAGGAAGCTCCCGGTTCCCAAAGGTCCTTCCCTGGGGGGGGGTCTAAAAAGGACCCTCTGGCATTTTAATTGTACTTTAATTGTTGATATGGAAGGAGAAAAAAAAGTTCTTCTCTCTTACAATGATTTATTTAGTCCAGGTCAACTACGTCCGGCACTTCAAACAAATCCGTTGCCAAAAGACGTAGGAAAATTCGGATTGTTGAGAAACTTACACCAACACCGGCAACCGATGTATGGGCTTCGTGTCCATTAACCGAAGCTGAACAGCAAGGGTTCATACAGCATACTGCATCGGTTGAACGATGGTCGAATTTTATTGAGAGTTATATTCAAGAGGGTCAAGCACTAGAGTTGGACCCATATTTTGCGTTTTTATTCTGAAAATTTTTGGAATAAAACCATTAGTTTTATATATCATTCTCTTGTTCTAACTTACAATGACTATGAAAAATTGGCATAGTTTATTAAGTTTATAAAAATAATGGTTATTTTACATAAAAAATAAAACTTTTTTTTCTACAGATTAATGATATAGCACCACCGCCACCATTGAGTGATGAAACAAGTGTATTTACAGGACCAATTCTTTCACCACCAACGGAGTTCAGTGATGAACCAGAATTAGTTCTAGAGAATATGGAGTGGCATAGGGGTTTCCTCAATGATGTTTTTGGGGAAATGGCTAGCCTAGACGACTTAACCTGTGATATTGACATGCTTGAGGATCCGGGGTGGGCAGATAGTTTTATGCGTGAAAATTTAGGAGATGTTACTAGTGCATCTGAACCGGGTCCTAATAACAAAATTCCATCACAGGACAATACAGGCTGGCTCGACCAATTGTCCCCAAACACCTTGGAATATGTACTAGGGGACTGCCTCATGCCATCTCCAACCAATGTTATTGAACAGACTGGGAGTGGTGGTGGTGTTATTGACAATTCCCTGTCACCCTCCACCATTCCACTTAATGATATAGATAGTAGTAGTAGTAATACAACAACAACAACAGCAACAGTATCCCCTCTTCCAGATTTTTTTCTGTCCAACTCTGCCTTGCACCACACATTGGTCTAAAGCGCCAAATTCGGTGACCCCTTCAACTCTCTAATGTTGGGGGATATAATAACAGATCCCTTGGCCATTACACATTCATATACTGATAAGATTCGAGCCATTCTTGAACAACAAATGGGGGTGCGGGGAGTGGGGGTCAGTTTAAAAGCATCAATAGCACTAAAAATATTTTTTTTAAATGGAAGTTCGGGTGAGATGTATTCGAAATACTTGCACACAGAGATGTTGGCAATTCACCCGCATTTATCAAATTATGGGGAGGCTTTTCTAAATTGGGCTAATAGTATTCAAAGTAAGTGGGAAAATTATAACGAGGGGGGTAGTGGATCTGTGGTTTTATTTATTGAAAGTTTAAATGTTAAAATATTTAGGTTTAAAAAGGATTTTATTGTAAGAGGGGGAGCGGGGAATATTGAATTTAAATATCATTCAGATTTAGAGGGGTGTCAGGGGATACAACGAATCTATTTCGATACGAGACTGCAGTGTTTCAAGTATGCATTTTTAATTGCAGCATACAGACCACTTAAAAAAGATGCATCTAAGAAAAAGTTGGATAAAATGGCAGTTAATGGTAGGGAGGGTTCAAAGTTCCCAAAAGTAGATTTTAATTGTTTAAATGGTCAATTTCCCGTGACACTAAAAGGAATAGATATTTTTGAGCGGGCTAATGCACATTTAAAGATTGGTGTCACGGTGTTACAGTATGAAACAGAATTTGAAGAGGGTCAGCGTTCCGATAAGAAGGGTGTATTATTTCCAGTGCGGGCTCCTTGAATTGAATCAGTAGAACATTGGGTTTGGCTTCTATACACCCCACCCACAGACTCCGATTCAATTGGTCATTTCAATCCAATTACGGATATTAGTAGGGTTCTATGTGAGCGTAAAAAGTGAGGTGGTGTGTGTTATTACTGTCCAACATGTCTCTCAAGATTTTGGACTGATTTAAAGTTAAAGCATCACATGAAACATTGTAAACGTCATGGATACCAGGCTGTGGAGACGGTAAGCGGAGATAGAGCGATCTTACGTTTTAAAAATTTTCAAAACACGCTCCTGCAGAGCAATAAGATCGCTTTAGACTGCGAAGCTAAACTGACAGACGTGCGCGATCCGTCAAATTCAAATCATGTTAAAATACATGAAGCCATAGGGGTCTCTTACGCTCACGCGCAACGAGATTCCAATAATACCATGCAAGTGTTGGATGTAGTTGAGATGTTGAGTGACGGTGAAGACTGCATGCGCTCGGCATTGGTCAGTCTAATCAAAACAGCGAACGGTGCAATTTCGCGCCTTCGTTATACAAACTATCCTATGCTCCTATCACCAGATGACATAGTGGCCATTAAAAATCGTAAAATGTGTTGGGTTTGCAAGGGAGAATTTGATGATGGTGTTGGGAATGGTGGGAGGAGGAAGGTGATCGACCATGATCATTTGTGGCAGGAAATTGCATCGGGAGGGAGTAATTTTAGAGGGGTAGCACACCAGTCATGCAATTTAAACGTTAGACAACAATATTTCGTACCTGTTTTTATACACAATTCCAATTACGACTTAAAGTTTGTTCTTCCGGCGTTGGCCCGCATTGCCAAGGGAGGAGTTGTAGATGACGCATGGATAGATGGTTCTTTTTCATATAATATCATACCCAAATCATCGGAGAAGCTACTGCTGCTAGAATTCATGTGGAAAACAGTTGACAAGGGTAACACGTGCCTGAATAAAATCCGTTTTTTAGACTCTTTCAGCTTCTTCCCCAAATCTTTAAGTCAATTGATTCAGGTACAGAAAAGTGATAATTTTGATAGCTTCCCCCTCCTCAAACAGCGCTTCCCCGATGATGAAATGCATGATTTATTAACGTGTAAGGGTATATATCCATATGATTATTACAACTCTGGCTCGAGGCTAGATGAGGTGTCACTACCGCCCATTGAAGCTTTTTACAATTCTCTTACTGAGAGTGAGTGCACCACTAGCGACTACGAATTTGCTAAGAGGGTTTGGGCAAAGGGCGGATGTAAAAATGGGTGGGATTATTGTAAACTATACTTGGCCAGTGACGTACTCACTCTTCTGGACATTGTGTGCAAAAATACGGATAAAATCTATGGGGAATTTGGGTTGGATTTAGGTTATTATTTTTCCACTCCCCATTTGGTGATGGACTTGATACTTAAAATCAGCAAAGAAGAAATAGGTCTGATTGCCGATGTGGATCAGCATCTGTTTGTAGAGAGATCAATTAGGGGTGGGTATGTTTTTCACGGGGATCGTATCATGAAAACTGATCCGAGTGGACAGCACACCGATGAAAAGTCGGACGCAGTTTTTTTGGTTATGAATTCTCTTTACCCATAGGCAATGTCTCACTACTGTTTGCCGTGTGGCAATTATAAATGGCTTGACAATCCGTGTGCTTCGAATTTCCCCGATATTGCCACTATTGAGGAGAATGGGGCACAGGGATGGTTTTTGGAAATTGAAGGTGAAATATCCATGGAAATCCATGACTCGGTAAAAGACTTTGTTTTTCCGTGCATAAATAGACCGGTGGGTAGGGACTCTCTGAGCCCCTACAACTTATCTTTAGTAAAGGACGGGAGTATGCACTGGGTACCTTCAAAACAAAAACTAATTGCTGACCTCAACCCGAAACAGAATATCGTTGTTCATCACGTGCTATTGAAATGGATGGTGTCCAATGGTTTCAAGGTCACAAAGATTCATAGAGCCCTCCAATTTGATCAAAAGCCTTACATGAAAACGTTTATTGACACCTTTGTCAGTAAGCGTTCACAAGCAAAAACGAAAGTTGAAAAAGAAGTCTATAAACTCATTTTGAACTCAGCTTTCGGTAAAATGTGCGAGAGCGTACGACACAGAAGTCGATGTGACATTGTAACCAACCCCAAAGATTGTGCTCGAATCATTGCGGATCCAAACTTCACATCGTTCACAATCATAGACTCTAATATGGTGCTCCTACATCGCAAGAAAAGAAACATTGTGTTAAATAAATATATTGCAGGCGGAAGTGCAATAACTGAAATATCCAAGAAACTCATGTTGTCATTTTATTATAATGTATGCAAGGTACAGTGGCCGATTGAGGGACAAGTTCAAGTGTATTACGGGGACACTGATTCACTCCTGTTAAAAGTCAAAACTGAAAATCTATTGAATGATTTGGAAAATGGCGAGTACATTAGCTCACGAATGGACTACACTAATTGGGACGAATCCCTTTACCCAGAGCTAGTGAAACGCCAGGCCCCAAATCAATTGTTAATGCTAAAATCTGAAACGGGTAGCGATCTGATATCCAGTGGTGTGTTTCCTGGTCCGAAGGTATACTGTGTGGAAACGTACGGCAAGGATATCAAACAAGTTTGCAAGGGGGTACCTACACACTTTGTAAAAAATAATTTCGACATGAGTGTGTATAGAAACTGTGTGGAACGTAGTTTAGTGCCAAGGGCAAAAGTCATGGCGATTCGCTCTTTACAATTTAAAAACTACACAGTTAGAGTTGAGAAAAACGCCATGTCGGCCATATCGGACAAAGTCTATGTACTTGAGGATGGTGTGAAGGTACTACCACACGGTCATTATTTAATTTCAGACCGAGTTGAATGTATAGAGTACAGAAAACAACTCGGTCTAGAAAAATTAACTTAAAGTCATTAAAAAAAAAAGTATAAATTGGGTGGGAGGGTTTTTTGGGTAATTGGGTGTTTTTAAAATACTTTTTAATTCTTTATCACAAACAATTTACAATGTTTGTGTGTGTGTGTGCAAGGCAGATCAATTTCTAGTATTTAATGCCAGCCCCGGCCCGGGCCCGCCGCAGCGGGCCCCCGCTTCCCGGAGCCCGGCGCTTCCCGGCCCGCCCCCGGCCGCCGCAGCGGCCACCCCCGGGGGGGGAGGGGGATCCCAAAATTTATAATGTTGTAAATAAAAGTGTATGATATTATTTCAAGTGCATTATTCCAATAAATATTGTATTTTTTTATAAATAAATTAAAAAAAAGTGTATTTATTTAAGTGTTTTTTTTTCTAGTGGTTATGTAAATGTCGTATTTTTTATTATAAATAAATTAAAAAAGTGTATTTTTTTTTCATGTTTAATGTGCCTTTTTCAATGTAGTATTTTTTTTTTTAAAAGTATTGTTACCTTTTTATGTTTAATAAAAGAAAATATTATTCTTTATTCGTCTTCTTCTTCTCATTATTATTATTATTATTATTATTCTTGAACAGAGTAGTAGTAATAGGGAAATTATTTAGTCATTAGACAGCCAGAGTCTATAGTTAGTTGTCTAGGTGAACTGTTGAAGGGGACATGTATCAATTTAAAACACCATTGAGATCGTTTCTGTGTGGACCGTCAATGTCGGGTAAAACAACACTCTTAACTAAAATAATTAAAAATTGCGATAAAATGTTTGTGGAAAAGCCGAAAAAAATCTACTATTGTTACAGTATTTGGCAGGAGTCAAACGATAAAATAAAAGCAATTGCCACGACGGGGTTGGTGCAGATACAATTCATACAGGGACTTGATGTTTTCAGCATTATTGAACCAAACTCTTGGTTGATCATTGACGATCTGGCTGAATCTATTGAACAATGGTCCCAGGAAATGCTACAACTGTTCACTGTTCGCTCTCATCATGAACAGATGTCCGTTACTCTGGTTCTACACAATCTCTTTCATCAGAGCAAATGTATGCGAACACTTGCTTTGAACTGCACCTACTATATCATCTACAGAGTTGTTCGTGATTCTAGCTCGCTAATAACTCTCAATAAAAAAATCTATCCAGGAGCCCGCAAATTTCTGCTCTCAGCATACAATCAGGCAACTAATAAACCCTACGGCTACATCCTATTGGATCTTAATCAAAATACACCCGAGGATCTGCGTGTAGTCACAGATATTTTTGACAATGAAATTACAGTATATCTCCCCGTGAACACTAAAAATACCTATTAGTTGCTATCATGACACTGAAGAAACTACATGAAAATAGACATTTGTTTTCAGTTCTAAGCACTTCAAAACCTCCGCTTAGGAAAGCAATACTCAAACACGGCATTGACAATGATTTCATTAATCTAATATCTGAACTTTGTTTAAACTTGACCGAGGGTAATGTTCAAGTGCCAGAAGTAGTTAAGCAACAGGCAAAGCAACATCGTTCCATTGTACGTACATTGGCCTCTAAAAAGAAAGGAAAGAATTTTAAAAGGAAACGACTTCTTCAGGCGGGCGGTAGCTTTTTCACACTTTTACTACCAATAATTGCAGGACTTGTAAACAGTTTTCTCTAGAAAGAGAATGGCAAAACCCTATAAATTGACTCCAATAGAACTCGCTCTCTCGCCCGTCGAACACTTTGAGAACAATCTGAGTAAATTCCTTGACAATGAGAATATTGAGGATGATAAAAAACTGCTTTTACTTCAAGATGCACTTCGCCGAGTGGACAAACACAAGTCCTATCGGTCGAAGCCCACTGCTGCTGGTGGTATTGACGTCAAAAAAGAATCATCTCCTCAAGAGTCTGCTGCTGGAACACAATTAAAGAAGGAGGAATTGGATTCAATTGTATTGAAAATTGGAAATCTAATGCCCCACTCATATCGTGAACAAAGTAAACGACTCCTAGCCTATCTCTTGGAAAGTAGTCAAGATCACATTCAAGTTGAGAGCAATGGGAAAGGGATTATAATTCAGGGCAAGAGCTATAATCTACTTGATTTAATCTATGACATGGTTACAAATCGTAAAGGACTATTATCATTTGACACTCATCTATACAACTTTCTAAATACATTAAACTTCCCCAAAAGTCTTATTGGCAATAGACAAATTCTAAAAAAATTAAATGAACATGCATCATTGTCAACACCACCACCACCATTAAAATACGAAGAAGAAGAAGATTTTAAATCAATTTTGGAAATTACTAGCACACCACTGATAGCTAGACAAAAGCGAAGACGTATCAAGTCAACGTCACCACCACCACCACCACCATCATCAACGGCCAGTATACAAAAGGGTAGCGGACGTTACACAACGTGTTTACGTTCAAAATGGTTGAAGTTCTGAAAGGTGTATATGAAAATATTGATGAGGCGGGGAGTTTAAGTTCCCCCACCACTCTTTCCAAGGTCACTGGTGTTCAAACTAAAAGTGTACAAGACTATCTACAAAATGAATCACGTTACACTCTGCATAGAAATCATAGACTTCGTGCCAATCAATATCGAAAAACTAAAGCCTTTTACCCATTGCATATAATGCAAGCAGATCTCCTGACTCTAGATGAGCTTCAACGACGTCACAATACACCGTAGAAGTACGTCCTACTTGCAATCAGTGTTTATAGTCGCTATGCATATGCAATTCCATTGCGATCAAAGAGAGGTGTTGAAGTTGCTCAGGCCATTGAAAGTATTCTCGAACAGGATTCATATAAAAAATTCAAATGGAACGCGGTAGTGAATTTGTTAATCCCCATGTTGCAAAAGTACTAGTAAAATATAGTACACTGCTCTATCATAGTCACAGTCCTATAAAGGCTGCAATTGCCGAACGATTGATAAGAACTATTCGACTTTTAATTTCAAGATATTGTACATTGAAAAATACACCGGCTTTTATTCATGATCTTGATAAAATCATGTTGATTTATAATCAACGACCTCATCGATCATTGTCCAACTCTACGCCAACGGAAGTTCATTATTCTGATCATGATACAATTGACACCTTTCTTAAACAGTATTCCAATGAATCGGTTGTCAAGAAGAAGAAAAATAAATTCAATGTTGGTGATACCATTCGAATTAATAGAACAACTAATGTTTTTGAAAAGGGGAATTACTTATGGTCCACCGAACTTTTTAAAGTGGCAAAAATCCTAGACACTAAACCCATAACTTATCGCCTGCGTGATACCAAAGATGAAGAGATTCTCGGCGGCTTTTATGACTATGAATTGCAAAAAGTTAAAAATGCTAGTGAAATCTATCAAATTGAAAAGATATTAAAGACACGTACTCGCAGGGGTAAGAAACAGTTACTTGTTCGGTGGCTAGGATACAACTCTGATTTTGATTCTTGGATCGGTGTTGAAGATATTGACAATGCCCCATGATTTCTATGTAACATTCATGTCCAACGTTTCCGATCCTCTCTACAACGACTTGAATAGAACAAGTGATTTTTGGACAAAACTCTCCCCCGCCATCAAATTTGACGGTGCGTATGAAGTGGCTCTTGTCGACTGTATTCTCAAAAATACCTATGACATCCTGAGAAAGGATCGTAAATATGATATAAAAATTAGACCCTATGATTGGCCACCACCACCACCTTCAGGTGATCAAGAACAAATTCAAAAAATCAATTGGATGGATTATCCATATATTGAATTACCCTACGAGGAACTCACCTGTATGAATGATTTATGTAGTTCTATTAATAAAAGAATTTCCGCTCGTAAAAAAGGAGCTTTTCATTTCAACTATTCAAAGGAGGAGGGCAAGATCTACATTAGTTCACCTATTGCCAGCGAAACGGTTATTCTCAATGATAACCTAAAGGATGTTCTTGGCTTTAAGCTCAATATAATCAATGGTAAAAGTGCCGGAAACACTAATTTCATTTTTGCTGACTACCCACCTGCCTTCTCCACAGACACTTGTATATATCTCTACGCTTCATTTGTGGAAACATCGAGAGTCGGTAATTCAAATGTTCCCCTCCTACGAGTTCTTGAACGAAAAACCAATCAAGAGCATATTCATGACTACAATATAAAGCATCTTCAGTATGTTCCTGTAAACACTTCCTATTTGGAACTCTGTCAGTTAACACTAAGAACTGAATTAGGTGATCCTCTAGCAATTTCAAAAGGCTTAGCAGTGACTACATGTCATTTTCGACCCATTGTCAACGACAGCACAATCACCTAAAATGAACAATAGGAGAATTCCATTTGTCTGTCCCGATATCGATTGCTATGTTGGTGCTTTGAGTCCACGTCAAATAGGCAATGGATTGGACTACTACAAGGGTCGTACTACAATGTCTGGCTATGGTCTTGGTAGCTGGTTTGCTAGGCTATTCCGTTCTACACTACCCCTTGCCAGAAAATATCTTGTACCTGCTGCATCAAATTTTGCTGCCTCCACACTACAGGACTGGGGGTCGGGCAAGAATTTCAAGGAGAGTGTTAAGGAAAATATTAGATCTTCAGCAAGAGCCGTTGGTGAGCAATTAAAATCTCGACAAAATGTGGAGGGATTGAAAAGGATGCGTTCGCGTCATTCACTCATCAGTCTCCACCCAGGCAGGAAGCAAAGGACATCAACAAGGACTTTGAGGAATAAAACAACGAAGGCTAATAAGCAGAAGAAGAAGAAAAAGAAAAAGATTGTTAGGTCAAAGAAGGATTTCTTCTCTTAAGATGACTTATCTCCCCCACAAGGAATCATATCCATCAACTAGTTCCTCATTGAATCTATTCAATGCTGAAAATGTTGATGTCAGTGTCAAGTATGGCTACTATGAATAATTTCACCCCCAACAACCCCTCTCGGAAAATATACACTTTCAAATATTTTCCAATGAAGACTATTTCATTGATTTGTCATCAACATTTATTGATTTAAATGTTGTGGTGAAGAAAAAGTCAGATAATACAACTCCAAATGCTGGTGATGGTCTCTCCTACGAGAACTGTATTCTAAACAACCTATTCAAACAAATTAATGTATTCATTAATGGAACATTGGTGAGCACTAGCAATAATTTATCAAACCATGCAAGCTACATACAATTTATGATGATGACGCCAAAGGCATACAAGGAGTTGAGAGGACAATCATTGGGCTATGAATATCGATCAGGTGTTGATACTGACGGTGAGTTGACTACTGCAGTGACCCAAGAGTATCATCTGGTTAGAAAATTAAATCATGAGATATTCAATATATCCCAATGGCTACCCCCCAATGTCAAGATTGACATAAAGTTACAGATGGCCCCATTGAATTTCATTTTGAGAAAAACACTTCCTGCAGCACCCGATGCAAATGTCATTATCACATCGGCAATTCTCCACGTCCGAAAACAACAAGTTATGAGCTCTGTTGCATTGGCAGTGGAAAAGCTAAGAGCCAATGGTAACAACATTAAACTTCTTGTTCCCCATACGATCACCAATCAACGTCACATTGCCACCGGCTCTCGTAGCTATAGCGATTCATCATTTATCAATGGAGAAATCCCAGCAAAATTGGTTTTGGCCTTTTTGAAGAGTGGCAGTGCCGTTGGATCCTGGACTGAATCCCCCCATGATTTTAATTTTTTCGGTCTATCTAGCCTTGTGTGCAAAGTGAATGGTATTCCACTGTACACTCTATCATTTGACAAAAAATCCTATAGAACTCTGTACGAGTTGACCATGCAATCCCTAGATCACGACTCTCAACTATTTGAAAATGGAATAACCGATTCAATGTTTTCAAAAAATCATGGGGTTATTGTTTTGGACTTGTCTGGCACACAGGATATGAGCATAGTACGAACAGGGAATGTACGTTTAGAGTGTACATTTGCCAATGCTCTGACTGAGAGTATCACGCTAATATCACTGAGTCAATTTGAAACCTATTGGGAAATCACACCCAACGGCAGTGTTCTACTAGACCTAGCACCATGAACACAAACCAAATAATCAACGTATTTAGTATGGATCCATACATGTCCCAGTACAAGTCCTATTGAATACCTTCGGACTTCATTGAAAAAATTCCAGTGTTAACAATACCCTAATCATTGTTAATAGCAGTCCATCGACTTTGAAGACCGGTCATTGGCTATGCATCTTTCAGACAGCGAAGAATATTGAATTTTTTGATCCTCTTGGCCTATCGTATAAATTCTACGCTCCATACATCAGCAACTTTATTGAAAGCAGGGGGAAAACCATTATTCAAAATCAACGAAGAGTACAGGATTTAACGACTAAGACATGTGGCTTTCATGCACTACTCTTTTTCATGTTCAGATGTCGTGGCTACACCTACAAGCAGTTTCTCAACATCTACGTTGACTTACCTCAATTGAACGACTTTCTAGTGGAGAATATACTTACAAGTGTATTTAATATTGATTTTAGTGCCCTAAGAATAAAATGTTCTAAAGATGTATGTGAAATTGTTTATTAATAAAAAAAAAATTTATATACATGATAAAACGACTTTTCTACTCTTTAGATTTCATCCACTACTAGGTATTTGTCGACAACAACTAGTGCAGGTAGATTATCTGAATTCACAGTGTACTGATCCTGATGTACTGCAATGTCAGGGTCACATTTTCTACAGTAGAGTGGGATTTCACTCTTGTCATATCTCTTTGTATAGTCAATGATACTATTCTCATTCATTCTATAGAATTCACATGTTTCAATTTGCTTATTTGAAGCAATTTCACAAACAGTGTCCTCAAGTGTCGAATCACATTCCGTCACAGCCAAATAAAAATCAGTGGGCTTATAATCATAACACCCAGTGTCTTCACAACGATGACGTAGAAACCATATTCTTTTGTTGTTCCAACAGTTGAATCGTTGACCCGGTTCCTCCTCCCAGAACAATCTAAAACCACGACGGTACCAATCTTGTAGCAATAAACTAAAATCACGGTTAGGATTCTTTCCAATCATACCGGGATATGTATTCTCCCACTGATTACATTTATCATAATGACAGTTGGAGCATACGTGGCCTCTAGGATGAGAGTCACACACCTCTTCAAGACAGGAATTACAACCTTTAATTTGTACAGCATATCCTCTATGCAATTTACACGGGTTGCATAATCTACACTTTTCATCATACTCCTCAATCATTGTGCAATTCTCACATGATGATGACCAGCTGCCCAGTGAGTACATACATAACGGACATGTATGGAACATTTTGCTATGTGTTGACACTCTCACTACCACAATGAAACTGAGCTAGCAACAACAAAAATTGTCTGAGATAGAGAGAGAGAGAGAGGAGTAAATCATCCTTGAGCACCATCTTTCTCATGAAAAAAGTCCTAAATTTCAAAACTAATGTTTAAAAGCATATCCACAATATCATTTTGCCGTGTCGTGATCAATATATCAATAAATTGGGCAAATGCATTTGGAGCACGATGTAGAAGCTTCATACAATAGTCTAATGATGGAGAATCAGTTTTCATTATATCAACAAGCATCCCCCGAGAAAATATCTTCCTTTGAATAGACAACTCTAGAAAATCATCATCTAGAATCAAACGTTTTTCCATAAGAACTAGATTCCTCATGATTCGCTCTTTCTCGAATCTATCCATTTTTTAGAGTCCTAAATCTCTCACAACCAACTTCAGACTAACCAGAATTTCTTTTTGTACTCTAGAAAATATACGCTAGTCTACTATAGAAAGAAAAAAAATACCATTGATTTAGAAACATTTTTATTGAACATAATTACAATAATAATATTCACTGATGCATTTTGTTCTCATCAATATATTTCTATAGGACATCTAATGCTGACCGAAGTTTATTTATATGGAGAATATTCACTTTTCCAGCAAAACATAGTTGCTCCTCCTGCTTAAACTTGCTTAATGATATCACGTATCTAGCATACATACTATCCCATTCAAGGCATAGTCTACAGCCAGCGGTTATTTCCACAGCTACATTGGGTACTCGTATATCGTTGCTGCTGCTGCTGTCGGTTCCATCATTAATCTCCAATAATGTAAATGCACCACTCATTTTTTCTCCACTAATATCCTCTCAAATAAACTATTCTCTCTCTGAATACAATTCTCTTACTAATATGAACTACAATGAAAATTACTCCTTATATCTGAATCCAACTACTAATCAAGTTAGTGTATATAGACTAACCGCCGCTCTCTCTCTCTCTGTTTGACCCCCCCCCCAAAAAAAAAAATGGCTGTTACCTCAGAAAAACCCGTCTGCTAAGGCAAGTACCGTTCATAGTAATAGGCGCCTGTCCTTGATAACCCAATGTACCGGTTAGACTACACTGTATATTCATGCCTCAGACGAGAGGTAAGACAAATTACGCAATCACGACTCGTGGTACTAGATAGCTTACTACTATTGAGTCGGGTCACTCCTTGTCTACAGTTTGTTACCACGAACTGTTTCATTATCCATCGAAATCCAAACAGAAATCATTGAAATATTGATCGTTTTTTCTGCGTTAAAAAAGTATTGTATTCATAAAACTTTACAGTTTCATGAAATGTAATTAAACAAATAGAAAAGGTTTTTCAACTAAAGTAAGGAGCAAGTTTAAAACTTAAAACAAATTGAAATTACTCTGTATATAAGGGGGACTTCCTCCTTCTCAACTCCTTGCTCATTAAACAAAAGTTTTTAGTGCTTTTAAAAAACTTTTTTCCCAATTGCAAATTTTCTTTAAAAATTTGGACAAAAGCCAAACTTTACAGTAAAGAGTAAAGAGCTAAGGAGGAGACAGCCCCTTTCATATAAAGAATAATCTATTCAAATAGGTTTCAAATCTGTTCCTTGCTTTCTGTTGAAAAGCTCTTTTTTTATTCAATTTCAAATTGTTTTCCAAATCATACCCAGTCCAAACCAAGATATAATTTGAGGTACCAGTCCCTTAAATCCCTGGTTAATTGCTTTTAAAATGTGTAAATTGTACGTTGATTTGTACCCTCCTACGTTTAAATTTGCAATTTCAATTTTGGATAAAATTTATTTGGATAATATACTTAATAAATTGGCGATGAATAGTAATTTTGGTAAAAATTTCGTGTTAATATTACTACTAAAGAATTTAGGTTGGATGAAAAGGAGTACTATTGTTTGTATGGATGGAAATTCTGTGAAACTTTTGATCTTCTACATAACTGGAGCCATCCCAACCTCTGCAATAGGATTTTCTTATCGATAAATACATTACGTACATTTGTTTAAATACAGTGAAGTACTTTATATAAATAGAAAAAGAAAAATATTATCATTTAAAATTCCTGAATCTTAAGTTCTTAGCAGTACTTACCACCCCAAAGAAATTTCCTCGCGGGGCTGATGATGGCCTGCCTTGTCTTTTCCACCTCTGTGCTGGTAGATATGGAAGTGTAATATTTTAGCTGTATAGAGAAACATTTTAATTAATTCTTACTTCCTCCTACCTCTTTCAACATTTATCTGAAGCCTCATGAAGAGTAAGCAGATTGTCCATTATAATTTGCTTCTTTAGGAATCCACCCTATCCCCACTTAAACAATGACTCCCCCCCCTCCTCCTCATTATAGCTGATACGCAATTACAGATCACCAAACGTAGCCTAATTTCGTTGCAAATAAAGCGAACCAACTTGGTTAAATCCAGTACTGCCACCTAAAGCAGGGAAGCCTAAAATATAGTCATTGGTACTTTCAAATCAATTAGCTTCTCAGGATTTTAAATTGATTGCAAATTCGTCCTCTTTGGCGTGAAGTAGTAGTTTGGTGCCCTAAAATGGCAGAAAGCAAGACTTTCCCCTGGCCCCACCTGTATGGTCACTTAAATAAGGGCTTTAAATTTACGTTTGAATGAGCTCCCTCCTAATTTTCTTGGACCCTCGGTTTGATATAATCACCCTTGGGAAAAAGCAAAACAAATAAACATACATCGACGATGTTTCTTCTGAAAAACAATGCGAAACTCCACATTTTGAAGATTGGGGCTTAAAACATGTATGGTAGCCATGGTAGGGTTCTCTCTGGTATTATGCATCTCTTAAAGGGATTTTCAACAAGATTGCTTGCTTTTTTGGGGGTGTTTCTCCTTTTTTCAAGAATCCGGCAAATTTTCTAAGATTTCTAGTGTTGGGCGGGTAACAATAAACTGATTTTTTATATATATATATATTTAGAATAACCATAAAAAGCCAATGCTGCCGGTTTAGCAATTGCCATGAGAATTTCTATTTTAGTTTTGGTGAAAATTGGCCCAAGTCACTTTTTCTTCCAGTTTTTTGTCACAAACTTTTTAATAAGTTTCTCCCGTGACGAATTTTTTTAACCTGTTCATTTTATTTAGTTGAATAGGTTAATAAAAAGAAAGAGGGTCAATTAGACAGCTGGATAGGAGGTTTAAATTTTGCTTTTTCTTTTGCTATTCTATTTTTTTTTTTTTTTTTTTTAAATGTCTTTATATATAAGGGATTTAAGTTCGAGGGGGAGAATTATCCTGTTATAAAAGAGGTACATTTTAAATCGCCGGTATAAAATCAAAGCGCGGTATCTATGCAGGCAGGATGATTTTTGAGTATCTCTACTCTTTCTGTAAACTATTCTAAGGCGTAGGAAATAGCACAAAGACAAGTCTACATCTGTTATAATCTACGAAAGCAATGAATCTTTCTGTAACTTAGGTTTGAGTTTAATTTTCTTTTAAGATTAAATGCATAATAATTAAATATATTATTGATTAAATAAATTGATCCCTTTACCAGGCATCCTTGTCGTTTAAAATTTACTGCGCTTTGTTATATTTTGCATGCAATTTAATTGCTGTTTTTATTTGAGAGTTTTTTCCTAAAAGTATTTAAACATAAACTTATTTCTAAGCAAAAATATCCTGAAATACATTCCCTGTCACCCAGCCACCACTACTATTTTGGTGTCTGCCCCCCCCCCTGGAAAATTTTCTGCCGGCACCCTTGGTTACGAGCCCACTTTATGCCTCCAAAAATGCTAATTGAACGTTATTGCTTGTTTCAGACATAAAGTGCTAGATACCTATCTTTTTGCTAAAAAGATTATGGGCTCTTAGGGAATGGTCCACTTTGGTCCCCCCATCATAAAGATCGAAAATCTTTCGATGATTCCAGTTAAAACAATTTGTAATATTTCAGCTTTTTCCAGATAAAATGACAGAGAAAGTGGGGAGTGAATTACCACTTTGAGAGCACTGGAGATGTTAGCGCGCGAATGCAGGGTAGTTAGCGTGCAGGTTTGAAGTTATCAAGTATTTTACAATAGGTTGTATAGGTTGCATCAAGACTGGGCTGGGTAACTTGTAGGACAGAGAAAAGTCCAGACAGATAGTCCAAATAATTGAGAGGCAAATGTTTAAATGGCTGGGGCACGGGTAAATTGCAGGAGTATGCATGACTCTCTTATTGGACACATACTTGTCCGGTTAGTTTTTGGAAAGGCATGGCTGCCTAGAGTCTTAGGCATGCTGATCAAGAATTCAAAAAGAGGCAAACAAGGCACACCCGCCTATGGTCTTAAGAAGAATTTAAAATTGACATAGGACCATAAATTTGCTTGAAATAACAGGCAAACAATCGTTTAAAGCCATCTTTATCTTTCAAATAGTACCTATTCGTTGCTTAAGCTTAGCCCCACATTCTGAAAAAAATTTGAAAGGAATTTTAAGAGAAAGGAAGCTTGAGAGCAAAGGACACAGGAGTCAGGACTGGAGGCAGAACAGGGCAGGGGGCATTGTTCCGATGTAAGAAGTCTTATATACCCACAATAGACATTTTGCAATCCCTCACATCCAGTAATGCGGAATGAAAGGAAAATTTACTAACTGTTCGATCCTACTCTTTGGCTGATTCACCTTATTCTCAATCGCTTTTCCGTAGATTGTTAAGTCGTTTGCTTTTTACAGCACACATAAAGTATTCTAACCATTACGTTCTTTTTGCTTATTCATTCCTTTTGAATTTATTTCTGCTTAGCGGTGCGAATATTGAATAAAATGATAATATATTTTCCCCTATAATCCATAACCCTAAAACAAACTGGGACATACTAGTTCCTCCGGAAAGATTTCTAACGCTTCTAGGAACAATTTGCATTTTTGTAGTGTGGAAGTCTCGAACTATGATTTATTTCATTAATAAAGAATGTCTAGCTTCTCAATTATTCAAGCTATTGGTTTTGACCAAGAGGGAGCTAAATATCAGTTCCATATTTTTCTCTTTCCTTTCGAAGGAAAATAGAAGCAAAACGGTTGGTACCAAGTCCCAGCTTGGGCTTCGAGACACAAAACCCAGCTAATATTATTACCGTTCCACCATATATTGACACCAAGGAGCATGAACGTGCACGGGGGTGGGGGAGGGCAGTCTTTGGGCTTTTGCTCCCTGTTCAAAATCAGAAATTGTTTATAACTTATCCAATCAATCTTTCCTATATACCACCTATTTTGGGCTTTTCTAAGTTGCTAGGACCCTCTTTTTCTGAAGTTGCATACTTCAAGAAAAAAAAAATACCTTCGCACTTGCCAAGGAGGCAGGGTTGCCACATGTAGCACGAAAGTGCTATCTTAGCATTATTGCATTATGCTTAGCACTGTAGCACGTGCTCAGGATTGCCATCTGTTGCCCGAAAGTGCTATTTTAGCACTATTACAGTTAATTTTTTGACTATAGCACCGAAAATTGCTGTGTAGCACTCAAATTTGGACGATTGTTGCTCTTTAGGAACTGACCGTGGTGGTAACCCTGCAGGGAGGGCTTCTGCCCCTCAGTTCGTCTTTCAATGGTATCCTCTTTATTAATGCTCTAGCCTTCTGTTACACCAATTTCATTTTTTTTTGTAACAATGGGCTAATAGCCAAGGATTGGTGACTATGAATAAAAAAGAGTTTCATATAATTCGGAAGCGTTATCTCATTCTCCCCTATTCTAGTAATTCCAGCTAGAATAGGCTATCCATTATTTATGAGTTCTAAGATTGTGGCTTGTAGTGGGAGTCAAGGGATTTAAAAAGTGATGATAAAATTGTCTGCTATTTGCCCAAAGGGCATTGGTAAAATTACTCAATGGAATTGTAGGAGAACTTGGATGGACAAAGATAACACCTTTTTTGTCTCCTTGACAGACTGTTAACTGTTATAATTTTTTTTTGTTTTTATGTGTACTGAAGAAAAATTTCATTGTCGGGTGAAAAAATACATACTAAGACAAACACTAGACATTTAGGTATGTTTAATAACTCCAGAGGCTGGATTTTTTTTTCACTCTCTATTTGAAAGAGCTCTTTTGGGGGTATGAGGAGGGTAAAGCATCTAAAGATTTGAGAGAGGCCAAGCTGATAGCGTTCAACCTACATGTTGGGTGTAATACCATCAATTTAGGGCGGGGGATGTAATGTATATTATCAGAGTAACTTCATTAGCTGCACTTATTATCTCTTTATCAGAGTAGGTATTATCAGAACAATTAAATTTCTATTTTCGGAAAATGAAACTTATCTTTCTCAGTTTTGACAAGATTTGTGTACAAAGCCATGGACTTGATTTCCATGTTCCTTTCTTTGGAGGAAACTAGGTTCTAAATTCTAAGGAAGAAGTTAAAACATTGTTAAAAATTATCCAGTTGGAAAAAAACACGATATAGGCCTACGTGTTGTGCCTAAATCCGTCAAATTGCTCTAATTTTATTAGTCAAAACCAACAGAATACCCAAGTCAGAATACCAAAACGTGATCCACATGAGACTACTTGCCTTTATTATTTTTTTTTTTCTATCAAAATTTTCATTTCAAGATGAAATAACTGGCTTAAATATTAGGGAAAATTGTAAAAACTTCAGGAGCCAATGGGTTCAAATCCCCCTCCCTGCCCACGAGTTTCCTTGAGAGTGTTGATCCTTTCCTGCACCACGGGTTATACATATTAGAAGGATATCGAAGGTCACTTCACGTCGGATTTCTTAGTTCCAAAACCTTTCACCAGGGAAGTTTATGGTGCTAGTGTCTACGAGAGCCTTTTTACCTTGTATCTATGGGGAATACAGGTGCGTCACATGAAGAAAATAGGGGGGTTAGGCACGTCATATAAGGGGTACAGGGGCCAAATCACCGCACCGTATAACAGGAAAATGGTCGATTCGTAACATTATTTTTATTGTATTTTCCAATCCCTATTTTTCTTTCTAAGAGGGGATGTGCTAATCCATCAAATCTATAAGCCCAACTTTTAACTTTCATAGGTATACCATATTACGAATTTACTCATCAAAGTGACTGATACGTAATGTGTCTGCAATGACACGCAGCCTTCTAAACATCTCTTGGAGAGCGTCTTCTTGGCGATTTGTCTAGTTTAAATACGTACGACCTAATGCTGGGAAATTTTAATACATTGCCTTTCACAGATAATAATTTTTTTAGTCTTATTAGCTACTTATTTTTTTCAAATATGTTTTGTTCAGTTCATTGATAGTTTGATTTCTCAGAATCTTAGCCTTTTTTTTGGAGCTAAAGGGTGGAATTATATTGCTCCGTCTTAGGAAGCTGGCCCTTCTTGGATTTGGGGCCGCTTGTTTTGTTCGACTTTTTTTTTAATTCACACCTTCTTTCTAATTTTCATATCGTACATTTTGTCTGCCTTATTTCATCTTTTGATCCTTAAAGATTAGCGTACCTCCTCAGAATCTTAGCCTATATTTATTATTTTCCGGAGCAAACGGGTGAAATTATATGGCTCTGTCTTGGGGCATGGGCCCTTCTGGAGATTCAGAACACGCACCTTATTCATTTTTTTTTACGCCTTCTTTCTAATTTTTAGGTCGTATATTTTTTATATGCCTAATTTTATCTTTTGATTCTCACAGATTAGCATGCCTTCTCAGAATCTTATGCTATAGTAATTTCCCGGTGGTGGCTATAATTCTCCATCACCCATCACCAGGTTTTTGACCATGGCAGCTCCAACGATGCCCTTTTCATTTTGATCTGACGCCTAGTTAGATGGGCTTCAAGCCATTTTTCGAAATGACGCTAAATTTGTTTTCCCAATAAACTTTTACTCAGGGGCGGATCCAGGACTTTTTTTAGAGGGGGGCGCAAAATGGTTGATCCGATAAACTTGCATTAGGAGCAAGTTTAATTAACGCAAAATTGCTTTAATTAATTAAATTACACAAATTTAGACGATGTTAGGGGGGTGCGCACCCCCCTTGCCCCCTGGATCCGCCACTGCTTTTACTATTGGTATTAATCGAAATAATAGTTACCATTTCTGAGTCAGTTTCAGATGTCAATTTTTTTCACCCTATATAGTTTCAACATGTGTTTAAACTTTTGGTTACTATGGGCTGTGGATCAATCGTTATTAGGTTGCAGCTATCGCTGCAACCATGATCCTTCATATGTGGCCTTGCCAGTTTTGTTTTATTCGTTCAAACCAGATATGAATAGCCAGCGGAATTACAATATATAACGATTATGCTATAGATATTCCAATTTGTAAGCTATACCTAAAATAAACTTATAATTTTCTCTTAAAGTTTATCAATGAAATTCCAAAGATGCATTCAAAGGAATTCCCAAAATAGAGCTTTGATATGTTCTTTGAGCACTTGGCTTGTCTGATTTTAAAACTTGTTCCCCAAATTTGCATTTCCTTAGATGAATTTGACAGCTGTTTTTTGAAGTTCAGAGAACACGTGCATGGATTTCTGTATTTATACAGCAAAATTAAAATCAAATATGAAATGAAATACATGCTTACGAAAGTTGTTTTCAACTTGCTTAGCATTAGTCGATAGGGATTTACTATGAAGAAAAAAAAAGTAGCAATGTGATTCATATGAATCAAGCAAAGCTAGTTTTATCTACTGTCTGAAATTCTCTAGAGCTGATAAGCAAGAAACTATTTTCAAAATGCCTTTTATTGAAAAATTGATCCCGCGGAAAATTTTTATTAATTGGAGTTCAATTTTGTTTTGCTTGATACAGCTTAATAAAGCTTACCGCATTTTCGTATTAATAAACAAAGAAAGTTTTATGCATACAGCGTCGTATCCTACCATCAGTCAGTTTGGTCTTGGTTTTTGCTCATATTTTTCCAAGCTAAAAACGTATGTTTAATTTTTTTATTTTTTTCTTTAATTTTTTAATAATCATCCTCAATTTTTAATGTCTATAAGGATCATCCCGTGTCTATTCAATCGGTTGTATCCTATTAGGAATTTTGCTTGCTTTTCTTTCATAATAATGAAACTTAACTTTTAGCTTAAACCTGAACGGGAATTTAGTCAAGATATCAGAATTTGTGAATTAAAATTATCGAGCTTTTAATTCTGAATAAATCAACAAATAATTAATAATCAATCAACAAATAATTCTAAATAAATTACAAATAAATGGTTCAAATTGAATAGTAACCATTTTTTTAAGGTAAAATTCTTGGTTTTTCTATGCCGGTGTAGAATCACATTGTTGTACCGCTCACAGTTTGAAATATGATCAGTCTAAAGGTATCATGATCAGTCTATATGATAAGTGTAGACAATGCCTCTGAAAAATATCTAGCAGTAGGAACCTATCAGAAGGCGCGGGGCTAAGTTTACATCATTGCCAGATAAGAAAGGCACTATTTAGTACTTTAAAAGTACCCCTTTCAAGGTCAATCAGGAGACTTACTGCGGAAATACTGCGGGGAAAATGCACATGCGCACTGAATACTAACGGGACAATGTTACTGATCTACAAAGGGGACAAGATCAGACTAGATTTCTGGGATATTGATTGCATAATCGACGGGGAATTCTAATGTGACATGAGAGGAATTAGGTTATTGAGTGTTGGTCAATTTGTTTGTTGTTTCTTGGATGTAGACAGAAGTTCAACAACAGTTACTGGATAATCGAGTCTAACAGGACAGGATCACGTGTCTCTTTCTAGGCCAATCAGGGAGTCGGAAACACTAACGGAACAAGATCGCAGTGAATATAAGAAAGTATTTTTGCCATAGTTGTTATTAGTGTGAGAATAGAATTCAAGGAGTGAGAACAGTTCGACTTTATTCGTTTATTAGGGTATATTTGTAATAATGAGTGGAATGTTTACACTATTAGAAGTTGATAGTGGAGTTGGTAGCAATGATACAAGAGCACCAAACATTGCGGTGGAAATCACGAGAGGATCACGGCTTTGTCTGAAATGGGATGAAGTATATGCAAGATATGTGTTATCATTGAGTAAATTTGAAATGGAAAATCAATTATGCTTCGCCGCGAAAGTTGATATAGCACATGTGAATAGACTTCAAAGTGCTTCAAATGCAATAGTGAAGTATATAGAGGACAATAAGTTATATCGCTAATCATACATGTGCAATATATATTATTGTTGTAATTATACAATAAAATTGTTTCGAAATCGAAAATGTCAACCTTTTCTTTATGTTAGGTTATCGAATTTTCTTGAAGTAGAACGAATCATGGTTAGTCTAGAGTCAGCAGTGAGAAGGATAGGATTGAAAAATGAATAAAATTGAGAAAGAGAGAATTAGATCGAATATTGTGACTATGGAAAAACATTTGATCCTGGATGACAATTTTCTCGAGTTAATCCCTTCAACGGAAGATATTCTCACTGGGGACACTTGACAATATAATGAAAACTGATTCTCCCCCATTGGACTATTGTATGAAGCTTTTACGATGTGACTCAAATGCTTATACTCAATTTATTGATATATTAATTGAAACAAAGCGGAATAACATCGTAAATATACTTTTGAAAACATTGCCATAGATTCAATGTAGATGGCTCACACTTCGAAAGAGGTAACATCACAGAGTTACTCCTCTCCCATTCCCCTCTGAATTTATCGAACGAGGATAAGTTTCTTTTTAGCTGTGAGAAAGTTGACATCGGAAACCAAAAACTGTTCTATACATGTCCACTATAGATGTACAATCTTGTCAGTTGGTCATCAGGGGAGAATTGTACAATTATTGATGACTATAATGAAAAGTGCAAATTATGCAATCCTTGTAAGTTATATAGAGAATATGCAGTACAAATTAAAGGATGTAATTCATGTCTTGAAGAGATTTGTGACTCTCATCTTAGAGGACATCTATGCTCCAATTGCCACTATGACATATGTGATCAGTGGGAGAATACTTACCCAGGTATAATTGGAGAGAACCCCAAACGTGATTTTAGTGTATTCCTACGAGATTGGTATCGTCGTGGATTTAAATTATTTTGGGAGGAAGAATCAGGTCAACGGTTCAACTGTTGGGGTAACAAGACAATTTGGTTTCTACGTCATCGTTGTGACGACACTGCCTATTATGACTATAAACCTAGTGATTTTTTATTTGGCTGTTACCGAATTTGATTCACCAGTTGAAAACTCTGTATGTGATATTGCTTCAAATAGATAGATTGAAAACCGTAAATTTCACAATATGAATGCAAATAGTATCATTGACTATACAAAGAGATATGACAAGAGTGAAGTTACATTATACTGTAGAAAATGTGACCCTGGCTTTGCAGTCAATCAAGGTCAATATACAGTGAATTCAAATGATCTACCAGAATTAGTGGTTCACGACAGTTGCCTATACACCGAAGAAGAAATCTAAATGGAAGAATAAAGACTGTATATATACATTTCTTTATTAATAAACAAATTCACATACATTTTTAAGTACTTTACTCGTAGGGCACTAAAATCAATATTATACAGGTCTGAGAGGATATTTTCCACCATAAAGTCGTTCAGACGTGGATTGTCTACATAAATGTTGAGAAACTGCTTGTAAGTATAGCCGCGACATCTGAGCACAAAATATGGTAGCGCATGGAAACCACAGCTTTTATTCGTCAGATCCTGCACTCTCTTCCGATTTTGAATAATATTTTTCCCACTGCTCACAATATAGTTGATTTCGTGTGGAGTGTAGAATGTATAGGGTAGACCAAGAGGATAAAAAAATTCAATCGTCTTCATTGTTTGATAGGTGCACAACCAATGGCCAGTATTCACATTCGACGGACTGCTATTAACAATGATTAGGGTATTGTTGGCACTTTGAATTTTTCCAATAAAGTCCGAGGGCAGACAATAGGATCTGTATTTGGACATGTAGGGGTCTACATTAAATATATTGAATATTTGACTGGTGTTCATGGTGCAAGGTCTAGTAGAACACTGCATTCGGGAGTAATTTCCCAATAGGTTTCAAATTGATTTAGCGAGATTAGTGCAACACTCTCAGCTAATGGGTCGGCAAATGTACACTCTAAACGCACACTCCCCGTTCGTACTATACTCATATCCTGGGTGCCAGACAAATCCAATACAATAATACCATGTGTTTTAGCAAACATTTCTTCGGCTATACCATTTTCAAATAGTTGTGAATCATGATCAAGGGTTTGCATGGTCAACTCATACAATGTCCTATAGGATTTATAAAAGGATAGATTGTGGAATAGGATTCTATTTACTTTGCAGACAAGAGATGAAAGCCCAAACATTTCAAATTTATTTGGGCATCCAGTCCACGATCCTATTGCACTAGCACTTTTTACAAATGCCAATGCTAATTTTGACGAAATTTTGCTATTGATAAAGAATGAGTCGGTGAAGGTACGTGAGCCTTTGACAATATGACGTTGATTGGTGATTGTATGAGGAACAAGTAGTTTAATATTATTTCCGCTGGCTCTCAGTTTTTCCACTGCCAAAGCAACAGAACTCATAACCTGCTGCTTTCGTACATGTAGTATTGCAAAGGTGACGGACAGAGTTACATCAAGATTGGCAGCAAGTTCTTTTCGTAAAATGAAATTGGATGGAGCAAGCGTCAATTTTATATCCACTTTAACATTGGGTGGTAGCCATTGGGGTATGTTAAATATTTCATGATATATTTTTCCAACTAGATGTAATTCACTAGTTGCAGCATTAGCTGTACTAACAGCATTAGTAATATATTCATATCCATTGGAGGTGCCTCTCAATTCCTTGTATGATTTGGGTGTCATCAGCATGAATTGCATGTAGTTTGTATAATTTGAGAGATTGTTGCTTGTGCTCACCAGTGTGCCATTTATGTAGACACTGATTTGACGAAATAAATTATGTAATATACAATTTTCATAGGATATTCCATCGGCAAGAATTGGTAATGTATTATCGGATTTCCAGACTTTCATTCGTAAATCTATAAATGTCGAAGACATTTCCATAAAGAAGTCTTCATTGGAATAAATTTGAAAGTGGATATTATCGGAGAGTGGTTGCTGTGGATATAATTGTTCATAGTATCCATGTTTTACACTCACAGCAACATTTTCTGCATTGAATAGATTTAAAGATGAAGTGATTGAAGGTTGGGAATCCTTATGCGGTAGATATGTCATCTATGAAAAGAAATCTAGTTTCGATCTAACAATACTCTTCCTGGGGCTTCTTCTTCTGTTTACTGTGGATGTCGTCTTTTTCCTTCTTTTTTTTTGACAGGGGTGATGTCTTTCGTTTCTGACCTGAGTAGAGACTGATGAGTGGTGCTCTGTTTCTCAACCTTTTTAAACCTTTTCTATTCTGATGAGATTTCAATTGTTCGCCAAGGGTTCGCGCACTGAACCTAAGATTTTCCGAAGCACTTTTTTTTAAATCCTTGCCAGAGCTCCAATCGTAAAGTGTAGAGGATGCAAAATCTGTCGCAGCCGATACAATATATTTTCTAGCCAGAGGTAGTGCAGTGGGAAACATCTTAGCAAATCAACTGGCAAGACCATTGCCAGACATTGATGAGCGACCTTCGTAATAGTCCAGTCCATCTCCCAGTTTTCTTGGGCCAAGAGTATTAACATAGCAGTCAATATCAGGACAAATGAGTACCACTTTTCTATTAGACATCTTGTTGTTGAATGGGTCGAAAATGGCATGTAATCACAGCCAAACCTTTTGATATTGCTATGGGGATCACCTAATTTAGTTCTTAGTGTTAACTGACAAGTAGGAGTTCCAAGTAGGAAGTGTTTACGGGGATATACTGAATATGCTTTATATTTAATGGTGAATATGGTCTTGATTGGTTTTTCGTTCAAGAGCTCGTAGGAGGGGGACATTGCTATTCCCAAATCTGGATGTTTCAACAAATGAAGCGTAAAGAAATATACATGTGTCCGTGGAGAAGGCAGGCGGGTAGTCAGCAAAAATAAAATTAGTGTTTCAAGCACTTTTACCATTGATTATATTGAGCTTAAAGCCAAGAACATCCTTTAGATTATCATTGAGAATAACCTTTTAATAGACAATGGGTAAACTAATGTAGATCTTGCCCTCCTCCTTTGAATAGTTGAAATGAAAGCTCCTTTTTTACGGGCGGAAATTCTTTAATTGATAAAACGATATAAATTATTCACACAGGTGAGTTCTTCGTAGAGTAATTCAATATATGGATAATTCATCCAATTGATCTGTTGAATTTGTTCTTGATCACCTGGGGGGGGGGGTGGCCAATCATAGGGTCTAATTTTTATATCATATTTGCGATCTTTTCTCAGGATATCATATGTATTTTTGAGAATACAGTCGACTAGAGCCACTTCATACTTGCCATCGAAATTGATGGTGGGGGAGAGTTTCGTCCAAAAATCACTTGTTCTATTCAAATCATTGTAGAGAGGATCGGAAACATTGGACATGAATGTCATATAGAAATGATTGGGCATTGTTAATGTCTTCAACTGCAACCCAAGAGTCAAAATACGAGTTGTATGCTAGCCAGCGAACAAGTATCTGTCTCTTGCTTCTGCGAGTACGACTCTTTAATATCTTTTCAATTTGGTAAATTTCACTAGTGTTTCTAACTTTTTCTAGATCATATTCATAAAAACCACCTAGAATCTCATCATCTTTGGTGTCTCGCAGCCGATATGTCGTGGGTTCAGTGTTTAGGATTTTGTACACTTTAAAAAGTTCAGTGCTCCATAAATAATTCCCCTTTTCAAAAATATTGGTCTTTCTATTAATTCGAACAGTATCGCCAACATTAAATTTCTTCTTCACAATTTTTTTTTCACTGGAATATTGCTTTAGAAAAGCATCAATTATATTTTCACTGCAATGAACTTCCTGAGGGCTAACATTGGACAGGGATCGATGTGGCCGTTGGTTATATATTTGCATGATTTTATCTAAATCATGGATAAAGGCAGCAGTATTTTTCAGCGTGGAATATCTTGAAATTAATAGACGAATCGTTCTTATCAATCATTCAGCCAATGCAGCCTTTATCGGGCTGTGACAATGATAGAGCTTTGTACTATATTTCAATAGAAACTTTTGCACATGAGGATTAACAAATTCGCAACCACGATCTGATTGAATTTCTCTATAGCAATCCTGTTCAAGAACACTTTCTTAAGCCTGAGCAACTTCAACACCTCTCGTTGATCGCAATGGAATGGCATATGCATAGTGACTAAAGACACTGATTGCCACTAGAATATATTTGTAGGGTGTATTGTGACGCCGTTGAATCGCGTCTAAAGTTAAAAGATCAGTTTGCATTATATGCAGAGGGAAAAAGGCTTTAGTTTGTTGATATTGTTTGCCACGAAGCCTGTGATTCTGATGCAGTGTGTAACTCGGTTCATTTTCAATATACACTTTTGCGTTTTTTAATGTGCTGCTATCTATGTCAGAGGCAATTTTAGAAAGCATTGTGGGGGAACTTAGACTTCCCACTTCACCAATATTTCCATAGACATGCTTTAAAACGCCATCCATTTCGAAAGCAAACATGTAGTGTAATGTCCACTCCCCTTTTGCACACTGGAGGGAGAATCAATACGTCTTCGCTTTTGTCTAGCAGCCACCATCGTTGGTGTTATCAAATCATTGCTGCTGCTGCTAGGAGTGCTAGCATTTTCCAAGATTGAATTAAAATCTTCCTCTTCTGCTTTTTTAAATGGTGTTGTTAGAGGACTATATTCTCTTAATTTCTTTAGAATTTGCTTATTGTCAATAAGACTTTTGGGGAAGTTTGATGCATTTAGAAAGGTGTATAGATTATTGTCAAATGATAAAAGTCCTTTACGATTCGTCACCATATCACAAATTAAATCAACTAGATTATAACCTTTCCCCTGAATTATAATTCGTTTCCCTGCGCTGTCAGCTACGAAATGATTCGTAACCATATCGCAAGTCAAATCAACTAGATTATAACTTTTTCCCTGAATTGTAATTCGTTTCGCTGTGCTATCGAATTGAACTTGATCACCACCACTTTCCAACATGAGATATGTTAATACTCTTTTACTCTGTTCTCGATAGGTCACTGGCAATAGGTTTCCAATTGATGTCACTATGGAATTCAATTCCTTCTCCTTTGATTGTGCGGAACCTTGAGGAAATATATCCTGTTTAGGGGGTCTGTGACGACGATGGTCTCTCACGATAAGCTGTATGTTTTTCCACACGTCGCAATGCATCTTGAAGTAAAACTAGCTTTTTATTATCGAAAATATTTTCACCATTAATGAATTTGCTTAGATTGTCTTCAAAATGTTCCACAGGTGAGAGGGCAAGTTCTATTGGAGTCAATTCATAGGGTTTAGCCATCTAGAGAAAACTGTTTACAAGTCCTGTGATTTTTCGTAGTAAAAGTGTAAAAAAGCTACCACCCGCTTGAAGGAGACGTTTTCTTTTAAATTTTTTTTCTTTGCTTTTGCAAGCCAAGTCACGTACAGTGGAACGATGTTGCTTTGTCTGTTGTCTAACACCTTCTGGCAACTGTACATTGCCCTCAGTTAAAATTTAAACAAAGTTCAGATATTAGATAAATGAAATCATTGTCAACACCATGTTTGAGTATGGCCTTCCTGAGTGGAGGTTTTGAAGTGCCTAAAACGGAAAATAAATCCCGTTGTTCGTGTAGTTTCTTCAGTGTCATGATGGCAATAATAACCTTTTCTACCGTTCACTGGAAGATATACAGTAATTTCTTTGTCAAAAATATCTTTGACTAGACGTAGATCCTCGGGTGTATTCTGATTAAGATCTAGAAACATGTACCCGTAGGGCTTATTTGTCTCAAGACTGTACGCTTACAGCAGAAATTTGGCAGCACCTGGATATATTTGCTTATTGAGAGTTATTAGCGAGCTAGAATCACGAACAACTCGGTAGATAATATAGATGGTGCAATTCAAAGAAGGGTTCTCATACATTTGCTCTGATGAAACAGATTGTGTAGAACTAGGGTTATGGAAACGTGTTCATGATGAGAGCGAACGGTAAACAGTTGTTGCATTTCCTGTGAGAACTGTTCAATTGTAACAGCCAAATCATCAATAATCAGCCATGAGTTTGGTTCAATACTATTGAAAACATCAAGTCCCCAACTGAATTGTATTGGCATGGATGTGGTAATAGCTTTTATTTGATCGTAGGACTCCTGCCAAATACTATTGCAATAGTAAATTTTCTTTGGTTTTTCCAAAAACATTTCATTACAATTTTTAATTATTTTAGCTAAAAGTGTCGTTTTCCCAGACATTGATGGACCACACAGAAACGACCTGAATGGTGTTTTAAATAGATATATACTGCTGCTGCTGTTGACAACAGTCAGACTACAACTAACTGTAAACTATGCTTGTCCAATGAATAAATAATAATTTTCCCACAGATCTATCTAGTACGTTAACAACAAAAACAATATTTCCTTCATTTATTATCATCAACAACTTGAAATACAGCACGAATAGCACATACTATTTGTTGAACAACAATAGCAACAATAGCATTTTTCAATTATTTTCAAAACTTAAAATAGCACACACTATTTGTACAACAACACCAACAACAGCATTTTTCATTTATTTTCAAAACTTAAAATAGCACGCACTATCTAGTGCGTTAACAACAACAGCAATTTTTTCATTTATTGACAAAACACTTTTTTGTACAGCAGGAACAACAATAGTGCACACTATTTGTTCAACAACAATAGCAACAACAGCATTTTTCATTTATTAACAACAACACTTTTTGTACAACATTAGCAACAACAACAATAAGAACAATATTTTTCATTTATTGTCATAAAACAACTTAAAATACAACACGAATAGCAATAGCAGAGTTGAACAGATTTCTAGACTATAAATTTAAAAGATGAGAGTCCCCCCAAGGACCCCTACCCCCCGGGTTGGGGCCCAAGGGTGGCCTCGTTGGGACCCCCCCCCCCCAACCCCGGGGATCGCGCGGAGGGTGGAAAGCGGGAAAAACTGCATACAATAGCCGCTTCTGCAGTTAAATGATGGTACTATTTGAATTTAAGTTAATTTATCCAGACCGAGTTGTTTTGGATAGTCTACACATTCAAATCGGTCTGAAATTCAATAGTGGCCGTGAGGGAGTACTTTTACACCATTCTCGAGCACAAAGACCTTGTTGGATATACATGACATGGTATTTTTTTTACTCTAAGAGTATAGTTTCTATACTACAGAGAGCGAATTGCTATCACTTTTGCTCTTGACACTAGACAACTATCTACACAAATTCTGTAGACGCTCATGTTGAAATTATTCTTTACAAAGTGTGCAGGCACCCCTTTGCAAGCCTGCTTTACATCCTTGTCGTGTTTTTCCACACAATAAACTTTAGGACCGGGGAGCACCCCATTGGATATTAAATCACTCCCCGTCTCTGATTTATACATTAATAGTTGATTGGGGGCTTGACGTTTCACCAACTCGGGGTAGAGGGACGCATTCCAGTTAGTGAAATCCATCTGCGACCTGATGTACACCTGGTTTTCCAAATCATTTAATAAATCCCCGGTTTTAACTTTTAACAGCAGAGAATCTGTGTCCCCATAATAAACTTGACTTGACCATTGTACCTTGCGCACATTGTAAAAGAACGACAACATGAATTTTTTTCGAAATTTCCAGTACTGAACTACCTTCCGCTATATTCTTGTTCAGTACAACATTTCTCTTTTTTCTATGTAGAAGAACCATGGTCGGCTCTATGCTCGTGAATGTTGTAAAATTGGGATCGTTAATAATTCATGCACATTCTTGGGGATATGTTACGACGTCACAACGTGATCTGTTTCGTACACTTTCACACATTTTTCCAAAAGCTGAATTTAAAATAAGCTTGTACATTTCTTTTTCAACTTTACTTTTTGCCATTGAGCGTTTACTGACAAAGGTGTTGATAAACTTCTTCAAGTAGGGTTCCTGATTGAATTGCAGGGCCCTGTATATTTTTGTGACCTTCAAACCATTGTTCACCATCCATCGCAAAAGCACATGGTGAACAACAATATTCTGTTTAGGGTCCAGATCTGCAATCAGTTTCTTCTTGGAGGGGGTCCAGTGCATGCCCATATCTCCGACTAAAGACCGATTGTATGGGTTCAATGACTCCTTGGTCACAGGTGTATTGACACACGGAAATACAAAATCTTTGACTGAATCGTGAAGTTCCAATGGTATGTGCCCGTCAATTTTAAAGCTCCGTCCTTGTGGCCATTTTCCTCGACGGTTTGAATGTCGGGGATTTCACAAGGATTCTCAAGCCATTTATAATTGCCACATGGTAAACAGTAGTGAGACATTGCCGAGGGGTACAATGAGTTCATGTCAAGAAAAACTGCATTAGACTTTACACCGGTGTCTTGTCCAGTTGGATCCGTAGTTAGAACGCGATCCCCATGAAAAACATACCCCCCCCTCATCGATCTTTCTACGAAAAGGTGTTGATCTACATCAGTGATCAACCCTATTTCCTCCCTACTAATTTTTAGAATCAAGTCAATCACTAAATGAGGTGTGGAAAAATAGTAGCCAATATCTAGTCCAAACTCTGAATAAAATTGATCTGTGTTTTTGCAGACAATATCTAATAGAGTTGACACGTCACTGGCCAAGTAAACTCTACAATAATCCCACCCATTTTTACAATTACCCTTATCCAATACCCTCTTCGCAAATTCATATTCTTCGGCAGTGCATTCACTATTGATAAGTGAATTATAGAAAGCTTCAATTGGAGGTAGTTTCTCCTCACTTAACCGTGCGCCAGAACAGTAATAGTCACAAGCATATATGCCTTTACAGGTCAGTAGGTCATACATTTCACTGTCTGGAAAGCGCTGTTTAAGTAGAGGAAAACTATCAAAATCGTCACTTTTCTGCACTCGAATCAATTGACTCAAAGCCTTGGGGAAGACACTGTAGGAATCTAAAAACCGGATTTTATTCCAGAACGTATGTTCATTATTTTGGAATGCCCCATTCGATTAACACCAAAGTTAAATCTGGAGTTTGGTTTACTGATTTAACAGTAATAGGTCTTCAGTTGTTTATCTGACATTATTGGTTCTTTTCTGATCCATATTTCCCACAGGTAAGTGAGTCCAATTGTTTCTTCATGAAAATTAATTAAAAAAACTTTTTAGACGAAACAAGTTTTTCAAAGAAAAGTAAAGAGCTCCATTAAAGCAAAAATAAGCAAAAATAAAGTCAAATAATCTTTCAAGTGTAAAACTCTCACAAACCACCATCAACAAATAAATGAAACCCAACGAACTGAAATTGCAATAAATAACCAAGTCAAACTCAAAACAAGCAAAAATTAACATGAGAGGGCTGACAACCCCCATGCCTTCTCAAGAACAGAACATAATTTGCCCTTTACTGAAAAAACATACATTTTAAGTATTTTCACTTTTATTACTTTAATACAGAAAAAATTGTTAAAACCTTAAGGAATAAATAACAGTATGTGTATCTTAAACTGACAATCTAGAGTAGGGTGTATCTATGGAATTCTACGACCACTCTAGGAATTCCCATGTTATTCTACGACCGCCATAGGACCATGCTATTCTACGACCGCCATAGGACCATGCTATTCTACGACAGCCATAGGACCATGCTATTCTACGACCGCACTAGGAATTCTCATGTTATTCTACGACCGCCATAGGACCATGCTATTCTACGACCGTTCTAGGAATTCCCATGTTATTCTACGACCGCCATAGGACCATGCTATTCTACGACTGCAATAGGACCATACTATTGGCCGACCGCAATAGGACCATGCTATTTGCTTGAGGCCATAGGAACCACGTTCTATAGAGGTCCTAGGAGCCACTGAAATTTGAATAAAAGGGATGGTTTTCATTACAATTCATATTAGTAAGAGAATTGAATTCAGAGAGAATAGTTTATTTGAGAGGATATTAGTAGAGAAAAATGAGTGGTACATTTACATTATTGGAGATTAATGATGGAGCCGGCAGCAGCAGCAACGATATACGAGTACCAAATGTGGCTGTGGAAATAACCGGTGGTTGTAGACTATGCCTTGAATGGGGCGATATGTATGCTAGATACGTGATATCATTAAGCAAATTTAAGCAGCAGGAGCAACTATGCTTTGCTGGAAAAGTGAATATTGTGCATATAAATAAACTTCGGGCAGCATTAGATGTCCTATCGAAATATATAGATGAGAACAAAATGCATCAGTGAATATTATTGTTGTAATTATGCTCAATAAAATTGTTTACAAATCAAAGGTATTTTTCTTTCTATAGTAGACTAGCGTATATTTTTTAGAGTAGAAAAAATTCTGGTTAGTCTGAAGTTGGTTGTGAGAGTGATAGGACTCTAAAAAATGGATAGATTTGAGAAAGAGCGAATCATGGGGAATCTTGTGCTTATGGAAAAACGTTTGATTCTAGATGAGGATTTTCTAGAGCTGTCTATTCAAAGGAAGATATTTTCTCGGGGAATGCTTGTCGATATAATGAAAACTGATTCTTCATCATTAGACTATTGTATAAAGCTTCTACGTCGTGGTCCAAATGCATTTACACAATTTATTGATATATTGATCACGACACAGCAAAATGATATTGTGGATATGCTTTTAAACATTAATTTCGAAATTTAGGACTTTTTTTTTCATGAGAAAGATGGTGCTCAAGGATGATTTACTCCTCTCTCTCTATCCCAGACAATTTTTTGTTGTTGGTAGCTCAGTTTCATAGTGGCAGTGAGAGTGTCAACACATGAAAAAAAATCTTCCATACATATCCGCTATGTATGTACACACTGGGCAGCTGGTCATCATGTGAGAATTGCACAATGATTGATGAATATGATGAAGTTTAGATTATGCAACCCGTGTAAATTTCATAAAGGATATGCTATACAAATTAAAGGTTGTAATTCCTGTCATGAAGAGGTGTGTGACTCTCATCCTAGAGGCCACATATGCTCCAATTGCCATTATGATAAATGTAATCAGTGGGAGAATACATATCCCGGTATGATTGGAAAGAATCCTAACCGTGATTTTAGTTTATTGCTAAGAGATTGGTATCGTCGTGGTTTTAGATTGTTCTGGGAGGAGGAACCGGGTCAGCGATTTAACTGTTGGAACAACAAAAGAATTTGGTTTCTACGTCATCGTTGTGAAGACAGTGGGTGTTATGATTATAAGCCCACTGATTTTTATTTGGCTGTGACGGAATGTGATTCGACACTTGAGGACACTGTTTGTGAAATTGCTTCAAATAGGCAAATTGAAACATGTGAATTCTATAGAATGAATGAGAATAGTATCATTGACTATACAAAGAGATATGACAAGAGTGAAGTTACACTCTACTGTAGAAAATGTGACCCTGACATTGCAGTACATCAGGATCAGTACACTGTGAATTCAGATAATCTACCTGCACTAGTTGTTGTCGACAAATACCTATACCTAGTAGAAGATGAAATCTAAAGAGTAGAAAAGTCGTTTTTTATCGTGTATATAAATTTTTTATCATTTATTAATGAACAATTTCACATACATTTTTAGAACATTTTATTCGTAGGGCACTAAAATCAATATTAAATACGCTTGTAAGTATATTTTCCACTAGAAAGTCATTCAATCGAGGTAAGTCAACGTAGATGTCGAGAAACTGCTTGTAGGTATAGCCACGACATCTGAACATGAAAAAGAGTAGTGCATGAAAGCCACATGTCTTAGTCGTTAAATCCTGTACTCTTCGTTGATTTTGAATAATGGTTTTCCCACTGCTTTCAATAAAGTTGCTGATGTATGGAGTGTAGAATTTTTACGATAGGCCAAGAGGATCAAAAAATTCAATATTCTTCGCTGTTTGAAAGATGCATAGCCAATGGCCAGTCTTCAAAGTCGATGGACTGCTATTAACAATGATTAAGGTATTGTTAACACTTGGAATTTTTTCAATGAAGTCCGAAGGTATACAATAGGACTTGTACTGGGACATGTATGGATCCATACTAAATACGTTGATTATTTGGTTTGTGTTCATGGTGCTAGGTCTAGTAGAACACTGCCGTCGGGCGTGATTTCAAAATAGGTTTCAAATTGACTCAATGATATGAGCGTGATACTCTCAGTCAAAGCATCGGCAAATGTACACTCTAAACGTACATTCCCTGTTCGTACTATGCTCATATCCTGAGTCCCCGACAAGTCCAAAACAACCACACTAGGAATTACCATGTTATTCTACGACCGCAATAGGACCATGCTTTTTGCCGACCGCACTAGGAATTACCATGTTATTCTACGATCGCAATAGGACCATGCTTTTTTCCGACCGCAATAGGACCATGCTATTTGCTTGACACTATAGGAACCACGTTCTATATATTTTTTTTTTCAAGTTGGCAAGGTATAAAGTGGTCTAACATGTTTTGAGAGTATGGTCGAAATTATATAACTTAAGCAGACTGGTTTTTTTTTTTAAAGTTGGCAAGGTATAATGTGGTCAAACATGTTTTGGATTTAATTTTCATTATGTTTTAACATATCATAGAAAGTACATTGAATATTATTAACTTTGAAACAATGGATTCTTTCATGAAATGCAAGAGTTGGATTATTTCAGTAGTGTTTTATCGTGGTTTACCTTGTCACAGTTACATTCTCTTGATTTTTCAAAGTTCATTTTGGATTTCTTTCCTTGAAATGCAAGAGTTGGAATATTTCAGTAGTGTTTTGTCGTGGTTTACCTTGTCACAGTTACATTCTCTTGATTTTTCAAAGTTCATTTTGGATTTCTTTCCTTGAAATGCAAGAGTTAGAATTATTTCAATAGGGTTTTGTCGTGGTTTACCTTGTCACAGTTACATTCTCTTGATTTTTCAAAAGTTCAATTTTGGATTTCTTTCATTGAAATTCAAGAGTTGGAATATTTCAGTAGTGTTTTGTTATGGTTTACCTTGTCACAGTTACATTTTCTTGATTTTTCAAAGTTCATTTTGGATTTGTTTTTCCTTGAAATGCAAGAGTCGGAATATTTCAGTAGTGTTTTGTCGTGGTTTACCTTGTCACAGTTACATTCTCTTGATTTTTCAAAGTTCATTTTGGATTTTTACATTCTCTTGATTTTTCAAAGTTCGTTTTGAATTTCTTTCATTGAAATGCAAGAGTTGGATTATTTCAGTAGTGTTTTGTCATGGTTTACCTTGTCAAAGTTACATTCTCTTAATTTTTCAAAGCTCATTTTGAATTTTTTTTCATTGAAATGCAAGAGCTGGAATATTTTTTAGTGTCTTGTTGTGCTTTACCTTGTCACAGTTACATGCTCTTGATTTTTCAAAGTTCATTTTGAATTTCTTTCGTGAAATGCAAGTGTTGGAATATTTCAGTAGTGTTTTGTCGTGGTTTACCATGTCACAGTTACATTCTCTTAATTTTTCAAAGTTCATTTTGATTTTTTTTTTCATTGAAATGCAAGAGTTGGAATATTTCAGTAGTGTCTTGTTGTGCTTTACCTTGTCACAGTTGCATTCTCTTGATTTTTTTCAAAGTTCATTTTGGATTTATTTCGTTGAAATGCAAGAGTTGGAAGATTTCAGTAATGTCTTGTTGTGCTTCACCTTGTCACAGTTACATGCTCTTGATTTTTCAAAGTTCATTTTGAATTTCTTTCGTGAAATGCAAGAGTTGGAATATTTCAGTAGTGTTTTGTCGTGGTTTACCATGTCACAGTTACATTCTCTTGATTTTTCAAAGTTCATTTTGAATTTCTTTCATGAAATGCAAGAGTTGGAATCTTCAGTAGTGTTTTATCGTGGTTTACCTTGTCACAGTTACATTCTCTTGATTTTTCAAAGGTCATTTTGGATTTCTTTCCTTGAATTGCAAGAGTTGGAATATTTCAGTAGTGTTTTGTCGTGGTTTACCTTGTCACAGTTACATTCTCTTGATTTTTCAAAGTTCATTTTGGATTTCTTTCCTTGAAATGCAAGAGTTAGAATATTTCAGTAGTGTTTTGTCGTGGTTTACCTTGTCAATGTTACATTCTCTTGATTTTTCAAAAGTTCATTTTTGGATTTCTTTCGTTGAAATGCAAGAGTTGGAATATTTCAGTAGTGTGTTTTGTTATGGTTTACCTTGTCACAGTTACGTTGTCTTGATTTTTCAAAGTTCATTTTGGATTTTTTTTTTTTCCTTGAAATGCAAGAGTTTGAATATTTCAGTAGTGTTTTGTCATGGTTTACCTTGTCACAGTTAAATTCTCTTGATTTTTCAAAGTTCATTTTGGATTTTTACATTATCTTGATTTTTCAAAGTTCATTTTGGATTTCTTTCCTTGAAATGCAAGAGTTGGAATATTTTCAGTAGTGTTTTGTCGTGGTTTACCTTGTCACAGTTAGATTCTCTTGATTTTTCAAAGTTCATTTTGGATTTTTACATTCTCTTGATTTTTCAAAGTTCATTTTGAATTTCTTTCGTTGAAATGCAAGAGTTGGAATATTTCAGTAGTGTTTTGTTATGCTTTACCTTATCACAGTTACATTCTCTTGATTTTTCAAAGTTCATTTTGAATTTCTTTCGTGAAATGCAAGAGTTGGAATATTTCAGTAGTGTTTTATCGTGGTTTACCTTTTCACAGTTACATTCTCTTGATCTTTCAAAGTTCTTTTTGGATTTCTTTCCTTGAAATGAAAGAGTTGGAATATTTCAGTAGTGTTTTGTCGTGATTTACCTTATCACAGTTACATTCTCTGATTTTTCAAAGTTTATTTTGGATTTCTTTCCTTGAAATGCAAGAGTTGGAATATTTCAATAGTGTTTTGTCATGGTTTACCTTGTCACAGTTACATTCTCTTGATTTTTCAAAGTTCATTTTGAATTTCTTTCATTGAAATGAAAGAGTTTGAATATTTCAGTAGTGTTTTGTCGTGGTTTACCATGTCACAGTTACATTCTCTTGATTTTTCAAAGTTCATTTTGGATTTCTTTCGTTGAAATGCAAGAGTTGGAATATTTCAGTAGTGTTTTTGTTATGGTTTACCTTGTCACAGTTACATTCTCTTGATTTTTCAAAGTTCATTTTGAATTTCTTTCGTTGAAATGCAAGAGTTGGAATATTTCAGTAGTGTTTTTGTTATGATTTACCTTGTCACAGTTACATTCTCTTGATTTTTCAAAGTTCATTTTGAATTTCTTTCATTGAAATGCAATAGTTGGAATATTTCGGTAGTGTTTTGTCGTGGTTTACCATGTCACAGTTACATTCTCTTAATTTTTCAAAGTTCATTTTGAATTTTTTTTCATTGAAATGCAAGAGTTGGAATATTTCAGTAGTGTCTTGTTGTGATCTACCTTGTCACAGTTACATTCTCTTGATTTTTTTCAAAGTTCATTTTGGATTTATTTCGTTGAAATGCAAAGAGTTGGAAGATTTCAGTAATGTCTTGTTGTGCTTCACCTTGTCACAGTTACATGCTCTTGATTTTTCAAAGTTCATTTTGAATTTCTTTCGTGAAATGCAAGAGTTGGAATATTTCAGTAGTGTTTTGTCGTGATTTACCATGTCACAGTTACATTCTCTTGATTTTTCAAAGTTCATTTTGAATTTCTTTCATGAAATGCAAGAGTTGGAATCTTTCAGTAGTGTTTTATCGTGGTTTACCTTGTCACAGTCACATTCTCTTGATTTTTCAAAGTTCATTTTGGATTTCTTTCCTTGAAATGCAAGAGTTAGAATATTTCAGTAGTGTTTTGTCGTGGTTTACCTTGTCACAGTTACATTCTCTTGATTTTTCAAAAGTTCATTTTTGGATTTCTTTCGTTGAAATGCAAGAGTTGGAATATTTCAGTAGTGTTTTGTTATGGTTTACCTTGTCAGTTTACGTTGTCTTGATTTTTCAAAGTTCATTTTGGATTTTTTTTTTCCCTTGAAATGCAAGAGTTTGAATATTTCAGTAGTGTTTTGTCATGGTTAACCTTGTCACAGTTAAATTCTCTTGATTTTTCAAAGTTCATTTTGGATTTTTACATTATCTTGATTTTTCAAAGTTCATTTTGGATTTCTTTCCTTGAAATGCAAGAGTTGGAATATTTTCAGTAGTGTTTAGTCGTGGTTTACTTTGTCACAGTTAAATTCTCTTGATTTTTCAAAGTTCATTTTGGATTTTTACATTCTCTTGATTTTTCAAAGTTCATTTTGAATTTCTTTCGTTGAAATGCAAGAGTTGGAATATTTCAGTAGTGTCTTGTTGTGCTTTACCTTGTCACTGTTACATTCTCTTGATTTTTCAAAGTTCATTTTGGATTTCTTTCGTTGAAATGCAAGAGTTGGAATATTTCAGTAGTGTTTTGTTATGCTTTACCTTATCACAGTTACATTCTCTTGATTTTTCAAAGTTCATTTTGAATTTCTTTCGTGAAATGCAAGAGTTGGAATATTTCAGTAGTGTTTTATCGTGGTTTACCCTATCACAGTTACATTCTCTTGATTTTTCAAAGTTTATTTTGGATTTCTTTCCTTGAAATGCAAGAGTTGGTATATTTCAATAGTGTTTTGTCATGGTTTACCTTGTCACAGTTACATTCTCTTGATTTTTTTCAAAGTTCATTTTGAATTTCTTTCATTGAAATGCAAGAGTTGGATATTTCAGTAGTGTTTTGTCGTGGCTTACCATGTCACAGTTACATTCTCTTGATTTTTCAAAGTTCATTTTGGATTTCTTTCGTTGAAATGCAAGAGTTGGAATATTTCAGTAGTGTTTTTGTTATGGTTTACCTTGTCACAGTTACATTCTCTTGATTTTTCAAAGTTCATTTGAATTTCTTTCATTGAAATGCAATAGTTGGAATATTTCAGTAGTGTTTTGTCGTGGTTTACCATGTCACAGTTACATTCTCTTGATTTTTCAAAGTTCATTTTGGATTTCTTTCGTTGAAATGCAAGAGTTGGAATATTTTAGTAGTGTTTTGTCATGGTTTACCATGTCACAGTTACATTCGCTTGATTTTTCAAAGTTCATTTTGAATTTCTTTAATTGAAATGCAAGAGTTGGATTATTTCAGTAGTGTTATGTCGTGGTTTACCTTGTCACAGTTACATTCTCTTAATTTTTCAAAGTTCATTTTGAATTTCTTTCGTTGAAATGCAAGAGTTGGAATATTTCAGTAGTGTTTTGTCATGGTTTACCATGTCACAGTTACATTCTCTTGATTTTTCAAAGTTCATTTTGAATTTCTTTCGTTGAAATGCAAGAGTTGGAATATTTCAATAGTGTTCTGTCGTGGTTTACCATGTCACAGTTACATTCTCTTGATTTTTCAAAGTTCATTTTGAATTTCTTTCATTGAAATGAAAGAGTTGGAATATTTCAGTAGTGTTTTGTCGTGGTTTACCATGTCACAGTTACATTCTCTTGATTTTTCAAAGTTCATTTTGGATTTCTTTCGTTGAAATGCAAGAGTTGGAATATTTCAGTAGTGTTTTTGTTATGGTTTACCTTGTCACAGTTACATTCTCTTGATTTTTCAAAGTTCATTTTGAATTTCTTTCGTTGAAATGCAAGAGTTGGAATATTTCAGTAGTGTTTTTGTTATGGTTTACCTTGTCACAGTTACATTCTCTTGATTTTTCAAAGTTCATTTTGAATTTCTTTCATTGAAATGCAATAGTTGGAATATTTCAGTATTGTTTTGTCGTGGTTTACCATGTCACAGTTACATTCTCTTAATTTTTCAAAGTTCATTTTGAATTTTTTTCATTGAAATGCAAGAGTTGGAATATTTCAGTAGTGTCTTGTTGTGCTTTACCTTGTCACAGTTACATTCTCTTGATTTTTTTCAAAGTTCATTTTGGATTTATTTCGTTGAAATGCAAGAGTTGGAAGATTTCAGTAATGTCTTGTTGTGCTTCACCTTATCACAGTTACATTCTCTTGATTTTTCAAAGTTCATTTTGAATTTCTTTCGTGAAATGCAAGAGTTGGAATATTTCAGTAGTGTTTTATCGTGGTTTACCTTATCACAGTTACATTCTCTTGATTTTTCAAAGTTTATTTTGGATTTCTTTCCTTGAAATGCAAGAGTTGGAATATTTCAATAGTGTTTTGTCATGGTTTACCTTGTCACAGTTACATTCTCTTGATTTTTCAAAGTTCATTTTGAATTTCTTTCATTGAAATGCAAGAGTTGGAATATTTCAGTAGTGTTTTTGTCGTGGTTTACCATGTCACAGTTACATTCTCTTGATTTTTCAAAGTTCATTTTGGATTTCTTTCGTTGAAATGCAAGAGTTGGAATATTTCAGTAGTGTTTTTGTTATGGTTTACCTTGTCACAGTTACATTCTCTTGATTTTTCAAAGTTCATTTTGAATTTCTTTCGTTGAAATGCAAGAGTTGGAATATTTCAGTAGTGTTTTTGTTATGGTTTACCTTGTCTCAGTTACATTCTCTTGATTTTTCAAAGTTCATTTTGAATTTCTTTCATTGAAATGAAATAGTTGGAATATTTCAGTAGTGTTTTGTCGTGGTTTACCATGTCACAGTTACATTCTCTTGATTTTTCAAAGTTCATTTTGGATTTCTTTCGTTGAAATGCAAGAGTTGGAATATTTTAGTAGTGTTTTGTCATGGTTTACCATGTCACAGTTACATTCGCTTGATTTTTCAAAGTTCATTTTGAATTGTTTTAATTGAAATGCAAGAGTTGGATTATTTCAGTAGTGTTATGTCGTGGTTTACCTTGTCACAGTTACATTCTCTTAATTTTTCAAAGTTCATTTTGAATTTCTTTCGTTGAAATGCAAGAGTTGGAATATTTCAGTAGTGTTTTGTCATGGTTTACCATGTCACAGTTACATTCTCTTGATTTTTCAAAGTTCATTTTGAATTTCTTTCGTTGAAATGCAAGAGTTGGAATATTTCAATAGTGTTCTGTCGTGGTTTACCATGTCACAGTTTCATTCTCTTGATTTTTCAAAGTTCATTTTGAATTTCTTTCATTGAAATGCAAGAGTTGGATTATTTCAGTAGTGTTTTTGTCATGGTTTACCTTGTCACAGTTACATTCTCTTGATTTTTCAAAGTTCATTTTGAATTTCTTTCATTGAAATGCAAGAGTTGGAATATTTCAGTAGTGTCTTGTTGTGCTTTACCTTGTCACTGTTACATTCTCTTGATTTTTCAAAGTTCATTTTGGATTTCTTTCGTTGAAATGCAAGAGTTGGAATATTTCAGTAGTGTTTTGTTATGCTTTACTTTATCACAGTTACATTCTCTTGATTTTTCAAAGTTCATTTTGAATTTCTTTCGTGAAATGCAAGAGTTGGAATATTTCAGTAGTGTTTTATCGTGGTTTACCTTATCACAGTTACATTCTCTTGATTTTTCAAAGTTTATTTTGGATTTCTTTCCTTGAAATGCAAGAGTTGGAATATTTCAATAGTGTTTTGTCATGGTTTACCTTGTCACAGTTACATTCTCTTGATTTTTCAAAGTTCATTTTGAATTTCTTTCATTGAAATGCAAGAGTTGGAATATTTCAGTAGTGTTTTGTCGTGGTTTACCATGTCACAGTTACATTCTCTTGATTTTTCAAAGTTCATTTTGGATTTCTTTCGTTGAAATGCAAGAGTTGGAATATTTCAGTAGTGTTTTTGTTATGGTTTACCTTGTCACAGTTACATTCTCTTGATTTTTCAAAGTTCATTTTGAATTTCTTTCGTTGAAATGCAAGAGTTGGAATATTTCAGTAGTGTTTTTGTTATGGTTTACCTTGTCACAGTTACATTCTCTTGATTTTTCAAAGTTCATTTTGAATTTCTTTCATTGAAATGCAATAGTTGGAATATTTCAGTAGTGTTTTGTCGTGGTTTACCATGTCACAGTTACATTCTCTTGATTTTTCAAAGTTCATTTTGGATTTCTTTCGTTGAAATGCAAGAGTTGGAATATTTTAGTAGTGTTTTGTCATGGTTTACCATGTCACAGTTACATTCGCTTGATTTTTCAAAGTTCATTTTGAATTTCTTTAATTGAAATGCAAGAGTTGGATTATTTCAGTAGTGTTATGTCGTGGTTTACCTTGTCACAGTTACATTCTCTTAATTTTTCAAAGTTCATTTTGAATTTCTTTCGTTGAAATGCAAGAGTTGGAATATTTCAGTAGTGTTTTGTCATGGTTTACCATGTCACAGTTACATTCTCTTGATTTTTCAAAGTTCATTTTGAATTTCTTTCGTTTAAATGCAAGAGTTGGAATATTTCAATAGTGTTCTGTCGTGGTTTACCATGTCACAGTTACATTCTCTTGATTTTTCAAAGTTCATTTTGAATTTCTTTCATTGAAATGCAAGAGTTGGATTATTTCAGTAGTGTTTTGTCATGGTTTACCTTGTCACAGTTACATTCTCTTGATTTTTCAAAGTTCATTTTGAATTTCTTTCATTGAAATGCAAGAGTTGGAATATTTCAGTAGTGTTTTGTCATGGTTTACCTTGTCACAGTTAAATTCTCTTAATTTTTCAAAGTTCATTTTGAATTTCTTTCATTGAAATATAAGAGTTGGAATATTTCAGTAGTGTTTTGTTGTGCTTTACCTTGTCAAAGTTACATTCTCTTAATTTTTTCAAAGTTCATTTTGAATTTCTTTGGTTGAAATGCAAGAGTTTGAATATTTCAGTAGTGCTTTGTTGTGCTTTACCTTGTCACAGTTACATTCTCTTGATTTTTCAAAGTTCATTTTGAATTTCTTTCATTGAAATGCAAGAGTTGGAATATTTCAGTAGTGTTTTGTTGTGGTTTAACTTGTCCACAGTTACATTCTCTTGATTTTTCAAAGTTCATTTTGGATTTCTTTCGTTGAAATGCAAGAGTTGGAATATTTCAGTGGTGTTTTGTCGTGGTTTACCGTGTCACAGTTACATTCTCTTGATTTTTCAAAGTTCATTTTGGATTTCTTTCATTGAAATGTGTTTCGTTATGCTTTACCTTGTCACAGTTACATTCTCTTGATTTTTCAAAGTTCATTTTGGATTTCTGTCGTAAAATGCAAGAGTTGGAATATTTCAGTAGTGTTTTGTCGTGGTTTACCATGTCACAGTTACATTCTCTTGATTTTTGAAAGTTCATTTTGGATTTCTTTCCTACGTACACGCAGCGGGCCCCGCTGCGGCGACGGGAATAACATTGACAAAATCTACTAATCAGAATGAATAAATTCTTTATCAACATCCGTTCATGGATATGTCATTATGTCATTATGAAAAAATTGTAAGTAAGTAAGTGAGTAAGTAGGTAAGTAACTAAGTAACAAACTCTTTCTTGAATTCCCCTCTCGGATACACAATACAGAAATTTAATTCAGGAAATTATGAAAAAAAAAAATTGGACGGGGTTACGTGCGCGCACGTAAAACTCTAAGTTAAACTCCAAGCTAAAACTCTAAACTCTTAACTAAAGCTAAACTAAAGTAGAACTCTAAGCTAAGACTCTACGCTATGACTCTAAGCTAAAAACTCTAAACTCTTAACTACAACTAAACTAAACTTCAACTCTAACTAAAACTCTAAGCTAAGACTCTAAACTAAAACTCTAAACTCTTGACTCAAACTAAACTTCAACTCTAACTAAACTCTAAGCTAAGACTCTAGGCTAAAACTCATAACCAAAACTAAACTAAACTAGAACTCTAACTAAAACTCTAAGCTAAAACTCTCTAACTCTTAACTATAACTATAACTAAACTTCAACTCTAACTAAAACTCTAAGCTACGACTCTATGCCAAAACTCTAAACTCAACTAAAACTAAACTAAAAACTATAACTCTAAGCTAAAACTATAATGTAAAACTAAACTAAACTTCAACTCTAACTAAAACTTCTAGCTAAGACTCTAAGGTATAACTCTAAACTCTTAACTAAAACTAAACTAAACTAGAACTCTAACAGAAACTCTAAGCTAAAAGTCTAAGCTAAAAACTCTAAACTCTTAACTATAACTAAACTAAACTTCAACTCTAACTAAGGCTCTAAGCTAAGACTCTAAGGTAAAACTCTAAACTCTTAACTAAAACTTAACTAAACTAGAACTCTAACAGAAACACTCTAAGCTATGACTCTAAGCTAAAAACTCTAAACTCTTAACTATAACTAAACTAAACTTCAACTCTAACTAAAGCTCTAAGCTAAGACTCTAGGCTAAAACTCTAAACTCTTAACTAAAACTTAACTAAACTACAACTTTAACTAAAACTCTAAGCTATGACTATAAGCTATAACTCTAAATTCTTAACTATAACTAAACTAAACTTCAACTCTAACTAAAACTCTAAGCTATGACTCTAAGGTAAAACTCTAAACTCTTAACTAAAACTAAACTAAACTTTAACTAAAACTCTAAGCTATGACTCTAAGCTAAAACTCTAAATTCTTAACTATAACTAAACTAAACTTCAACTCTAACTAAAACTCTAAGCTAGGACTCTAAGGTAAAACTCTAAACTCTTAACTAAAACTAAACTAAACTAGAACTCTAACAAAAACTCTAAGCTAACTCTAAACTGTTAACTATAAATATAACTAAACTTCAACTCTTAACTAAAACTCTAAGTTAAGACTCTAAGCTAAAACTCTAAACTCTTAACTAAAACTAAACTAGAACTTCAACAACAACTCTAAGCTAAGACTCTAAGCTAAAACTCTAAACTCTTAACTAAAACTAAGTAAACTACAACTCTAACTAAAAACTCTAAGCTAAGACTCTAAGGTAAAACTCCAAGCTCTTAACTATAACTAAACTAAACTTGAACTCTAACGAAAACTCTAAGCTAAGACTCTAAGGTAAAACTCTAAACTCTCAACTAAATCTAAAGTAAACTAGAACTTCAACAAAGCTCTAAGCTAAGACTCTAAGATAAGACTCTAGGCTAAAACTCTAAACTCCTAACTAAAACTTAACTAAACTACTACAACTTTAACTAAAACTCTAAGCTATGATTCTAAGCTAAAACTCTAAATTCTTAACTATAACTAAACTAAACTTCAACTCTAACTAAAACTCTAAGCTAAGACTCAAAGCTAAAACTCCGAACTCTCAACTATAGCTAAACTAAACTTCAACTCTAACTAAACTCTAAGCTAAGACTCTAAGCTAAAACTCTCAACTCTTAACTATAACTAACCTTAACTTCCAACTCTAACTAAAACTCTAAGCTAAGACTCTAAGCTAAGACTCTAGGCTATAACTTTAAACTTTAACTAAAACTTAACTAAACTACAACTTTAACTAAAACTCTCTAAGCTATGACTCTAAGCTATAACTCTAAATTCTTAACTATAACTAAACTAAACTTCAACTCTAACTAAAACTCTAAGCTAAGACTCAAAGCTAAAACTTCAAACTCTTAACTAAAACTAAACTAAACTAGAACTCTAACAAAAACTCTAAGCTAAGACTCTAAGGTAAAACTCTAAACTCTTAACTAAAACTAAACTAAACTAGAACTCTAACAAAAACTCTACGCTAAGACTCTAAGGTAAAACTCTAAACTCTTAACTAAAACTAAACTAAACTTCAACTCTAACTAAAACTCTAAGCTAAGACTCAAAGCTAAAACTTCAAACTCTTAACTAAAACTAAACTAAACTAGAACTCTAACAAAAACTCTAAGCTAAGACTCTAAGGTAAAACTCTAAATTCTTAACTATAACTAAACTAAACTTCAACTCTAACTAAAACTCTAAGTTAAGACTCTAAGCTAAAACTCTAAACTCTTAACTATTACTAGACTAAACTTCAACTCTAACTAAAACTCTAAGCTAAAACTCTAGGCTAAAACTCTAAACTCTAACTAAAACTAAACTAAACTAGAACTTCAACATAAACTCTAAGCTAATACTCTAAGGTAAAACTCTAAACTCTTAACTATAACAAAAACTAAACTAAACTTCAACTCTAACTAAAACTCTAAGCTAAGACTCTAAGGTAAAACTCTAAACTCTTAACTAAAACTAAAGTAAACTAGAACTCTAACAAAAACTCTAAGCTAAGACTCTAAGGTAAAACTCTAAACTCTTAACTAAAACTAAACTAAGCTAGAACTTCAACAAAAACTCTAAGCTAAGACTCTAAGCTAAGACTCTTGGCTAAAACTCTAAACTCTTAACTAAAACTACAACTTTAACTAAAACTCTAAGTTAAGACTCTAAGCTAAAACTCTAAACTCTTAACTATTACTAAACTAAACTTCAACTCTAACTAAAACTCTAAGCTAAAACTCTAAACTCTTAACTAAAACTAAACTAAACTAGAACTTCAACAAAAAACTCTAAGCTAAGACTCTAAGCTAAAAACTAAACTCTTAACTATTACTAAACTAAACTAGAACTCTAACAAAAACTCTAAGCTAAGACTCTAAGCTAAAACTCTAAACTCTTAACTAAAAACTAAAGTAAACTTCAACTCTAACTAAAACTCTAAGCTAAGACTCTAAGGTAAAACTCTAAACTCTTAACTAAAACTAAACTGAACTTTAACTCTACCTAAAACTCTAAGCTAAGACTCTAAGCTAAAAACTCTTAACTAAAACTAAACTAAACCAGAACTCTAACAAAAACTCTAAGCTAAGACTCTAAGCTAAAAACTCTAAACTGTTAACTAAAACTAAACTAAAGTAGAACTCTAACAAAAACTCTAAGCTAAGACTCTAAGCTAAAACTCTAAACTCTTAACTAAAACTAAAGTAAACTTCAGCTCTAAATAAAACTAAGCTAAGACTCTAGGCTAAAACTTTATGCCAATGGGTTAAAGAAAAAACCGGAAAAATGTTGGATAATTTCTAAGTCTAAGAAATTCAGTCCGAAAAAACTTAAAAAAATTCAATAAGCGACGGAGGAATGGAGTGCCTCGGTGGGGCTTAGGGGGCCTTTGGGGTCTCGTGGGCCCTTTGGGGACACGGGGGACCTTTGGGGGCCGGGGGCTTCCTTCCGGGTAGGGGTAGGGGGATCGGGGCCCTTTGGGGTTGAGGTAGAGGACCTCACAACACTGTTCAAATAGTATTTGTGTATTATAACGACCACAGAGTTTCACCCTCAAATCCTCTTCTAAATCGTCTTCTAAAATGATCTTCTAAAATGCCTCAAACGGTCTCGCTTAAATCATCTTCTAAAATGTCTGAAAACGGTTTCGCCCAAATAATCTCTAAACGTAATTTCTGCGTGTTCCTTTTGTTTTGACATCCCTGCGCTGTCACATTTGAAATTCTTAGGAAACCCTTTCCCGCGTTAATCTCTTCATCTCTAAGATCAAAACATTCGCCCGGAGACAATTCTCCTGGACGATCACCAACAAATCAATCGACCTTGACATCATCCGTCAGACATTAATAAACTTTGCCCGGAGACAATTATCATGGACTAACATCAACAAATCAATTTTTCGGAAATCCATTTCCCCTAGGGAGTCTATGCCCATATATGGAGCCCCGTTCGGACTGACAGCAAATGTGTTCTCCCTAGGGATTCTATGCCCATATATGGAGTCCCTTCACGAGTCAATAACATTGTCTATGCGGTTAGGTACCGTTAGACCAAATTGTAGATGGCAGCACGGTGTTCTCGTGGGACCTCCTGAGGGGGTTCTACTTATATATATATATATATATATATATATATATATATATATATATATATATATATATATATATATATATATATATATATATATATATATATATATATATATATATATATATATATATATATATATATATATATATATATATATATATATATATATATATATAATATATATATATATATGTTATATATATATATATATATATATATATATATATATATATATATATATATATATATATATATATATATATATATATATATATATATATATATATATATATATATATATATATATATATATATACATATATATATGTATGTATATCTATATATTGATTTTCATTGTCACTTGTCTCTTATCCAAGGCTGTTGCTCCAGTGAAGCAGCAGGCTGATTTACATTATCCTACACATTTTCATATTTTCATGTAACCTTTGGCATAGTTTTTTTGTGTCTCGCAATATTTCTTCCAATATCTCTGCTGTCACATATCTTCTAGCCACATATTTCTTTGTTCTTCACTTTAATTTTTGATTCGTCCTGATTCCAATTGTCGTGTGTCTTGTAACCGTAACCGCATTTTTTGTACTTCACTTTTTTTTTTTGCCTCGTTATAAGTCTCGCTGCCGCTTATCTTTTAACCGCATATTTCTTTGTCCTTCAATTTTGTTCATCTTTACTTCAGAATTTTTTTCAGTGACCGCATATAATTTTTTCTTCACTTTCGTTTTTGACTCGTTGGAATTTCTACTGCCGCTTATCTTTTAACCACGCATTTCTTTATATTTCAGTTTCGTTTTTGAGTCGTTGTAATTTTTTGCTGCCGCTTAACTATTAACGCATATTTCTTTGTTCTTCACTTTCGTTTTCGACTCATAATTGTCTTTTTCGCCAATATTCTAACCACATTGTTTTTTCTCATTTTCGTTTATCAATACATCAGATAATTTTTTAATGCCCTTTGCCTTAGCTGCTTGGTATAGTCTTGTCACATTTGATGGTCTAGGATGTTCATTTTCACCGACTGCGAATTTACGTTTTTGAAGGTCGTCCTCTTGATCCTGTCTTATTTGATGCTCTAGTTTGTTCTTTTTGAGCAATAGTTAATTTATGTTTATGTCCTCGAGATATTATCAAACTGCTGGAAATGTCTTTTGTAAATAGAATCATTACATTTTCATATTTATACTTAGCCATGTTTTTTTTTGTATTTTTACATGCGCCATAGATACTAAAAATGAAAGGACAGCTCCTGAGGCGGAAATGACGTGTTTGTGCTTTTGAAATATGTTCATAAATTTGACGTTACTCATATGAATTCTTTTTTGAAATTAGGGCTCTTAAAGAATTTTCTCAAACTTGTGAGCCTATCTAGATGGGTTTTTACGGGCCAAAACATCCCGTGGTGCCAATTTTAAAACAAAAATATGGAGTAGTTGTGGAGGAAAATTTACACATACATACATGCATAGACAAATAAATAAATGAATACACAATTATTTCTCGATTACAAAATACAAAAACACTTATTGAATATAAGTTTACATCACCGAATATGAACACATGGATTACATATTTCTAAGTTTTGTTCCGTAAATTGTACTAAAACTGTCTGAAAACCTAATTTCCTTGCGTCTTCACTTACAATCGGCATAATTGCTGAACCATTGAATCTATTCCTGATTCATTGTTGATATTAAGCAAAAAGAAGTTTTTTTTCATCCGGAAGTTAGGAGCAAACATTAAAACTTAAGGCGAACAGATATTATTACGTTTAATTTATTAGGGGGGGGGGGGTGGGTGCCACCTCCTCAACACCTTGCTCTTTCACACTTAAGTTTTTAGTACTTTTAAAAGAGCTTCTTGTTGTTTTAATTAAACGACTCTTGTGTTTCAGGTGACTTTTTTTTGAAATTTTGGACAAGGAGGTGGATAAAGGAGGATACCTTTATCCTGATAACACCCCCTTCCATATACATAATAATTTCTGTTCGTTTTATGTTCTAATTTTGCTCCTTACTTTCAGTTGAAAAATTTTTTTTTTACTTTCTTTTTTTGAATTTCTGATCGTGTTTCAAATAATGCCAGAAAATCTGGCTAAATCTACACGGAAAAATCCCCTCCCCACGGAAATATCTTTTAGACAATTCAATCCCGGTGAAAATCATCCCAGCAGAAAATTCTCTCTCCCCCCCCCACCCCACCCTAAAATGTATGCGTAGCCTACTTCCCAGTAACAAATACTATACGGAAACAATTGGAAAAATTTATAACTTAAAGACCTTTCCCCAGGGGCTGTGGGGGTCATGTTAGCTGCAAAGGATAATTATTGGGTCTTTCAACTATGCTGAAGAAAATGGCTCTCTCAAATATTGAATCGCCGGTTTTGGAAAAAAGGGGCGTGGGAGGGGCCTAGTTGCTCTTCAATCTTCTTGGTACCTTAAAAAGGGCACTAGAACTTTTAATTTCCGTTCAAACGAGCTCTCTCCCGACGTTCTAGGACCACTGGGTCGATCCGATCACCCCTGGGGCAAAACAAAAAAAAACAAACCAACACGCATCTGTGATCATTCTTCTGATAAGAAAAAAAACACAAAATTCCACATTTTTTCAGATAGAAGCTTGAAACGGAAAGGCGTCATAACATCCAAACGTCAGGACATCCAACGTCATAACATCCATGAAATCCGTCATGACATCGACAAAAAAATCCGTCAGAACCACCAACCGTCACAACATCCAAAATTTTAAAACTTTAGTTTTTTGGGTTTAGGGTGGAAAAGGTACCTAGGTTAGGTTACGTATTTAATATATGCTATGCTTTACCCCACACCCCCTGATGTGCAAATATATAGCCGAAATTTGTTTCTAAACTATTTTATACTAATTACTATTATATAAACTTACAAATTTTTTTGGATGTTGTGACGGTTGGTGGTTCTGACGGATTTTCCTTTTGGAAATTGATCCTCTCAATGATCTCTTTTAGCCTGGAAAATGATCCTCTCCAGGGGCAACAGTTACATGAATTGTAAAGAATATTTCACAATTTCGAAAAAGAATATTCTGTCCATTTTGGTGACAGGGTGTGGCCCATTTGAACATGGGGCGTGATCGGGCCCAGTTGTTCCTATAGCCCATTATCCGGCTCTGTTTACTTGTTCATGTGAAGGCCCTTTGTCAAACTAAAAAATCATAAAGAAGAGATTATAGGCCGCTTGCTTTTGTTGTTGCATTTTAATGGGGGTATCAACGATAGACGAGCGTCTTTAGACTTGCTGTGAAATCGCGAACTTTTCCGTATTCTTGCTTTTCTTGTATTTCCATAAAAATTATCTTAATGTTTATATGTCCATATGCCTCCAAGAGGTTGTATTTGCTCCAACATACGTTCGTTAGTACGCGTATGCATTGATTTATTCGTTTACGAACTTGTCCTATGTTGTATAGGTATCTAATGAATTAGCTTCTCTTAATTCTCTTTGTATGTTACTATATTTTCGTAGTAAATTTATTATGGAAAGGCGGATTAGTCTTCTTAGTTACTTATCAGGATTATACTGAGGGGCGCCAAAACACATAACCGCAAACACAGGCACAAGTCAACACACAAACACACATAGAATTACCAATTATATACTTTTTGTATGATGCAAGCTCTATAAGAATCATCTTGCAAGAATCTCTTTGGAATTGGAGGGTGGTAAATCCCAAAAAAGTGAAAAACCAGGCTGGCTAAATTAAAAATATTGGATACAATTAGAAAATTCGTCAGCACTATATTTCTAAGTGTTAGGAGTTCCTTTTGAAAAGTGAAAAAATTGGTGTAGAAACTTCAAAGTTTCCACCCACCGTCTCCCCCCCCCCCTCATGTCCTTCCTAAAAAAAAGCAATCGGAAACGGTAAATTCTGTATTTCTTATTTATCGACTTGCAAAATATGAAATGCGTTTTTACTTAGTTTGATTAAATGTTAAAGTACTGACACATACAAGGAGCGGAAGAGGGGGTCCATAGTAACCTTGATCCCTAGTAATCTAAAGATTTTTGAATTTTTCGAACAATTTCTTCCTTTTTAATTTGATTCCTATTGTGTGCAAAGACTAATTATGTTTCTGTCAACAGTCTCATAAAAGGGTTTGTTATCGAAGATATAAGCAGTGGCGTTACCTAGATTCGTAAGATCTGTTTTGAAAATTGAGCGGGAACAATAAAGACAATTGCCCTTAAAATAGTAAAGTTAATTTTACTAGGCCAAAGGGATTTGAAAAAAAGCTACTACAATTACCACCGTTGCTGCAGTTGCTTTTTCCTTTCGGATTATGGTACAAAAGCCATAGAAATGTGTTCGGTCGACCATTGGGGGATTTTATCGTTGGTTTTATGTTTTCTTTTTAACTGGCAACCGAATAAATTTAGTATTTCTTACTTCGGTTATCTTCATTCTTATGAGCGAAAATTACGTACAGTAAAAGGGTCTCGGGTGATACTTGGAAAGTAATTTTTTGTTATATCGGAGCCACGCAAGTCAAAATATATAAAAATTTAAGTAGAAAAAGACTAAAAATTAAAGAAGGTAAAAAAAGGTAAAATCCACAAAGGTCAAAAGGACAAGATAGCTTTGCAAAGTTATATCAGTTATTTAAGTATCTTATTCAGTTCTAAAGTGCTGCATGAACTAGTTCGCATTACAAATCTGTAACAATAGTCGCATCAGAAATGTATGCTGGGAAGTGGTAGGGGAGAGGCCTCACGGTCCAGACCTCCCGAAATGATGAGCTTTCCCAAAAGAATCAGTATACCTGCCTGAGCTGTAAAACTGTAATTAAAAACTCTTATAACCAGAGGCGGGCTAAAAAATGAATAAATGAATAATCTGATTTATTTAGACACAAAAATAGCGTTGAAGAAGTAAGCATTATCACGAAACTTGATTAACAATAAGACAAGAAACAAAACATATAAAGTAAATAAAAACGGTAAGACCGTAACACTAGTCAAGAAGCCAATTGATATCACTGTTATTCTCCAGTACAACAAACAGACACTATAATCCTAAAAACTTAAAACGATAGATGAATTAAATAGAAAAAAGTCAAATACAACATCCCATCTCCCACAAAAAATTGTAGGGGGGGGGGCTTCTCAAAACCTTTTAAATAACCCTTGGGATAGCTCCGGATTGTTCCAGGCGTGAGCTGTTGGACTAGAAAACTGTATTGTGTTAAAGGACGTTTATCACAATAGTAAAACTGTTTATATATATATATATATAGATATATATATATATATATATATATATATATATATATATATATATATATATATATATATAATATATATATATATATATATATAATATATATATATATATATCATGACTTTTAATATTTTTTACAGCTTTCGAAAAAGCTTATGAATACATCAAAATGGTGGTTCAAAAACAATCTGATGACGAGATTATAGAAGATATTATTTAATTCTAAGTATACTCTGCTAATCAATATAAGTATTTGCTACTGTGGCCACTAAGGAAATTTCTATTATTTTGCTTCTCTGGTGTGAACAAAACCCGTTTAGCGGCTATACAATAATTTACAGGGGTTGTAATGGAGCAATAAATCTCTGACAAGTAAATATCACCCCTGGGATAGAAGGACCCATTTAACTTTCAAGCTTCTGTCATTGGTGGTGTGAATCTATTACAACAGGTGATATACTGGAGAGTGAAGGGGGTCCGGAAGAATTTACGAGTCTCCAGGTGCCCGTTTTAGTGGTTGGTTACGTGCCTATGAGTGCGTTCCAGAAGAATACATTTCATCTTTTATTAAATTGTTCTCTCTTGTAGTTCAAAGGACTCTTACATAGAGTTATCTGTGCTTATGATGAGTGAGGCCCCGGGTAATGTCAGCTAAGTGATAGCTGTCAGTATAATCCATAGCAAATATATACTCTTGCCTCCTGTGTCTCCATGGAAACAAAATCTCAAGTTTCACTTTAAATCCTCGTTCATCCAAGGGCGGATCCAGGATTTTTTAGGGGGAGCGCAAAATAGGTTGATCCGATAAACTTGCGTTGGGAGCAAGTTTAATTATCGCAAACTTGCGTTAATTAAGTAAATTACACTACTTTAGACTACGTTAGGGGGGCGCCCCCCTCATCCCTCCCCTGGATCCACCACTGATTTCATCATTTCTGAAACCAAATGATGTAGCCTATCTACCTCTTTGAAGTTAATAGGTACTACGCTCTAGGTCCATTACATAGTGGGTCTTAGCCCGGTGTCATTACTGGAGGAGTCGATTTTATCTCATCTCGTTTCCTTATATCCTTTAATTTTAAACATTTTTGAAACCTTTAAGATTGAATCGATATTATTTGTTTATAATCTTACCGCAAACCCCAGGTAATTTCACGAAATTAGCTTTATTAGAAAACTCTGACTATGCTTTCCTCAATTAACCCGTTACGGCCTACTGTCCTATTTATAGGACAGCTGGTTTTAATTTTTTGTGGCTAAATTTACACAGAGAACAATTTGCTTTTAGTGATAAAGGCGTCCCTGGTGACCAAGCTATCTAGGTTAACTTTTCTAGGTCAGTTGATCATTCAATATCAGATCAGTGGCGTTATTTAAGTCACAATTAGCATAATTGCACAACGGTAGTTTTCAAAATTCGGTAAAAAAATAGTTAGAATTCCCCTAGACAGTAGTGACTTTGATAGCAGTTAGACAACTGTATATTTCACCGTATTCCTGAATAAAAACAGACCTGACAAGTAATTTCATAGTTTTACAGCTTTTTACGTTGATGTCATATTTATAGGACAGTGGGCTGTAAGGGTTACTTTTTGTACGTGAAATTTCAAGGATTACGTTTTTATTGCTGATTTCACTTGAGATTAAAAAAAAAATTTTAATGAGTCTTTGGTTGATTCTGTATTGTGACAACTTGGGGAAAACTTTATCTACGCTTTTTTTGTTTCAGTCTTAATTCTCTCTGCAATTTTTCCGAGTGTTCACCTATGCGTTTAGTTTACTTGTGATATCCATGTGTGTTTTTTCTTGTTTTCTCTTATTATTAATCCGTTTTTTCCCAAATTTGATCGGGTATAAGTAAAAGTAACAATAATAATGTGGGTTCTTTATCATCCTTCAGCTTTAGCCTATTAGTCGCCATGGAAAAAATATCTATAAAATTTCTATAAATTTTTCTTCGTCTTCCAGATTTCTGAAAATGAAGACAAGAAACCCCTGCATTTCACTTAGCGAAGCTCTAGACCTCCTAGAAGACGAAGAATTTGCATGTGAAGATATTCAGGTTGTTGTCCTGCCTCCTGATCCCGATCAAGCATCTGATGAAGATGAAGGAAATGACGACAACACGGCGGCTCCGATTGTAAATGACGTCCCGGGAACTGTTGAAGTAGATTTCAGACCAGGTCCTCTCGAAGAAGAACAATTTGAAGAAATCGACAACATCATCCTCACAGAAGAAGAGGGTGTATCAACTTCGAGAGGTGGGCCACAGAAGAGGCAGTTCAAAGCCGTGAGCCCGAAATGGAGGAAAGCAAAAAGGAACCTTTCCTTGGCGAAACTTGGGCGAGGGAGCAGCTAAGGCGCTTGAGAAAACCTGAGAAGCAATAGAAGGAAAAACATCAGTAGAGGTTTTGGCTTTGTTTCTAGACGATAAATTTTTTGACCTCATTTCTCGTGAAACGGTTAGATATGCGACGTCTAAGGGAAACTTTGACTTCACTACATCAGCTAACGAAATACGTGTGTTCGTGGGAATACTGATTTTTTTGGCGGGCTATAATAGATTGTACTCCCAAAGAGCTTATTGGTCAGTCGATGAAGATCTTGGAAGTGACCTGGTCAAGCAAGCAATGTCCAGAAATCGATTCATGAAGATAAAAGAGAACATCCACTTCGTGGACAACAATACAGTTCAAAGCCTCAAAGATCAGCGGGATTTCAAGGTGAAGCCCCTCTTCGACATAATCAACGTAAACTTTAAGCAGTTTGGAATTTTCTCTCAACATCTATCCATCGACGAAATGATTGTGAAGTATTACGGGAAACATAGCCTGAAGCAGTTCATCTGAGGCAAGCCATTCGATTCGGATATAAACTATGGGCATTATGCACTTCGGATGGCTATTGCCTTCCGTTTCATCTGTACTCAGGGAAGGAGCCTAGTGCCCCATCTCAGACTGCTAAAGAAGGCCTAGGGTCTCGAGTCGTGAAAAGACTTCTGGAAATTGTTGAAAATGGCATCAGCCACGAGGTATATTTTGACAATTTCTTTACAAGGAACTGGCTTTCGAGCGACTGGGACGGTTAGAGAAAACCCCGATTGGCAAGGTGCCCTTTCCCTTCCAACAAGGATTTTAAGAAGGAGCAACGTGGAGCATATGATTATCGGTTTGATGCAGCCAACGATATATTGGTCGTAAAATGGCAGGACAATAACGTTGTCTCTGTATCATCCAACCATCTCAGCCTAGATCCACTAAGACCGGTTGAACGAAGAGTTAAGGGACAGATGCGAAAGACGGCAGTGCAGAAGCCGCATCCACTCAGGCAATACAACCGGTACATGGGTGGAGTTGATTTAATTGACTGGCTTGTCAGCAAGTATGCTGTGTCTATTAGAGGAAAGAAATGGTATTGGCTCTATTCGTGCGTCTGTTAGACATGGCTGTCGTCAATGCTTGTACACTATTCAATATGGTGGTTGACAAAGAAAAGGAAATGACTCTTGTATATTTTAGACGGAGGTCACACGAGTCCTTTTGAAAATAAATTACGGAAGAGACCAAGGTCTTCAATGTTAGAAGGAAGACCAGTTTCTGTGCCACCAGTCAGCACCCGATATGATAGAATAGGACACTTCCTAGTGAAGCGCGAAAAGCAGCGACGATGTCAAGGCAAAAAAAACTGCAAGAAAAAACCACTGAGCTACTGTGAAAAAATGTGACGTGACCCTGTGCACTGGCTGTTTTGCATCTTACCCACACTAAGTTTTGATTTTCGTTTGGTCTTGTGTTGCATTTAATTCCGTTTTTGGTATTAAAAATATACTTGATGAAATCGTGTATACTTTGATACCACTAGAGCCCACTGTCCTATAAATAGGACAGCTTGTATCTCAGAAACTGGAAACAGGAAAAATCTATAATGCATTTTTGCTTGCTTATGTGATAAAAATAAACTGGTGAAAAGGACAACTAGAATCTCCGACATATTTTTCTTGGCCTTAACGGGTTAAAATATATCGGAATCTTATAGCCATTATTTTTATGGAAAAACTCTGTTAAAGATAAATATTAGCATATTTGGCTCCCTCCGAGGGTCTGGCCCTTTATAACCAGTCACTTCAATTTGAGAAATTAAAGCCTTGTTTTTCTTAACCGGTATGACAGTGAATTGAGTCTTTTAATTTTGCAGGGGTTCTCATTCTTTTTGTCTTTAGTGAAGCCCTGGCTACAGTTACACCCATTGACTTATACCTTTACTCAGATACATTAAATATAGGATCTCAAGACATTATCTTTTTAAGAAATTTGTTTCATTATTCTAAAGGTAACTTTTCACAAAAAGGGGGTGGGGTCTAATCGCCCAGACTAGCCTCCCTTCCCCATTGCTTACTGAAATTGTGTTAGCATTATTTCTTTTCAGTGTTTTAACATTTTATAAGTAAAACTAATGTTTCACTGGGAAGGGATAGAGGTTCTGATTCTCTTACATACAAACAACTTTAAAGAAACTATTCTATTTTACCCTTGGGAGGGAGGTAACTTCGAGAGAGAGCGTTACCTCCCTAACTGAGAGAGAGTGTTAATGTACATTTTTAAAGTTAATTTAGTTAATATTCAGAGGATTGTATCCATCCACCATCAGGTTTTATAGCATTCTCCGGGCTGTTCTGTGTATATTTTGTAATTAGTAGTAAACAAAGCAAGTCAAGTCAAGGACTCAAGAGGATGGAAAAAATACGGGAACTGTTACTAATTCGAGACTCATTTTTTTAGAGCTCCTAAAGACTGACTCCCAAAATTCAACTAGAAAATGACAACTAGATGGCTCTTATAGCCAGTTTTAGTATATATAGAAAATATTCAACCACCATCAACAACATATAGACTAAATGGGAATTAATGTAGCTTTTGAAATCAAGTGCCTAACCTAAAGTAGGCTTCAATATTTCCAAATAATGTGCATTCTGTCTGTAAAATGAAGTTTAATAAACAAAAATATCCAAAGGTTTAAACCAAATTTGTGACAATAATTCCTATCTTCATTCATCCTGTTCTCAAAACAAGTTTTAATGGTCGAGAGACAAGGCTACTAAATACTACCGTCAAAGACTATAGCCTATTCAGTGTGTGCATTATCGTTATTTAATTATTTGGGATTTTATTCCGAACCTTCAGATGTTTTTGCATAAGAATCTTGGAATGGCGTTAAATTCGCAGTGGGAGGGCTTTCAAAGTCCTTATTATTTTACTCCTCTTTTTTAATATGGGTAAAAAGATATTTATTCAGATATAGTCGATGGACAATAATGAACAATAACAGCACATTCAACTTCATACACCGCCGAAAGATTCTATGTTCAGGAATGGCTCTTTACTTTTCCTCGAAAAATTTTTTTGGATAGCACTTTTTGTAAATTAATATAATCTCAAAACTGACTAAAAAAACTGACTTGTAATATTTTCTATAATCTGTGGAATCCTAAAAACTGGTATTTTGCTGAAAACTAAACTTATTAGAGTTTTTTAGACTTTTAATTGTACACTAAAAGTTACCGATATCATGGCCGATGATAGGTCTTTAAAAGCCTTATAAATCAATCTTCGGAACTTGTCTAGAATCCGGTAACGCGAGAATTGTATTGCGAAGATCAGATAGGCATTACTCGGAAGTTCATATGAGACGCTGTAAAAAGAAAGGGTTTCTCACTCTGGGAACTATATTTAAACTTTGGTTTTTGGGTTTTAGGAGGACTAAAATTTACCTAGGTTGGGTTAGGATACGCATTCAATTAATGCTATGCTTTAACCCTCCCCCTAATGTGCAAATATATAGCCCAAATTTGTTTCTGAACTATTATTTTTTCATCCTATTTTGTTTTATTTCATTAGCATTAACGAAATTTCACTTCTCGCGTGCTTACCGGATTCTAGACAAGTACCTAATCTACTTTCTGCAGGCTAATTTTCTGCTCCTAAGAGAATGCACATAGAACAGTACGCACGTTAGCTTTACTCAGGCTCTAGATAATCTAGTTTTGGTCACACATTTTGTCACGTGTCCATTTTTGAAGAAGTTGGTCATTGTCCTTTTGTTATGCTTTGCCATAAATAGCTCTTAATATGACATTGAATATAAGGAGATGCATTTGTCCTAATTTCTTTTATTGCATTGATAATGGCCCGTAATTACAGCAGAAGTAATAAAAGTGCTTTCTTTGTTAGAGACAAGGGAGGACGATAGCAATATTGGACCTTGAAAATGAATTGACTGAATGGACCTATTACTGCTTAATCTGAGCAATAAACTCTGCTGAAAAAGAATGCTAACTGCTTTTGAATGGCTTTTTTATAATTATAAAAAAGTTCCAAGGAGAAAGCTTTTGATCTCTGAGGAAAGATGTTTTTAAATAACAGTGATTCTAATTTCATATTAACTAAATTTTTAGGTCTGGCGTTTCGGTTTAACCTTTGAAATGATACAAACAGAGTTTAAGATAATATTTATAGACAGGAGCGTAGCTCCAGCATTTTTATCGCGGGGGCAAGAGGGGGTCCACATTTGGATAATGGCGGATTCAAGATTTTTTAGGGGGGGGGGGGCGAAATATGTTGATCCGACAAACTTGCGTTAGGAACAAGTTTATTTAACGCAAATTTGCGTTTATTAAGTATAATAACACTACTTTAGACTATGTTAGGGGGGAGTGACCCTCACCCCCTGTATCCGGTACCGTATTTGGGTAATCAATGGACATGGGCTACCCTTCAGGGGAAAGCAACGGCGGTTCTGACCTCTTTAATTTGATTACACTTACAGTAAGTATTTATTATAATTATATAAGTATTACAGTAAGTAATTAACTTACTGCCAATTTTGACCTCTACTTTATTTGATAAAGATAAAATTTCAAAAAACTACAAGACGGTTATGAATTTTAGATTATTTATTTCAAATTAGCGCCCCTAAAATTTCTGCACCCGGGGCGAGTGCCCCCTCAACCCCCCTCCTTTAAAACCAGCTGTGGGGAAAGGGGCGTAGGAAAACTTGTGAAAAACACAAGCCTGGATGTGTTTTAAAGATGTCAATGTGTTAAATATAAGTCTTGAAACAGGAAACATGCCACCTAATCAATGTGGGTCAATGCTATCTTGCATTTTATATTGGATTCTAGAACCCTAAGTTGAACACCGGTTTATAGAATGTATGATGCTTTGTCTTGTGGAAATGGGGATCAGAAAAACTAGGTTTATACTACCAGAACGGTAAGTTTTAATATACGTAGTTTTAATATAGAAGAACGTGTTTCTAAGAACCTTGAGAAACACTTATAAGCGGATTTCCGCATTGTTTTAAGCAGTTCCTCTCGTGCAGTACTTCTGTAAAGTTCTTCTCTTTGGGTTGTTACAAACCATGGGTATAGACTTTGTAGAGTAAATGAATAGCTTATAATAAAGAAATTTTTCTTCGATCTCCTCTCACCTGAACCCTTGTACCCTTAGCTCTGGAAGATTCGGCTACACGCTTACCAGTACACGTATACCAATACCAGATGACTACTAAAGTAAACAGACCCATGTCACCAAGAAGGAGTAGAAGGGTTTACAAAGATGTCTGAAAATTTTGATGATTCTGTTGCAAATTTTCTCCCGTTAGTCTAAGTGAAAATCAAGTCTCTTTGTTGGAAGGGGTCATCGCAAATATGAGGCAAAACTGAGGCTGAACCATTACCATCCATTGGATTACATTCATTGATTAATTTGGTCAAAGTTGAGATGCTTTCACTGTTAGATTGTCTTCACTTTCTGTTATTATTTACTATAAGAGGACGTAGATGGGAATCAAATCCCTTCTTCTTGTTCCACTTTCCGTTGCTTTTCTAAAGTTGATTCTGAGCAAAGAAAGAAAGTAAAGAGCTCTGCCCTTGATTTATTTCTAGCCTGTTATAACTAAATAAAATTGATACAAATTATGTTTTTAATAACGTTATAAAAACACATCAAAGTCGAGAGCTGGACAAGGCTGTTTTTACGGAACTGGTTAAGCAACTGAAAGTTTGGCAATCTTACATTGCTGAGCCTACGGACACGCTTATTCTGAATTAATAATTTACAAAAGATGTAGCAGCCCAGTCATCTTTATTCAGGGACCACAAGTACATGAACTCTTCCACCTGATGGGGGGAGGGGATGTACCAAGCGGTTAAAAAGTAAATATAGCCAGTTCCTTCCCTAAGTCTTCAATAGGACATTTTCTTCAAGCGATAACGAAGAAAAGTTACTATTTAACGAAGACGTTACCCGATTAAATTCAAAAACATCACAGAATACATAAATAAACAATGCACATCCATCAAACAAAAATAAATTAAGTAGTGGACTCAGCTTTTACTAAGGCTGTCAGCAATGAGTTCCTGCAGGCGACAGTAGTGTACAGTAAACAACCTTTTGGGTGGGTTATGGTGAGTTTAACAAGCTCGGCTTTTTTGCCACCTTTACTGATAATATTAAAGTCCATATTCCCCTTCCACTTCCTTCAACTCCCACGCCCATGATAGGAGACTAAATCTCGCAGTTGAACTACGCACCATTCCAACAGCCCCGAGTATCACGTCATTCAGTTGCATGTCATTTAAAATGACGCATTAGCAAATCAAAAGGTGGACTGTTTAAATTCCCTTTGTTGGGATCTTATTGAGGAAAATTAAAACCCCCTCACGGAACAACAATAAAAAAATAATTTTTTGGCATGAACAGCAGTGATATGTCCTCTTATTTTTTTTCGTCGCTATTGAGTCACTGGAACATCATAGAGAGCTGTTTAACTACTCAAAAAAGCTATTCCTGATGTTTTATCTTTTTTTAACATATTTTCGATAAAGCCGTCATAAAGTGCCACATGGAGCACTAAAATCGCAGCTAGGGTGACCCCCACCCCCCAGCCTCCTGGGAAAGGGCTGTGAGTTTATGCAAGTTGATTATTATTACTTTGATACTTAGTTTACGTTGATACTTTGTTTGAATTTGATGCTAGTTTTGATACTTTGATGTTTAAAAAAAAAATGAAATAGGGGAATTTTGAAAAACTTGAAACTTTGGCAATCAAAAAACGAACAGAAACTAATTTAAAAAAAAAATCTGAAAAAGATGTTTTTCGAACAAAATTAAAGGCCATATTTAACTTAAGATCAGTAGAAATAAAAAGCCTATAATAATTCGAACTCAAAACAGCCAGAAATTACTATTAAAGAATAAATTAAACATAAAACGAACAGAAATTAAACAAACAATTTTAGCAAACAAACATACAAAAGGTACCATATAAACTAATAATTAAATCTCAAAGTAAGTAAAACCTAAATTAAATGTGAAAATCAAACTTAAAACATACAATGAATATTCTACATAAATAAAATAAAACCCAATAATAAATAAAACCCATAACGAACATAAATTAAATAAACAATCAAAGCAAAAAAAATCATACAACGGGAGCTAATATAAATGAATAAATAAATCTTACAACGAGTTAAGCATGGCAAATTAAGCTTAAAACCAACAAAAATTACTACAAACAAGAGTTTGGCTTCTGTCCCCTTCCCTGACTGTAAAAGTATAAGGCCTACAGTGTCGTTGGCGCTTTACTGAAAAATATGTGTTTTTGAATAGTCGTGGAAACAACTAATAAAACTAAACTGAATATTTGATATATAATGATATTAATCGCTGAAAGCTCATCAGCTCAAGATTTTATTTCACTATTATTTTCAATGTTGTAATTAGTACAAAAGAAAATATTGTAACATAATTTGTTCTAATAAACCGCCAAATACGGAGTGGGCTTTAGACTTTTACAGTTAGGGCAACGGGGCAGTAGGAAAAAAAAAAACAAGTTGAAATTTTACTTGTTTTAAGATTTATTTATTTATTTATAAGGTACCTGTTGTATGTTTGTTTGCTATGATTGTTTATTTAATTTCTGTTCGTTTTGAGTTTCACGTATTCTTTAATAGTAGTTTCTGGTCGTTTTGGGTTTCGAATTATCATAGTTTTATTTCCGCTGATCTTAAGTTTAGTATGGTCCTTACTTCTCTTGGAAAACTTCTTTTTCAGAAAGTTTATTGCCCCAAGGGCTGTGGGAGGGAGATATTGACATTCCCAAAGGCATAGTTATAGAACCATTCAACTTCGCTTAACATAATGGTTATTTCAAAATTTTGTCGGATTTTTTTTTTGGGGGGGAAGGGGGAGAGTGAGGGGGGCTGGTTGTCCAATCACTTTTGAATCTTTAAAAGGACACTAGAATTTTCGATTTCCAATCGAATGAGCTCCTTTCCAAGTTTCTACAACAAATCCTTTCATACGAAGTGCCTTGGTAAAATAATATATAGAGCCCACTTCACTCTTTACTTAGGCATCACTATTGTGCTGTCTATGATCAAACCTTGTCTGGCCAGAAAGGTTCAACGAGTGTATTCAGATAATCCGAAAACAAATAAAAGCTAATTGCTTGTTTATTTCTAAATCTATAGCTTCAATAGCTATGATATAGCATTCATGGCACAAAATATTCTTTTCGGAATCTGAATATCTTCAGCTACAACCAACTAGGAACCAGCTTGTTAGATTTATAGAAATGCAAGCAAAGGGAGTCGTTATTGGGATAATATCGTTATTTCATTCTGAGGCAATAAATGGAGCGAATTTTCCCAATTTCGCGGTACACTGACCATCTGCTTCCCTTCAATTACATTTTTCCAGAAAGTAATACATTAGATTGGGGCTTAAGGACGATCAAAGGAATCAATAAACTTATAGTTTTAAAGGATTGTGTTATAGGTTTTATAAAATACCGTCCAAATTGTGTCTATTATTTATTAAAGTACTAGTCATGACCATAACCAACAGAAAAGCTTGATTTTTTTTTCTTTGTCTTTAAGTACCTAATGATTTTAGGAAAACCTTAATTAGACAACTGCATAAGAAAAGTAATAAGAGTGAGTGCGGTAAATTATCGAGGCATTAGTCTGGTCTCTGTAGGTAGCAAATTACTGAGTAGTATGATACTTTTTAGACTGAGTGACAAAGTTTTAAGAGAAGAACTGTGCGGTCCTAGAAAGGTAGAGGATGTGTGTTAATAATTGAAAAGTGCTTGAGTTGTCAAACGCCTTTGGTCCTCCGTTTTTATAGATTATGAGCAAGCGTTCGATTCTGTTGATAGAAGAGCTCTCCTGGACTTAGATTATGCTGATGATTTAAGCTTCCTAAATGAAAGTGTGAGCATAATGAATGAACTTTCAGAGGTTTTGCGAGTTCAAGGTGCTAGAATGGGTTTGAAAATTAATCTTAAGAAGACTAAGTCACTAAGGCTAGGAATAAGTAAAGGCGACGGTGGGTAACGAAAAGATTGATCAGGTGGGTAGCTTCACTTGCCTTGGTTGTATTATTAGTAAAGACGGTGGGAGCAGTGAAGATGTTAAAAGTAGAATAGCCAAGGCTCAGGGTGTTTTTTCACAGTTAAAAAAAGCTTGGAAGAATAGTAAGATAAGTCTGAAACCCAAGATTAGAATATTAGAATCTACAGTGATGACAGTGGTCAAATATGGCTCTGAAGCATGAGCGCTCCAAAACGGATGAAGATTTGCTAAATGTATTCCAGAGAAATTGCCTACGGATTGTTCTGGGTACCCGGCTGACTGACCATATTTCAAACAGTAGGCTGTACGAAAAATGTGGTTCAATTCCGTTTTTCTAGGGCTATAATGAAAGAAAGGTTTAGATGGCTAGGGTACGTTTAGTGGATGAAGGATGACAGATTGCCAAAGATCTTCCTTTTTGGCCAACCGTCTAGGAATAAACGGAAAGCAGGTCGTCCTCGTCTGGGTTGGGAGGGCGTCATAAATAAAGATTTAAAAGAAATGGGAACTTCATGGGAGGGTGTAAAAAAGGGAGGCTCTGAATATATTGGGATGGAGGAGCAACGTGCGTAGCTGTGTTTTGGCCTCAGGGGCTGGCTTGGCGCTGCGGTGAGTTGCTAGTAGTAGTAGTAGTAGCTCTTCCAAAATAAGCCTCAGTTTTCCAAAGCAAGCATTTGAATGGGACTGGCCGTTTACTGCTACACGAGCACAAGTGATGAAAATTACAGACAGACTTTTCTATTGGCTGACCGCCTATTTATTTATTTCTATTTATTTTGCTTAGTTATTCGAAAATCACTGTGTGCCTTTTTTCAGACTACTGAATCTCATTTGCTTCTCATTGCTTGTGCTATCTTCATAAAAACTGAAACCTCAACAACGTTTGTAGAAACTGCCACCACTAGTACTACTGACAGCTCACTGTACCACCAATTTGCCATTGGCCAAAACAGCTGCGCAAGCTCCTTCCCTAACCCTACCTGTTCAGAGCTTCGCTCTTTAGAGCTTCCCATTAAGTTTCAGTTTCGCTTAAATCCTTTCTTATGACATTTTCCCAGCCTGGGGACCACTGTGGCCCCAATAGGTTGTTTGGTTCCAGATGGGCTGCCAAAAAACATCCGTCATCCATAACATGAGACACATAGTGCTTTTTTTCATTATAGCCCAGGAATGATATAGTGGGCCAAATTTTCCTCAGAGCTTATTATATGATATGCGGTTAGTCTATTTATTGTTTAGTTATTCGAAAATCACTGTGTGCCTTTTTTCAGACTACTGAATCTCATTTGCTTCTCATTGATTGTGCTATCTTCATAAAAACTGAAACCTCAACAACGTTTGTAGAAAACTGCCACCACTAGTACTACTGACAGCTCACTGTACCACCAATTTGCCATTGCCAAAAACAGCTGCGCTAGCTCCTTCCCTAACCCTATCTGTTCAGAGCTTCGCTCTTTAGAGCTTCCCATTAAGTTTCAGTTTCGCTTAAATCCTTTCTTATGACATTTCCCAGCCCTGGGGGACCACTGTGGCCCCAATAAGTTGTTTAGTCCCAGATGGGCTGCCAAAAAAATACATTCGTCATCCATAACATGAGACACATAACGCTTTTTTTCATTATAGCCCAGGAATGAGATAGTGGGCCAAATTTTCCTCAGAGCTTATTATCTGATATGCGGTTAGTCAAACAAGTCCCAAAATTATTCTTAAATACTTTTTCTGGAAAAATTTAGTATCTCTTCCTCAGCTTTTTTAAGCTATTACGTTTCAGGGCTGTATCTAGCCACCACAGCATAAATATTGAACAATAGCGAAAATTTGATTCAGAAAATGGGGACATATCAACGCGCGGAAAGAAAAATTTCTCTTTGCGTCAAATTGATAGCTTTAGTTGCTACCAAAGCATAAATATTAAAAAAGGCGAAGTCATGAAGAAAGGTGTGCGACTGATCTGTCACAAAATTTTTTAGTGCAGATTATAGGAATGTTTGCTACTGTTTAATATTTATATCGGGCTAGCCACTGTCGGAACTTGACTTCTAGAATGCGTTCTAACATCCCTATCCAACTTACCCAGTTCACCCTAACTTTCCCGGCTGTAATCTATTAGACACACAACAATAAATACTTATCCGGTAGCTATTTAATTGAAACTGTATGAACAACTACGCGAATAAAACTATTAATCACGTGTACATCACTGTAAACATAGCTTATTTACAAATCCCAGAAGAATGAGAAGATGCCAAACATTTCACAATTAATTCCCTTTTGGCTCACCGCATATTGTATTTTTTTCCATTTTGAAAGGATTGAATATTTTGTATACATATAACCTCACCGGGGTTAACAGAAGTAGTTTATCCAACAGTTAATCCAGGTCTTTCAAGTAATAATCGTTCCAACCTCCGGCGTCATTTCCGTCTCGTATAACGCTAAGAATAAGTAAACGGGCTTGGTGGATAAATAATCTGTGGATGCTCGAACGCAGTGTTAATACCCTGAGCTATATTTGAATTCTCATCTTCTAGTTCTTCCAATTTTCTTCAGCTACAAAATATCTTTTATATGAATTCTCATCTTCTAGTTCTTCCAATTTTTCTTCAGCTACAAAATATCAAAATATCGAACTGTTTATATCTTCACTACATTCGCCCTCCTTACTAATAAGACTACCTAGGCAAGTGAAATTATCCGCTCGGCTATTCTCTTTGCTATGAGCCAGCATTATCTGGTATGTAAAAATATTTGGGGCAGAGAGCCTCTCCCCCCTCACTAGACATTGTTTTTAATTGTTTTTTTTCATTTTTTTTTAACCTAGCGATGCTACTGTTTATATCCCTGCATCCCCCTTATTACAAATAAAGCTACCTAGGCAAGTGAAATTATCCACTCGGTCATTCTCTGCTATGCAGTATTATCTGGTATGTAACAATATTTCGGGCAGGCAGGCCCTCCATCCTCGCTAGACATTTTTTTTTTTTTTTTTTTAATTCAAATCGTTTTAAAATTTCATCTTGGGGTGAAGCTTCTGTTCTTTTTTGAAAAGGGTTTTCTTCATTAATTGTTTTATTTAGTTTTTCCATGTTTTTCGACAAACAACTGACTCCTTTTTTAGGTTTATTGTGAAAGTATATTCATTGGTTTGATTTTCGAATAATTTTGAAATCTAATTATGTAAAATCGATTTGGGTGTTTTTGCTTAGTGGGCAGCTTTTCCTTTGCATTGAAAAATAAGTTAACTAATCAATCTACAACCTGGACATCCACACAGAAGTCTTTAAACATCCAAAAAGTATAAACTAAGAAAAAAAAGCACCAAAACTCCAGAAGTATAACATTCTGACATCAAGCTTGCGAAAACCGACAGCGGATGAGGTATCTTTGTCGCTTTAAAATTAGATTTCAGGAATTATAAACTGCTAGTACTACTCAAAGTGTATAGTTACCCAGCACAACCAACTCCTGCAAAACTAGTTTAATTTATTTAATAAAATATAAATCTAGATGAAGACCTATATGCTTATTCGGACATAACTTGAGATTTCCTACGAAACAAATAGTTTCTATTTGCCTATTAAAAACTGTTTTAATTAATTATAAAAAATGGGATGGTTCGGTATGCGAGAGCAAAACAAACACTAGTATAAATCTTTGAACAGAAAAATGAGGTATCTTGTCGATTGGAAAATTAACTTGAGCAACGAGTACTAAAAGTTGTACTTTTACTAACCCCTGTTTTAATTTTTAGGAAAATAAACTAGATGAAGGATATGGATTTATCTTTGAAAACAAAAAATCCAATTTACGACTTTTTAGGAAAATTGCTATTTTATCTTTGGACCCAATTCAAAGCAAAAGAAAGAAAGTAAAAACATGAAAATAAACACAACTTACATTTTATTTATAGGCCTTCTCTGACATAGATTTTCCCATTGAACGACGTTTGTTTTAATTCTCTGAAGCAACCTTGAATCCCCTCTTATCAGTGTCCATACTCCTATAGCCCTTTCAAAAATACTAACTGTATTGTTAGGTGTATTAAATTTACCACTTTTCAAAAAATATTAAAAAGATATGGAATTTGTTCCGTGGCTCGAAATCCGAAATTAAATTTGGGAAAATATTCTAATAAGATTAAAGGCAGATAAAAAAATAGATGGCGTTTACTAGGCAAATATTACAACGTTGATAAACTTGTTTCTTGGCTTGAAAACCAAAATCGTCCCTACTACTCAGCTGACACGCTGACAGTTCAAAATAACCCTTTGTCCTTCAGACCACATTCTCAAGTATGAGTCCTACTGCTGGTGAACAAAAAGCTTTCAAAGTAAGTACTCTAAGCTACTTTTTAAACCTCAAAATACAAGTGACCTGATTCTATTAGGCCTACTTGTATTCCTATTAAGGAGATGCAATAGCTACTCCATGAAATAAATAATTTAAGCCTAGCTAGCCTGGTAAATTTTTACCAAATCATATTATTGACTTACGAATAAAGTGAATAGGCCTATACCTCTTGATGCCTTTTCTTATGCTCTTTCCAAAAAGCCTATAATAGGCTAATCCTTTTTGTCAGAAATGATTTTACCCCCACCCTTATATAGGCTATACCAATTCAGGGTAGCCTAGGCTATATATTTGCACATTAGGGGGGTGGGGCAAATTTTATTTCTGATGTAAATGGGAGGTAAGTTTAAACTTTACCCCCACCCCCCTAATGTGCAAATATATAGGGTAGCCTAAAAGACCAGTATCCAATTGAGCAAAATTATGTAAAAACTTTAAACCTCATATCTTGTTATCAAATTAGAGTTGAAAAGGTTTGTATAGGCCAATGAATAGCTAAAAATCCAAGCTATGCAACAACATTGTTATTATTAAAATTATTTAAGATCATTCACTGAAAATGATAGTTTATTGACTTACCTAGAAAAACCTCTTTTCGGAAATACCAATTATCCTATTTTGATGTAAATATCTTTTTAGTGTTTCAGTTTAATTCCAAATATTAATAGAAAGCTGATTGTCTTCTGATTCTAAAAATCTAACTTTTATTTCTGATATTTATCCTATAAATCACAAATATTAAAGAATTTTACCTGGATTTGTGATGACAAATTACTCCCACTAGGCTGGCTCTATTGAGAGATGATTGGGTCTTCACTTGCATTTGTGTCATACTGTAGTAAAAAAGGGGCAGTCCAAAAACCCATTGCCATTTTTCCAGAATGCCAAAGAAAAGTGGTCTTTCCCAAAAAGAGGTATTTTACCCTACCCTGAATTGGTATATATAAGGATGGGGGTGAAATTCATTTCCAACACAAAAAGATTATTATATTTAGAAAGAGCATAAAAAAAGGCATCGAGTGGTATATTCACTTTATTTGTAAGTCAATAATATGATTTGGTAAAAATTTACCACTAGCCTTTCTCAGGGGGTTTTGGATGAGACTTACTAGCAAAATTTTAGGTATCTATTGGTAGTTACACTCTCAACACATAGTAGGCTACCATTATAAAAATACCAAATAAAAGGTAGGCCTAGTACCTTTAGGCCAGGTTCCCTATTGTTTTTTGTACTTTCCTAATACCATGGCTACTTCTGACAATGCACTCAGATATAGCCTAGGCTAAACCCTAGATATATATATATATATATATATATATATATATATATATATATATATATATATATATAATATATATATATATATATATATATATATATATATATCTATATATATATATATATATATATATATATATATATATATATATATATATATATATATATATATATATATATATATATATATATATATATATATATATATATATAAAGTAAAAGGAAACACTAAAACAATTAAATTATTTGGTAAAATTTTCAGCAGCTCTCCAGAAGAAGATACACTAGAACAAACTAGAGAGGCATGTTTAGATTGCTATTTTTTTGCTCTTTTTATGGTTAAAGTTAGTATTTACAACAATTTATGCCCAGTCTGGTAAATTTGCAGTGTGCCTTATAATTTATCTAAGATAAAGTTGAAAATGTCATTGATGCCTTTTTTCTGCTGTTTAATAATTGCTTCTGGGGCTAATTGCATCTTCAGCCCCCTAAAGGGGCCCCAAAGGTGTTTTATATTAATAATGAAAGAGCATAAAAAACATCAAAGGATGTTTTCACTTTTATCCTAGCTAAATTATATGGTCCACTGCAAATTTACCATAAAATGACCCACCCTACCCCCCTTATGTGCAAATATATACCCTGAATTAGAACATACACTAAAGTGTTGACAGCAAAGTTTAAAATTGCCAAATTCAGCACTATTTTTGTTGTTGGCATTCAAAAAAAAAAACTTGAAACAGTAGGAAAAATGGTTTATATTTGAATTGCCTAATAAATGAGTTTTGAATGGGTTATAAATAAGCATTTTTGGAATATATTATTCTTGACCAACCTATTTGTAAACTAGTGATATGTTTTAAAACCACTTTTTAATAACTTTTACTACTGTTGATAACTTTTTTTATGTGGTTACAAAAATGAAATACATTTGGGGCCCCTTTAAGGGCTCAAGATGGTACTAGCCCCAGAAGCAATTCTTGAATTATGAAAGAGCACAAAAAAGGCATCAAATGACATTTTCACTTTCATCTTAGCTAAATTATAAGGCCCACTGGAAAATTTACCCCTAGTCAACCCTCTCTACAAAGGCAGATAGGTGGGCTATTTGCCTAGAGAACTGACTGGGTAGAAGGAAATGAGTTAAGAAAACAATTCTTACTTCATAATAGGCAGAATAATCATTGTTAACACATTTTACATGTAGCCTTACTATACTTTACTCCCCCCCCCCTAATGTGCAAATATAGACTATAGCCCAAATTATATATTTCCTATCTTTAGAACAGTTCAGTAAATATAGAGTAGTTCATATAATTGACCTACAAATAAAGTGAACATACCACTTGATGGCATTTTTTATGCTCTTTCTGAATATAATAATAACTTTCCTTGCAAATTCAATTCAAGCCCTTTTAGGACCCTTGGAAATAATAATTTCTTTCTTATCTTAAGAGTTAATTAAGGGATTTCAACAACTAGGATAAATGAGAGGGGATACAGAAAGGAGAGGGAGGGGCTAAAAAACCAGGAGGGGGAAGAAACAGGCTGCTTCTGTTTTTTCTCTGCGGTAAAAAAAAAACAACTGTGCTAAAAACATGCCTTTTTGTTATTCTTCTGTGTGATTATTCCTTTGTGGGTTATTTATCTTCTTTTCAAGAAAAACAGTTTTTTTTTTTTAATGATTAATTTAAAATATTAATATCAACAGGGTAAAAATATCAACAATTTTCCCACTGAATACAATAATTGGCAGCATTTCGCCAGGAGCGCCAAATGTCTCTAAAGAACTTTATTTTGTGACTCTGTCAAACAATGGATACAACAGGTGATATTGTAATTACTAGGCCTGAGGAAATGTCATGTAGTGATGGCATCTCAAATCATGCTATTGAAAAAAAATTAAGAAATTTAATGATGACATAAACAGAAACGAACAGGGGTGCAACAGAAACGAAAGAAAAACACAAAAAATATCAAATTGATATCTACTCCCTTATGATTTCTGGGAATATTTCTGGTGTACGCTGTTGCTATGAAAGTAAAGAGTAACATTAAACTCCAAAATGAGCAGAATTTATTCCGTATTAGGAGGGGGCTTTTGTCCTCCACCCTCTTCTACCTCTTCGTGAGTTGGGCCCCTGTATTTCAGAACTCATACATATGTTCAGAGAAGACTGTTTGAAGTGGTTTGGACTTAAACGTTTTTTTTTTGCAGGGTCTGACAAGCTCAGAGATAATAAAAAAATTAAAACTTAAAAACGAACATAAATTATTACGTATATGAGAAGAGTTGCCTCTCCTCAACACCTCGCTCTTTGCACTAAAGCTTTTTCAGTAATTTAGTACTTATTAAGCGACACTTGTGTTTCCAGAGTCTTACAGAATTGGGACAAAATTGAAACTTTAGCGTAAACAGCGAGGAGGAGCTGAGGAGGGAAAACCCCCCTCATATACTTAATCGTTTCTTTTCGTTTAAGTTTTAATGTGTCTCCTTACCTTCAGTTGAAAAACTTGTTTTTCTTATTTCATTTCTGATTGTTTTTTAATAATGCCAGGAAATCTGGCTCCACTTCCTTGGAATAATCCCCCTCTCCCAACGAACATATCCTTCTAGACAATCCAATCCGGTCGGAAAATTTACCCGGACAATTACCCTTAATATCTCCACGCGTAAAATTGAGTAGGAAAAGAGCAAGGCGTATAAAAAGGAATTTGGTATGGGAAATCTCGCAAATTGGACAAGTGTAAATTTTTCCCTGAAAAGTTCACCCCTGCAAACTTCCCTCCCCACAGAGAACATACCCGCGAAATTCCCCCCCCCCCTCACCCTAAAAATGTATGGATATTTACCAATAACAAATACTATACGTAAACAATGGGCAACCTTCATAAAATAAAGACATTTTCACAGGGGCTGTGGGGGTTATGTTATCTCCAAGGCATAGTTATTGGGCCTGTCAACTATGCTGAACAAAATGATTATCTCAAAATTTTATCGGGCAATTTTGGTAAATTTCTGGGGGGGGAGGGCGCCCATTTTTCTGTGCAGCTCGGTAGCTTCAATATATAATTTAGCTGCGCATACAGAGGACTGCTTCGATTCTGCTCCTGCTGATTTTTCAGGTTTTTCCAATTAACTTCATAATTTTCTTGGGATTTTATAATTACCTCAAACATTTCCTATATTTTTCGTTGAAAAACCGTATTTTTTTTTTTTTACTGAATCCGATCCCAACCATCTCTAAAAAAAAATTTATTCACTTCCTCATCAAAAAGTAGGTCAAGCTAAGAATATTTTTTTTAATTTGGAGTGTCAATTTCCCTTTCAAAAATTATGTTAATCCATGAAAAAGTAATTACATTCAATTTCTTTTTATTTATGACAGTTCGTAGAGCCTTTAAAAAAATGTCCAAATGCTGGTTGTTTTTGACTAGCAACCGCATATTTTAAAACATAATGGAAGAGAAATTTACAGGAAAAATAACGAACTAAGAAATAGAAAAAACAACATTTCCTTTTCTATTTCAATTAAAATAACCTGATTTAGGTTTTGAAACATAGAAATCTGGTCAAAACCACCTCGAATATCCGAGCTCAAGGCAAGTTAAAACATTCAATTATTATAAGTTGGGGCTACTCAAAACTGAAAGTTATAGCGATGGAGGGGCACAGGCAGTTTTAAGTGGGCAGAGGGGGCCCTTGTCCCAGGCACAAGAATTTTAGGGGTGTAATGTTTTAAATAAATAAGTTGACATTTATTTAATTGTGTGATTTTTGAAATGTTATTTTCTAACAGTTCATGTTTCTACTGATTCCAAACATATAAGATTCATCAAAATTTAGTGTTACCCATCAACGGCTCGAACCAAAGAAAATGTGCCTGATTTAAGAGAAAGGGAGGAATCACCCCCCTGAACAAAATCTTAAAGAAAATCACACCATGAGATTCAACGTATCAGAGAACCCTATAGTAGCGATTTCAAGCTCCTATTTGTAAACATGTGGAATTTGGTATTTTTTTGGGAGAAGAAAGGAGAAGGTATTTTTTGGGAATGCTTGTTTATTTGTTTTTTTCCTAGTGGTTATCGTATCGATCCAGTTGTGCTGGAACTTCGGGAAAGGGCTCATTCAAACGGAAACAAAAAAAGTTTAGTGCCCTTTTTGAGTGACCAAAAATATTTGAGGGGAACTAGGCCCCCTCCCATATCCCTTCTTTCCTAAAAATCGTCCAATCAAAATTTTGAGATAGTGATTTTGTTCAACATAGTTAAAAGGCCAAACAATTATGCGTTTTAAGATAACAAAGGCCCCTAGAGCGCTAGGGAAAGGTATTTAACATATGGAATTTCCAAAAATTTACACTTTAAACATAGTTTTAAGCGAAAAAAAATACGCAATGTATATTTTATTGAGAAGTATACATACATTTTCCAGGGGAAGGGAATTTGCCAAAATTCCTTTACGAAATTATTTTTATTTGTCTTATTTCTCTTTGCCAACTCAATTTTGTGTGTGAATATGTTAAGGGTAATTGTCCCGAGGTAAATTTTCACCGATATTGAATTGTCGTCAAGATCTTTCCGTTGGGTGGAGGGATTTTTTTCGTGAAGGTGGAGCCAGATTTCCTGGCATCATTTAAAAAGCGATCAAAAATAAAATAAAAAGTTTTTTCAACTGAAAGTAAGAAGCAACATAAAAACTTAAAAAGAACTGAAATTATTACGTATACGAGGGCGACTGCCCCCTCTTCAACAGTTCTCTTTATTCTGGAGTTTGAATTATGTCCCAATTCTTTGAGAATGATCCCTGAAACACAAGGGCCACTTGATTAAAACAGAAGCCTATCTAAAAGGGTTCCAGGTGTTTACTCCCCCTGGAAAATATCCCCTCCCCGGAAAACACCCTCCGTGGAAAATACATCCCCGCTGAAAGAAAATTTCTCCCTACTGAAAATTGTCGCAGACAATCCCCCCCCCCCCTGCAGAAAACTCCACCGCAAAAAGTGTTCGTTGTTTTTCCCAATCGACAAATTACAAAAACTTAAAAAGGCAGTTCGCCCCCTAGATTTGAGAAAATTGCTTTTTTTAATATTTTTACTAAAAATACCATTTTTATTTTTCCATTTGGAAAAAACAACAAAATTCCAACTCTCTCAGATTTTGAAAAAAATATATTTTGCCCTCCACCCTCCTCTACCTTTTTGTGAATTGGGTCCCCTGCATTTGGGTCCCAAAACATTTTCTAGCTGATTTGATGCATCTATTAATTGATTTTAAAAATATTTAATATTGTTTGTTGAAAATGTCAAATGGGGAAGAAATATTTCCTGGACTTAGATTATGCTGATGATTTAAGCATCTTAGATGAAAGGTTGAGCAAAATAAAGGAGCTTTTAGAGGTTTTTAAACTTTTAGAGACTCAATATTTGAATTGAAGGAAACATCAAGTTTAACAAAGATTTAGCTGATTTGATGCACCTATTAATTACTCTTAAAAATATCCAATATTGCTTGTTGAAAATGTCTGTTTTTTCACTCAATCAATCAATCCTAACCCTCTCTAAAAACCCAAATTTTTGTTCACTTCTTCACCAAAAAGAGCTTCAAGTTAAGAATATATTTTGAATTTGGAATGTCAAATACCAATTAGAAAATTTATGTCTGAAATAATAATTTTCTTTCTTATCTTTTGGATATGAAATGGGTTAAAAAATTTGTTTCAAACTTACTGTTTCATTATAAATCCATTTTGTAAAAGTTATATAATTCATAAACATTGATTTGTCAAGATCAAGTTGAATAAAAAAGAGATTCAAACAATTCCACCATGTTTTTCTTCTTATTATGTTCGGCTTCTTAAAAACTGCCATTTCACCTATATGTTGAAAAATATCAAGCTGACAGAAGAAAAACATGGTGGATAGAAAAATGGAGAAAATTGTTTTGATTTTTTTTTTCTAACTTAATTGCAAAAAATCAGTGCTTGCATTACAGATTATACAACTTTAAATGGATTTTAATAATAATATTGTTTGTTGAAACCAATGAAAAGTTTGAAATCAATGTTTTAACCCTTTTTATACCAAAACCATAGAAAGAAATTTATCAGTTTCAAGGGTCCAAAAAGGCCTAAGTTGAATTTGCAAGAAAAGTGATTATTATATTCAGAAAGAGCATGAACAATGGCATCAAGTGGTATGTTCACTTTATTCATAGATCAATTATATGAACTACTGCTCCACATTTACCCTCAATTTACTTACTTCATAATAAGCAAAATAATCATAGTTAACACATTTTGCATGTAGCCCTTCTATACTTCACCCTCAACCCTCCCCCAATGTTTAAACATATAGCCCAAATTATGTATTTTCTATCTATTCTCACTATGTATCTCAGTTGTTTCAACCCATGTACCTGTAAATTGAATCAACTGTGATGAAACAAAAACTGGAAAAGTAAGTTATAGTTGGCAGAGTGCATTGAAAATATATAATTTGGGCTATATACTTGCACATTTGGGGAGGGGGGGGGGGGGGGGTTGGGGTAAAGTTTAGTGAAGCTGCATGCAAAATTTATTAACTAACTAAGAATTTTTTTTATTAACATGTTTTCTTCTCTCCAGTTAGTTCTCTAGGCAAATACCTAAAAATAGCACCATTAGATTCTCATTTTCAACAAAGAAGTCATTACCCTGACAATGCATCCTACACCCCCCCCCCCCACTGTTGACAGACAAATATTTATCCCTAATGTATCTGTTTGTTGTTCTTTCCATTGATGGATCTTTTGTAATATGGTTTCTCTGTGTAGAATCAAGATGTCCAATTTAGCCTCAGTGGTTGTGCTAAATATTGGAAAATGAATACTATTTTAAATGAGTTAAAAATGGGAATAATAATATAATAAAACACAATAGTTAGATTAATATAAATATGCTGCATATTGTAAAGTATTTCCTTGTTTCAGTTGTTTTGTTTTTTTTAGTTTGATTGCCTTTATATCCAAAGGCCATTAATCCCCCTCCCACGCTCATTTTTTCCCAAAGTCACCCGATCAAAATTTGAGATAGCCATTTTCTTCAGCATGGTCGAAAAATATAATAACTATTTCTTGAGGATGACTTAATCCCCCACAGGCCCCAGGGGAGGGATGCAAGTTATGAACTTTGCCCATTGTTTACATATAGAATTGGTTATTGGGAACTATACAGACGTTTTCAGGGGGCATTTTTCTGGTAGGGGTGGGGGGGGTGGATTGGAGGTTTTGTGGGGGAAGGGACATTGCTATGAAGGTGGCGCCGGATTTCCCAGCATTATTTAAAAAAAACGATGAGAAATTAAATAAAAAAAAGAAATTCAAACGAAAAACTTTTCAATATCAAAACTTAAAACGAACCGAAACTATTACGTATGTGATTGGATTCGCCCCCTAGTCAATACCTCGCTCTTTACGCTAAAATGTTTTTTATTACTTTCATAAGAGCTATTAATTCTAATTAACGGCAATTGTGAATAAGGGGTCATTCTCAAAGAATTGGAAAAAGTTCGAACTTTAGCGTAAAGAGCGAGGTATTGACTAGGGGGCGAACCCCCTAAAATGCGTAATAAAAATATTCAACTCTAGAAGTACGTTACGTAAGTAAATTCTTAAGTTACGTATAGTTATTACTGATAAAAACGTTCGTAAATAAGATTAAACACCTTTCGAGACAGCCATTTAGCCAAAAAAAAAGTAAAATTAATATACAATTTTCGTTTTAATTATTCATGTACTGTGAGCCAAAAATCAAAACCTGCATTAATTTAAAATTAATTTTTCTGGTAGGGCATTTTTCTGGTAGGGGTGGGGGGGGGGTGGATTGGAGGTTTCGTGGGGGAAGGGACATTGCTATGAAGGGGGCGCCGGATTTCCCAGCATTATTTAAAAAAAAACGATGAGAAATTAAATAAAAAAAGAAATTCAAACGAAAAAGTTTTCAATATCAAAACTTAAAAACGAACAGAAACTATTACGTATGTGATTGGGTTCGCCCCCTAGTCAATACCTCGCTCTTTACGCTAAAGTGTTTTTAGGACTTTCATAAGAGCTATTAATTCTAATTAACGGCCTTTGTGATTAAGGGGTCATTCTCAAAGAATGGAAAAAAATCGAACTTTAGCGTAAAGAGCGAGGTATTGACTAGGGGGCGAACCCCCTAAAATGCGTAATAAAATATTCAACTCTAGAAGTTCGTTACGTAAGTTAATTCGTAAGTTACGTATAGTTATTACTGATAAAAATGTTCGTAAATAAGATTAAACAACTTTCGAGAAAGCCATTTAGCCGGAAAAAAAAAGTAAAATTAATATACAATTTTCGTTTTAATTATTCATGTACTGTGAGCCAAAAATCAAAACCTGCATTAATTTAAAAACCTTCAGAAATTAAATAAAAAAAAGCGTTCTTTTAACTGAAAGTAAGGAGCGACATTAAAACTTAAAACGACCAGAAATTATTCTGTGTATGAAAGGTGCTGTCGGCTCGCCCTTTATGCTAAAGCTTTTATTGTTTAAAAAATAGAGTTATGAGGAAGAGTCAAACTTTAGCGTAAAGAGCGAGGCGTTGAGGCGGGGACAGCCCCTTTCATATACGGGATAATTTCTGTTCGTTTTAAGTTTTGATGTCGCTCCTTACTTTCAGTTAAAAACAAACCTTTTTTTTTATATTAATGAAAAGCTACATTGAAGTAAGCATTTCATACTCAGTTGAGATGATTAAATATAAAAATAAAATTCCTTTAATGAAATCATAGTGACAGGTAAGTATTTCGATAATTTCGGTGCAGGATTGCTTTCTTGAATTAATTTAAAAAAAAACAAGTTTTTTTTTAACTGAAAGTAAGGAGCGACATTAAAACTTAAAACGAACAGAAATTATTCCGTATATGAAAGGGGCTATCCCCTCCTCAATGCCTCACTCTTTACGCTAAAGTTTGACTGTCTCACAACTTTATTTTTCAAAACAATAAAAAACTTTAGCGTAAAGAGCGAGGCGTTGAGGAGGGGACAGCCCCTTTCATATACGGAATAATTTCTGTTCGTTTTAAGTTTTAATGTTGCTCCTTAATTTCAGTTAAAAAACTTGTTTTTTTTTTTTTAATTATTAAAGCTTAGATTAAGATAACCTGATTTTTAGATATATTTGAGGTCATTCCTCTGTAAACTGTCATAAATAAATAGAAATTTAACGTAATTAATTTTTCATAGACAGACATAAATTTCTAATTGGTATTTCACATTCCAAATTCAAAATATATTCTTAACTTGAAGCTCTTTTTGGTGAAGAAGTGAACAAAAATTTGGTTTTAGAGAGGGTTAGGATTGGATTGAGTGAAAAAACAGACATTTTCAACAAGCAATATTGGATATTTTTAAGAGTAATTAATAGGTGCATCAAATCAGCTAAATCTTTGTTAAACTTGATGTTTCCTTCAATTCAAATATTGAGTCTCTAAAAGTTTAAAAACCTCTAAAAGCTCCTTTATTTTGCTCAACCTTTCATCTAAGATGCTTAAATCATCAGCATAATCTAAGTCCAGGAAATATTTCTTCCCCATTTGACATTTTCAACAAACAATATTAAATATTTTTAAAATCAATTAATAGATGCATCAAATCAGCTAGAAAATGTTTTGGGACCCAAATGCAGGGGACCCAATTCACAAAAAGGTAGAGGAGGGTGGAGGGCAAAATATATTTTTTTCAAAATCTGAGAGAGTTGGAATTTTGTGTGTTTTTCCAAATGGAAAAATAAAAATGGTATTTTTAGTAAAAATATTAAAAAAAGCAATTTTCTCAAATCTAGGGGGCGAACTGCCTTTTTAAGTTTTGTAATTTGTCGATTGGGGAAACAAACGAACACTTTTTGCGGTGGAGTTTTCTGCAGGGGGGGGGGGGGATTGTCTGCGACAATTTTCAGTAGGGAGAAAATTTTCTTTCAGCGGGGATGTATTTTCCACGGAGGGTGTTTTCCGGGGAGGGGATATTTTCCAGGGGGAGTAAACACCTGGAACCCTTTTAGATAGGCTTCTGTTTTAATCAAGTGGCCCTTGTGTTTCAGGGATCATTCTCAAAGAATTGGGACATAATTCAAACTCCAGAATAAAGAGAACTGTTGAAGAGGGGGCAGTCGCCCTCGTATACGTAATAATTTCAGTTCTTTTTAAGTTTTTTATGTTGCTTCTTACTTTCAGTTGAAAAAACTTTTTATTTTATTTTGATCGCTTTTTAAATGATGCCAGGAAATCTGGCTCCACCTTCACGAAAAAATCCCTCCACCCAACGGAAAGATCTTGACGACAATTCAATATCGGTGAAAATTTACCTCGGGACAATTACCCTTAACATATTCACACACAAAATTGAGTTGGCAAAGAGAAATAAGACAAATAAAAAATAATTTCGTAAAGGAATTTTGGCAAATTCCCTTCCCTGGAAAATGTATGTATACTTCTCAATAAAATATACATTGCGTATTTTTTTTTTCGCTTAAAACTATGTTTAAAGTGTAAATTTTTGGAAATTCCATATGTTAAATACCTTTCCCTAGCGCTCTAGGGCCTTTGTTATCTTAAAACGCATAATTGTTTGGCCTTTTAACTATGTTGAACAAAATCACTATCTCAAAATTTTGATTGGACGATTTTTTAGGAAAGAAGGGATATGGGAGGGGGCCTAGTTCCCCTCAAATATTTTTTGGTCACTCAAAAAGGGCACTAAACTTTTTGTTTTCCGTTTGAATGAGCCCTTTCCCGAAGTTCCAGCACAACTGGATCGATACGATAACCACTAGGAAAAAAACAAATAAACAAGCATTCCCAAAAAATACCTTCTCCTTTCTTCTCCCAAAAAATACCAAATTCCACATGTTTACAAATAGGAGCTTGAAATCGCTACTATAGGGTTCTCTGATACGTTGAATCTCATGGTGTGATTTTCTTTAAGATTTTGTTCAGGGGGTGATTCCTCCCTTTCTCTTAAATCAGGCACATTTTCTTTGGTTCGAGCCGTTGATGGGTAACACTAAATTTTGATGAATCTTATATGTTTGGAATCAGTAGAAACATGAACTGTTAGAAAATAAACATTTCAAAAATCACACAATTAAATAAATGTCAACTTATTTATTTAAAACATTACACCCCTAAAATTCTTGTGCCTGGGACAAGGGCCCCCTCTGCCCACTTAAAACTGCCTGTGCCCCTCCATCGCTATAACTTTCAGTTTTGAGTAGCCCCAACTTATAATAATTGAATGTTTTAACTTGCCTTGAGCTCGGATATTCGAGGTGGTTTTGACCAGATTTCTATGTTTCAAAACCTAAATCAGGTTATTTTAATTGAAATAGAAAAGGAAATGTTGTTTTTTCTATTTCTTAGTTCGTTATTTTTCCTGTAAATTTCTCTTCCATTATGTTTTAAATATGCGGTTGCTAGTCAAAAACAACCAGCATTTGGACATTTTTTTAAAGGCTCTACGAACTGTCATAAATAAAAGAAATTGAATGTAATTACTTTTTCATGGATTAACATAATTTTTGAAAGGGAAATTGACACTCCAAATTAAAAAAAAATATTCTTAGCTTGACCTACTTTTTGATGAGGAAGTGAATAAAATTTTTTTTTAGAGATGGTTGGGATCGGATTCAGTAAAAAAAAAAAATACGGTTTCAACGAAAAATATAGGAAATGTTTGAGGTAATTATAAAATCCCAAGAAAAATTATGAAGTTAATTGGAAAAACCTGAAAATCAGCAGGAGCAGAATCGAAGCAGTCCTCTGTATGCGCAGCTAAATTATATATTGAAGCTACCGAGCTGCACAGAAAAATGGGCGCCCTCCCCCCCCCAGAAATTTACCAAAAATTGTCCGATAAAATTTTGAGATAATCATTTTGTTCAGCATAGTTGACAGGCCCAATAACTATGCCTTTGGAGATAACATAACCCCCCACAGCCCCTGTGAAAATGTCTTTATTTTATGAAGGTTGCCCATTGTTTACGTATAGTATTTGTTATTGGTAAATATCCATACATTTTTAGGGTGAGGGGGGGGGGGGAATTTCGCGGGTATGTTCTCTGTGGGGAGGGAAGTTTGCAGGGTGAACTTTTCAGGGAAAAATTTACACTTGTCCAATTTGCGAGATTTCCCATACCAAATTCCTTTTATACGCCTTGCTCTTTTCCTACTCAATTTTACGCGTGGAGATATTAAGGGTAATTGTCCGGGTAAATTTTCACCGGGATTGGATTGTCTAGAAGGATATGTTCGTTGGGAGGGGGGATTATTCCAAGGAAGTGGAGCCAGATTTCCTGGCATTATTAAAAACAATCAGAAATGAAGTAAGAAAAACAAGTTTTTCAACTGAAGGTAAGGAGACACATAAAACTTAAACGAAAAGAAACGATTAAGTATATGAGGGGGGTTTTCCCTCCTCAGCTCCTCGCTGTTTACGCTAAAGTTTCAATTTTGTCCCAATTCTGTAAGACTCTGGAAACACAAGTGTCGCTTAATAAGTACTAAATTACTGAAAAAGCTTTAGTGCAAAGAGCGAGGTGTTGAGGAGAGGCAACTCTTCTCATATACGTAATAATTTATGTTCGTTTTAAGTTTTAATTTTTTTATTATCTCTGAGCTTGTCAGACCCTGCAAAAAAAAAAACGTTTAAGTCCAAACCACTTCAAACAGTCTTCTCTGAACATATGTATGAGTTCTGAAATACAGGGGCCCAACTCACGAAGAGGTAGAAGAGGGTGGAGGACAAAAGCCCCCTCCTATACGGAATAAATTCTGCTCATTTTGGAGTTTAATGTTACTCTTTACTTTCATAGCAACAGCGTACACCAGAAATATTCCCAGAAATCATAAGGGAGTAGATATCAATTTGATATTTTGTGTTTTTCTTTCGTTTCTGTTGCACCCCTGTTCGTTTCTGTTTATGTCATCATTAATTTCTTAATTTTTTTTCAATAGCATGATTTGAGATGCCATCACTACATGACATTTCCTCAGGCCTAGTAATTACAATATCACCTGTTGTATCCATTGTTTGACAGAGTCACAAAATAAAGTTCTTTAGAGACATTTGGCGCTCCTGGCGAAATGCTGCCAATTATTGTATTCAGTGGAAAATTGTTGATATTTTTTACCCTGTTGATATTAATATTTTAAATTAATCATTAAAAAAAAAAAAACTGTTTTTCTTGAAAAGAAGAATAAATAACCCACAAAGGAATAATCACAGAAGAATAAAACAAAAGGCATGTTTTTAGCACAGTTGTTTTTTTTTACCGCAGAAAAAACAGAAGCAGCCTGTTTCTTCCCCCTCCTGGTTTTTTAGCCCCTCCCTCTCCTTTCTGTATCCCCTCTCATTTATCCTAGTTGTTGAAATCCCTTAATTAACTCTAAAAAATAAAAACAGTCCTGATGCTTAGTAACAGTTTCTGTAGCATTTGGTTTAGGCTTTGTATTTTCTTTTTGGTTCGCAATATACCAATAATATTCGTTTAATTTTTAAAAGAAAAGCAACAGAGCTAAACATATATTATTTACATAATTGAATATTATGCTGAAGTAAGCTGCTAACCTGGACAGGGTATATCCCGGAAAATAGGAAATTCGAATAGGAAGTTGGTTGGGCATAAAAAATCTTAATGGCATTATTTGACTTTATAATTAAACTAGGTCTCTGGTTACTTTTGATTAATTAAAAACCGAGGACTACAAAACTAGATAGATGGAAAAATTTTCATGGCATTGATTAAGTCAAGTTTTCATAGTGGTACATGCAACATATCTGAAAAACTGTAAACAAAAGAAAAATGGAAAACTGTATTGTAGTAAGTGTTTTATGCCAAGTTACCATGGTTAATCACATATTTAGACTAATATTCTACCAAATATAACAGTAGCCAATGACATTGCCCTAGACAGAATACAGACATACTGCTGTTAAAATTAACATATTTTTAATACTTCTTTTGAAAAGTTGTTTCATAGTGCAAATTTGTATTTTTCTAGGCCTTTACCCCCCCCCCCCCCCCCCCCCGCGGAAGATACCCCCCCTCATAAAATACCCCGTGCCCCCCCCCCCCCCCCCCCCCCCCCCCCCCCGCCCCCCCCGTGGAAAATAAGGCTTTCCAAATTTGAGAATTTTATTTGAGCTTTGTTTTTTTTATTTTCTGTAGGGGGAAGGAATTTTGGTACTTGTGTGTTATACGCCACTCCCTCAAGTTTACGCTGTGTAAAATTTGAGAATAAACCGGTTTCTTCGTCAGTTCCTTTCAGTGTCAGCGTGATACATGCCAAAGACAAGTGACAGAATAATTGGGAAATATATACTTTGGGCTATATATTTGCACATAAGAGGGGGGAAGGTAAAGTATTTGGGCAGTTTTGAAGTCAGAAGACAATTCTTAGTTCATAATATTCAGAATAACTGTACCTACCACATTTTGCATGCAGACCCGCTGTACTTTACCCCCCTCCATCCTAATGTGCAAATATATAGCCCAAATTTGTTTCTATAGTAACGAAAAAACTAACGAAAAGAAACTGGTTTGTTTCTCAAGTTTAACACATCTTAAACTTGGGTGTGAGTGACGTATAATACACAAATAGCCTACCGGAATAATACCCAAATACCGGAATTTTTCATGGAGAGTGAGCCGGATTTCCGCGTATTATTTAAAAAACGATCGGAAATAAATAAAAAAAACATTTTTTTTCTACTGAAAGTAAGGAGCAACATCAAAACTTAAAACGAAGTGGAAGGAGCAAATATATTGCTCCCTACTTTCAGCTAAAAAACTTAGTTTTTATTTTAAATTTATTTTCTGATAGTTTTAAATAATACCGGGAACTCCGGCTCTCTCTATGAAAAATTCCGGTACTTTTGTATTATACGCCACTCACTCAAGTTTACGATATGTAAAACTCGAGAACAACCGTTTCTTTGTTATTTTCCTCGTTACTTCAGGAACAAATTTGGGCTATATATTTGCACATTAGCGGGGAGGGGGTGGTGGTGGTAAAGTATAACGGGTCTGCATGCAAAATGTGTTAGGTACAATTATTCGGCATATAATGAACTAAGAATTGTTTTCTGATTTCAAACTGTCCAAATACTTACCCCCCCCCCCCCATTATTTGCAAATATACAGCCCAAATTATATATTTCCCACCTATTTTCTCACTTTTCTTTGTCTTGTCTCATGGTAAGTTGAAAGAAACTAACGAAAAAACCGGATTGTTCTCGAATTTTACTCAGCGCAAACTTGAGAAAGTGGTGCATAATACACAAGTACCCAAATTCCCCCCCCCCCTACGAAAAAAACTCAAATAAAATTTTTTAATTTTAAAATAAAATCCTAATTCTCTCAATTTTTAGATACCTCAAATAAAATCTGCCTATCCGCCCGCCTAGAGCTTCATCTAGACTTAATAAAAGGACAAGGGGTCAGTACACAATCATCAAGATAGCGATTATTATATTTGGAATGAGTGCTGTATGTGGAAGAGAATAGTGCAACTCAGTTGCTTGGAAAGCCTTATTTTCCACGGTTTTTTCGGGGGGGGGGAGGACACCGACCACCCTTTTGTATATGGTTCTGGGCTATGGATGTACACATGGGGGAGCTTTATACCTATCCCCTTTTCTGAAATCCTAAATTCTCTCAATTTTTAGATACCTAAAATAAAATCTGCCTATCCGCCCGCCTAGAGCTTCATCTAGACTTAATAAAAGAACAAGGGGTCAGTACACAATCATCAAGATAGCGATTATTATATTTGGAATGAGTGCTGTATGTGGAAGAGAATAGTGCAACTCAGTTGCTTGGCCTATGCATATTTTCCATGACATTGGAAAGTTTAAATGGGAAAAGTTTCATCCTTTAAAGCTAAAATTTTTCACTCTGTTTTTTGTTTTCCTGCTACGCTTTAGGTTAAACTGCAGGCTTGAAAACACGGGAATGCCCAAAGACCTTTATCCAATTCTTCATATATGTCCTATTTTGATATTTTGAAGGTATATATGGGACGAACGAAATTATGTAGATTCTTTATTTTAACACGACTCCTGTAATAGTATTTGTTTATTTGGCGCCTGCATTTCATTTTATAAATTATACAACTACAAAAATTTTCCACCGACAAGCGTAATTTAATAAGAAAAAATGAAAAAAAAGTTTTATATCATTGTCCCCAAATGACATCGACTATGCTTGTCTTTTAGCGTAAAGCTTATCGAATGTTCATGTCAACGATGAGATAGTTGCACGAAGCCTCTTCTCTGTATTAAATTAAATAAAAAAAACATTTTTTGGACTGAAAGTAAGGAGCGACATTAAAACTTAAAACGAACAGAAATTATTCCGTATATCAAAGGGGCTGTCCCCTCCTCAACGCCTCACTCTTTACGCTAAAGTTTTATATTGTTTTAAAAAATAAAGTTGTGTGACAGAGTCAAACTTTAGCGTAAAGAGCGAGGCGTTGAGGAGGGGACAGCCCCTTTCATATACGGAATAATTATGTTCGTTTTAAGTTTTAATGTCGCTCCTTACTTTAAGTTAAAAAAAACTTGTTTTTTTTTTATTTAGTTTCTGAACGTTTTTGAATTAATGGAGCTTTGATTTTGCTCACCGTACATGAATAATCAGAATGAAACTTGTATATTAATTTTACTTGTTTTGGCTAAATGGCTTTCTCGAAATTTTATTCTGATGTAACTTACGAATTAACTTACGTAACGAACTTTTATATTCGTATATTTTTATTTCGTATATTAGGGAGTTTACCCCTAGTCAATACCTCGCGCTTTACGCTAAAGTTCGAATTTTGTTCGGATCACAAACCCCTGAATCACAAAGGCCGGTTAATTAGAATAGATAGCTCCTTTGAAAGTACTAAAAAAAACTTTAGCGTAAAGGGCGAGGTATTGACCAGGGGGCGAACCCCTCATATACGTAATCATTTCTGTTTGTTTTAAGTTTCAATGTTGCTCCTTACTTTCAGTTGAAAAAAAACTTGTTTTTTTAATTTAATTTTTGATCGTTTTTTAAATAATGCTGGGAAATCCGGCGCCCCCTTCATAGAAATATCCCTTCCCCCAAAGAAATATCCTCTATGGAAAGAGCCTCCCCCGAAACCCCCTCCTCCGACCCCCCCCCCCCCCACCGGAAAAAATTCTCCTGAAACGTCTGTATACTTCCCATTAACCAGTACTATATGTAAACAATGGGCAAAGTTCATAAATTGCAGCCCTTCCCCCAGGAACTGTGGGGGATTAAGTAATCCTCAAAGACATATTTATTAGATTTTTGGCTATGCTGCACAAAATGGCAATCTCAAAATTTTGATTGGGTGACTTCGGGGAAAAAATGAGCGTAGGAGGGGGCCAAGTTGCCCTCCGATTTTTTTGGTCACTTAAAAAAAGAGGGCACTAGAACTTTTAATTTCCGTTCAGATGAGCCCTCTCACGATATTCTAGGACTACTGGATCGATACGATCACACCTGGGGAATTTAAAAAAAAAACAACAAAAAAAACAAATAAACACGCATCCGTGATCTTTCTTCTGACAAAAAATACAAAATTCACATTTTTGCAGATAGGAGCTTGAAACTTCTATAGTAGGGTTCTCTGATACGTTGAATCTGATGATGTGATTTTCATTGAATTTCTATGACTTTTAGGGGTTGTTTCCCCCTTTTTTTCGAAAATAAGGCAAATTTTCTCAGGCGCGTAACTTTTGATGGGTAAGACTAAACTTAATGAAACTTATATATTTGAAATCAGCATACAAATTTGATTCTATTGATATATCTAAATGCCGGTTTTTAGTTTTGGTTACTATTGAGTCGGGTTGCTCCTTACTTACAGTTCGTTACTACGAACTGTTTGACTGAACAAAATGATAGCAGAAGGTTGATTTTGATTTTCCATTCAACACTCTTCCCGAATATAATATTCACTACCAATATAGCCTTAGGCCATGTATTAGTGTTTGCTGATTTTGTTGGTTTGCATTATATTTTGTATTTACGTCTCATGAATAGTTAGTCGATGAATGCTAAATGCTAATTAAAAACTCATGAAAATCCGCAAACTTCTGTTAGAGACTATGATAATATCCAGCCTTTAGAGAGGGGGGAGGGCTGGCTCACAATCGTCATGATATTGTATATAATATTTAGAAAGGTTGCTGAATAAGAATCAAATGGTATTATTTTTTTTGCGACAGAATTCTTCCTAACTAGATTTTGTTCTTTTGGAAATCATCCAAAAAATTAGATACAAAAAAAAATAGAAAAAAAAAAGTGCATGAAATTTTCACAGAAATTACAGAAGATCTCATAATTTTAGTTTCCATTTATTAAATTGTAATTTATTTTATTATAGTCTTTATGCAATTTTAATTTAGTCTTTTATATAATTTATTATAGTTTTTTATATAATTTATTATAGTCTTTAGTTCAAAAAGGAATCTTACGCCAACACTACCAATATTTCTCAGCTAGCGTTGGGTCGTCAATTAGAGGGGGCATTACCCCTAGATTTTGAAATACACTTAATTTTTTGCATTTTCACTGAGAAAATGCGTCTTTTCTATTTTTGTGGAAAAAATTGGAAAAAAAACTCAATTACATTTTTGTGAATGATTCCACTGTACTAATGAGTATTTACCAAAGTTTCACGTCGAATTAATGGGACTAGTAAACTCAATTCAATAACATAGGCCAATTTTCACAACAAAGGAAATATTGAATGGCATATATTTGGTCCCTTAAAGCTTTCACTTTACCTTTTTTATACTTTGCTTTAGATTCTACTGTCTAGATCCCACTTTCTTGAGCTATAATAAACGGAAGGTTAACTCACAGTCCAGTAAACTTATTAAAATTGATTTTTGCAATTTGTGGCGTTCGATATGAAATTGCAATTATTGAATTGTGTCCAAAAGCCCTTATTGAATCTTATTGTAATTAATTATTTTCCTTATTGTGCTTCAGAACTCAATAAGCTGCAATTCCCCTTTTCAGATAGAAAATTATTTTCGTTTTTATCTATCAGTATAAACTTAAAATATTTTGGTTAATTTAAAAAGTTCTTGATGGGTTCGGAAGGTTTCTTGGATTTTTGTTTCAGGAAATTGGTTTTGGTGTTCAAACCGTAATTGAGGCTTACAGACTCATAGGGTATTATAAATTTTCACGTTTTTAAATCTATCAAGTAATAAAACTCTCAATAAGTTAAAATAAACATTTAATTGCAATAAATACTGTTAAACGGAAGGTTTCTTGGATTTTTGGATCAGGAAATTTTTTGGTGTTCAAACCGTAATAGTGAGGCACAGTAATTACGCCTCTTCAATAAGTTATAACATTTATTGCAGCTGTTAAACGGTTAGGATGTTTGGGCCATGTTTTACGAATGAGCTACGTTATGAGTGTTTTACGTACTATACATTAGTGATATTAAGTAAATTTGTAAATATTATCTAAAACATACGTAAATAGTATTTTAGGAGTCAATTTGACTATTTTGGGGCTTTCTGCATAATTTGGCCGGGTTTTCCGCGATTTTTTCTAAAATTTTGTGGATGCTGGGAATAAACAAAAAAAATCTGAGTATCAATGTTGCAGCAACTGCTGAAATGTAGTAAAGAATTAACCACAGCCCACAGTAACGAAAAGCTTAAATACATGTTTTAAACAAACGTTGTCTAGTGATAAAATTTTCATCTAAAGGTGATTCAGGAGTGACAACTGTTATGCAGGTTTTACTTTATTATAAAAGTTTATCGCGAGAACAGATTTTCGGTGATTTTTAAAAAGGACCTGAAACCCCTTGAAAATGGCGGTGGATCAAAAAAAAAAAAAAAAAATACGCGGCATTGGAATCGCTATCGTTGAAAATCATAAACTGGAGAACTCCCCTCATGGGTACGTGCCTGTCTGGAGTCATGGAGCACTTTAAACTAATTGACCCTGTGACCCAATTCACTGCCATTTTTTAAATTATGCTCTTTTTTTTTTTCAACGACTGGGGTTCATCTTCAGAAACCTGCGAAACCATATAGAATGTATGAATAACTAATATAAAAGAGGAGTAAATTTTACCAGCTGCAAGTTTTTGTTTTTCCCTACAAAATTTTTCTCATGGTTTTGATTAAAATTCCTTGTTATAGCCTGGCCATGGCCGCAAACTTTCGGATGCCTCCGATTTTCAATCTCGCACTAAGAAGGATGCTAAAGCACAGCTAGTCAAAGAATTGGACAAGTTGCTCCTCACCGCACCAGCACCCCACAAAGAGGTAAGGATTTCTTTTATAATTACGAAATCCTAAGGACTCGGCAATTTATAATAATTTCTGTTCGTTTTGAGTTTCGTTTAATTGTTGATAGTGATTTGTGGTAGTTTTACGCTTGGAAGATTATTTGACTTTATTTCTGCCCATTTTTGAATTAAAAGAGATCTTTACTTTTCTTTAAAAACTTATTCTGTGTAAAGTTTTTTTTTAAATAAATACAGATATATGACACCGTCATTCAGCCAGGGGTGGGCAACCACCCCCTTACTGGGATTTCTTTTATATTAGGATTTCGTAATAGCGTCAAAGAGTTCCAGCATTAATGCGATGAAACATTTTTAAGATTGCTTACGTGTTGAAATGAGTGTCGTAATTTAACGTTTTGGAACATTTTTTTTGTAAATTGGAGAAATTTTATTACGAACCAGACTAATAATACAGATGAGTTACATTAAAATTACAGGTTTCATATCACCAAACGTGGCCCAAATAACTATAGCTGGCTATTTTTAGTACTTTTTTATTGTACGGAATATCCTGGCCCAGCTTTCGGGGAGGCTTTGATCATTAAACCCTAATGTCATCTGGCGGCACAGTACTGAAGGATTCGTTGTTTGCGCTCCTTTATGTATTACCAACTTCTGCATCTAATTCCAAGGAGGGCTCTGCTGTTTCACTGGCAGTCCTATTTTGACACTCTGACCTAGTTGTACTGTAATTGAAATTCTATATTCCTCATCAGTGAATAGGCCGTTGTGTGGTGGCTATATTCCAGAAACATAGAATCCTAGCACAATGTGGCTCCAAGTAAGACCCAGCGAGTATGCTGTACAAAGTAATTGAAGGATTCATTACATTGAAACCGGAATATCCCGGCTATTCACCATTCAGTTTTATATCCCTATTGTAATGAAGATTGAACTGTAAAAACGCAGTCTAGTCCCAGTGGCTGTAGTTTGTGTGACTTCTGTGGTAGAAGGGTTAACTTGGCGATGTGACTGTCTTTTACCAGCTGTAATGCATCAATTAACTGATCCAGAAGATCGGATCTCTGTGCTTGTGACCTTGCATAGGGTCCACTGTACCATCCACTGAGCCAAAATCAAAGAAGCGGTTTATCCACTTTCATCTCCTCTGGGGATCACCAATTTTGTTGGTAAAACAAGGACTGGGGGAATTGTGTTTCCAAGAGCTGACATAGTTGCCAGAATTGTACTAATAATTGATTAATTACTAATTTAGCGGAAGTGCTCCCTCCTGCCAGCTTGTATAATCTCTGACTCAGCAACAATTTTGTGTAGCTTTGATACGACGGCCAGGGCACTTTTATCCATATTCCAAATATTTTAAGACTAAAATCTGAATTGTTCAATGACTCACTTCTGTTTTTCAACAAACGTCAAACCTGTGTCGATTGAAGTTTCGGGTCCTGAAGCGATGGGTTTCTTCAAATTTCCTTAATCTAAGTGGCGGATCTTTAGCTATACCGGTGCCATATCGAGCTATCCTAGCCTTTTGTTTGGCATCTCATCCAGCAGGGTAAAATATTCCATTCTCTTGGCATATTTGTAGGTAAGTAGGAAGCCCATAATGTAGCTTAGATACCTCAATCAGGTAAGTTTCCAACTCAGTTTCTGGTTAAATGATCAAAATCTTCTAGGCTATTTCCGCAGCTTCCCGTATTTTTTCATAAAATATCTGAAAAACTGTAGTTCAGCTATAACCATAAACAATAGATTGTATTAACGCACAAAGAAACTCTGGTTTATCTGATATAAGACGATATAATGATATACCATATTTACCGAAGATATAATACGGTATAATGGTTAATAAATACAAAAGAATGTTAATATAAAGCAAGCCAAAGCTGTGAAATCCCCAAAACTCTAAACGCTACTACGCTTCCGCTTTCTTGGGTTGGGTCTATCCATGATTTTTCGCTGATGTGGAGATTGGATCTTTAATAGTTTATTGTATTTCTGTTTTGTAAGTGACAAGCACCACATTAAAATTTGGTCGTCTTGAAATCTGGGTTTGGTCCTGGATTTTTCAATGGCACTGTGGACATGGCCTAAGTACTACTATTTGGAACACATCCAAAATGTAAATTAAGGTATGTCGACACAAATATAAACTGTAGCTTGGTGTTTGCAGTAGATAATACAGATATTCCTGGCTATACATCGTCTTAATGTCTTTTTACTATTGCACAGTCGTAAAATTCTGCAAGTATGTGCAATGATGCACTCACAACTAACCGCAAACATTTCGAAAATCTGAACAGATGTACCTAAAAAGAATTTGTTAAATCTTTCTTAACCTCTCACGTAAGCGAAGTTATTCATGGTGCAAAATACCTTTGGGAATGCTAGATGGTATTTTGTAGATGAAGACACTGTCCCAAGTTCTTTCAGTTCCACTTCATATCTGATGATCACATTATCGAAGAAAAGTTCTTACTTAAAAGAAGAAATTTCTTATGTTATTAAAAATCCAGGCCGAAATTAAGTCATTTAATGACTAATAAATTGATGTGTTACTAAGGGAGGAACTTAATCTAACTTATGAAAAATGCTGACAGAGTAATTTAACAGTCATGTATTACCTCTAAAGCTGTAAATAAAAATATAGTTTGTATTTGATTTTTGATTAGCCGACTTATAATATACCTATGTCACTTTCGACCTATAAAAAGAAAGAGATGTAAAATAGATATAAACCTGTATGTGACACATTGTTTTGATCTGTGTAAAGTGAATCAATGTTTCATTATTTTAGCAAAAAGAGAAAGAATTTGAAGGGTTTCAAAAACTGTATTCAAAATTTTTGGAAGACGATGGAGCAAAACTCCAATGGGAAAAAATTGAAAAGTTGCCTGAAGATTCGGTAAGACTTTCTGTTTTTATTCCTATCAACGCCTTTGACTTCTTTGCATCTTTTATTTGAAAAAACCCATCTTTTTCCTCCTATCTTAAAAAAATATTTATTGAGAAATATTGACAATCTTGAATAGAATATTTATCTGTATATTCTATATTTTTATTTTATCAAAATCGTTCTTGCCCCGAGACTTTTTCCAGAATGGAGATGAAAGAAAACCGCCTGCAAATAAATAGCATTAGAAATGTCAAAAACTAATATAGATTCTGTCTGATTCGAGTTTGTGTCTCTCTTTCTTTCCTTAAATTACATGCGATGGAGCGAATTATGTATGATTTCCACTTCGTCATTTAATATTGTATAAGCTCTCATAATAATAATAATTATCATACTCTTAAAAATGGAGGTTCATTGGACTTCTTTGCAAGACAAGTGATGTATTTAACTTTATGCGATAAGCTACAAATAACTTCTCCGCTCACCTATGATTTCTATACGAAAACGTGAAAAGAATTTATGAATACCTTAATTAGATTAGCGGGGGGGAAATTTCTACTTATGCTAGGAATGGAGAACACCTTGCCCGTGGGTGAAATTTCACGCGCAGGCTCACTTCAATTTACCCTTTCACCCTAGTATACTCTTCATTGCATATTACCTACATCCCTTTGGACAGTATAAATAATAAAGGTTTTCAAGTCACTCAAGGTTATCTTCAAACAGGTATTTTTACCAGAGTGTGAAAATAAATTCGTTCCGCTAGCCTTCTTCATTGTATGATTTTTTTTTTTCAGCTGTTATTCACGGCGGAACTTAGAAATATATATGGTTGCTTTTTTCATCCTAATGCCACTTTGAAATACCTGTTTTCTTATTATCTATGTTTAGGATATCTTAAGTTTTAAAGTTCCTTTCAGTTTTCTTCAGTATGATCTCTCCCAAAAATGCTCTGGCTTTTAAAACGATGTTGTATATATTTTTTTGAAGCAATATAACTTGCCCAACGTATTTTCAAATTATGAGCGTTTGACTAAATGAGATTAGCATGGCAACGTCTGGGATCCTTTTTTGTGTACTTAGTGCATAACATTTTGGGTGAAATTTAGTTGCAGTTTCTTCCATATGCAGGTTCCGGCTTGTCTCCCGCCATTTACTCGTGCCCCCAGTCATTTAAACATTTGGCTCTCAATTACTTGGACTATCTGTCTTGGCTTTTCTCTGTCTACAGTTAGCCATGTCTTGATGCAACCTACTGCCAAATACTTAATAACCTCAATTCAGACAGAGTTTGAATTGTGATATTCGTAACGAATTTCACATTCTAAAAATTAGTTGTTTTTTTTTCTTCTCCTGGAGAGCTGACTTTTTTCTAAATAAGGTGTGTATGTAAAAACTGCGATATTGATTTGCCTTGGATGATAATGGTGATTACAGAAACGCGAAGAGCCAATGTTCGTATTTTGAGCTGAAAGATATTAGGCCACAAACCACCAATACCATGATTAAACACAAAAAATAGGGAATCTTTCCCAAAAAAATGTTTTCCATGTTTTCTTTTCTACAATTCTTCCAGTGTCAGAAATAAGTTAGGTCAGGGCTAAGCTACTGTCACAGCTGACCTGTACGCAGACGTTTGGCGGGGTTGTCTTAAGAAACATGTCTCTACCTTCAAAATATCTAGATTCTTGTGATTTTCTTGGTAATTTCATATATTTTCCACATAATTAACATGTTGTTGTTTTCTCAGTTCTGCTCCCCTTTCCAAGAAAACTCCTGACTTTTTGTTTTTTGTACCTGATCACATCCCTAGACCAAGCGTATTTCTAATTGATGAATTTTATGGTGAACCTGTCACTGTTCTGATTGGTTAAATTTAAAATCAATGAAATTTGCTTGGTCTGTGGTATTTCGGATGTTCTATAGATACACCTGTTTTACCTAGCCTACTTGTTCTTGTACTGCGTCACATTTATTCCTTTATAACTAGAATATATTAATTTTATGAAGGTAAGAGACTATAAAAATTTGGAAGCTCCCAGAGACCACCAAATTACAGAGATGTTGAGGAAATTAGTCGTCGTGAAGTTGAATGGCGGTCTGGGCACATCCATGGGCTGCCAAGGTCCAAAATCTGTCATTGCAGTACGGAACGATTTAACATTTTGGATTTGACTGTTTCAACAAATTGAGGTAAGGTGAATCCTTATCTGTAAGTGAATTCAGTCGTCGAATTTCAAAATTAGTTAACTTCTTAAAAAAGACGTTAAGTTAACTTCATAGAATAGAAGACGCTGATTGTACGTTGGTGAATTTAATTACATAATGCTAATTATCTGCTGAGGATTTTAAAGACATTTTTATATACTTGTGCAGACACGTACGTGGTGGGGGGGGGGGGCACGTACTTAGTCAGTATAGTATACCAATTTAAGTTTAGACTAGAGTCTCAGCATTAAAACTACAGCTATATAAAAAGTTGGGGTCTTTGATTTTTTCATAAACTAAAGATATACAGTGAAGACATATACAGAGAGGATATAAAGATATACACTTGCAAGAAAAGGATCTATAGAGTGGCCAAGATAAAAAGAGGCCTGGTGAGAAAATGGAAGCACAGATACTTACAGAAAAGTCAATTATTAGTGTACTATGGTTTAATTTAAGAATAGTATGTAAATACAGAATTATACATAATAGCATAGTGAACATTAAATAGTCCACAGGGGATACTGGAAGTGTTCACCATGAATTTTGATGCACGTCTCAATATGCTTTCAAATACTTTTGCCAATTTATTTCTTGTAGTTTCTGCTATCGTACTGTCAATTTTCGTTTCCAACTCTTCAATCATATACGGATGACTACTGTACACAGTTAGTTTATCGCCCGATATTTTAAACGGTAATTAGACGCTGATACAAGACTAATTAAATCTTTAAAATATTCTGAATACACATTCATATCGTAAAGAATAATACTTTTGTTTGTTAAGTATTAATAACCCCTGAACGATGTCTTATTTTCTTATACTTAAATTTGGCAAATCAACAATTTCTATTTATCTTTTTCTTTACTATTGTTTTTTGTTTTTTTTTTCTATCACTGGGTACAAACTGAATATACAATTGTTTAACTCCTTAAGTTTATATTTCAGAGCCGAATGATTAAAAAAGGGATGGCTAAAAATAAAGATTTATTTCACAAACGATTAATAAAATCCAACGGAAAATCTACGACTGATTCCGATCGCTGTCTGAATCTGCCATCTTATACATCCATCTTATCACATATCTCAAAAACTCTGTAACGTTTGTTACGGAGTATACTAATGTGCTGTAATTCACAGCGCTTTTCAAAATCTTGCTCTTCCTCTCTTTCCTGTATCCCCCTCCCCCCCCATATCTGTCTTATCAACGTTGTATTACATGTAATATAATCCTTATTTGTTATTTTACGCTCGTACAATCAATTGTTTGTATTGTGTATTTTCTTTTTGTTTATTTGCTGCTTCATGGGTTTTCATTTTATCTAATTCACTCATTGTTTGAAAACGAAACATAATTTTGATTTACGATATTTTACAAATGATAAACTTTTTACTTAATCACTAGTTTCAAGGTTTAACATAATGTCATTTGTTTTCCAGTATTTAAACAAGACATACAATGCCAATGTTCCGCTAGTGCTTATGAATTCGTTCAACACGGATGAAGACACAATTAAGGTTATTCGGAAATATACAAATTTGGATATACGAATTGAAACTTTCAACCAATCTGGCTATCCAAGGATTCATAGAGAATCTCAAGCACCTATTGCCAGGAATTGCTTAATTGAAGATGACAAGAAGCGTAAAGAATTTTTATTTTTATTTACTTTATGGGATATTACTTATGATAATGCTGATTTATTGTGTATTACTTAATAAGCCTTTTACTATTCTACTGTATGACTGTTTATTATTTTACTTAATTTATGTATATATTTGCTTGTTAAAATCAAATATTGCAAAAACCCAAAGATAGTAGAAATGCCTTAAAAGCTGATGAAATTTGCCATCTTTAAAGATTAGAAAGTTGTGAAGAAACTTAAGATTTTACTTAAAATCTTTTCTTGGATTGTTTTTACTTTTATTTGCATTATACTTCCTCTTTTACAAGAGGGAAATTCCTACGAGAGCGCAAATGCTTATTAAAATGGAGATGGCGTTGTTTCACACGGTTATACTGTAAAGTGATCTATCTTTTAAGCTGTTCTGAGGCTGAATGCTCTATCAGGGTGGAGTAAAAGATGACATTTGAATCTCCAAACCGAGTCGGATGGAGGGGGAGTGTTCGCTAGTGAATCTGCCTAAAGTGCCTTATCTCTGGTTAAAAGCTGTAGCAGTTGTATTTTTTTTTTTTTTTTTTGCTTTAACAAAATTCTCTCTTTCGCTCAATTATTTCTCATTGGGGCATGATTTTTCGGTAATAGTTGTATAAGTATTGTGAAAAAACTGGGTTCTATGGGGGAGGGGGGTAAACTAGGGTCTGGATGGGTCAGTTGCCACCCTGCCACATAGAAAATTACGCCCTGGATAAGATGCGCCATAACATTCCATCTTTTACGTATTTTCTGTTTGCAAATAATAGCTACTTAAATTTTCGAAATGTCTCAGTATTTATTTTGGCTAGATCTGTAGAATTTCTTTTTTCTTATTCAGAACATCTACACGTTTATCCAATTCGGTTTTTACTGATTCAATTAATATCTGTCTGTCTGTCCAAAGCTACCCTTGTTTCAGCTAATTACCTGTGGATGCCAGAATCGAGTTGATCATTTGAAGAACCTTAAATGATCATCTTAAAATTGTCAAACTCGATGCCGGTTTTGCTTCGACATCGTGTTTCCAAGCAGTGACGTTACTAGATTCTGCCAGATCTCTTTCAAAATTTGGGCTGGTTGAAGTTTGAAGATTCTCCTTAAATTAGATAACCTTTATGTAATTGGTTGCTTTATATAAAATCATTTATTTATAGTTGGTACCCACCTGGCCATGGTGATTTCTACGCCTCATTTGCCAACTCAGGATTACTTGACAATCTTCTTAATGATGGGTATGAATATTGTTTTATATCAAATATCGACAACCTTGGCGCTACGGTGGATCTGAATATTCTTAACATGCTAATGAACCTCAAAATGGATCTCCTGTCGAGTTTCTAATGGAAGTCACAGACAAAACAAGGGCAGACGTTAAGGTATGTTTTTTTATTCGTTGGTAACAATATCTACGGTATTTCTACGAGAATTTTCTTTATGCAGAATTCAGTATTTAAATGGTTTTATTTAGATTCGCTTTTGTTTTTATATTTCCGGTATTCTAAGATCTGAAAAGTTTCATCCTTGAAATCATCATCGCTGGACTTGCTGTCCATGTACCCTTGAAAAATAAATTTCCGTAAAACTGATATTTAGCTCCTTTGGGTGTCACTGTAATTCACTGGCATACCTTTTTAATTGAATTGTGGGGGTATGTTCCATTTACGTCTAGATCGGCCCGTAATTAGGAAAAGCTTCGTTGAGAGCTCGATCTTCAAGTTTTTTTTTGGGTAAATAAGACAGAATGAAGATAAGTAATATATGAGCCTTTCAGAAGCTGCTTGGACTAAAAAATCGACTCTTCTTAGGTTCTAAAGTCAAGGTGCTTTGCTTTGTATATCTCCACAAAATATAAGTATATGAACGAATACCAAAAAACCCCGGACACTGTATTTAGTACATTGGAATCTAAACTTGTGTCAATTGCAACTGCAGTTTCTACAACTCCTTTGAAATTTCTTGTATTCTCCATAATTTGTCAATTTTGGTGGGTTTTTTAAGTTATGCATCACGGCAATTAATTTCATTTATTTCAGATTAAATATAATTGTACATGAGGACTTTGTCAGATAAATTATCTGAATTTGACTATCGTCAACCGGAAATTACTGAACCCATGTCTCACCAAAGATCAGACATTTAAAATTGAAAACATCTAAAAAGAGCTATAAAATATTTTTTGGTTCTTCCATTGCTCGTATGAAAATGATATGATTCATCTTCACCAGACTATCTTGGAAATAAATAACACAAAATCACTATGTACTTTGGACTACATAGCTGCGATCCATCTTTCACTATCTCATTCTTCCTTCCTGTCAAACCTACTACAAAGCTAAATACTACCTTAGATTAACTAGAAAAAAATTTCTATAAGCTTTCACACCAAGAAAATTTCACTTTGGCAACACAAATGTATTGTATTTCCTTTGTGAAATATTTTATTCATCAGTTTGACTGTTTCTCGACGACTACCTTGTGTTTACTACATTGACCTTGAAGTGTGCGTGCTACTTTGGACTTTTTTTCAAGGTTTTTTTAGTTCCTTCATTATTTTATTTATTTTATTTTCAACAGTAACATGCTTGGTTAGTTTAAAAACTATTGTAATGATAAAAATATTCTGTTTTTTACTGAATTAAAAATATTAAACTACTCTGCGCTTGATTTAGTCTTGATTTTGCAACTGCATGTCGTTTAGGCTACTGGTTTTGAAAATATTGAAATTCGAGGTTTGTTTTATTTTGTATCAATACTTAATGCTGTCTATAAAAGTAACATAAAAAAAAGCAAGGTAAAAACCCATTTCAGAATTTTTTTGGTTAAACCTCTTTCTAAATTGGCTTAATTGTATGAAGTGTAATCCTTTTTCAATGGTTCCATTAATTGATATGTGTATATTTATTTGAACAGGGTGGCACACTCATTCAGTATGAAGGGAAGCTCCGTTTGCTTGAGATTGCTCAGGTGCCAAAGCAGCATGTTGATGAATTTAAATCAATTAAAACATTCCAAAATCTTCAACACGAATAACTTGTGGATTCGTCTGGATGCCATTAAACGAGCTATCGATGAAAACACCCTGGATATGGAAGTTATTGTTAACCCAAAAACCCTTAAAAATGGTGTTAATGTTTTACAGCTAGAGACGGCTGTTGGTGCTGCTATGAAATCGTTTGACAATGGTATTGGTAAGTTTTCCTCTCCTATTTTAACATTGTGCAAAAAAAAATGCTGTGGCCATGACAAGCAAAGTATTTGTGCTTAAAAAAATTGCGTAAAGTTTATTTCCTGCTTTTACTCTATTTTATACTTATAATACATCTACTACTTATTGTATTCTAGTGTATTCGACTGAATGCTTATTTAAATATTGTGTTTTTGTTATTTACAAAAGCGAGTGGATGTTGCAATTTTCTTTAAAATGAGCTCTAAGAAAAACTATGATGTTCCAGTGCTCCGCTAGCAGCGGAGAAAAAGAGGACTCATAAGTGCTTCCCATGCAAAAAAATGATTGTTCAAGCCAGGGGACTGTAATTTTTATGTACAAGTTTTTTGGCCATGGTGATTCGAGTGGTGTACTTTTTTGTTATTTTGATCCGATTTGGTTTCAAAATAATTAATTTTAGGTTTACTATTGGCTGAGGTTCGTCCTTTACTAGGTTGCAAACTACGATACTACTTCTAATTAAGTCTTTCAGAAGCCAATCTGCTTTCAGAAGCTAATTCCCAGATTTTACTGTAGTTTATTTTACTTCTAATATCGATGTTACTTGTACTCATAATACTTTTAATTGGAGTGTGTTCAGAAGCCAGTCTGTCCAAGTCCGCCTTTGTATTTTGAGGGTTTAGTCCTTGAAATGGCTTGTAACTGGGAAGCGGTTGTAAACTGTGTGGTATCATCAAAGATTTATAGATTCACATACATATTGTTTTCAAAACAGGATGAATGCCAAAAATGCTTGAAAGCTTTTTGCAATCACAATTTAACTCATTTTTAGATGACGGTTTAACCAAGTTTGTTCTTCTAGAGATTTAGGAATATTTCCATCCTCAACGTTTTTTCTGCCAAATGTTTGGTGCATCAAAAGAAAAAAAAAGAACAATGAACCCGGAATAGTTCAGACTCAACAGGAGTTTAAGCTATTTTAAAATTTCCCGCCGTAATTGCGTGATTCTTTGTTAATAAATACGAAGAATTTTATTCACTCTTAGCAGAAAATTTTTGCACTCGCCTGTTCTTTTTTTGTGTGCTTAATGTTTTCCCCTTTTCTTTTTCCTTGCTCCACTATAATCTTTCAGTATATGGTAGGTAAATAAATTCTTATTATGATTATTTCATAAACGATCTATGGCCATTCCATAAGTTATATTTCATTCTCTTGATTTTGTTTGTGTAAAGATGCTATGTTTGGAATAGGCTTGTTTTTGACAGACAACATTCATGGAAGAAACATTGTAACGTCAAATTACTGTTCCTTTGAATCTGGATGTAAAATACTGGATCCAAGTAGTGTTAAACGAGAAATAATTGTCACGTGGCCGGTGTTCTTTAATTACCCCTTTTTTTAAATTTCAGCTCCACTGGGCATGGATTGCTCTTTATTAGCTGCAGCCATGATGAAAATTAAATAAAAAAAAAACAATTTTTTTAACTGAAAAGTAAGCAGCGACATTAAAACTTAAACGAACAGAAATTACTCCGTATATAAAAAGGGGTTGTCCCTCCTCAACGCCTCGCTCTTTACGCTAAAGTTTTTTATTGTTTTAAAAAAATAAAGTTGTAAGACAAAGTCAAAACTTTAGCGTAAAGAGCGAGGCGTTGTGGAGGAGACAACCCCTTTCATATACGGAATAATTTCTGTTCGTTTTAGTTTTAATGTCGCTCTTTACTTTCAGTTAAAAAAAACTTGTTTTTTTTATTTAATTTCTGAACGTTTTTGAATTAATGCAGCTTTGATTTTGGCTTACCGTACATGAATAATTAAAACGAAATTCGCTTATTAATTTTCCTTTTTTTGGCTAAATGGCTTTTCTCGAAATTTTGTTCTGACGTAACTTACGTAACGAATTTCTATATTCGTATGTTTTTTATTACGTATATTAGGGAGTTCGCCCCCTAGTCAATACCTCGCTCTTTACGCTAAAAGTTCGAATTTTGTTCGAATCACAAACCCCATGAATCACAAAGGCCGGTTAATTAGAATAGATAGCTCTTTTGAAAGTACTAAAAAACTTTAGCGTAAAAGAGTGGGGTATTGATAGGGGCGAACCCCTTCATATACGTAATCATTTCTGTTCGTTTTAAGTTTTAATCTTGCTCCTTACTTTCAGTTGAAAAAAAACTTGTTTTTTTATTTAATTTCTGATCTTTTTTAAATAATGCTGGGAAATCCGGCGCCCCCTTCATAGAAATGTCCCTTCCCCCAAGGAAACATCCTCCATGGAAAGAGTCTCCCATTCCTCCTGAAAACGCTTGTATACATCCCAATAACCAAAAACTATGTGTAAACAATGGGCAAAGTTTATAACTTGCAGCCCTTCCCCCAGGAACTTTGGGGGATTAAGTCATCCTCAAAGACATATTAATTAGATTTTCGACAATGCTGAACAAAATGGCTATCTCAAAATTTTGATTGGGTGACTTCGGAGAAAAAATGAGCGTGGGAGGGGACCAAGTTGCCCTCCAATTTTTTTGGTCACTTAAAAAGGGCTCTAGAAGTTTTAATTTTCGTTCGAATGAGCCCTCTCACGATATTCTATGACTACTGGATCGATACGATCAACCTGGGAATTAAAAAAAAAAAAAAAAAAAAACAAATAAACACGCATCCGTGATATTTCTTCTGGCAAGAAAACAAAAATTCCACATTTTTGCAGATAGGATCTTGAAACTTCTAGAGTAGGGTTCTCGGATACGTTGAATCTGATGGTGTGATTTTTCATCAAAGTTCTATGACTTTTAGGGGTTTTTCCCCCTTTTTCGGAAATAAGGCAAATTTGTTGTCAGGCGCGTAAGTTTGGATTGAGTAAGACTAAACTTCATGAAACTTATATATTTGAAAATCAGCATAAAAATCTCATTCTTTGATGTTTCTATTGGAATCAATATTCCGTGTTTTAGAGTTTCGGTTACTATTGAGCCGGGTCGCTCCTTACTTACAGTTCGTTACCGCGAACTGTTTGATAGACTATTGATTTTGTCTCTATTTTGTATTCAGTATATATTTATTGGTTCAGGTTATTATCTAGTGTATGAATATATATCTATATGTCAGTTGTGTTTGAAATATTAATCGAAAAAAACGCAACAGCTGTAGACAAACATAATTATGGCAAAATTAAAAATAAAATTTGAAAAATAAAATGCCCTCATATGTTTCCTGAATCTACAATATGACCCCCCACTACCTCGAGTTTCCTTATCGTCTAAATAAAACTAGCAAAAAATGGGGGTTTAAAGGCCAAATTAAAATACTGAAAAAAACACAAAGAGAATATTTCGAGGGGACAAACGCCCCTCTTCCTCAGCGCGAAATGAAAAAATATAATCAATGCGAGTGCAGAAGAACAAACCAACAAATTAAATTCATTTATCAATATTATTAATTTTACTTGGTAGATGCTGAATCTGGCCAATTAAACCACATATAAAAAAGTTAAAAAAAGAGATCACAGGTCACATTAACTACCAAAAGTGTTTAGCTGTGCCTTGTATGGTTTTGGGTTTCGTCGCCATCCGCCAATATTCCCTTAATATTATCACTTTTTTTTTTCTCTTGTATACTTTTTTACTGTAGTTGTTTCATGTTAGGGTAAAAAGTTTAAGGCTTGGACAAAAAGAGCGAAATTAATATCAATAGCGCTGCAAAACTCTAAGTGGACCGGATATCTGTGGTATAACCAGTTCAAACATAGAAAAATTCAGGCTACATTGTGCGAATAAAATGACACTGATATATAAATCTTGATAATGAGTTCTAAACCTTGAAGTCTACAAAAGGATTGTAAAAGTTTTCTAATTTTTAAAAGTTTTGTTATTTTAGACATCTATATTTTTGACAAATTTGATAGCAATTCTGTAAATTGTGCCAATACGCTTGTTTGATTATAAACACATTTGAAAAAAAAAATGTTAAGCTCTATTCTCATTCAAAGTTGCTATTTTGGAATAAAAGTTCACTATGAAGCTGGAGATTTAAGCGTAAAAGTTTGAAAAGGGGGGGGGGGGGTGGAGGTATTAAAGCCGTTACTCAGGAGCTATCAATCGGTATTTTAAGGCCCAGTGTTTGTACGGCCTTACTAAAACAAATCACCTAAGACCGGAATGACTTACGTCTCATAAAACTTTGATTTTGGATAGAATAATCAAAATGAGCAAACCATGAAATGGAAACGACGCGTATAATGATTAAAGAAAAAATCTAGTGCTGTCTAGTGCAAACAAAATAGTTTTGATTTGCCTTAGCGTTGTTGCTTCTTAAGCATATTAAAAAAAAGACAGTTTAGAAAGAAATGCCGACATAAAGGTTTTTGTACGCTTAATTATTTTACGAATCTACTTGAAGCTAGTAAATCTCACTCTCTGTATATCAGACCTTACACATTTAAAGGGGATACGCAGTTTTTTTCTGAATAAATTAGATCTAATGATACCTATTAGTGCTACAAATGTTGTGGTAAGAAATAATAAGATCATGTATGCCCTCAACCGCACATTAGACGGCGGAACCTCGACATGTTTTAAAATGAAGCATGTTCTTTGGTGGAAATGTCCCTGTTCTCTCCTCGTTTCAGTATGTTTTCAACAATATTTCCGATGCAAAAAGTGGAATATTTTTGACGTTTTATCTTTCATTTGTGATTTTCAGTAAAATTGTGCTTTTTAGGTTTAAATGTCCTCGTTCCCGTTTCTTGCCTGTAAAGAAAACACAAGATCTTTTGCCTGGTGAAGAGCAATCTTATCATTTCAAAAACGGTAGTCTCACAATGAACCCTCTTAGAAGTTTCCCGTCAACCCCGCTCGTTAAGCTTGGAGATAATCACTTCGCAAAGGTATCCTTTTTTTTACAATATAAGCTCATCAATCAAAGAAGGCAGGTTTTTCAGTGAGCTGCTATATGTTTGTTGAACACAAATAGCTGACGACTTAAGTTTCTGTTACGTTATTACGAAGAAACTTGTTTTAATGCTTTAATTGAGCATATTGCAGAGCATTCATTTAATTCCTGTTTGTTTCCCTTTTCGTAGCTTTCATCAGTGGCTGCGCAATTCTCATTTTTAGCCCTTTATATACCAAGCATATCTCGTCAGCTTTGTTTTGCCAGGCTGGGGATACCTTTTTTGGGTGTCTGGGATACGTTTTCAGTAAACAAGTACTGTGACCAATTTTAAAAAAACTACTCAGTTAAGTAAATAGCCAAAGAGCTTGTCGGACAACAGCCATTAAAAAAAAAAACCATTGTGTTGTACTCCGTTTTGATGACTGGAAAAAACTGTGTGGCCAGTTTCCTCCCAAACACAAGGTTGCATTCCCCTTACCCTACCTCCCCAAATAGACTCCTAAAAGTTTCAAGTTCATCCTCTTAGTCATGATACACAAGCAGAGTAAACATCCCAGACCCACTGATGTAATTCTTTGC
>CM051262.1:46168459-46301144 GCA_027921565.1 Artemia sinica | reverse complement strand
CCCAAAAAATATACTTCCTAAAAGTTTCAAGTTCATCCTCTAGTCATGATACAAAGCAGAGTACACATCCCAGACCACTGATGTAATTCTTTGCCTTTTACTGAAACCCACTTATTGTAAATACATTCTTAGACCACACTGGCTATACATGACAAATGAAACTCAGAGAGGAAAGAAACTAACAAAATGAAAAATAAAATCAAAAAGGGTGAAAAAACGAGGATTTTATCAGCCAGTGGCGAACCATGAAGAAGACAAAATATAAGCAAATATTTCGACAAGGACCTCCGCCAAGTCGTCCTCAGTGCTAAACAAAGTGTCTGTTCTGTCTTTGTAGGGTAAACTTCGAAGGGTTAGATTTTCGTTTTTTTTTTCTTTGTCTTCTTTTTTTTGTTTTAGCACTGAGGACGACTTGGCGGAGGTCCTTGTCGAAATATTTGCTTATATTTTGTCTTCTTCATGGTTCGCCACTGGCTGATAAAATCCTCGTTTTTTCACCCTTTTTGATTTTATTTTTCATTTTGTTAGTTTCTTTCCTCTCTGAGTTTCATTTGCCACTAATTTTATACAATCTATAATTAGAAGTACTCGCTTGCTTTTAGGCTTCAGAAAAAAAACGTATTCTTTTTGAGAATTCAAAAGCCTTACTGGCTTTGATTATAAAAGTATCTTGGATAAATACTTGCTTCAGTTACTTGTATAAATCAAGGGATAGTTTTCAGATTATAATTGGCTTAGAGCTACCGATATTTACCAATTTAATAAAGTAAGATGTGAACAATGACAAATCTTGTCAGGTTAAATTGTGAAAAATTAGTTATCAAATCGAAAATTGAACTTCCTTCTCTATATTAGCTGTGAGGATTGAAATCATATTCTAACTTTCCTATGGGATTTGGCTGCGGTACCATATCGTGCATTATCTATAGGGAAAGCTAAATGCTGTGTTTGAAGGTTTTGACCAGTTTTGCCGAAAACTGAAAATTTGTTTGTTATCCAAGGTACTATAACACGATTTTAATTAAAGAGCTCGGCATTCCGACGATTTCTACAATTGAAGAACCGCTGCATAACGCCTTTAAAAACTGAAAGTTCTGAGTCTTCATAAATATATTAGCTACGATTGAACGGATTTTACCGATTGTTGGAATGTATGTAGTTTAATGGGGAGCTGTAAATTCCATTAAAAAAAGAATCACCAGTGTTTTGATAATTTGAGCACGGTTGAGAACATTCAGGAATATAACGTGATTAAATAAGAGCTTATTAAGGTTTGTTAAGGAGCAATAATGGAAGAAAGTACGACCTTGATTACTTTAGAAATCAGATGACAAGGAATGCTTCAATCCAATAACAATTCCAGTACTTTTTGTATCAGAAGCTGACTCCAAAATCATTGACTTGACACAAGGTGGCCAAAGGTAAGACTTGAAATCGGATCACGATGAAGAAGAAATAGCAGCAGAAGCGGTCCTTTTACCAATATTTGCAAAATACAATGTAAATGCTTTTTGAACATTCAGTTCAACCTCGAGATGTTTACTGTCCACAACCAAACTTGAAGGGATTGCTGAAGACTGAAAGCCTAAGGACAGAACCTATCCCTAGTCAAGTTTTCCGAATAAAGTTAATGACATTCTCTTTGTTAATATTCTGTCGGAAAATTGAATGGCTTTCTGTATTTATCTTTTAAAGCTTTTATTTTGATGGGGGGGGGGGGGGGTGTAGCTGAATTTATCGATTATCTTAGTTCCTTTTAAGAAATCAGATCAAAACCATAATTTTATTTTCAAAAAGTTATGAGAACCTATTGGCTCTTTGACTTGCCTCTAATTGTATTAGAATTTGCATTCAATATAAATTCTAAAAAGTTCTTAACCTCTTGTAAGCTAATTTTAATTGTCAGTTTAAAACGAGTTTGTTGAATTGAGCTTGACGACGGTTATTTCACAATAGATAGGTTAGACTTAAGACTAAGGCGATTAATATTTGAAACTAGAATATTTATGTATAAAAATCCAGTAACCTAGATTTTTATATATAGAAATCCAGTAACCTTCGTTTTTATAGGCAGATTAAAGTAGTGTTTGGAGAGGTTTTATTTGAAAACTGAACCTACCGTGGAGAGCCCTTAAGTGTTGGTTGCAGGCACGAGCAAATTGTATACCACTGCGTAAAAGATATTGGGAGTCATGTGATGACGACGGCTCAGGAGGTGGGTGTACTTGCCCCCTCTGAGGGGAATTGGGTGATGGGCTGGACGATTTTTTGAGCAGACGCCAAAGTTTGGGGATTTTGAGGCATAACTTTTTTCGAGGGGAGGTACCGCTGCTTCCTGGTAATTTGAGGACTATCTTGCGTGACCTGATTATTGCACTAGGTTGCTTTTTAGAGAGAGGATTGGAAGTACGGAAAGCAGCAACTTAAATTTGTTGAGTGTTATTGCGTGGTTTATTTTTTTTTTGTTCAGTGTTTTATGTATATGGCCGCTGGCTTTTAAATACATACTTATATTATTATTATTATTATACATACATTGTTTTTACGACTATAGAAGGTAAATATGCTTAGTTTTGTAAAATATTCTTACTCTTATAATAATTTCTAGGTGGCCGAATTCCTGCGTCGGTTTGAGACAATCCCCGATGTTCTTGAGTTAGATCACTTGACTGTATCTGGTGATGTTACATTTGGCCGCAATGTTTCACTGAAGGTAAGTTGAGTAAACAGCATATTGACATTTCGAATGGGATAACACAACAATATTTGTCTGTAATAAATTTTGTATTGAATAAAAAACGGTAACTTGATTAATTTACTGTATAATAAATGATAAAAGGAGTGGTGCTTTTCAATTAGTTAAAAAATAATTTTTACAGGAGAGTCAGAGAAACTGAATCAGTTTTGGGTTTTAGACTTGTTAATGATTAATTGTGTACACAAGAAAGGTTTCCTAAGTGTTCAAGATGTATTGAGAATAATTTTAATGGCCTCTTCGCTATAAATGTTTCCGTGATCAAAAAATGAGATATAATGCTTCTTTGCCAAAGAAAAGCTTACAAATATATTTTATTCTCTTGTTTATAATTACGTATATATCTATCCAGGCATAATCATTAGAAAAATAAATAGAGATATGTGTTTACTATTGCCATTAGTTTTGCTTGTTAATTTTTGCAGCGTTGTTTCTTACGCTGTCTTTTTTTTCATTGGCTAAGATGTAATTGGACAGTTGGGATCCTCGCAAAATTAATGAAATTACGTGCAAATGGAGTCAGATCTGAACTGCAATTACTGCTAGTCAAATCACCCCAGATCGGTTGGGCTGATCAGACTTTCAGTTCAAATTCAACTTTTCATTTCAACTTCTGAGTTCAGTTTTTGAAATTCAGTTCAAAACTTTCAGATCAGTTCAAATTCGTCTCCCATGCATTTAAAAACACAGACATTAATGAATATCTTACTCACCAGATGTGCTTTATAACCAAAATCACCAATTGATATTGTAAAAGCGTAATTTCTTCTATATGGTATATCGATCTGGCTGCTGGGCTACTCCATTCTTTCCACACATGGAAACAAGAGAGAACGTTAGCATTCAAGGTTGATGGCTTTAAATTAGGATAAAACTGACAGAACGATGAACTGCTTTGTGGACCTAAACTTTTTTTTTTTTCATTAAGGCTGAGATCATGCCTAGTACGTTGTGATTCATTTTTGCATTAGTCAACTTGTTGAAACCAAATTTAAAGTGGATCTCTATTTCAGGGAACAGTGATTATTATTGCCAATCACGGTGAAAGAATTGATATCCCATCTTGTGCTCTACTAGAGAACAAAATCGTGTCTGGTAATCTACGCATTTTGGACCATTAGTAGCAGCAGATTCATTTCCTGTGTTAAATTTTTCATGTGCCTCCTGAATTTTGAATGCTTTGGATAAGAAAAAAAAAATGTAGATAAAGAGTTAGAAAAGTAAAGGAAATGTTGGATATTTTTTTTCTTATAGCCTAAAATATACAAAATGGATGGATTAGTTTATGGGCATGGTTAATTTCTGAATGCTTGGGACCCAAAACACTAAAAAAGACTAGAATTTCTCAAATTGTATTTATTTATGTATTATTGACGAATTAATTAATACGAACGTTGAAATTGCTTTATGAAATTTCTTATTATTAATTACTCATTTATTAATTTGTATATATTTTAGTAGTTAAATTTGTCATAATATGCTCTGCGCAATTTTAAAATTTTCGATTCTTGACAGATCAGCAGGTTCAGTGTGCCATCGAAAGCAAAATTTTGTTGGTCGGTTAACGCTTTTTTTTTTTTTCGTTTTGTGTGGTTTAGTTCAACTTTAGGTTATAATTATGTGTTGTTAGTTAGTTTTTAGACTTTTTTGTTAAATATTTGCTCTTGAAAGTTGCTTTAGTTTGTGCTTTTTTTTCTCCTTTGCTCCTGGGAATTCTCAAAATCCTTGAGTTATAACATGTACATTATATTTCATATGTGTCGAATAAACTTTCAGTGAATTTAAATCTTTCTTTATAACTTTTACAGCCTGTGTCATTAGAAAGGAAAAGTGGTAAAATGAAAAGAGGAAACTTAATGACCGGTCAGATTTATAAATAGAATAAGGGGGACTGCGTCTTAAAGTAAATCAAGCTGAGAAAGTAAGCTATTTAAAATAAGTTACAAATATATACAATTCTGACTCAATTTTAAAAAAAGTTTTGTTAAATACTAGTAAAAGTAACGATTAAACTTTTATACGATCAAGAATTATTCTGAAAGTGAATAAGCTGATCACCGATCGTAACATTCAAACTGGTTTCTTGCAGTTTGCCGAAAATAACATTTTGGCACGAAATACTTCCATTATTTTAGAAAATTGATAAAATACTGTTATTACCGCCTTTATTGCAAAAAATGTATACATTAAAACTGAAGCTGCTAACCCCCCGAAACCTTTTAAATGGCAAATTTCATAAAAAATCTTACAACTTGCAATATTATCTTGTCGAACCTAGTCGGATCGGGGTGCTACCATTTCGGCGAACTGTCACAAGCACGAAACGTCATAATATCGAATCGTCATAACATCTAAAAAATTTTTTATAATTATATAAAAGTAATAAGTATATAATAGTTTAGAAACATATTTTGGCCATATATTTTTACATCAGGGGGGTGTGGGGGGTAAAGTATAGCATATATTAAATACATAACTTAACTTAGGTACCTTTCCCCCCTAAACCCCGAAAAACTAGAATTTTAAAATTTTCGACGTTATGACGGATTTTGTACTGCTCCTGACGTTCGTGCTCCCGACGGTTCGATGTTATGACGCCTTCCCGTCGGATCTATAAAGCTATCTTTCGCTTTTCGTAGTCGTTTTCACTTGAAAGAATTTTTTTTTATTTAAATATATATTACACACAAGAAAAGTCCCTGGCTTTTTCTTGGCAAGTCCCAGTAAAGACCGGACCATGTCATTATTTTTGCCCAAGTCACTTTTTTATAGTAGCTTCCATGTATGACGTCATTTGTCTTATATCATATTTGTATATGAAGCTGCAGTTTTTGACAAGATTACATTTTAGTTTAATAATAGGTTTTTAATGCTTAAAAAAGACCCTAGATGTAGTAATTTTTCAGATGAGCTCTTAAACATCCCTTTATAATGTTTCAGTGCCCCGCTATTGATGACAAAAAAAAAGTGAGAATAAAAAAGGAGATTTTTTCCTTTTTACTGCTTCCCATGCGAAAAAGAGATTTTCCATGTTAGTGAAGATGGGGAACTGTAAATTCTCTAAAAGATGTTTTCTGCTATTGTGATTCCAATAATGCAGTTTTCACTTCAGCAACATTGTGTGGGGTTTCGGGCTATTTTTCAACTTTTCTAGAGTTGGTTTATGTAGACCACTTGAGAATCCTAGATGTTAGCAAAATGAATGCTCATAAAATGATGTCGCTTAGGATAGAAATAAATAAGGATAAAAAGGTGATATTAGGTGACGCAGAAATTGATCAAGTGGAAAGTTTTGCTTAATTTAGTAACATTGTCGGTAAAGATGGTGGATATAGTGAAGAGGTAAAAAAGTATTCGGATATTTTCTTCTTTTCTAAGGCTATAATGGAAAAAATGACAAATCAAAAAGCATGTCCCCAAACTGGAACTTTATTGGAGGGACTAAAATTGGAACTGAAGGAAGGAGGGCTATATTTTTGGGAGGGGGGGGGGAGAATGTGCGCAGCTGGGTGGTAGCTTGGTGCTGCAAGAAGCTGCTTCTAAAAGTAAATCTTGTTTTTACTAACGTCGAGATTTTTTTTTTTTTTTGAAGATAAAATAAATAATAGGTTCTATACTTCAGCAGATGTCACTTATGATTTGCTATTAGTTTTGGCTGTTATTGCGAAACAGGCATAACACACCAAATATTGATCAATTTGTCCAGTGACTAGTTTTTAATAACAGGAACGATAATTCTGAACATACAAGTTTTAATAGGTTGGACATTTCTCGCAACCCAGGCCGGAGAAACTGGTATAACAAAAACAAATGGATAACAAAAAGAAAATCACCTTTTTGTTATCCCATTGATTTTTATAAAGTATGGCTCTTGTCTTTTCGGTCAGATTGAATTTTAATCTTGGAAAGCAACCTCTTTGAAAAAAAAAAGAAGTTAAAAACAAAATTCTTAGGAAAGTGGATTTTTAAGCGTAGCCAATTGATTCTGCTTTATGACTATAATTTGAACAACTGCTGGAAAGGAGCTACTACTACTAATAGCTCACTAGAGCACCAAGCTGCCTGAGGTCAACACAGTTTGGTACGCTCCTGCTCCATCCCAATTTAAACAAATCCTCCCTCTTCATACCCTCCTGAGAAGTTCTATTACCCTCAAGTCCTTCCTTACGACCTCTTCCTAGCCAAATTGGGGACGAAGTGGTTTTTCGTTTGGCCATAGATGGTTGGCCGAAAAGGATGATCATTGGCAATCCTCAACTTTCATCCGCAAAACGTGTCCTAGCCATCTTAACCTTTCTTTATAGCCCTAGAAAGCGGGATAGAACCACACTTTTTGTAGAGCTTGCTGTTTGTCCCATAAAGGACACCCTAGACAGTCAATCGTTTTGATCAAAACCTTCCGTCAATCGATTGATTAAAGCATGATTGAGCGTCTAGGAACCTCTGACGCTTGAGTCAAGTGTTGACGGTGATTGGTAGAAAGTTTGAATGATTCAATCGGTTCCTAGACGGTCAATCATGTTTTAATCAATCGATTGACGGAAGCTTTTGATCAAAATGATTGACCGTCTAGGGTGTCCTTAAGGTAAGTGGGCCGTACTAACGTTTAATAAAGAAGAGAAAATAGGATAGGACAGAGAAAATCACCAAAACTTATGTAGAAGTTTCTTACAGAACTTCCGGGTAGGTGAGAAATCATTGGTCGTTTCTTCCCTTTTTGGAGGCCTACCCTGATCACTCCACTCCCCAAAAGCTAGGTTCCAGCTACAATTTCACAGTACCCGTGCATCCAGATACAGTCCCTCCATGATGACGGGTCTGAATTGGCTATTCCACGCCAACCCCGTACCCTAAGATAATGAAAAGAGAGTTCCGCCGGCTTCCTGATCTACAAGCAGGTCAAGCCCTGCCTAAAAGGGGTCCTTATCTGGGAGCGAAGCAAACTTATAGCTGGCTTGTTTGATTTAGCAGCACATGCCCAAGAGCAGAGCAAGTCCATCCAACCTCCAGAGGTTTCAAATGGGATCCGCGACCACCTGTGACTGTAATTGAACCGTGAGGACCTAGCGTACTCGGCCTCACTAAAGCAGTCCTTCAAAGGGGCTGCGCAAAGGTCGCACTATTCCTCTTAATATATTCAACATTATCTGCCAAAGATAGCAATTCATTCAAATTCAGGCTTCTATTCATTCTACTCTTACTGATAAGGGTTAGTGAATTAGTACTGTTGCTGTATCGGGAGTTTTGGCTCTAAAACTACTATGTAGCCTCAGCATAGCTATTGGTCTCTAAATAACTCGGAGCATGTTAAAAATTGGTGGAGGTCCAAGGTAAATTGAGTATCTTGTCGAATTTTGAGTTAGCTATTCTTCAGCCACCATGAGTCCCGAGAACAATTAGGATGACTACAATCAATTTGATTTCACCAGGCCCAGAGATATTTTTCCGCGATGAAAACGCCATACTTTCTTATCTTTTCTTTGGCAGCTCTCTTATATATTTTTTTTTTTTTTTTTTTTTTTTTTTTTTTATATATATTTCTTGGTGATCGTAGGATACCGTTGCGTCCACGATGTAGGCAATGCTTTCCTTAACAATTACGAGATCCAGCTTGAGCCGTTGTGTGCCAGAAGTTAGATAGGTTTCGTACTTATATCTTAGGTTGGTTCCTTTTGTATGCTCAATTAGAGTGTTGACAATTCGATCATGACGCTGGAATCGCACTCCGTGGATAAATGGGCATGATTGAAGCACGTGTTGAATCGTTTCGGGCGAATCACAACCGTGCCTGCAGATGCTTGTAGAGGGGTCAGTATTATACTGAGTGCGTCAAATGGGATATAATTGTCTCCTCAGCTGAATAGCATGATTATAGATTCGTCTGTTGAGAAATGTAGTCTTGCCTGAAAGGCAGAAGTTGATGATTGACTGATTGGGTTCGCTTTGAAGGAAAGCACCCCGTGTCCCTGCCATGTTCCAGCGAATTCCTGTCACAAATTTTATATATTGAATTTATCAACTAGGCTCTCCAATCGTTGCACCAACTGGGTGCTAGTGCAACGTTCCACTCATCTGCTGAGGTCCGAAGCTTGCGCAACTCACCTCTCAGAAACAGCATGATTTTCTCGAAGATACAGGGTAGGCCAAGACCTCGGTTCCTGTTTCTCGCATATATGTAGCTTGTGGGCAGTAGATTTTGGAAGATGTAGCAACTTCTTGACAAAAGAGCAGAAGGATCTATCGTACCGCCCTATCCGCTGGGTGATAAAATCAGCCACACATACGCTATAAAACTGACGATCCACTAGTGGTTTTGCCAGACGTACCTTCTTTGCCCCTTAAGGGGGCTCTCGCTAGACGAGCTAGTGAGGATGTGAATACGGCGGATTCTTTGGTAATACAGCTTCCATCCGACCGTGCCTGAATTCCGAGACACCCCCCGGAGCCAGTCACGCTAAGTGTAAGTATACCTGTGGAATCCTGAACAAGAGCCTCCTGCTCTGTACCCCATGAATACTCAATATCTCTCTCCAGAACCCTGTGGCTCTTTGATTTACCCTGCCATTCTAGGTACACAGATTGACATCTACTAGGGTTGATTCGTAGGTGCTGATTCCAACAAAAAGTGGTCAATCCATCAACTAATACTTGAGCCCCATGACAGGACTCCTTTCCACCACCATATGTGAACCCTGTACCTTCAGCAATGGTGGTGTCAGGGTTCATGGTGGCAAGGTACTCATCTACAACCATGTTAAACAGCAATGGAATTAGGGGATCCCTTACTTTGCGTCAACCTTCATTTGTGTGTGACCGAATTCTTTTCTTCCTATAGGGATACTCAAGCGTGGCTCTACGTCTGAGTATAGGCTGCCAATAATTGTAGCCAGGTGGTCACTCGCACGAAAACGATTCAAGGCCCTCTGCACACTAATGTGCTGCACATAATCAAACATTCTACAAGGTCTCATCTACAACCAAATTAAAATGCAATGGAATTAGAACATCTCCTTGCTTGACACCATCCGTCATTTGAATATGCCCCAATTCTTGTCTTCCTAAACTCAGGCATGTTTCTACGTCTCAGTATAGGTCGCCAATGATTGTAGCCAAGTGGTCACTCGCACCAAAACGATTCAAGGCCCTCTGCGCGCAAGCGTGCTGTCCCGAATCAAATGCCTTAAATATGTCTACTACAACCAAGTAAATAGACCATTCTCCCGATCGTGCTTCTTTTATCCCAGCAACCTTGACACCACCATATGTGAGCCCTGCACCGTCAGCAATGGTGGCGTCCCGGTTCACGTTGGCAAGGTACTTATCTACAACCATGTTAAACAGCAATGGAATTAGGGGATCCTTTTGCTTGACACCAACCTAGCTCTAGGTGCTTCGGATCTCCGATCAACATTGTCAGCAACGCCTTAACTTTCAATCCGCCATCGATCTTCTCAACGACCTTCGACTCGCACACAAGTTAGACTCCTGGGTCAATGTTTCAAGACGGGTTGGAAGGAATTCACCTACTCTCCACTTACCCAGAGGATCTAAAAAGGGACTCCCAGCAACATAAGCTGGGCTCAAGGGTTTCCGGGAATCCAGCGCCTTGAAGCCAAAGTAGCAAAAGCACTGGGTATTTTCATTTGACACCGTTCCAGCCGCGTGTGGATTACGAATCCACCCAGGAAAAAATACCGTGAGCATCTTAGATGACAAACAAGACCAGAAGACAACTAAGGCTGTCTGAGCGATCCCATCAGCACTCGCTACCCGAAACAATGATCCCGAAGACGGCTGGAACTTCGAAAGTCCTTCCGTTTTAAACCTCTGGAGGATTTCACGCAATGTGTAACTCTCTCTTCAGAATTCTTTTCAACTTTTCCTCGCGGTACTAGTCTTCTATTAGCCTCACGTCGGTATTTAGCCTTAGACGGAGTTTACCACCTGATTAGTGCTGTTTTTTCAGGCAACATGACTAGAGAGACCTTGGAATGCCGAGCGCTTTTCCGTCCTACAGGCCTCACACCCTCTCTAGGCAATCGGGCCACATTCATGAGGACTTTAGACTGGAAAAAAAGACAGTCTTACGCTGCTCCCAAACACTGCACCAGTCGAAATTGCCTCAAGGAAGAATTCTGTTGGCCTTTGGTGCTGGGCTTTTCTCTCATCGCTTGCCATTACTAAGGGAATCCTTGTTAGTTTCTTTTCCTCTGCGGAATATTATACTTAAGTCAAGCGGGTTGTCTCGCCTAAGCTGAGACCCCGAGGAGAGGGGGGGGGGGTTAATAAACTGACAGGGTCATTTGTTTTTCAAACCAGTCACCGTGATCCCTGCTACCTCGCAGAGCCAGCATGCCATCTGAAGTCAACAGTTTAACATCAAATAAACCAATTTTCTACTACCAATTCATAGCAGTCTATTTTTGTGCCGAAGGCTCTCAGTCAAAGTGTTTTAGTTAAAAAACAATTGATTCATCCTCATTGTGGCTTATACTGTGCTACCTGTAATAATAACACTCTTCTCGTTGGCTATCCAAAGCGTCCAAGTGACGAAGTGTGATTCTATAACCACAATGCAAGAAAACGCACCTGTTCTCCCTCTCCACTTGGAAAAAAACAATCACCAGGGGCAACCATAAAAAAGGAGCTCAGTCACCATCATCCACTTGGGTAGCAAGCAAAAGGTGATCCTAAAGAGGCATAGCCCTGGGCCTTGTATACTTAAGGGGATTACTTGCATTCTTTGTAGTTGATTCCGTAGCCAACAGCCAGAGAGGTAAATGAGGCCAACATACGAGACTAATAGTTCTCACTAAACGGTTGACACAAAACTTGACAAGATCGCTTGCATTCTTTATAGTTGAAATCAACAGCCATAGACTCAAGGAGCCTCGACCCTGTCATCTTCTCTTGACTCTGTTTTCAATTTTCTATATTTTCTAACAGCCCACCAAATTGATATTCCAGCACACGCGTCTAGGGCACCAATGACAAGGCTTTTGATAATCATGTTCTTCCCTTTTTTTCAACTAATTGATATTGCATAGGGAATTACAATTTATATTTATTTCGAAAAGACGATGTCATGATTATTGTCCAGCTAAGACGTTTAGATAAAAAAAATGTGACGTCACGTGACGTAAATAAGTAACGTAAAAAAGTATACGTTTCTATGATGTTTATACAATTTGAAACAACTTTATAATTAAAATTACGTCGCACTGATGGTACTGCCATGGTGCATGTAAAAAAAGAAAACAGATTGAAAATACGAAAATGTACCGAAGAGCCATCTCAACGGTTCTTTAATGAGCATTTTCAAAGAAACTAATATTTTAAAAAAGGAGAGCCATAAAAATGAGTGATAATACATTGTTTAAATCTGATAATTTGCTTAGACTCAGAAAGACTTTATATATACGAGGCATGTTTTTTAAGTAAGTACCGTTTTGGAATTAAAAAAAGACGTGCAAAGATATCGCAATAATTTTATTTTTACATGAAAGCTTGTACCTTAATCTACTTTTCTACATAATTTCCGTGAATATTAAGGCACTTGTCATAACGTGGCACCGGTTTTTGAATACCTCCTCATAAAATTCTGCCGCCTGACTTGTTAACCACTGTATCACAACTGTTTTGACTTCGTTATCGTCTTGAAGACGCAATGCAACACAATGCAATACAAGACACTGCGAGAATATTGAGTAAACCAGTCGCATATTGATGAAATTGTAAAGCGTCTGTTTTTCTCTCACATTTTCTTCCACTTTCTGCACCAAATCTTCATTAAAGAGACTCTTTATTAAAGACCGAAGGACGTCCACTCGGTTCTTCATCATGCACATTTGTGCGGACATCTTTAAATGCTCTCACCCATTTCCTTACCATTCCATCACTCATAATGTTTTGTCCGTAAACTTGACAGATCTCTTCGACGAATATGGATCGATTTTACGCCTTTAGCGCTAAGAAATCGAATAACAGCCCGTACTTCAGATTCGGCGGGAATCACGATTGTCGGAGGCATCTTAAAAACACTCAGTAAACAACGTATACAATGAAGAATCAGACTGTAATGGCGTCAGTGCGTAGACAAGAGATGTAGATAACCAACGCGCATGCACAGAACGCCAACCGTAGCGCTGCGGCGGCGGAATCGCAAAACGGTACTTACTTAAAAAACATGCCTCGTATATATATATATATATATATATATATATATATATATATATATATATATATATATATATATATATATATATATATATATATGTATATTATATATAGCCCAAATTTGTTATCCCAGACCCTATCAGACTAGTGTTGCCGATCCTTTCTTCGCTGGTGCTAGGGATATGTGTTTCTGAAAGTCCCACAATATCCCATTTATATCGGTTTAGTTCATTTAGGACAATATCTATTTTGCCTTGTTTAGCAAGCGTCCTAACGTTCAGGGTTCCAACAGATAAAATCAATTTAGGTGGAAGCATAGCCCCCGGGTTTGGAGTTGTCAACATTGTTAAAGGGAGATTCTGCGTCGTCAGTTCGTCGGTTGCCCCGGACGCGGTAACTTTGTCGGTTCCCCCGGACGCGGTAACTTCGTCGGTTGCCCCGGACGCGGTAACTTCGTCGGTCGCCCCGGACGCGGTAACTTCGTCGGTTGCCCCGGACGCGGTAGTATTGGTTCTCGTTCTTGATCGTTTGTACTTCATATTTTATAGGATAGAAGGTTCTTGGCTAATTTTAGGACGGCGGTAAGCCACTCCTCTCCATCCATAGAAGCAGGGGCCGGTACCCCCATTAATCTACTACTTTTATAGGATAGAAGCGTTTCTTGGCTAATTTTAGGGTCCTGCATAAGCCACTCCTCTCAATTTTCCATAGCTGGGAGAAGCTATATCTACTACCGATAATGCGCCCTTCTGGCGTCCTGCATCACCTGCAATTTTCCCATTGCTGGGAGAAGGTTTGTGACTGGCGGCACGTATCCATACGCCGATAGGCCCTGCCCAGTGCACATCAGAGGTTCCTTCCACCTTCCGCCCCAAATTATTATTTTAGTAATGTTAAATCTGTAATTTCCACGACTAAGCTTTGAAACTTAAACCGGATAACTTTACTCGTAATTCTGAAATTAACATATTTGTTTTTTTACGATTTTATATACTAGCCTTAAGCTTAAAATATTATATTCTGTTGATTCCCGTTTAATTTTCAAAAAAAAACTGAAGCACAAGAACTTATGAATTTCAACTATGAGTAGTCAACCCCTTATTTAGTACATTAGTTTATTGATTCTTACTTTGAAGTCCTGTACTTACTCTTTCTTCATTATCTTGATAAAATATTATTGTGATGAAAAATTTTCAAAAAATAAACAACAAATTAAATTTTAAACTGTGAATATTTTATATTGTTTATGCTGTATAATAAAAGAATAAAAAAATACTATATTGAGTATTACAAAATCTATATATTAAAAGTGTCGCAATTAGCAAATTTGAAGAAAGGCGAAATATCCTTAAAACCTTAACAAATTTTGGAGGGTATTACCAATAGTCATTGTTGAAGAAACGATATAATTGGCCAACCCGAAAGAATTCCCATAATATATCCGATTAAAAAGAGTTGAAGTTGCGAGTTTGGCTGAGGCACCACAGCAGAGTTGCCACGAGTAGTACCAAACAGGGTTACCGTCAGTAGGATTTTACTAGATCTAGTAAAAAAAAATCTAGTAAATTTAGAGGATCTAGTAAATTTCCCAAAAACTAGTGACAAGTCATGATTTATAGTAAACAAAACTTTTTTTTTTATTTTCCATGAATTCAGGAAAAAAATTTTCATAAACAAATGACAATTTACAATTTTTGCTTGTCTGTTTTACAATTTTGCTTGTCTGTCTCAGAGACAGACAAGCAGTCACCTATTTTCATAAACAAACACTTCACTTCCGGCGTCTAAAGGTCGACAAAATCAGCTTTCTGTGCATCAAATCTTACCAACTAAAAATGAAGCTATAATGACACTTGGATTTGTGATGATTGGGAATCTATTGGAATCAAAACAAAAGCCAACCACCCAAGGTGATTAGGTGAATCTCCTCAGTTTGAAAATTTTTATTGAGTAAAAAGGAGCCTGCTGAGAGAAATTAAAAGTAAGTAGAACTGTAACATATATATATATATATATATATATATATATATATATATATATATATATATATAATATATATATATATATATATATATATATATATATATATATATATATATATATATATATATATATATATATATATATATATATATATATATATATATATATATATATATATATATATATATATATATATATATATATATATATATAATATATATATATATATATATATATATATATATATATATATATATATATATATGTATATATATTTAGCATTTAGCAAAAACAGATGCGATCTAGTAAATTTTTCCTCTCCGATTTAGTAAATTCTTCCAGGTCAGGGTGGCAACCCTGGTACCAAAGTACTACTTTTAGTACTTTTTGATCAAAGTAGTACTTCTTGAATACTTTCTGCAAAAGCAGTACTTTTTCATTACTTTTTGTCAAAAGTAGTACTTTAGACCGAAAAGGGTAATTTTACAAGCATATTAGAAATGATAACCAAGATAACAAACTAGATTTTTTTTTATTGTTAAATTTCAATAAAAAACCGATCTTAATAAATCCAGCTTCATAAAAAGACCCAAAAATCATTTTAATTGCTCCCTTCCCGTTTAATTTTTTAGAGTGGCTTGGTCTCAGTCTCACTTCCTCCAGCCTTAAATTTGCATCGCTCCAACATGAAGATTTGAGGAATTCTGAGTGACAGAATTTTTGTTTTGTTTTTATTTTATCAAAAAAAAAAAAATATTTCAATCATTGTTTTCAGTTCCTAAACGAAACAGCAGTTATTTTACATAAAATGCCTTTTTTTTTCCGTTTGTAATTTGAATCATAACTCCCTACCAAAAGAAAGCAAGAAATAAAAGAAGATTATTTCTTCAACCACACAATTCAACCCCAAGAATGTTAGCCTATAGCTGTTTTGATGGGTTTCACAGGTCCAGACGTACAAATAATTTTTAGGGGAGGAGGTCAAACAATAAAAAAAAAGTAAAACTCATTTTCAAAATGAACTAAAAAGTAGAGAATCATTGTTTTTCTCAAGAATATATGAATATATATGAACGCGAGGGGCACAAAAAGCATTGGATTTTACATAACATAAACACCAAATTTATCTAGGTTTTAAATGCATAAACGAAAAGTCGATGAATTGAGGAAAACAAGTAAAAAAGATCAAATTATGCAAAAACGAATCAATTTTTTGCCCGTGATTTTCACATTATGTTTATAGATTCTGGAAAAAAAAATATTTTCAAATTTTTAATTTTCCAGTTAAAAAAAAAAAAATGGTAAAATTCTACTTTAGCTACTTTTGGCTATCTTGGAAAGGGGTTAGGTTAGGAAAATGAAACTTTTAGAGATGGATCTACAGGCTAAAGTATGTCCTGGGAAGGTATTTTAACTACCTCCACTCCTTCTCTCTCTAGAGGCTCTTGACCTTTGATGACCTTTAAAAATGTGTTAGTGACAAAAGGGAAGCCTTGCAGAATAGATCTTCTGCTTAAATGAAGTACAACAAAATTGTTTTCAGCTTCACAACTTTGCTCAATCCCAATTTATAAGGTTTTGAAGATATGCAAATACATTTCCTAAATTTTGAAAAAAAAACATTGATATGGCTTAAATTCTACTCAAATAACAGGAATTGCATTTTCAGAACTAAAACCAGAGGAAAAGAAACTGATAACCGAAAATTAAGGTAAAATGTTGTTTTGTCAAAATTTCAATAGGTATAGACCTGCCAAGTAGGCAAATTTCAGGACCCTCTAGAGGGAGAAGAAGTGGAGGTAGGTACTTCCAAATACCTTCTCAGGACATACTTTAGCCTGTAGACCCATCCCTGAAAGTTTCATTTTCATAACCTAACCTCTTTCCAAGATAGCCAAAAGTAGCTAAAGTTAAATTTGACCGGTGAATGACCTAAAGAACAACATTTGACTAAGGATTGTGAAATGAGTGTAAAAAACTTCAAGTCATTAACAATTTCGAAATTTGAATTGATCCTTCCAGAGCAGGAATTACCCTTTTGGTAATTCACACACATCGTCAGTAGGTCCTCAATTTTATTGGTGTTACCGTCTCCCAATATCTAACAGAACAGTCTAACTCTTTAGGCGGGGAACAGGAGGATGGAGTAAGACGAATCTTCTGTGTGTGTGGGGGGGGGGGGGTCAGAATACAAAGCATGTTTGTTTATAGGCCAACAGTTTAGGTTTTCCAAGGCAAGGGTGCTCCTGGCCAGTCTTAGGGTTTAAATTCTCCCTGAGATATGACATCCCTTAAAGACGTCTGCGCTAAAATAGCTGTTTGGCAGACAGCTCACTAACAACTGTTCATTGGCCTGGAAAATCCTTTGATCCTAGAGGCGTTTTAGTTTTTGCCAGTAGTACTTCTTTTTGAAATTAGGCATAGGCCTGCATAAAGGAATGAAAAAAAAAAAAATTCCTATGTTAGATTAAGCACTTGACCCCAAACATTTTTTTTTTTTAATATAGACCCTTGGAATCAAGGTAGCAAGCATGGAAAATTTATTCTCATGTTGTCCCCAAATCTTAAGATCGTACCATTTGTTCTTTAATTTCTTATAGTTCTAATGCAGCTCACCCAGATTATCAAGTTTGAGCCTAATACCTGACTTTTCAGCCCATCGAAGGTATGGAGTTGCCCAGATGTCATTTTTCTATGCAAACTTTAATTTATTTGGATCAGGATTTTGTTCAACCCTAATGCAGATTTTTTTTTGCTTTTAGCTTTATGTTCTTAACGTGAAAAGTCGTTTTAACTAATTAGTTGTTATCGGAAATTCATTTTCACTTTTACTTGGCTCTTTGCATCCGGGCCATAAACGTTTTGAAGGTCGGCTTATGAAGCAAGGAAAATAAAAGTAAAAATAATTCAGTGTCTGAATAATCTATGGTTAGATATTGAATACTAGCTAGGATATATTCTTTTTAGCCGTAGGAATATTGTAGAGCACAGCGTAAGATTTTGACCTTCATCTTCCATTGATTTTACAAACCGTTAAGGTGGTTTGGATTTAATTAAGCTTCTGATTGGTCAGGTATCCTTTTCCCCTATAAAAGAGAGTTCAACTTTCACGCCTAATCTGGTCATCAAAGTACAATGTTAGACGCAACTATTCAGACAGTTAAATTTGTGTAAAAAGAAATATTCTAGAAGGGCAAGGAAGTGGTTGTCTATTTAAGGGTGAGGCCTTGACCCCCCCCCCCCCAGGATTTTTTATATACCTTTTTTGGTATTCTCAGAGAAAGGGTTTTGTGGTCTTTTAGCCTTATAAAATTTTTAAAAAAATAGTAACATCCCCCCCCTAGATTTTGGAAAATATAATTTACCCCGATCTCTAGATTTCAATGAATTGAAGCCACTGAGCAGGGGCAATCGATAATCTGTCTGACAGTATTTGTACCTTGGCTGAATCATAGCTAGAGAGCTTTTCAAGACATCTACCTGCTGACAGTAAATCTCTCTCAATTTCATAGATGATTTTTATAGATGTTGAGTAAAAGGTTCAACTAATAGCCATTTAGCATATCTGCACCAGTCCAGTGGGACTGGACACCAGTCCAGTCCCAGTAGATGGGAGCTAGGCTGCTTTGTCCGCCTGGTAAACTAGTTGATGAAAAAAAAAGAAAAAAAAAAAAAAAAACGCAAAGAGCCCAGTAAAATATAAGACGACTAAGTATATCTAGAAAATTAAAAAACAACTTTGATAACGAGTAAAAAAAAACGTTCAATAAGAACAACCAGATACTGACACTCCAAAGCTGAAAACTAATAAAGGCCAAAGAAAAAAATGTATTAAAGAGCCAACTTTACATAGAAAATAATTACTGCTTCGTTATTAATACTTATCCAATATTTTTTATTGTCATTAACGATTTGAAGTATTATTTTTTTTTTCTAGTTTTTATTTTTCCAGATTTTGTTTATTTACTATGAAGATAGGTTATTCACCTATCTTTTTCGAATTAGTAGTTATCGGGAATCATTTTTTACTTGGCTATTTGCATCTAAGATTTTTTGCCTCTACCCACCCCCTCCCATCTAGATTTTGAAAAGTGCCTTATGCAGTAGTATTAGGATGTGAATATTGTCTTTTGGTTAGTTCAACTTCACCCAGAGCATGCCCTGTAAGTTTCACCTTTACACACCAAACTGTTCATAAGGTACTGCTGACACGCCCTTTAAACAACCGGCACACAGACGGTGTGTTATGATTCAGTTTACCTTCCCCCTCAGTATTCTCTGAAATTTTCCCCTTCATACCCTTAGGTATAGTTGTAAAAGTAGTCACAATAGTAATATTAGGATTAGGAGTACTAGTTGTATTATTAGTAGTAATAGCACTAGTCTTAGTAGCAGCAGTAGCAATAACATTTTGCCTTTTGGTAAATTGATCTTCCCCTTTAAGCATTATCTGATAGTTCCACTTAATACCCATATCTATTCTTGAGATACGCCCTTTTTACAAACTACGTGCATATTGTTTCTTTTGATTTAGTTCAAATTTTCCTCAATATTCTTTTAAATTTTCACCTTCATGCACTTAGACTTAATAGTACTAGTATCATAGTAGTAGTTGTGGTAATAGAAGTAGTAGTAGTAGTAGGATTGTATCAGTAGTAGTAGCAACGATAATAGCAGCAGTATTAGTAAAAAGTAGGATGTAAATGTTGCCTTTTAGTCAGTCAAACAACCCCCTCATGATACCCCAGAAGTTTTATCTTGATGCGGTAAGCCCTTCCAAGAATATTTCTGATGTGCCCATTTGACCCCCTTTTGACGCCCTTTTCATCTTAATAATCTTAGCTTTACAAGTAGTTGCAATTGAAGTAGCAGTAGCGTTAGTAGTAGTAGTAGTAGTAGTAGTAGTAGTAAAAGTAGCACCAGTAGTGGTGTTAGCAATAGCATGCACATAATGCTTTTTATGTGAATGTAGTATGCACTGATTAAGTTCAACTTTCCGCTTAACGTATCCCCATATGTCCACATCAATATCCTCAGCCCTGTCAGTACTCGCTACAAAAGCAGTAGTCTTAGTAGTAGTAGTAGTAGCAGCAGCAGTTGTAGCAGTAGTAGTAGTAGTAGTAGTAGTAAAAGTAGTAGTAGTTGCAGTAGAAGTGGTAGCAGTAGTAGTAATAATAGAAACAGTTTCAGTAGTAGTTGTGGTTTGTAGCATGTAAATATTGCCTTTGGTCAATTGATCATCTCTATTGTCGTTTTCCTGAAAGTTTAAATTAATATACCCAGTCGTTCCTGAGTTGCGCCCTTTCCACAACCCTTTTGCACATAGCGTGCATTATTTAAGTTCAACACTCCCCTTGACATTCTCTGAGAGGCTCCCCTGAATGCCCTTCGTCTTTTTTGGAAAGTAAAGGTCAAATATACCCACCTTTCTCCATAATATATACTATATGTAAACAATGGACCAGCTACCTAGCAGCACTTGCCCTGAGGGCTGTGGGGTAAGGGGTTGATATCCCCACAGACATAACTACTGGACCAAACAATAATGTTGAACAAAATAGCTGTCTCAAAATTTGACACTAGAACTCTAAAAAAAGGCACTAGAAGTTTTGATTTCCAATCAAATGTGCCCCATCCTAAGTTTATATTATTACCCATTCCCTAAAAGCCTCATATGCCCCCAGGCATAACTTACAACCCCTGCCCTTGGGCTCTGGGGGCTGTGTCAACCTTGGAGACATTGCTATGTGATTCTTGTTTGCAACAAGTAATTCGTACGATGCCCGAGCACAGGAACGCGTTGCGAACCAAATGTAGCCGATTGCTTTTCAACGTGGATAAAACAGAGAGGCTCAGGACGGATAAAGGACTTAGATGGCTTAATTATGGCATAGTTACTTTTTCGTGCCTTGAAAAAAAAAAAACACAAGAGTCTTACCACTTATTATGGTTCGATGATACCATTTTCGAACAGTGATGATGAGGTTTTGCCACCATGATACACAACTTTTATTATATGGATTATTTCTTTCTTAAAAGGATGAGGCCCTCAAGGAGAAGGGATGAGGGTAACAACCATGGCCTTCCGGTACATATATGATACAACATAAAACACCACGTTCTTGGGCTTTGTGTAAAATGTTGACGATGAATGCAAGTATCAAAACCTCTGTGTGCATTAAGTGTTCCTAGGACGAGAAGATCAGTGCCCTTGTCTACAGCGACAGGTAGATTCCAAATTATGCTGTCAAGGCGTTCCTGTCCTGAATGCCATTTGAACCCAAGCTTCCGGTGCACCTGAAAGCAATCTTGTCTATAATTGAATTTAAAAAAGCTAAATTTTTTAAATGAAAGTAAGGAGCAACAATAAAACTCAGAACGAACAAAAGTTATTCCGTATAAGAAAGGCTGCCCCCTCCTCAATACATTGCTCTTTATGCTAAAGCTGTTGGCACTTTTAAAAATGCTTCCTATTCTAATCAAACGGCCCCTGTGTTTCAGTAGTCGTTCTTAAGAAATTAGGACAAAGAATCAAAATTTAGCGTAAAGAGCAAGGTATTGAGGTGGGGACAACCCTTTATATACGGAATAATTTCTGTTCGTTTTGAGTTTTAACTTTGCTCCTTACTTTCAGTTAAAAAAAACTTGTTTTCTTTAATTTAATTTCTGTTCGTTTTTCACATAGGCCTAATGCAGGTAAATTTTGCTCAGCCTCTATGAAATATACCTCCCCTCAGGGGAAACTTCTCCGTGAAAATTTCATCCAACGTAAAGTACACCCCCCCGTCAAGCTCCCTCCAGATAGCTCCATCCACGCTGAAAATCCCCCTCCCCATACAATCATTAGCATACTACTACTACTACTACTAACAACTCATCGCAGCACCAAGCCGCCTGAGGCCAACACAGCTACGCACGCTCCTCCTCCACCCCAATCTATTCAAAGCCTCCCTTTTTACACCCGCCCACGAAGTTCCCATTTCCTTTAAATCTTTCTTTATTACGTCCTCCCACCCCAGACGGGGACGACCTGCTTTCCGTTTAGCCCTAGATGGTTGGCCGAAAAGAACAATCTTCGGCAATCTGTCATCCTTCATCCGCAAAAATGCCCTAACCACTTCAACCTTTCTTTCATTATAGACCTAGAAAGCGGTATTGAACCACATTTTTCGTATAGCCTATTGTTTGAAATACGGTCAGTCAGCCGGGTACCCAGAACAATCCTTAAGCAATTTCTCTGGAAAAACATCTAGCAAATCTTCATCCGCTTTTCGGAGCGTCCATGCTTCAGAGCCATATTTGACCACTGTCATCACTGTAGCTTCTAATATTCTAATCTTGGTTTTGCAGACTTATCTTCCTATTCTTCCAGACTTTTTTTTACTGTGAAAAAACACCCTGAGCCTTGGCTATTCTATTTTTAACATCTTCACTGCTCCCACCATCTTTACTAATAATACTACCAAGGTAAGTGAAGCTACCCACCTGATCAATCTTTTCATTACCCAACGTCACCTTTTCATCTTCACTTATTCCTAGCCTTAGTGACTTAGTCTTCCTAACATTAATTTTCAAACCAATACTAGCACCCTGAACTCGCAAAACCTCTAAAACTTCATTCATTTTGCTCACACTTTCATCTAGGATGCTTAAATCATCAGCATAATCCAAGTCCAGGAGACTTTTTCCTCCCCATTTTATTCCGTGGTCTCCCATTGCCTTTCCTGTGCTCCTTAAAACAAAGTCCATCAAAATAGTCCATATAAAGGGGGATAGAACACAACCCTGCTTAACTCCTGATTTAATACAAAACCAGCTGCTAACCTCATTTCCTACCTTAACCGCAGCAGTGTTATTCTCGTACATAGCACTAATCACTTTAATGTATTTGTCTGGTATACCATACAAGGATAAAACCTTTACTAAAGCTCCTCTATCAACAGAATCGAACGCTTGCTCATAATCTATAAAACTGAGGACCAAAGGTGTTTGAAAACTTAGGCACTTCTCAATTATTAGCCTAAGAGTGAAAATTTGGTCAACACATCCTCTACCTTTTCTAAAACCGCACTGCTATTCTCTTAAAACTTTGTCTACGGCATCTCTCAGTCTAAAAAGTATCATATTACTAAGCAATTTGCTACCTACAGAGACCAGACTAATGCCTCGATAATTACCACACTCACTTTTATCACCTTTCTAATAAAGTGGCTTAATTAAGGTTTTCCTAAAATCGTTAGGTACTTCCCCTTTTTCAAAAATCATATTCATAATCTTCAATAACTTATTTCTAACCTCAGAGCCACCATATTTAAGAAACTCATTTACCACCCTATCAGCACCTGGAGCCTTGTTATTCTTTAATCCTTTTAGTGCTGTTGCTAATTCCTCCTCACAAAACAAATCTTCCTTCACATCCAAGGTATCACAAACTTTTTCATTTTCCTCTATATTTTTTTTCCTGCAACTCTATCTCGGTTAAGCAAGTTCTCAAAATGTTCGGCCCATCTCGCTTTAGCTTTTTCCTTATCGCTAATTGCCACCCCATTCCTATCTTTAACTGGGACAAGTCCGGATTGACTACTACCTCTCAATTTGTTAACATGCCAGTGCAATATTTTACTATTATGCCGTCTAGCTGCATCTTCTAAATCCTCGGCAATTTTATCCATGGCCTCCACTTCACACCTCCTTAGTTCATATTTCAATGCTTTCTCCACTTTCTTTACATTTCTTTTGTTTTCATGCGATCTATCACTCAGATAATTCTTGTACATGTCTTTCTCCTTTCTATTAAACATAAAGCTTTTTCACTAATATTCTTAGCTGCAGTTCTAGCTTTCTTCCCTAATACACCTTCAGCAACTTCACAAATTATTTTTCTAAAATTATTCCAACCATCTTCCACATTATCAAATTTTAAAACTCTTAAGTTTAGTATTCAACTGTTCCTAGAAAGTTTCTCTCAAATTCTCATCCTGGAGTCTACTAACATCATAACTTCCCGGGGAGGTAATTACCGTTCCGATATTTCAGCTTTAAATTAACCCTTGACACTACTAGATGGTGATCTTTACTTTTAACATCAATAACAGCACTCCTATATACCCTAGTATCTTGTATTGATCCTGCCAGTCTTCGGTTTACTATAACATAATCAATAAGGTTTGCTGTCTTACCATCACGTGAATACCATGTTAGCTTATGAGCCATTTTATGACCAAACACCGTATTGGTTATAACTAGATTGTTATACCTACAAAATTGCAAAAGTCTGTATCCATTACTGTTTTCTTTTCCTACACCAAATTTACCTAAGCTGGGATACCATCTATCCTTATTTCTACCAACCTGGGCGTTAAAATCTCCCAGTAATAACATCATATTTCTACATGGGACCTTGTCTATTTGCTCCTGTAACTGTAAAAAAAATTCATCTGAGTCACTAGTATCTCTGTCAGTCGGTTCTACAGGGGCGTATACTACTATAACTGATACCCTGAACTTTCTAGTCATAAAAATGAGCAATTAGTATTCTATTATTAATACCTTCCCAGCCTAAACAAGACTTAGCAGCTTCCTTATTCATCATGAGCCCTACTCCCTGTCTATGTACCCCATCCTTCCTGCCTGAATAAACAAATTCTATATCACCTAATTTCATGCTTCCTACCCCTGGGGTATGAGTTTCTGAAACTCCTAATAAATCCAGTTCGAATCGTCTGAATTCGTCAGTCAAAATGTCGATACGATAGTCATTTTTTAATGTCGTAACATTCCATGTTCCAATTTTCATGTTCTTTAAATCATTGAAATTATTTTCGCCTCAGGAAAAGCAATGATCCCGGATACCAGTGCAGGACGGGGATCACATATTTTCTCAAGTCTACACCGAAGTGCTTAAGCCGGCTTAGAACCGGACAGCAAGAAGTCCCTGGGACCTCCATGAATGGAGGCTTTGTGCAATCCTGGGCCCATCTTGGTCACAACATGGTTTTCAGCACTTGGCGATGCTCTTCTATCAACAAGAGTCGAAATCCTGCACAGACAATCTCAAGCCTATTACCTCCGACTCATTATATATTCATGCCTACAATATTATGCTACTACGGGGAGGCAACCCGTAATAGATAAATTAGCTAGGAAGAGGTTTTTTCAGCCCAAAGACGCCCATCAAAACATACCAATCCCAGAAGAATTGTCCATTAGTCAGAATCCGTGCGAATGCTGTGTCGTTTACTAGGCTATAATTTCCTCGAGGGGCGCCACTCCTCAAGTGGGAATAGAGTTGACCGCAAGGTCCCCAGTCTTGTAGGTACCCCGAAAAGGTCGAGGCAGCCCTTTGCAGAGGTCGTTGTCCATAGATCTGGATCTTACGCCCTGCCACAGTTGTCCTCCTATAGAGGATCCTCCCGCGATGGTGTTCTGCATCACCATGCAATTTAACCCATTACTGGGAGAAGGTTTGCAACTCATGGAACTTGTGGACAAACCAATGGGCCCTTTTGAGTGTACATTTGAGGGGCCATTTTTTCCTCCTCCGCCTGTATTTATGACCCCGGGCGAGGGTGCCCCAGATTCTACTATGGACCCCCAGAGACAAGGTCCCCCCCTTGGTCCGTGCCTCCTATGGAGGTACCCTACATATCTGTAGAGCGTTCCCCTATCGCCACCTGGGGACACGCTGAATGGCCTGGGGGAGGCCAGATAAACGGATCACTTTTGTTTTGCAAAGGCCATAACTCAGTGACATATTTAACCTACTATTTATAAATATACATAACTCACTGACTAGGCCTACATAAGTTATATACAGAAATATATAACTCAGTGACATATTTAACCTACTACTTATAAATATGTGTAATTCACTGACTAGGCCTATATAAGTTATATACAGAAATATATAACTCAGTGACATATTTAGCCTACTACTTATAAATATGTGTAACTCACTGACTAGGCCTGTATAAGTTATATACAGAAATATATAACTCAGTGACATATTTAGCCTGCTACTTATAAATATGTGTAACTCACTGACTAGGCCTATATACAGAAATATATAACTCAGTATAGTATATATATACCTTCATGAATAAAAGTGTCATTACAGCTTCATTTTTAGTCTTTAATTTTCAATTGGTAAGACTTGATACACAGAAAGATGTTCTTGTCGAACTTTGGACGCCGGAAGTGAAGTGTCTGTTTACAAAAAAGGAAAATAGGTCACTGCTTGTCTGTCTCTTTATCTTGACTATGCGGAACAGAACAGGGTGAAATAAAATATTTGTATATGAAAGAATACAAACATAGGTACAAAAATACTGAATTGTACCACATTGTACCATAATTTTGTAAAATGTACCATATTTTGTGGGATTGCACTAAACTGTACCAGTAGAGGTGAAATGTACCAAAATGGTACAATTGTACCATGTTTGGCATCACTGCCCGCAAGTGTCTCACGAGCTTGGCTTCCAAGAATAAACCGGTTTTGTTCAAATTCATTCAAAGGGTCATCATACATATTTGCACTCACTGAAGAGGGTGACTACTTTTATGACTAAAAAAAAAAAAAAAAAAAACACATACTGATAGGCAGAAATAAGAAGGAAAAAGAACGAGAAAAAAAAAACATGAAAGGAACTGAAATGTTGGCTATAAAATACAAAACCGAAAACAAGCATACAAGTAATTCAACAGCACAACTTACACAGCACGAAATTATATGGTCAGATTCGGCAAACGGACCACTTCAGCCATAGCTCGAATTTTACGGATCGCTCCCACTGAGTCTTTTCCAAAAATCGTCCCGTTATTAGACCAAACATTTCTGTTTCCAAGCTTACCCTTAGCCAAGTCAAGAATCTACTTCTTTTTTGATGTTAGGTACTCGGTAACAAAAATTCCCAACCGAGCAAGCTTTGACTTACATGCAAACACTTTTCTTGCAATTTCAGCAGACTTGAACGCAACCAACACAGGCAAAGGACGCTTTTTTGCATTTACAATGGTGTCCAAATGAGTATATAATTTGCTCAAAATTTAAATACAGAAACTATTGCGGTCAAAGAAAAATCAGAAATTTGCATTTTATTCGTAATCACATTCAATACACACTCAGAGATGGGAAGACCCCCCGCTATGGTCAACACCATGAAACACGAGCTGATTCAGTCGTTTTTCCTGCTCTACATCATCAAGACGGGTTTCAAGTTGTTCAACCCTATTTTCCAGGGCTAGGTTTGCGTTTTGGAGAGCCCATAGTTTGTTTTCAATCTCATCAAACTTGGTCAAATACTGAACGAGTATAGAGTCGTGAATCTGAGAACCAATAGAGTTGACCATAGCCGCACTATTTGACAGTCCACTTTTTTACGAACTTCTTTTCCAATATCATTCCAGATATTGGATTTAAGTGTGTCCAAGTCCGATAAAACAGAGTTTTACTGAATTCATCGATGTATCTGGTAAACTCAAACCACTAATCTCAAGATGCTTATGAGGGAAATCAGCTAATTCCGCAAAAGCGTTCGCAACGCCTAATTCATTTTTTCTTCTTAGCCTCCTTTGAAATGCTAACAAAGGTCGAAAGCTGTGAGGCTGTTGTTGTCACGATTTCATGGCTTCCGTAACAAAATACAACGTAAGATATTTTATTGTTCTTGGCTTTAATTATGTCCAACACTCAGCATGGCCATGGTGGATAACTTCTGAATTTTGCTAGAACAACAGCATCCTTTGTGAACTGAACCATTGAAATGTATTATCAAAAAGGCAAAAACTACACTTAACTTGAATAGGTAGGTCAACGTGAGCTTGGCAATCACCTTATGATCGGTTCATCAGTCCAAATATCCAAAAAATCGTATTCAATTTCATTCAATGTCAAGTTCATTATTCATTAATTGTGTCCAACAAATCATATCCAGTTTCATTCAATAGGTCACTGCGCTTTTGTAGGTAACAGGTTTTAGATAATGTAATACAAATCACACACAGGTCCTTTCGCTCTGAACAACAACTATTTTCAGTTGAAAGAACTTGTTTTGTTTTTTAATTTGTTATCTATGACCAAGAAACCCATAGAAAGGATACCTCACTCACTAAAATATCTTGTTGTTTTTCATACTTAATTCCGCCAACTTCAAACATCATAGAGGAATGTCCATTAATCCCCCCGTTATACAGGTACAACTCCTTGGTCGTGATTGCATACTATCAAACTTAGACGATGAAGGCTCCCTCCCATTAATATATCTGCAAGATTTCATTTGAAAAAAAAAAATATCGAAATTTTTCTACAAAAATTCAGCTTAGGCTAGACCCTAGTCGTGTTCTTTTTTGCTATTATTATTTATTTTGTATATTTGGTACATTCAGGGCTGAAAGTGTGGAATTAAAACCTCATAATATTTTTTGTATTTTGCGTTACTCCAATGTTTATACCGTGACATTTAAAATCCAATGCTGACGTAAAAAGAAATGACCGAAACTCACGTTTTCACTATTAGTGTCAAAAAAATCTTATCAAAGAAATAGTTATGAAGCCAAAAGGTTGAAATCTCGAGGTCAAATAGTATTTGTCTTGATTTTGGAGGAACAGCATTGATGAAAAAATAAAAAATAAATCTACTCTTCTGCTTATCAATTAATGTTTACTTCCGCGACCCAACTAAAGAAATTTTTACTTATTTCCCTTCCTTCCTGTGGCAAGATAGTGTAATATTAATTTTTTAGGTTTCTCTGATTACGTCACAGACGACATGACCTTGCAGAGGTTATGCTTTGTAAATAAATTTTAATGAAGTAAGGTTCAGTTTATATGCAAACATTTGGGTTAAAGGCAATTACTATATTTCAAGAAAAATTATAAGATATTTTGTTTCAAAAATAGTTAACATACGAAAAACTAGACCATGCTAAAATCAGCAAAGATAATTAAGTTCAGCTATACCATTTTATCATGCATTGGTGCCAATAAGCTGAATTTTAGGGGGGGGGGGGGGGGGGCTTAGCTGGTCTAATCGACGCTTCCAATACTGTATAATAGAAATCTCAACCAAAAATATAAGGCAGCATCATTCAGCCAGGGGGGGGGGGGGGCTGGAGCCTCCCTCTGCCCCCTCATATGGATGCCCATGATATCATGTTGGGACGTCAACGTATTAGTACAGAAAGGGTGGGGTGGCAAAATGTATATTTCAAACAATAGGAAGGGGGGGGGTAAATCACTTGTGGCGCCTGATGTCATCAAGTGTTATAAATTAAAACAATGCAAAAAAAAGACTAGTCTATGCTTATTGCTTATACCTCCACACCCTCACTTGCTGAACTAAGAAAAGAAATAAAATGAAGTACTTATTTCTTCGATTAAAAAGGTCGATGAAGTTCAAGGTTTATCTGGGACAAGAATGGGCATACTTTTCTTCGCTTTCTGTGCAAAATTTTTGGATTCATTTGTCAAGATTTTCCAACCCAGGTTTTTATGTTGTAGGTTTTCCAACCCAGATTTTCCAACCCAGATTTCTATGTAATATCCGCATACCCCGACCCGACTACCAAGCCTCAGGAGCAAAATCTATTTATGCGCTTGTTTCAATAGCATTGACAATGAGCAAAAATATTTTTTGTGCAACGTACAAGTCATTCATAAATTTAATTACGAATAAAATCAAAGGCCAAGTTGGTTTTTTAGGTACTTATGTATTATACCGCTATCACTCAAGTTTACGCTGCGTAAAACTCGAAAACAAGCTGGTTTTATCGATCTGTATAAAGAAGCAATTAGCTTAAGGTCAGTGGAAAACAAGTGGCGGGTGACAGAATACATTGGAATTATGTAATTTGGGCTATATATTTGCTCATTAGGGTGGGGGTCAGGTTACCCCACCCCCAATTTGCAAATATATAGCCCAAAGTTGTTTTTAAAGTATTGCATTTTAATCATGTTTTGGTATTTTTCATTAGGATTAACCTAGCTTCACTTCTTCAGTGTTGGCGGTATAATATTTAAGTACCGTTTCTATTATTAATTAAATAAAAAAAACAAGTTTTTTTTTAACTGAAAGTAAGGAGCGACATTAAGACTTAAAACGAACAGAAATTATTCTGTACATGAAAGGGGCTGCCCCCTCCTCAGCCCCTCGCTCTTTACGCTAAGTTTGTTTTATTATTTTAAAAAAACAAATTGTGAGACAGAGTCAGACTTTAGCGTAAAGAGCGAGGGTTTGAGGAGGGGGCAGCCCCTTTCATATACAGAATAATTTCTGTTCGTTTTAAGTTTTAATGTCGCTCCTTACTTTCAGTTAAAAAAAAACTTTGTGTGAATAAATGAATAATTAAAACAAAATTTGCACATTAATTTCACTTTTTTTTGCCTAAATAGCTTTCTTTTCTCGACATTTTGTTGTGACGTAACTTACAAATTAACTTACGTAACGAACTTTTATATTCGTATATTTTTATTACGTATATTGGGGGGTTCGCCCCCTAGTCAATACCTCGCTCTTTACGCTAAGATCAAATTTTGTTCCAATTCTCTAAGAAATACCCCTTAATTACACAGGCTGTTAATTAGAATAAATAGCTCTGATGAAAGTACAAAAATGACTTTAGCTTAAAGAGCGAGATAATGAGTAGGGGGCAAACCCATCCCTATACGTATTAATTTTCTGTTGGTATTTTAAATTTTAATATTGCTCCTTATTTTCAGTTGAAAAAATTGTTTTTTTTTTTATTATTTAATTTCTGCGTTTATTTTTCAAATAATGCTGGGAAATCCGGCGCCCCCCTTAATAGCAATGCCCCCCTCCCCCATGAAAACTTCCTCCGTGAAAGATTCTCCCACGTAAACACCCGACCCATCCCCAACCCCCAACTACCAAAACAAATCCCCACTGAAAACTTCTGTATACTTCCCAATAACCAATACTTTATGTAAACATTGGGCTAAGTTCATAATTTGCAGACCTTTTCCCGGGACTGTGGGGATTAAGTCATCTCAAAGACATAGTTATTGTATTTTTCGACCATGTTGAACAAAATGGCTATTTCAAAATTTTGATCGGATGATTTTGGAAAAAAAAATGAGCGCAGGAAGGGGCTTAGTTTGCCCTCCATTTTTTTGGTCACTTAAAAAGGACACTAGAGCTTTTAATTTCCGTTCGAATGAGCCCTTCCGCGATATTTCTAGGACCACTGGTTCGATACGATAACCCCTGGAAAAAAAAAAAAAACAAATAAACACGCATCCGTGATGTTTGTTCTGGCAAAAAAAAAAAAAAAAAAAAATTCCACATTTTTGCAGATAGGAGCTTGAAACATCTATAGCAGGGTTCTCTGATACACTGAATCTGATGTTGTGATTTTCATTAAGGTTCTATGGCTTTTAGGGGATGTTTCCCTCTTCTTTTTTTTTTTTTCGAAAATAAGGCAAATTTTCTCAGGTGCGTAACTTTTGATCTGTAAGACTAAACCTGATGAAACTTATATATTCGAAATCAGCATAAAAATCTAATTCTTTTGATGTATCTATTGGTATCTAAATTCCGTTTTTTTAGAGTTTTTAGAGTTCTTTGTAACTTTTGAGCCGGGTCGCTCCTTACTTTACAGTTCGTAACCACGAACTGTTTGAAACTGCTAATAGATTAATATAGTTTTTCATTTTATCTCTTGGTTTCACCCTAAATGCTAATTACCCCCCCCCCCCCCCCCCCCTCCCGTAGTAATTCCTCTCAGGGGTTCCTGTTTTGTTTATCGTAGACAAACAAAATATATTCAACAATGAACTACCCACTCTTTAATGAAAGCCCGTCATTAGTTTACGCAGGTAAAATCAAAATATAATGCGACTTGTTATTGCGCAAAAGCCAGTCGCAATATTTTGTTACTACAACTATCTCCAATCTAGGAAACTTTTCGTCTTACTGCAATCAATGTTTGGATTCAGTTTTCCTGTCATATTGAAATTTAATCAGCTTAAAGGAAAATATCACAAGTAATTTGAACTATTGCGATTACCGAAATCCGTTTATTAAATTCCCCATTAAACGTGTGAAAATTTTCTGTTATATTAAATATTGTTGGGGATTATATGGTATTAATAATAATAATTAATAATTTATTTTTTGACCAATTAACAATTATAAAAAAGTGGAGTAACAAAAGAAAAAAAAGTAAAGACATACAAAAACAAAACACATGCAAAACAACATCAATATAATGAACTACAAATGCAAATCAGAACAATCGCAACAAGAGGATGAAAAGGACCCAACCGCTTGCAGGCCTCATCTTTTAACTTGGAGTCCAACTTATTATATGACGTCAATATATCAGTTGCATTAAATATTCGAATAACTTACGGTTTCTATACCAACGAGGCAAATACAAAAGATATTTACAATAACGGAAATACAAAACTCTAATATCCTGCATTTCACTAGTATTAAAAAATGGGCGCAAACCTGATAGAAAAAGAATGGAATGGTCCCAATATGTAGAATAGAGTTTAGCCAATGCCTTACGAGAATGTCGGCCGCGATTTGGGACAATTTTAGCATAACCTGCTTTAAGCTTATTCTTAATATCTGCAAGTGCACTAGCACGGATAGCTGAAATAGAAGAGTTAATAAAAACAAAAGTTATTATGTGATAACTTTTGTAAAGATACATGGGAAGGAGTTTTGACAAGATTTTTTGAAGAAACTAAATTTCAGCAGAGGAGGGGGGACAAACATGGGGGGGGGGGGGGGGGTGTTAAAAGGACTCTGGCAGGGGCAGTTATCCCCCTGCCTCACAGCAAATTATGCCCCCTGTTTATAACTAGTATAAAGGAGAATTGCAGTCCCCCACAATGAAACAACAAAGAAAATTGCATTTTTTTGTATGGGTAGCACTGGCTACTGTTTTTTTTTGGGAGTAATCATGTCTAACCAGTGCTCGTATTATGTTGAGAGAGGGCAAATTTGAACGGAAGTCGCAATATTTTAGTGTCTTTTTTTCAAGTAACAAAAGAGATCGTATCACAGCAAAGTGGAGCGTCCTGTCATTTTGTACCGACAGAATAACAGAGGGTAGAATCCCAGAGAATACAAATTCTAAGATAGCCAATCGATCATTCATGGTTCAGAACTCTCAACTGAAGGTTTCGAGCCACCTCCCCATATTTACAAACTGAAGGTTTCGAGCCACCTCCCCATATTGACAAACGAGGAAAATCACTTTTTTGCCTGGTTTAGTATGTGATCTGCTTATTTTTATTTCTGTTTTTTTTTCTATCAGGGTAAGTAGATTACTGCAAGGTTGCAGAGAAATTTTTAATGGCTCATTCAGGAGCTACTGGCTCTGTCTACCTGCTTGTTACAAGTTCTTTTTAATAATTCCTTCTTAAGAGGCCACATGGTGCCAAAAACGATACTTCTTTTGTACTATTTCTGGAGTGGAAAGGCTAGGAAGCGAAGCACATAAAGGGAATCCTTGGAATCTCCATGGTTTATAAAACCTTTAACCAGTTGTTTTACCATACCCCCCTTGTATAATACCCATCTCTCAACCCCCTTAGTAGTTGAAAACTAAAAAAGAAACGTTTTGAAAAAGACTGCCTGATGAAAAGAAAACCTGGTACTTGTCAATTAGCTGGAACCCACGCGAGAAGTGAAGTTCGGCTAATGCTAATCAAATAAAACAAAATAGGATGAAAATATAATAGTTTAGAAACAAATTTCGGCTATATATTTGCACATTAGGGGGTTGGTGGGTAAAGCATACCATATATTAGATACGTAACCTAACCTGACCTAGGTACCTTTTTTTTTCCCCCTAGACCCCAAAAAAAACAAAAGTTTAAATATTGTAAACGCAGTGACAAACCACGGTTTGCAGTCTAATTCTCTATTGAAAGAAACCCGTTTGACTTGTTCCTTAAGCTTCTTCCATATACATTATACCACGTGGGTTCCAGCTAATTGACAAGTACCAAAAATCTTATATGTTTTCATTTCCATAAAATTTATTGAATTTGTTAAGCGCAAATTTTCGAAGATACTGGTGACAATATGTCCCTTGGACTTGGACTCTTTAGAGTTGTGTCGCAAAGTTGTACATATCTTGTCACAAAGTTTAGGGTAATAGGAAGTAATGCCGTTATTTGACATTGTGTTTGACCTATTTTGACAAAAAAAAAGTATTTACTTCTTTAGTTTCATTGTCTAAATCAAGCTAAGATCTTATTGTAAATTTATTGTGTATGTTTAAAACAACACAAAAAACGGGCAAAACTGACTTTTAGTTATGAAAATTTTCTTGTGGAATTGAATTTTTAAGTTGAAACTTAAAACGAACACAAATTATTTGCTTCGCAGAAGAGGCGAAGATATATAGATATATCTAAAAAACTGGCTCTCAAATGAACTGACTCATGATAATTTCCAAAATCTATAGAAACTCTAAAAACTCTGATTTACTGAAAACTGTGTTTGATTTGATGTTTGTTTTTTTTTTAATTCTGATTATATACCAAAGGTTATCGCTGTCATCTCCTGTGAAAGACTATTGAGAGCCTTATAAATTAGTCCTTTATTTTCTGCAGACAACTTACCGATTTTTTCTTTCTGCTCCTAAAGGAACATCCTCATTTGGGGGGTCGGTTTTTGTGTTTTCCCAAAACAAACTCTTAGGATGGGTCTGTTGTGAATTATAAATCTTTAAAGTAGCGTAAAGCTCCTTTTCGAACCAAAAGCTAGCAAGGATTTTTCGGGGCACCTCTTAGACAAAGCTGGATCTCCTCATGAGTAATAAGACTGAGATAAAGCTTCGAAGAAATGATGCAATTATTCTGCCATTATATTTCCTACAAGCTTGTTTAAGCTTATTAAGCATACAAGCACGTTTCCTACAAGCACGTTTCGATAATTAGGCACACGTATGAACCTGCTTTCCATATACAAATTTAGACAAATTGAAAATGTTAGTCATTCTCTTATGAGCAAATGGAAGCTTTATGTTACGCGCTTGCAACTATGTAGTCTACTAGCCTCTGGAAATTCTTGGAGCACATCACATATTAAGGCAAAATCCCCCCCCCCCAAAAAAAAATAACAGTGATTCTTCGATTCACTAATGTACGGTGTATTTGGATTCAACCATGCCATGATGGGCTCGCGATAGGGAGGGTGGAGGGAAGTCTGGAAACTTGAAATCTGTTTTTAAAAGGCAATGTGCGAACCATTCACTACAATTGGCAATACATTCTGCGTATTTATTCTTCCAAACCCGTTGTTAAACTCTGAAAGAGCCCGTCTGAAAAGGCCTTCTGATTTGCCTTTTTTGAGGTTAGGATTAGGAGGTCCAAGTACTCTTTGCCGTTCGTCTCCTGAAAAATTCCGAAAAGAAAGTGATTTGCTGTGGATTCTTTTGAGTGTTCAGCTAAAAACAAAATTTACTCAGCTATTAAACTCTTCTCCTGCAGTCAGGGGCGAATCTTAGCAGCATTTTTTACTGGAGGGGGGGCAAGAGGGGTCCAAATCTGGATTGTCAACGGGCATGGGATATATAATTTTTTTTTTCTCCACATTATTGGGAGGGGGCAACTGCCCTCCTTGCCAACTCCAAACGACGGTCCTGCCTGTAGTACAAACGCATTCCTTCTTCTTATGATAGGAGTTGAGACGACCATTGAGTCCTGGAAAAGCTTTGAAGACTCTGTTTTTTTAAAGGCCGGAAGAGCGAACCTTTAAGTTTATTGACTTTTACCTTCTAGATTTTTTCTTTGTAGTTCCTTTACTCTATAACTAAACGTTGTTAAACTTGAAGCGACTTATAACTCTAGATAGCCTCAGAAACTTCAATTATTGATTACTTGGAAGGCCCAATATTTACTTATGTACTTTTTAGGATTAGGTGGTCCGGAAGAGCCGTTACGTTTCCTGAAAAAGTTTTTACTTTACAAAACTTGAATACTTCTTAACTGTTCTTAGCTTCATTTTACTCCATTGCCTACTTATTTACTTGCCTGCTTTTTTTTAGGGGCGTTTTACCTTGCCAAGGGTCCAAACGACAATGTCAACTGTATGTTACTATTACTTTTAATGCATTTTTTCTATTACGACACTTATTGAGTTCCAAACATGGCCCTTTGAAACTATTCCAGAACGGAAGGTCCTGCTGTAGAGTTCAAATTCCTTCTTTTCTTCTTATACATGGGTTGGAATTGACGACTTTCTCAAATGAAGACTCCAAGCCGAAGTTGCTTCCTTTAGTCTTACTTACTTCTTACTACTACTACTCCTCCTTCTTCTCTCATCTCTCGTTGGAATTCGATAAAATGAGATAGAAATAGAGATATGTTTAGCTAGTAAAAATACCAGAACTGGGTCATTTTTTATTTGGAAAATTAGAAAAACATGTTCAAACAATCCGAAACATTGCAAAAAAAACTATTCCAAGGATGTGTGAGCTGGAAACTCTCAAGACCCCTTACATATTATAGAAGATTCGAAATAACTTTCTAAGTCACTGTTTATGAAGTGGTTAAACGTAATTTTTATTAAGATAATTGGTTAATGTCTATCATTAGCCTCAAGGAGGTTAATATCATTAGCCCTCAGCCCTATCATTAGCAAAATATAATCAAAAATATAATCATGGCAAAATATTGTAACATTATGGGAAACTACGACAGTTCGACCAAAACGCCTCGAATATCAGGAAAATTTTTGAAGATAGATTTTTTTTGAAAGAGTCAAAATTATCCCCTTTTTTAAAAGGGGATCCCTCGGGCAAATCTTACTTATTGGGGATAAAGAATATGTATTCATGGCCATATTTCTAGGGTAAAATATTAAGTTTTTCTGTTTTTAAAGAAAATAGCTTAGATAGTCTAATGTAGGGTCCTCGGACAATCGTTGCACAATTTTCATCAAAATCTCCCCCCCCCCCTTTTTTTTGGCAAGGGGGGGGGGGGTATATCAGAATTATTCAATTGTTTTGCTAGTAACTGTTGATTTATAGCTTTATACCGGAACTATTTTTTTAGAGCATTGACTATTGTTCGATTTTGGTCAGGTTTTGAAAACCCAGCTCATCACTGCAAATTATTTGATTCACTTTTTTTTTTTTTATTTATTGTTGTTTTCTAATTCTTTTTTTTGTTTTTTTGTATCGTGTCGGCCAGAGATAGCTTATAATTTACAGTATTTTTGTACAAGAATTACTTTAGAATATTTAAATATTTGCAAAGCAACATGTTAGTTTAAAAATGATTTCAGAATGCAGGATCTTGTTTCCCGATTGTTATTCGTAGTTCAAGCAGAATTTAGTGAACTTCGTTTATAGTTGCAGCAATAGCTGCAACCTAGTTGAGAGCGAGCCAGGGCCCAGAGTGAATGGAGGCTTTTAAACATACTTTGAGAGAAAGCTAGTGAGAAACAAAAATTGTCATTTGAACCTGATTCATGTTTGATAATGATTTTACAAATATATAAATTCTTATACATTTATATTTGGATTATACGTGAATTTGTACGTGCGAGGAGTGTGATTGAATCATCAAAAAGTGTGCGAATTTCTTAATTCTCCGTGAGCCTTCAGATAAATATAGAACGAGGTTTGGGTGGTCGGGAGGGGGGGGTCACAATTAATCTTTAACTCCCCTTGATTCCCGATAATGTTTTTGGACTACGCCTGTAATATTAGAATCATGATAATAAGTGTTTTTTAAGATTAATCTTAATAGTAAATTTATTGAGAAAACACATTTTTTGGCAATTTCAAATAAGAGCCTGAAACCCCCTTGAAAAATGGCTTCTAATTTTGAAACAGAGACTGCACCATTGGGATCATTTTGGGCTAAAAACTCATAAAAGAGAATTATAGTCCCCTAACTTCAAACCATAAAGAAAATCAATTTTTTTGCGTGGATAGAAATGTTGTCTCCTTTATTTCAGCACTGCTAGCGGGAACAGTAGGGCATCATAGAAAGCTGTTTAAGGGCTCATTTGAAAGCCAAGGTTCATATCTACACACACTTTATAAATTCGTCCTGTTAATGACATCAGAAAGTGCCACATGATACCAAAATGGTTACTTTTCTGTACTATTTGGGGAATGGACTACCTGAGATGGATGAAAAGGTTACCATCATGATCTTTATGGTCGAAAACAATAAGCCCGAGGTTTTTAGAGTCCCATCATCTTGTATAATCCCCCTCCCAGTTCCCTCAGTAAATCTCATAAATTGGCTGGTGACTAGCAGGTTTACTGCAACATTATGGACAGATGTTATTGGTTCGTCTCAAAGCTTTTGATCACACCGACGTGCTTTTTTTAAAAATTTGTCTTGTTGTTGATAAAAAAAAATCTTAAAGTGCAATATAACAAGCATTTAAAATGGTATTTTTTAGTACCGTCTGGTACTTTTTGGTACCGTACTTTTTTGAAAGGCTGTGAATGCGTGCGAATCATATAGGCTACAATTGTAATCTCCATGGTTGAAAACCAAGGCCCAGTGGAAGATCCAGAGGGGGGACGAGGTGGGTGCCCCCCTGCCCCCCAAACGTAGTCCTAAAGTAGTGCAATTTACTTAAATAACGCAAGTTTGCGTTAATTAAACTTGGTCCTAACGCCAAGTTTATCAGATCAACCTATTTGTTGCGCCCCCCGAAAAAAAAAATTCTGGATCCACCCCATGCCAAGGCCGTACCCAGAAGGGGGTTAGGGGGGTTTTAAACTCCCCTTTCTGCCTCCCAAAAAATTTTTGTTTGACTGGTAAAAACGTAACAAAAAAAAAAAAAAAATGGATATAAACAAATTTTGTATGCGTTTTTTTGGACTTTTTGTGTACCCCCCCCCCCCCCGCCCACCCCCCCCCCTACCGAACATGTTTTTTTTTTTTTCGAGTAAAACCCCCCTGAAAAAAAATCCTGGGTATGGCCTTGTTTAAACCCCCAACTTGAGATTTTTTTAGCCCTGTATCTTGAAAAGCGAGGAAAATGATCCAAAAACCAAGGCGGACATGAATGCCAAAATGGCTACGTTTCATAAATCTTATGCTCACTATCAGGACTAGGAGGATGCTCCAACATTTTAGAGAGATGTTGCTAAGCTCTTGATTATATTTGCGTGCTTTTTGTAAATTTATCATGATAATGTCATCGTAAAGGACCATTGGCACAATTTTCCTGCGATTTTTGAAGCTGAATGGTTGGGAAGCATAAATAGGTACTATTATAATCTCCATGGTCGACAAATCCTGACTGAAGGTTTCAAGCTTCCCCCTTTTGTATACTTCCCCTACCCCAGCCCCTTAAGAAATTAAAAACTAGAAAACAAGTGCTAAAAAACTCTAATGAAAAAAAAAAAAAATCAGTTAATTTGGCTTTGGAGTAAGTAAACAGCTAACTACGTTAACTACGTTAACTATGAAAAGGAATCTCGAAAATTCTAGAGAAAAAGCTTGATGGATCTTTCTAAAAAACGACAGCGATGTGTCTTTTTTTATTATTTTTACTTCTCCAACACACGTAGGACACCGAAACATCTTAAAAAGCTGTTTAAGGGCACCAAGAGCTGTGCAAGCTAATGTCTTCACAGCGTCAGCATAAGATTGCATTGGCATAAAAAACATGTGGCATACTAAAAAGTGGGACTTACTGCGTCGTGTTGTATTGAAATCTCTATGGTCAAAAATCCTTATCTGGATTTCTGTAACCTCCCTCTTGAAGGCTGCCTCTCCCACTCTCCGTACCAAGTAAAAAAAGAAACAAGCTTTGAAAAGAACTACCTAGTGAAAAAATGTTTTCGCTCATATTAAAAATCTGTTCATGAATAATGCGTTAATGCTATTTATATATTATTCTAACAATAAAAGTAAATTACAAAATCACATCTTCGGGAAATTCAAAATTGAGCTTGGAACTCTGATTTTTTTTTTCTCTTTTTTTTTTAAGTAACACTGGGTTTATTCAAAAATAAAGTATACATCTTCGATTCCCTGAAGCAAACTTGTACGGGAGAAAACCCTCCCTAATAAATCAATAAACCAAAAAACAAGATAAAAAAAAAAAAAAAAAAAAACAATTCTCCGGTCCTAGCGGGGAAGTGGAATATCTTAGGTTCCTCGAAATATGTAGCCAAGCAAAGTTTTCGCAATTAGTTTGTTTGCTCCTCCCCCCCGCCCTTTTGACATCACGCACAGGCCCATCATTCGAAGACTGGAGGATGGCACTGACACCCCTAAGTTCGGATAAACGTTCGTTGCATTCTGCATAATAATATAATTTTAATGGACAGTTCTTTGAAAGTGCTAAAGTCCAAGAAGCAAAAATAGCGAAATACAGAAAACAGATAACTGACGGATAAAACAGGATTGGGAGCAGAAAATAGTCATAAAACAATGTTTTGAACTTCAGTGACAATGCATCTTAGAAGCCTCAGAGACGCCTAGAACAACAGCAGATAGATCATTAATGTGCAAATAGTTTAAACAAAAACAGCGAACGTCACTAATACAACACACAATCCGAAAAAAAACACATAAGTGGGAATACAAGTTCATCTCAAGAACGTGAATAAGCGGACTTGTATATGCCTTAGAAATGTACACTGGCAAGGGATTAGTCTATACAAGCGATTAATGTGGTGGTGCTGAGTTTTCCCTCTGGTTCGCGAGTGCCATCCAAAAAGCAATGAATTACAAGCTCTTTTACGACATCTGATCTTCGTCACTTGACCTAGCCAAGCCCTAAATGACCAGATATGCTTGCACTGGCTACAATTAGTGTAAAATGGGTTAAAAGGCTGCATTTTTTTTTTTTTTTTTGAAACTAGGTAGCAAATGAAAGCACAAGGAAGAGGCTTCTTTGACTGGGGCGAATGCAAATTCAGATGAATGTCATAATGATGAACTGGTATGATAACAAGCTGGTTTACTTGATATCGACCTATGCTGCCTGTGGATCCTGAAGATACGTGTGAGAGGCGGGATGGCAAGTGAAAAGAGCATACAGAAATGAAGTGACCGCACAGTGTGAAGAAATACCCTTTGTGGGCAACGTCAATCTTGCCGAAATGCTGACAGAGCTGTACAGAATTGACTTCAAGACTCGAAATAAGTGGTACATGAGAATCGTCGGTACTTGCCTATTATATAAAATACACTCGCGAATTTCGATCGCGAATGATGCGAACATGACACAAGAACTGGTCAAGCAACTTCTTTATAACAGAGAATTAGCTTTGGCTGGGTTGGAAAATAAATTGTAGCTATATTTTATTTAAGTAATTAGTTGGCATTCTGGTTATGATTGCGGATCTAATATATGCTATGCTTTACCCCCACCCCCCTAATGTGCAAACATATAGCCCCAAATTCGTTTTCTAAGCTATTATATTTTTCATCATATTTTGTTTGATCTCATTAGCATTAACCAAACTTCACTTCTCGAGTGTGTTTTATATAATAGACAAGTACCGAGATCGTCTTCTTTTTGTTTGATTTTTGCATTGTAAATGGCTAAATCCTGTTTTGCAAGTTTCTTCCTACTAAAAAAAAAATCCATGAGCTGCCTGCAGTTCAAAACTATTGTTGTAGGTGCCTTACTGTCTGAAACATCCTCAGCGATATATAAGAGAGGCAAAACACTCAACAAAGCTCAATATCAAAAGAAAAGAAAATATGACTGCCACCATACAGGTTCGATGGTCAAAAGTTCTTACCGGCTTGATTAGACAGCAGACAGAGGTGCCCAGTTTATGTTTAAGCCCCACTCTAAAGAGAAAGAACTTAATATTTTTCATGACTTGATACGTTTTTTCTCATTTCTCATTTAGCACAGTGTTACAAGAGGCTTGCGTCTGTTTTTTTTTGCATTAAATTATTATATAATATTATTATAATATTATAAGTGCGAAGTGGCTTTATGCTTCACTCCAAACAGAACTAGCAATGTCCTGACTAGACCTGTTCAAATATTTGAGCCTGTTCTGACTACACCTGAACCTGTCCTGTGAACTAGACCTGTCCTGACCTGTTTCAAATTTGTGTGCTTTTTTTTACCGCCAGATTTTCCAGTGGATATCATTCTGTAGTTTCTTAATTTTCGTCAATAAAAATTTTCCTTATAAAAACTCCCCTATAAAAACTCCCTATAAAATTTTCCTTATAAAAACTCCCTATAAAACTCCCTATAAAAGAGGTTTTAAAACCCCCCTTCCCCCCAAAACTCAAAAAAATTTCCAAAATTTTACTTTAGAAGCTTTTTTAAATATTTCTAAAGCACTAATAGATAGAGCACTACAAATTTCAGAATCGACTTCAGAGGACACGTTATATCACGGGAAGAGGTTTTTAAAATCCCCCTTCCCCCCAAACTCAAAATTTTCCAAATTTTTACTTTAGAAGCTTTTTTAAATATTTCTAAAGCGCTAAGACATAGAGCGCTACAAACATCAGAATCATCTTTAGAGGACAAATTATATTATGGGAAGAATGTTTTTGGATGTAAATATCCTCGTCGATTCTGATGTTTTTAGCACTCTATCTATTAGTGCTTTAGAAATATTTAAAAAGCTTCTAAAGTAGAATTTTGGAAAATTTTTGAGTTTGGGGGGAAGGGGGATTTCAAAAACATCTTCCCGTAACATAATTTGTCCTCTGAAGTCGATTCTAATATTTGTAGCGCTCTATCTATTAGTGCTTTAGATATATGTAAAAAGCTTCTAAAGTCAAAATTTTTGGAAAATTTTGAGTTTGGGGGGAAGGGGGTTTTCTTTTTTTTTTTTTTTTTTTCTTTCTTTTTTTTTTTTTTTTTTAAAAACCTCTTCCCGTGATATAACGTGTCCTCTGAAGTCGATTCTGATGTTTTTTAGCACTATCTATTAGTGCTTTAGTTTTTAAATATTTAAAAACTCTCCCGCTTTTGAAAATAAAATTTTGGAAAATTTTGAGTTAGGGGGAAAGGGGGATTTTAAAACCCTCTTCCCGTGATATAACGTGTCCTCTGAAGTCGATTCTGATGTTTTCAAATCCTTTCCCTAATTAATACAGTTTAAATGGTCTTATCAACAGAGTTGTTTGGCATGTGCCTGCTACCCTTAAGGGTAAGGGTTTCTTATAAGGAAAGTGTGACATCACAACAAACCTGGTTCATATACCATAAAGAAAGTCGGCATGGGTTGAAAATTAAATGGCTTAGGATTTAAATAGGATTTTGGAATATATTTTAATGAACAAGGTTAAAAGCAGAAGTTGTGTAAGGTAAGCAGTGATTTATATTTATGATAGTAATATAGGATGAAATATGAGTTAAAAACAACTAGTAATGTGCAGTAATTTACCATTATATAGGGGGGGGATGAGTGGAGGTAGGTACTTCAAAGTACCTTCCCGGGACAAACCTTAGCATGTACATCCATCCCTGAAAGTTTCATTTTTCCTAACCCAACCCCTTTCCAAGATAGCCAAAAGTAACTAAAGTAGAATTTTACCTGGATTTGTGATGACAAATTACTCCCACTAGGCTGGCTCTATTGAGAGATGATTGGGTCTTCACTTGCATTGTGTCATACTGTAGTAAAAAAGGGGCAGTCCAAAAACCCATTGCCATTTTTCCAGAATGCCAAAGAAAAGTAATCTTTCCCAAAAAGAGGTATTTTACCCTACCCTGAATTGGTATATATAAGGATGGGGGTGACATTCATTCCCAACAAAAAAGATTATTATATTTAGAAAGAGGCATAAAAAAAGGCATCGAGTGGTATATTCACTTTATTTGTAAGTCAATAATATGATTTGGTAAAAATTTACCACTAGCCTTTCTCAGGGGGTTTTGGATGAGACTTACTAGCAAAATTTTAGGTATCTATTTGGTAGTTACACTCTCAACACATAGTAGGCTACCATTATAAAAATACCAAATAAAAGGTAGGCCTAGTACCTTTAGGCCAGGTTCCCTATTGTTTTTTGTACTTTCCTAATACCATGGCTACTTTCTGACAATGCACTCTGTTCTGCCATCTTGTGGCACCAGATATAGCCTAGGCTAACCCTAGAGATATATATATATATATATATATATATATATATATATAATAGTATATATATATATATATATTATATATATATATATATATATATATATATATATATATATATATATATATATATATATATAAAAGTAAAATATATAAATATAATATATAATATAAACACTATAAAAGTAAAACAAAATTAAATTAAATTATTTGGTAAAATTTCAGCAGCTCTCCAGAAGAAGATACACTAGAACAACAAGAGAGGCATGTTTAGATGCTATTTTTTTGCTCTTTTTGTGGTTAAAGTTAGTATTTACAACAATTTATGCCCAGTCTGGTAAATTTGCAGTGTGCCTTATAATTTATCTAAGATAAAATTGAAAATGTCATTGATGCCTTTTTTCTGCTGTTAATAATTGCTTCTGGGGCTAATTGCATCTTCAGCCCCTAAAGGGGCCCCAAAGGTGTTTTATATTAATAATGAAAGAGCATAAAAAACATCAAAGGATGTTTTCACTTTTTTATCCTAGCTAAATTATATGGCCCACTGCAAATTTACCATAAAATTGACCCACCCTACCCCCCTTATGTGCAAATATATACCCTGAATTAGAATATACACTAAAGTGTTGACAGCAAAGTTTAAAATTGCCAAATTCAGCACTATTTTTGTTGTTGGCATTCAAAAAAAAACTTGAAACAGTAGGAAAATGGTTTATATTTGAATTGCCTAATAAATGAGGTTTGAATGGTTATAAATAAGCATTTTTGGAATATATTATTCTTGACCAACCTATTTATAAACTAGTGATATGTTTTAAACCACTTTTTAATAACTTTACTACTGTTGATAACCTTTTTTTTTATGTGGTTACAAAAATGAAATACATTTGGGGCCCCTTTAAGGGCTCAAGATGGTACTAGCCCCAGAAGCAATTCTTGAATTATGAAAGAGCACAAAAAAGGCATCAAATGACATTTTCACTTTCATCTTAGCTAAATTATAAGGCCCACTGCAAATTTACCCCTAGTCAACCCCTCTACAAAGGCAAATAGGTGGGCTATTTGCCTAGATAACTGACTGGGTAGAAGGAAATGAGTTTAAGAAAACAATCCTTACTTCATAATACGCAGAATAATCATTGTTAACACATTTTACATGTAGCCTTACTATACTTTACTCCCCCCCTCCTCCTAATGTGCAAATATAGACTATAGCCCAAATTATATATTTCCTATCTTTAGAACAGTTCAGTAAATATAGAGTAGTTCATATAATTGACCTACAAATAAAGTGAACATACCACTTGATGGCATTTTTTATGCTCTTTCTGAATATAATAATCACTTTCCTTGCAAATTCAATTCAAGCCCTTTTAGGACCCTTGGAAATAATAATTTCTTTCTTATCTTTTGGATATGAAATGGGTTAAAAAAATTTGTTTCAAACTTACTGTTTCATTATAAATCCATTTTGTAAAAGTTATATAATTCATAAACATTGATTTGTCAAGATCAAGTTGAATAAAAAAGATTCAAACAATTCCACCATGTTTTCTTCTTATTATGTTTGGCTTCTTAAAAACTGCCATTTCACCTATATGTTGAAAAATATCAAGGTGACAGAAGAAACATGGTGGATAGAAAAATGGAGAAATTGTTTTGATTTTTTTTTTTTTTCTAACTTAATTGCAAAAAAATCAGTGCTTGCATTACAGATTATACAACTTTAAAATGGATTTTATAATAATATTGTTTGTTTGAAACCAATGAAAAGTTTGAAATCAATGTTTTTAACCCTTTTTATACCCAAAACCATAGAAAGAAATTTATCAGTTTCAAGGGTCCAAAAAAGGCCTAAGTTGAATTTGCAAGAAAAGTCATTATTATATTCAGAAAGAGCATGAACAATGGCATCAAGTGGTATGTTCACTTTATTCATAGATCAATTATATGAACTACTGCTCCACATTTACCCTCAATTCTTACTTCATAATAAGCAAAATAATCATAGTTAACACATTTTGCATGTAGCCCTTCTATACTTCACCCTCAACCCTCCCCAATGTTTAAACATATAGCCCAAAATATGTATTTTTCTATCTATTCTCACTATGTATCTCAGTTGTTTTCAACCCATGTACCTGTAAATTGAATCAACTGTGATGAAACAAAAACTGGAAAAGTAAGTTATAGTTGGCAGAGTGCATTGAAAATATATAATTTGGGCTATATACTTGCACATTGGGGGGGGGGGGTAAAGTTTAGTGAAGCTGCATGCAAAATTTATTAACTAACTATGATTTTCTGCATATTGTGAAGTAAGAATTTTTTTTATTAACATGTTTTCTTCTCTCCAGTTAGTTCTCTAGGCAAATACCTAAAAATAGCACCATTACATCAATTGCTATTCAGTCTCTGACCTGTGAAGACCAATTTGTTCTTTCAAAAAGATTAAATACCAGTTTTGAACAAGTGTTGATAAAGGATTATATCCGGAATCAATTAGAGTCCGTAGCTAATTCAGTGACTGTTTATTTCGTAACATTTTGCTGTGGGTTAAAGTGACCTAGATTCAGGATATTCATTTAGATTTTGGATAATTTTTACATCCAAGACCCAATTGTGAACGGTGGCTGGTGTTTACCCCCCCCCCCCCCGGCCTCCGTGGAAGATACTCCCGAGGCAAGACCTATTTTCATTTCACCCGTGTTGTGACGTAATAATCGAGTGAATACCTGTTTTGGTTTATACATTAGCTGGCTGGCGCTGGACTTTTTGAATATTTATTTGGAATATTTTGTTTGGCCTCACGTAAAGATAAGTCTTTTTGCTTTTTTTTTTATCTTACTACTCATAATCATGGCTTTTAAACAGTTTGATCTTGCTCTTGCGAAGTTCAAGGATTATCCCCTCTGGCCAGTAAGAATAATCAAAGCTGGTAAAGATACACGAGGCAAGCCAGTTTATACGGCATTTTGCTATGGATCGCATGATGAATTTCGCCTCGTGGCTGCAAATCTCCAGTTTATGATCCTACCACTGTTAATTTGTCCGCTCCTGCTTCAAAAAAAGCTTTTGAAGAGCTTGCTACTACGCCTGATATTTACATGAGACTATCAAAAACATACCTTGCGATGAGAGGTAACGATAAGAGCAGAGCAAATGGCCCAGCATTAGCATTATCTAGCAGTATTAGCCCGATACAACAGAAACTTGTAGCTACCCAAGCTGAACTGGATAAAACCAGAAATAAACCTGATGGACAGTATAACTCAAAAAGTTTCGGAAAAACTGGCTAGCTCAAACTCTCTTAAGGAATCGACTGAGCTTATTGCTAGTCAAATTTATGATGCTCTCATGATTGAATTTAACCCCAAGTTCCAGCGAATTGATAAGTCGCTAAAGGGACTGAGTAATGAACTTGAAAATTTAGAGGACAGACTGAACAGGCTTGAGAATAAGTTGGATAGTTATGAACAAGAATCACTACTAGACAGCCTGGTTTTTTCACGGTGTTAGGCAGAAAACTGGTGTTGACACTCGTTCTGCTGTGTTGTTAACTATTAATCAGAAGATGTCTTTGCCTGAAATTAGTACAAATGAGGTCGTGAACGTGTATAGACTTAGACTGAATAATGCTGCTACAGCTGATTCAACTCAGGCGGTTCCATCTACTCCAAGGGTCGCTCCGATAATAGTGAAGTTTTTTCGAGCAAAAGCGTTGCTTGTAAAGTGTTCAAGGCCAAATCCAAGTTGGCCTCTAGTGGTATTTTTTTTTGTTGAGTCTCTGACCAATCAGAAACGAGATATTCTGAATGCGGCGAAAGACAGATTCGGTCAGCGGGAATGCTTGGTCTGATCGGGGACAAATATTGGCAAAGCCTAGTGACGGGACTCCAATTACAAAAATAAGGTCTCTGCTGACTGTATCTAGTTGTTTTTTTTTTTTTTGTTTGTTTTTTGTCTGTTTTTGTTTGTTTTTTTTTTTTTTTTTTTTTTTTTTTTTTTTTTTCTCTCATTGATTGTTTGTTTATTGTCCCTTCTTTTTTTTTTTATCTATACCAATTCACTAGTTTTGGTTCATTTTTTTATTCTCTGTTTTTTTTTTTTTTTTTTTTTTTTTTTTTTTTTTTTTTTTTTTTTTTTTTTTTTTTTTTTTTCTCAAAAATATTGTTTGTTTTCTATTTATTTTGGGGTGCACTTTTCGGTATTGTTTTTTTTTTTCTTTTATTACTTCGGTTGTGTCACTTTTTTTTCGATGTTTATATTTTTCTTCTGCATAGATACCATAGCTCTGCTGTGAAGTCGTTAACCTTTGGTCTGGTGAGTTTGGTCCCGGAGCGGATTTACTATCCACCGTAAGTAAAATGATTAATTCTTTTAGTGACCAGGGGTGATGTTAACTCTTTGGGGGAACGTTTGTGTTGAGTTACAAAATAATCCTTTAGATATAGAAAGTATAATTAATAATTCAGTTGGAAGTAGGAATAGGAATTATAATGATCCTAAATCGGTTATTGAAAGTAAATATGTTTCGCAATTAAGTGGTTCTGCCTCTTCTAAACAAGATGGTATTTTCTCTGTGCTTCACCTAAACATTCAGGGACTTTGTTCCTCTTTTGATGAGCTGAAACGGATCGTCAGTGGTGGAACTCCGGATGTTATTGGATTGTGTGAAACTTTCCTGGATTCAAAAAAGGATATGCTTTTAGATATCCAAAGATTTAGGATGGAGAGGATGAACCGAAAACAGATGGCGAAAGGTGGCCTTGCCCTGTATATTGCCGATCATCTTGTATATAATTTCCGAAGTGATTTGAGTAGAAATGAGGAAGGAATCTTTGAATCCATTTTTATTGAGATTAAGTCAGGTTGTAAGAATTTAGTTGTTTGGTTTGGTTTACAGATCCCCTAGTGGATCTATTCCTTCGTTTATGAAAATTCTAGAAGAGGTTTTGGACTTACTCCAAAAGCATCTTGCGAACTAATCCTTATGGGGGATTTCAATATTAACCTGCTGGATCAAAATTCTGCTTCGGCTGCAGATTTTTTTTGTCAATGATGCTTTCTGCGGGAGCTCTACCTTCAGTTTGTATACCAACCCGAGTTACTGAGATGCATGCATCACTTATTGATAATATTTTTTCGTCACTAGATGTCTTAGATAATTCGGTGATGATTAGTGATATTTCTGATCATTTCCCTGCTATTTCACGGTATAGGACTGCTAATCGATCGCAGCGTAAAGTTTCGCCATCTAATCTCCCATTTTTCCGTTTTGGTGTCAGTGAGATCAGTCTACTTAAATCTCGTTTGACTGATCAGTCATGGGATAGTTTGGATTCTGAATCGGATTTTAAAACCGCTCTTTTGATTTCTTTTATGATTCAGTAAAAGAAGGTATCCTAGAAGTTTGCCACCAGAATCCAAAGCCTCATACCTCGAAAAGGATAGTACTGCTGAATCCGTGGATGACTCCAGGTCTCCATAAAAAAGCTGGAAAAGGAAAAATTATCTGTGGAAACTATATAAGGCTTCGTCATCTGCTTCTCATCATCAGCGGTTCAAGGCCTATAGGAATATATTTAATTCTCTGTGTCGGAAGGCCAAGTCTCAGTATTATCACAGGAAATTTTCTGAGTGTGGAAAGGATGTTGGGAAGACATGGAAAATTATTAATTCTGTACTTAAACCTACTCTCCCCTCCGCCTTCAGTTCCAACAACGCTGATAGTTGACGGTAAAACTGTCCAAGGAGAAAAAAAATGTTCAGCTAGAGCTTACGTCTTATTTTGCTAATATAGGAAAAGCGACTGCTTCACCTGTGAGCTCTACAACTCCTCGTTGCGATTTCAGAGCCTATCTTGGACCCCCATGTTTAAAGTCAATGGTTTTGAACCCTGTTTCTGAGTTTGAGGTAGCTCGGATCGTAAATGCACTTAAAGGTTCATCGTCTTCAGGGCCAGACAGAATTCCTACAAGGGTTATCCGTGCCGTTCTTCCCGCTATTCTGTCACCATTGACTAAGCTTGTCAATCTGTCTTTCGTGAATGGAATTTTCCCTGAATCACTCAAGCGAGCTAAGGTTATAGTGCTGTATAAAGGTGGGTCCCGGAGTGATCCTGCTAATTATAGGCCAATTTCTCTTCTATCTGTTTTCAGCAAAATTTTTGAGAAGGCTATGCTATCCAGGCTTCTTAGTTTTCTGGATGTCAAAAATTTTTTCCATGATTTCCAGTTTGGATTCCGAGCGAATCACTCTACAGAGCATGCTTGCGCATCTCTCTTGAATTTCATTCATTCGGCAATAGATTTTGGTCTTATCCCGGCAGCTTTATTTTTGGATGTTCGTAAAGCTTTTGATTCTTTGACTCATCAGATTCTTCTTTGGAAATTATCGCATATTGGTATAAGATCAAATGTTTTTTCTTGGTTTGAATCATATCTTTCTGGTAGACTTATTTCAATTGATCCGCTTTTTCCGAAGCCCTTCTGAAGTAGAATATGGTGTCCCCCAGGGATCTGTTCTTGGCCCCGTTTTATTTCTGATTTATGTCAATGATCTGATTTCAGCAGTCAAGAACACCAGTCCTCTGGTATGCTGCAATCTGTGTCATCCGGATGTTCCTTCGTGTCCCAATGCTACTTCTAATGAAGATTGCCTCGTTGCTTTTGCTGACGACAGCACTTTTGGGACTCTAGGAGGACGGAATGTGATGTCAGGTCTAATCTGGTGGCAATATTTGAGAGAGTAGTTTCATGGTTTGAGGCGAATTACTTGGCCTTGAATGTTACCAAGTCACATTTTCTTATTTTTTCTCGAATTGGTGTAGCTTTCCCTCAACTGACACAGCTTCAGGTGTCACAAGGCTTCTTGTGTAGACCAAAGAATCGGTTGGTCCGATTTCTTGGTATCCTGCTTGATTGAGAACCTTTCGTTTAGACACCTTATAGCCATGATTAGGGTTAAGGTCTCACGGAGTTTGGGTGTCATTCGAAAACTCAAACACACCTTTCCTGGATCTATTCTGAAGCTTCTTTTTTCTGCCTTGTCCAGTCATATGTCTCTTCTTGCCCCATAGTATGGATGTCTACTTTTCCTTCTACACTGCGGTCGCTTTCTTCTGTCAAAACACGGCGTCTGGTTATGGACACCAACCGTTTCTTCACCAAGACCGCTTCTAAATCTACAGTCTATCTACATTCTTTCTTGTGCTTCTTTTTGTTTTTCATCAGCTTCATGGCAATCTTCCAAAATCTCTTCAAAAAACTCCTCAGTTTATTTCTGATTCAGCTCCATATAACCTTCGTTCGTCACATAATATCTGCATTCCTCCTACTCCCACTGTGCGGTCAGATTTCAATCCCCTTATCGCTTGTCATCAGGTTTGGAACTCCCTGCCTTCTTCAGTACAGAAATGTCACTCGTTTGGCACTTTCAAGAGGATTCTTAAGGACCATTTAGTTAAGAATCAAAACTGAATAATTTTTTTTTTTTTTTTTTTTTTTTTTTTTTTTTTTTTTTTTTTTTTTTTTTTTTTTTTTTTTTTTTTTTGTGGAGTTGATGTCCCCTGAATGGTTTAGTTTGTTATATGGTGGTTTTCTCTGCGCTATGACTCCCAGGCCTCAGGTATGATTATCATTTTTTATTGGTGGAAACTTGTATAGTTCACTAAGGAGTAGCATTCATGAAGATATGTTAAATTTTATTGCTTTCGCACCATTTTATTACAGTCTAATAATTACAGTCTGTTTCGACGACAGGAATTCGCTAATAAAACTTATCTTATCTTATCTTATTAGATTCTCATTTTCAACAAAGTAGTCATTACCCTGACAATGCATCCTACACCCCCCCCCCCACTGTTGACAGACAAATATTTATCCCTAATGTATCTGTTTTGTTGTTCTTTCCATTGATGGATCTTTTGTAATATGGTTTCTCTGTGTAGAATCAAGATGTCCAATTTAGCCTCAGTGGCTGTGCTAAATATTGGAAATGAATACTATTTTAAATGAGTTAAAAATGGGAATAATAATATAATAAAACACAATAGTTAGATTAATATAAATATGCTGCATATTGTAAAGTATTTCCTTGTTTCAGTTGTTTTTTTTTTAGTTTGATTGCCTTTATATCCAAAAGGCCATTAATCCCCCTCCCACGCTCATTTTTTCCAAAAGTCACCCGATCAAAATTTTGAGATAGCCATTTTCTTCAGCATGGTCGAAAAATATAATAACTATTTCTTTGAGGATGACTTAATCCCCCACAGGCCCCAGGGGAAGGGATGCAAGTTATGAACTTTGCCCATTTTTTACATATAGAATTGGTTATTGGGAACTATACAGACGTTTTCAGGGGGCATTTTTCTGGTAGGGGTGGGGGGGGGTGGATTGGAGGTTTTGTGGGGGAAGGGACATTGCTATGAAGGTGGCGCCGGATTTCCCAGCATTATTTAAAAAAAAAAACGATGAGTAAATTAAATAAAAAAAGAAAATTCAAACGAAAAACTTTTCAATATCAAAACTTAAACGAACCGAAACTATTACGTATGTGATTGGATTCGCCCCCTAGTCAATACCTCGCTCTTTACGCTAAAATGTTTTTTATTACTCTCATAAGAGCTATTAATTCTAATTAACGGCCATTGTGATTAAGGGGTCATTCTCAAAGAATTGGAAAAAGTTCGAACTTTAGCGTAAAGAGCGAGGTATTGACTAGGGGGCGAACCCCCTAAAATGCGTATAAAAATATTCAACTCTAGAAGTACGTTACGTAAGTAAATTCTTAAGTTACGTATAGTTATTACTGATAAAAACGTTCGTAAATAAGATTAAACAACTTTCGAGAAAGCCATTTAGCCAAAAAAAAAGTAAAATTAATATACAATTTTCGTTGTTAATTAATTAGGATGTTACTGTGAGCCAAAAATCAAAACCTGCATTAATTAAAAATTAATTTTTCTGGTAGGGCATTTTTCTGGTAGGGGTGGGGGGGGGTGGATTGGAGGTTTCGTGGGGGAAGGGACATTGCTATGAAGGGGGCGCCGGATTTCCCAGCATTATTGAAAAAAAAAAAACGATGAAAAAAAAATAAAAAAGAAATTCAAACGAAAAAGTTTTCAATATCAAAACTTAAAACGAACAGAAACTATTACGTATGTGATTGGTTCGCCCCCTAGTCAATACCTCGCTCTTTACGCTAAAGTGTTTTTAGGACTTTCATAAGAGCTATAATTCTAATTAACGGCCTTTGTGATTAAGGGGTCATTCTCAAAGAATTGGAAAAAAAATCGAACTTTAGCGTAAAGAGCGAGGTATTGTAAGACTAGGGGGCGAACCCCCTAAATGCGTAATAAAAATATTCAACTCTAGAAGTTCGTTACGTAAGTTAATTCGTAAGTTACGTATAGTTATTACTGATAAAAATGTTCGTAAATAAGATTAAACAACTTTCGAGAAAGCCATTTAGCCGAAAAAAAAAAAGTAAAATAATATTGAAAATAAAAGAAATTGAATGTAATTACTTTTTCATGGATTAACATAATTTTTGAAAGGGAAATTGACACTCCAAATTAAAAAAAAAATATTCTTAGCTTGACCTACTTTTTTTGATGAGGAAGTGAATAAATTTTTTTTTAGAGATGGTTGGGATCGGATTCAGTAAAAAAAAAAAAAAATACGGTTTCAACGAAAAATATAGGAAATGTTTGAGGTATTATAAAATCCCAAGAAAATTATGAGTTAATTGGAAAAACCTGAAAAATCAGCAGGAGCAGAATCGAAGCAGTCCTCTGTATGCGCAGCTAAATTATATATTGAAGCTACCGAGCTGCACAGAAAAATGGCGCCTCCTCCCCCCCCAGAAATTTACCAAAATTGTCCGATAAAATTTTGAGATAATCATTTTGTTCAGCATAGTTGACAGGCCCAATAACTATGCCTTTGGAGATAACATAACCCCCACAGCCCCTGTGAAAATGTCTTTATTTTATGAAGGTTTGCCCATTGTTTACGTATAGTATTTGTTATTGGTAAATATCCATACATTTTTAGGGTGAGGGGGGGGGGGGGGGAATTTCGCGGGTATGTTCTCTGTGGGGAGGGAAGTTTGCAGGGGTGAACTTTTCAGGGAAAAATTTACACTTGTCCAATTTGCGAGATTTCCCATACCAAATTCCTTTTATACGCCTTGCTCTTTTCCTACTCAATTTTACGCGTGGAGATATTAAGGGTAATTGTCCGGGTAAATTTTCACCGGGATTGGATTGTCTAGAAGGATATGTTCGTTGGGAGGGGGGATTATTCCAAGGAAGTGGAGCCAGATTTCCTGGCATTATTAAAAAACAATCAGAAATGAAATAAGAAAAACAAGTTTTTCAACTGAAGGTAAGGAGACACATTAAAACTTAAACGAAAAGAAACGATTAAGTATATGAGGGGGGTTTTCCCTCCTCAGCTCCTCGCTGTTTACGCTAAAGTTTCAATTTTGTCCCAATTCTGTAAGACTCTGGAAACACAAGTGTCGCTTAATAAGTACTAAATTACTGAAAAAGCTTTAGTGCAAAGAGCGAGGTGTTGAGGAGAGGCAACTCTTCTCATATACGTAATAATTTATGTTCGTTTTAAGTTTTAATTTTTTTATTATCTCCGAGCTTGTCAGACCCTGCAAAAAAAAAACGTTTAAGTCCAAACCACTTCAAACAGTCTTCTCTGAACATATGTATGAGTTCTGAAATACAGGGCCCAACTCACGAAGAGGTAGAAGAGGGTGGAGGACAAAAGCCCCCTCCTATACGAAATAAATTCTGCTCATTTTGGAGTTTAATGTTACTCTTTACTTTCATAGCAACAGCGTACACCAGAAATATTCCCAGAAATCATAAGGGAGTAGATATCAATTTGATATTTTTGTGTTTTTCTTTCGTTTCTGTTGCACCCCTGTTCGTTTCTGTTTATGTCATCATTAATTTCTTAATTTTTTTTCAATAGCATGATTTGAGATGCCATCACTACATGACATTTCCTCAGGCCTAGTAATTACAATATCACCTGTTGTATCCATGGTTTGACAGAGTCACAAATAAAGTTCTTTAGAGACATTTGGCGCTCCTGGCGAAATGCTGCCAATTATTGTATTCAGTGGAAAATTGTTGATATTTTTACCCTGTTGATATTAATATTTTAAATTAATCATTAAAAAAAAAAAACTGTTTTTCTTGAAAAGAAGAATAAATAACCCACAAAGGAATAATCACAGAAGAATAAAACAAAAGGCATGTTTTTTAGCACAGTTGTTTTTTTTTACCGCAGAAAAAAACAGAAGCAGCCTGTTTCTTCCCCCTCCTGGTTTTTTAGCCCCTCCCTCTCCTTTCTGTATCCCCTCTCATTTATCCTAGTTGTTGAAATCCCTTAATTAACTCTAAAAAATAAAAAACAGTCCTGATGCTTAGTAACAGTTTCTGTAGCATTTGGTTTTAGGCTTTGTATTTTCTTTTGGTTCGCAATATACCAATAATATTCGTTTAATTTTTAAAAGAAAAGCAACAGAGCTAAACATATATATTTACATATTGAATATTATGCTGAAGTAAGCTGCTAACCTGGACAGGGTATATCCCGGAAATAGAAATTCGAATAGGAAGTTTGGTTTGGGCATAAAAAATCTTAATGGCATTATTTGACTTTATAATTAAACTAGGTCTCTGGTTACTTTTGATTAATTAAAAACCGAGGACTACACAAAACTAGATAGATGGAAAAATTTTCATGGCATTGATTAAGTCAAGTTTTCATAGGGTACATGAAAATATCTGAAAAAAACTGTAAACAAAAGAAAAATGGAAAACGGGTGTATCCCATTTAGCGCTTTCCCATTTGAGGCCATGGCGCGCAAATGGGAATTTCCTATATGCGCGCGTATTTTAATTAGTTCAGTTGTGTCCCATTTGAGCGCCAGATAATTAGGTCAGGTGACTAATTGTCTCGTAAGGCGATTGCACCTGGACCGTTTTACCCACAAAATGCAATAGGATTTAGTTGGGAGCATATTTTTTTTTACCCTCTTATAACAAGTATTTAATGATGCCAGAACAATATTTCTGGTTAGTATTAATAAGTCAGTTTGACAATGAAGAGCTCCAAGAATAAACAAACTGCTAGAACAGACGGTTTTCGTCTACAGATTCGATAAGCCGATTTCTGGAGGAAGAAAGAAGAGCTGGAGATGCATGAAGAAGGGATCGGGCGGTTGATTCCAGCGACGGCTCACCAAGTTTCAGTTGGTACGCACGACCACAGCATCCTCTGCAGTACAAACAGATCGAAGCGAAGCCCGTACTACTCTCCGATTCCCGCTATCTACGACGGCCAGGTCTGCTGCCAGTGGGCTGAGTGCTTTGCCTCAGTTACCCTATAAGCACGTGAAGTCGTCCATGTACAGATCACGAAACAAGCTGATACCACCACTGCCCGCTGATACTATATCCGTACCGACGCCCTTGCCCCAGGCTTTCAGTGAGACGTCCTGCAAACCAGAGATTCCTCCTCTTCAACTGTATTGTAGTAAGTGTTTTATGCCAAGTTACCATGGTTAATCACATATTTAGACTAATATTCTACCAAATATAACAGTAGCCAATGACATTGCCCTAGACAGAATACAGACATACTGCTGTTAAAATTAACATATTTTTAATACTTCTTTTGAAAAGTTGTTTCATAGTGCAAATTTGTATTTTTCTAGGCCTTTACCCCCCCCCCCCCCCCCGCGGAAGATACCCCCCCTCATAAAATACCCCGTGCCCCCCCCCCCCCCCCCCCCCCCGTGGAAAATAAGGCTTTCCAAATTTGAGAATTTTATTTGAGCTTTGTTTTTTTATTTTCTGTAGGGGGAAGGAATTTTGGTACTTGTGTGTTATACGCCACTCCCTCAAGTTTACGCTGTGTAAAATTTGAGAATAAACCGGTTTCTTCGTCAGTTCCTTTCAGTGTCAGCGTGATACATGCCAAAGACAAGTGACAGAATAATTGGGAAATATATACTTTGGGCTATATATTTGCACATAAGAGGGGGGAAGGTAAAGTATTTGGGCAGTTTTGAAGTCAGAAGACAATTCTTAGTTCATAATATTCAGAATAACTGTACCTACCACATTTTGCATGCAGACCCGCTGTACTTTACCCCCCTCCATCCTAATGTGCAAATATATAGCCCAAATTTGTTTCTATAGTAACGAAAAAACTAACGAAGAAACTGGTTTGTTCTCAAGTTTAACACATCTTAAACTTGGGTGAGTGACGTATAATACACAAATAGCCTACCGGAATAATACCCAAATACCGGAATTTTTCATGGAGAGTGAGCCGGATTTCCGCGTATTATTTAAAAACGATCGGAAATAAATAAAAAAAACATTTTTTTTCTACTGAAAGTAAGGAGCAACATCAAAACTTAAAACGAAGTGGAAGGAGCAAATATATTGCTCCATACTTTCAGCTAAAAAACTTAGTTTTTATTTTAAATTTATTTTCTGATAGTTTTAAATAATACCGGGAACTCCGGCTCTCTCTATGAAAAATTCCGGTACTTTTGTATTATACGCCACTCACTCAAGTTTACGATGTGTAAAACTCGAGAACAACCGGTTTCTTTGTTATTTTCCTCGTTACTTCAGGAACAAATTTGGGCTATATATTTGCACATTAGCGGGGAGGGGGGTGGTGGTGGTAAAGTATAACGGGTCTGCATGCAAAATGTGTTAGGTACAATTATTCGGCATATAATGAACTAAGAATTGTTTTCTGATTTCAAACTGTCCAAATACTTACCCCCCCCCCCCATTATTTGCAAATATATAGCCCAAATTATATATTTCCCACCTATTTTCTCACTTTTCTTTGTCTTGTCTCATGGTAAGTTGAAAGAAACTAACGAAAAAACCGGATTGTTCTCGAATTTTACTCAGCGCAAACTTGAGAAAGTGGTGCATAATACACAAGTACCCAAATTCCCCCCCCCCTACGAAAAAAACTCAAATAAAATTTTTAATTTTAAATAAAATCCTAAATTCTCTCAATTTTTAGATACCTCAAATAAAATCTGCCTATCCGCCCGCCTAGAGCTTCATCTAGACTTAATAAAAGGACAAGGGGTCAGTACACAATCATCAAGATAGCGATTATTATATTTGGAATGAGTGCTGTATGTGGAAGAGAATAGTGCAACTCAGTTGCTTGGCTATGCATATTTTCCACGGTTTTTTCGGGGGGGGGGAGGACACCGACCACCCTTTTGTATATGGTTCTGGGCTATGGATGTACACATGGGGGGAGCTTTATACCTATCCCCTTTTCTGAAATCCTAAATTCTCTCAATTTTTAGATACCTCAAATAAAATCTGCCTATCCGCCCGCCTAGAGCTTCATCTAGACTTAATAAAAGAACAAGGGGTCAGTACACAATCATCAAGATAGCGATTATTATATTTGGAATGAGTGCTGTATGTGGAAGAGAATAGTGCAACTCAGTTGCTTGGCCTATGCATATTTTCCATGACATTGGAAAGTTTAAATGGGAAAAGTTTCATCCTTTAAAGCTAAAATTTTTCACTCTGTTTTTTGTTTTCCTGCTACGCTTTAGGTTAAGCTGCAGGCTTGAAAACACGGGAATGCCCAAAGACCTTTATCCAATTCTTCATATATGTCCTATTTTGATATTTTGAAGGTATATATGGGACGAACGAAATTATGTAGATTCTTTATTTTAACACGACTCCTGTAATAGTATTTGTTTATTTGGCGCCTGCATTTCATTTTATAAATTATACAACTACAAAATTTTCCACCGACAAGCGTAATTTAATAAGAAAAAATGAAAAAAAAGTTTTATATCATTGTCCCCAAATGACATCGACTATGCTTGTCTTTTAGCGTAAAGCTTATCGAATGTTCATGTCAACGATGAGATAGTTGCACGAAGCCTCTTCTCTGTATTAAATTAAATAAAAAAAACATTTTTTGGACTGAAAGTAAGGAGCGACATTAAAACTTAAAACGAACAGAAATTATTCCGTATATCAAAGGGGCTGTCCCCTCCTCAACGCCTCACTCTTTACGCTAAAGTTTTATATTATTTTAAAAAATAAAGTTGTGTGACAGAGTCAAACTTTAGCGTAAAGAGCGAGGCGTTGAGGAGGGGACAGCCCCTTTCATATACGGAATAATTTATGTTCGTTTTAAGTTTTAATGTCGCTCCTTACTTTCAGTTCAAAAAAACTTGTTTTTTTATTTAGTTTCTGAACGTTTTTGAATTAATGGAGCTTTGATTTGGCTCACCGTACATGAATAATCAGAATGAAACTTGTATATTAATTTTACTTGTTTTGGCTAAATGGCTTTCTCGAAATTTTATTCTGACGTAACTTACGAATTAACTTACGTAACGAACTTTTATATACGTATATTTTTATTACGTATATTAGGGAGTTTACCCCTAGTCAATACCTCGCGCTTTACGCTAAAGTTCGAATTTTGTTCGGATCACAAACCCCTGAATCACAAAGGCCGGTTAATTAGAATAGATAGCTCCTTTGAAAGTACTAAAAAAAACTTTAGCGTAAAGGGCGAGGTATTGACCAGGGGGCGAACCCCTCATATACGTAATCATTTCTGTTTGTTTTAAGTTTCAATGTTGCTCCTTACTTTCAGTTGAAAAAAACTTGTTTTTTTAATTTAATTTTTGATCGTTTTTTAAATAATGCTGGGAAATCCGGCGCCCCCTTCATAGAAATATCCCTTCCCCCAAAGAAATATCCTCTATGGAAAGAGCCTCCCCCGAAACCCCCTCCTCCGACCCCCCCCCCCCCACCGGAAAAAATTCTCCTGAAACGTCTGTATACTTCCCATTAACCAGTACTATATGTAAACAATGGGCAAAGTTCATAAATTGCAGCCCTTCCCCCAGGAACTGTGGGGGATTAAGTAATCCTCAAAGACATATTTATTAGATTTTTGGCTATGCTGCACAAAATGGCAATCTCAAAATTTTGATTGGGTGACTTCGGGGAAAAAATGAGCGTAGGAGGGGGCCAAGTTGCCCTCCGATTTTTTGGTCACTTAAAAAGGGCACTAGAACTTTTAATTTCCGTTCAGATGAGCCCTCTCACGATATTCTAGGACTACTGGATCGATACGATCACACCTGGGGAATTTAAAAAAAAACAACAAAAAAACAAATAAACACGCATCCGTGATCTTTCTTCTGACAAAAAATACAAAATTCCACATTTTTGCAGATAGGAGCTTGAAACTTCTATAGTAGGGTTCTCTGATACGTTGAATCTGATGATGTGATTTTCATTGAATTTCTATGACTTTTAGGGGTTGTTTCCCCCTTTTTTCGAAAATAAGGCAAATTTTCTCAGGCGCGTAACTTTTGATGGGTAAGACTAAACTTAATGAAACTTATATATTTGAAATCAGCATACAAATTTGATTCTATTGATATATCTAAATGCCGGTTTTTAGTTTTGGTTACTATTGAGTCGGGTTGCTCCTTACTTACAGTTCGTTACTACGAACTGTTTGACTGAACAAAATGATAGCAGAAGGTTGATTTTGATTTTCCATTCAACACTCTTCCCGAATATAATATTCACTACCAATATAGCCTTAGGCCATGTATTAGTGTTTGCTGATTTTGTTGGTTTGCATTATATTTTGTATTTACGTCTCATGAATAGTTAGTCGATGAATGCTAAATGCTAATTAAAAACTCATGAAAATCCGCAAACTTCTGTTAGAGACTATGATAATATCCAGCCTTTAGAGAGGGGGGAGGGCTGGCTCACAATCGTCATGATATTGTATATAATATTTAGAAAGATTGCTGAATAAGAATCAAATGGTATTATTTTTTTGCGACAGAATTCTTCCTAACTAGATTTTGTTCTTTTGGAAATCATCCAAAAAATTAGATACAAAAAAAAATAGAAAAAAAAAGTGCATGAAATTTTCACAGAAATTACAGAAGATCTCATAATTTTAGTTTCCATTTATTAAATTGTAATTTATTTTATTATAGTCTTTATGCAATTTTAATTTAGTCTTTTATATAATTTGTTATAGTTTTTTATATAATTTATTATAGTCTTTAGTTCAAAAAGGAATCTTACGCCAACACTACCAATATTTCTCAGCTAGCGTTGGGTCGTCAATTAGAGGGGGCATTACCCCCTAGATTTTGAAATACACTTAATTTTTTGCATTTTCACTGAGAAAATGCGTCTTTTCTATTTTTGTGGAAAAAATTGGAAAAAAACTCAATTACATTTTTGTGAATGATTCCACTGTACTAATGAGTATTTACCAAAGTTTCACGTCGAATTAATGGGACTAGTAAACTCAATTCAATAACATAGGCCAATTTTCACAACAAAGGAAATATTGAATGGCATATATTTGGTCCCTTAAAGCTTTCACTTTACCTTTTTTATACTTTGCTTTAGATTCTACTGTCTAGATCCCACTTTCTTGAGCTATAATAAACGGAAGGTTAACTCACAGTCCAGTAAACTTATTAAAATTGATTTTTGCAATTTGTGGCGTTCGATATGAAATTGCAATTATTGAATTGTGTCCAAAAGCCCTTATTGAATCTTATTGTAATTAATTATTTTCCTTATTGTGCTTCAGAACTCAATAAGCTGCAATTCCCCTTTTCAGATAGAAAATTATTTTCGTTTTTATCTATCAGTATAAACTTAAAATATTTTGGTTAATTTAAAAAGTTCTATGGGTTCGGAAGGTTTCTTGGATTTTTGTTTCAGGAAATTGGTTTTGGTGTTCAAACCGTAATAGGTGAGGCACAGTAATTACGCCTCTTCAATAAGTTATAACATTTAATTGCAATAAATACTGTTAAACACGGGTTAGGATGTTTGGGCCATGTTTTACGAATGAGCTACGTTATGAGTGTTTTACGTTACTATACATTAGTGATATTAAGTACCAAGGACACCAATTTGTAAATATTATCTAAAACATACGTAAATAGTATTTTAGGAGTCAATTTGACTATTTTGGGGCTTTCTGCATAATTTGGCCGGTTTTCCGCGATTTTTTCTAAAATTTTGTGGATGCTGGGAATAAACAAAAAAAATCTGAGTATCAATGTTGCAGCAACTGCTGAAATGTAGTAAAGAATTAACCACAGCCCACAGTAACGAAAAGCTTAAATACATGTTTTAAACAAACGTTGTCTAGTGATAAAATTTTCATCTAAAGGTGATTCAGGAGTGACAACTGTTATGCAGGTTTTACTTTATTATAAAAGTTTATCGCGAGAACAGATTTTCGGTGATTTTTAAAAAGGACCTGAAACCCCTTGAAAATGGCGGTGGATCAAAAAAAAAAAAAATACGCGGCATTGGAATCGCTATCGTTGAAAATCATAAACTGGAGAACTCCCCTCATGGGTACGTGCCTGTCTGGAGTCATGGAGCACTTTAAACTAATTGACCCTGTGACCCAATTCACTGCCATTTTTTAAATTATGCTCTTATTTTTTTTTCAACGACTGGGGTTCATCTTCAGAAACCTGCGAAACCATATAGAATGTATGAATAACTAATATAAAAGAGGAGTAAATTTACCAGCTGCAAGTTTTTGTTTTTCCCTACAAAATTTTTCTCATGGTTTTGATTAAAATTCCTTGTTATAGCCTGGCCATGGCCGCAAACTTTCGGATGCCTCCGATTTTCAATCTCGCACTAAGAAGGATGCTAAAGCACAGCTAGTCAAAGAATTGGACAAGTTGCTCCTCACCGCACCAGCACCCCACAAAGAGGTAAGGATTTCTTTTATAATTACGAAATCCTAAGGACTCGGCAATTTATAATAATTTCTGTTCGTTTTGAGTTTCGTTTAATTGTTGATAGTGATTTGTGGTAGTTTTACGCTTGGAAGATTATTTGACTTTATTTCTGCCCATTTTTGAATTAAAAGAGATCTTTACTTTTCTTTAAAAACTTATTCTGTGTAAAGTTTTTTTTTAAATAAATACAGATATATGACACCGTCATTCAGCCAGGGGTGGGCAACCACCCCCTTACTGGGATTTCTTTTATATTAGGATTTCGTAATAGCGTCAAAGAGTTCCAGCATTAATGCGATGAAACATTTTTAAGATTGCTTACGTGTTGAAATGAGTGTCGTAATTTAACGTTTTGGAACATTTTTTTGTAAATTGGAGAAATTTTATTACGAACCAGACTAATAATACAGATGAGTTACATTAAAATTACAGGTTTCATATCACCAAACGTGGCCCAAATAACTATAGCTGGCTATTTTTAGTACTTTTTTATTGTACGGAATATCCTGGCCCAGCTTTCGGGGAGGCTTTGATCATTAAACCCTAATGTCATCTGGCGGCACAGTACTGAAGGATTCGTTGTTTGCGCTCCTTTATGTATTACCAACTTCTGCATCTAATTCCAAGGAGGGCTCTGCTGTTTCACTGGCAGTCCTATTTTGACACTCTGACCTAGTTGTACTGTAATTGAAATTCTATATTCCTCATCAGTGAATAGGCCGTTGTGTGGTGGCTATATTCCAGAAACATAGAATCCTAGCACAATGTGGCTCCAAGTAAGACCCAGCGAGTATGCTGTACAAAGTAATTGAAGGATTCATTACATTGAAACCGGAATATCCCGGCTATTCACCATTCAGTTTTATATCCCTATTGTAATGAAGATTGAACTGTAAAAACGCAGTCTAGTCCAGTGGCTGTAGTTTGTGTGACTTCTGTGGTAGAAGGGTTAACTTGGCGATGTGACTGTCTTTTACCAGCTGTAATGCATCAATTAACTGATCCAGAAGATCGGATCTCTGTGCTTGTGACCTTGCATAGGGTCCACTGTACCATCCACTGAGCCAAAATCAAAGAAGCGGTTTATCCACTTTCATCTCCTCTGGGGATCACCAATTTTGTTGGTAAAACAAGGACTGGGGGAATTGTGTTTCCAAGAGCTGACATAGTTGCCAGAATTGTACTAATAATTGATTAATTACTAATTTAGCGGAAGTGCTCCTGCCAGCTTGTATAATCTCTGACTCAGCAACAATTTTGTGTAGCTTTGATACGACGGCCAGGGCACTTTTATCCATATTCCAAATATTTTAAGACTAAAATCTGAATTGTTCAATGACTCACTTCTGTTTTTCAACAAACGTCAAACCTGTGTCGATTGAAGTTTCGGGTCCTGAAGCGATGGGTTTCTTCAAATTTCCTTAATCTAAGTGGCGGATCTTTAGCTATACCGGTGCCATATCGAGCTATCCTAGCCTTTTGTTTGGCATCTCATCCAGCAGGGTAAAATATTCCATTCTCTTGGCATATTTGTAGGTAAGTAGGAAGCCCATAATGTAGCTTAGATACCTCAATCAGGTAAGTTTCCAACTCAGTTTCTGGTTAAATGATCAAAATCTTCTAGGCTATTTCCGCAGCTTCCCGTATTTTTTCATAAAATATCTGAAAAACTGTAGTTCAGCTATAACCATAAACAATAGATTGTATTAACGCACAAAGAAACTCTGGTTTATCTGATATAAGACGATATAATGATATACCATATTTACCGAAGATATAATACGGTATAATGGTTAATAAATACAAAAGAATGTTAATATAAAGCAAGCCAAAGCTGTGAAATCCCCAAAACTCTAAACGCTACTACGCTTCCGCTTTCTTGGGTTGGGTCTATCCATGATTTTTCGCTGATGTGGAGATTGGATCTTTAATAGTTTATTGTATTTCTGTTTTTGTAAGTGACAAGCACCACATTAAAATTTGGTCGTCTTGAAATCTGGGTTTGGTCCTGGATTTTTCAATGGCACTGTGGACATGGCCTAAGTACTACTATTTGGAACACATCCAAAATGTAAATTAAGGTATGTCGACACAAATATAAACTGTAGCTTGGTGTTTGCAGTAGATAATACAGATATTCCTGGCTATACATCGTCTTAATGTCTTTTTACTATTGCACAGTCGTAAAATTCTGCAAGTATGTGCAATGATGCACTCACAACTAACCGCAAACATTTCGAAAATCTGAACAGATGTACCTAAAAAGAATTTGTTAAATCTTTCTTAACCTCTCACGTAAGCGAAGTTATTCATGGTGCAAAATACCTTTGGGAATGCTAGATGGTATTTTGTAGATGAAGACACTGTCCCAAGTTCTTTCAGTTCCACTTCATATCTGATGATCACATTATCGAAGAAAAGTTCTTACTTAAAAGAAGAAATTCTTATGTTATTAAAAATCCAGGCCGAAATTAAGTCATTTAATGACTAATAAATTGATGTGTTACTAAGGGAGGAACTTAATCTAACTTATGAAAAATGCTGACAGAGTAATTTAACAGTCATGTATTACCTCTAAAGCTGTAAATAAAAATATAGTTTGTATTTGATTTTTGATTAGCCGACTTATAATATACCTATGTCACTTTCGACCTATAAAAAGAAAGAGATGTAAAATAGATATAAACCTGTATGTGACACATTGTTTTGATCTGTGTAAAGTGAATCAATGTTTCATTATTTTAGCAAAAAGAGAAAGAATTTGAAGGGTTTCAAAAACTGTATTCAAAATTTTTGGAAGACGATGGAGCAAAACTCCAATGGGAAAAAATTGAAAAGTTGCCTGAAGATTCGGTAAGACTTTCTGTTTTTATTCCTATCAACGCCTTTGACTTCTTTGCATCTTTTATTTGAAAAAACCCATCTTTTTCCTCCTATCTTAAAAAATATTTATTGAGAAATATTGACAATCTTGAATAGAATATTTATCTGTATATTCTATATTTTTATTTTATCAAAATCGTTCTTGCCCCGAGACTTTTTCCAGAATGGAGATGAAAGAAAACCGCCTGCAAATAAATAGCATTAGAAATGTCAAAAACTAATATAGATTCTGTCTGATTCGAGTTTGTGTCTCTCTTTCTTTCCTTAAATTACATGCGATGGAGCGAATTATGTATGATTTCCACTTCGTCATTTAATATTGTATAAGCTCTCATAATAATAATAATTATCATACTCTTAAAAATGGAGGTTCATTGGACTTCTTTGCAAGACAAGTGATGTATTTAACTTTATGCGATAAGCTACAAATAACTTCTCCGCTCACCTATGATTTCTATACGAAAACGTGAAAAGAATTTATGAATACCTTAATTAGATTAGCGGGGGGGAAATTTCTACTTATGCTAGGAATGGAGAACACCTTGCCCGTGGGTGAAATTTCACGCGCAGGCTCACTTCAATTTACCCTTTCACCCTAGTATACTCTTCATTGCATATTACCTACATCCCTTTGGACAGTATAAATAATAAAGGTTTTCAAGTCACTCAAGGTTATCTTCAAACAGGTATTTTTACCAGAGTGTGAAAATAAATTCGTTCCGCTAGCCTTCTTCATTGTATGATTTTTTTTTTCAGCTGTTATTCACGGCGGAACTTAGAAATATATATGGTTGCTTTTTTCATCCTAATGCCACTTTGGAAATACCTGTTTTCTTATTATCTATGTTTAGGATATCTTAAGTTTTAAAGTTCCTTTCAGTTTTCTTCAGTATGATCTCTCCCAAAAATGCTCTGGCTTTTAAACGATGTTGTATATATTTTTTTGAAGCAATATAACTTGCCCAACGTATTTTCAAATTATGAGCGTTTGACTAAATGAGATTAGCATGGCAACGTCTGGGATCCTTTTTTGTGTACTTAGTGCATAACATTTTGGGTGAAATTTAGTTGCAGTTTCTTCCATATGCAGGTTCCGGCTTGTCTCCCGCCATTTACTCGTGCCCCAGTCATTTAAACATTTGGCTCTCAATTACTTGGACTATCTGTCTTGGCTTTTCTCTGTCTACAGTTAGCCATGTCTTGATGCAACCTACTGCCAAATACTTAATAACCTCAATTCAGACAGAGTTTGAATTGTGATATTCGTAACGAATTTCACATTCTAAAAATTAGTTGTTTTTTTTCTTCTCCTGGAGAGCTGACTTTTTTCTAAATAAGGTGTGTATGTAAAAACTGCGATATTGATTTGCCTTGGATGATAATGGTGATTACAGAAACGCGAAGAGCCAATGTTCGTATTTTGAGCTGAAAGATATTAGGCCACAAACCACCAATACCATGATTAAACACAAAAAATAGGGAATCTTTCCCAAAAAAATGTTTTCCATGTTTTCTTTTCTACAATTCTTCCAGTGTCAGAAATAAGTTAGGTCAGGGCTAAGCTACTGTCACAGCTGACCTGTACGCAGACGTTTGGCGGGGTTGTCTTAAGAAACATGTCTCTACCTCCAAAATATCTAGATTCTTGTGATTTTCTTGGTAATTTCATATATTTTCCACATAATTAACATGTTGTTGTTTTCTCAGTTCTGCTCCCCTTTCCAAGAAAACTCCTGACTTTTTGTTTTTTGTACCTGATCACATCCCTAGACCAAGCGTATTTCTAATTGATGAATTTTATGGTGAACCTGTCACTGTTCTGATTGGTTAAATTTAAAATCAATGAAATTTGCTTGGTCTGTGGTATTTCGGATGTTCTATAGATACACCTGTTTTACCTAGCCTACTTGTTCTTGTACTGCGTCACATTTATTCCTTTATAACTAGAATATATTAATTTTATGAAGGTAAGAGACTATAAAAATTTGGAAGCTCCCAGAGACCACCAAATTACAGAGATGTTGAGGAAATTAGTCGTCGTGAAGTTGAATGGCGGTCTGGGCACATCCATGGGCTGCCAAGGTCCAAAATCTGTCATTGCAGTACGGAACGATTTAACATTTTTGGATTTGACTGTTCAACAAATTGAGGTAAGGTGAATCCTTATCTGTAAGTGAATTCAGTCGTCGAATTTCAAAATTAGTTAACTTCTTAAAAAAGACGTTAAGTTAACTTCATAGAATAGAAGACGCTGATTGTACGTTGGTGAATTTAATTACATAATGCTAATTATCTGCTGAGGATTTTAAAGACATTTTTATATACTTGTGCAGACACGTACGTGGTGGGGGGGGGGGCACGTACTTAGTCAGTATAGTATACCAATTTAAGTTTAGACTAGAGTCTCAGCATTAAAAACTACAGCTATATAAAAAGTTGGGGTCTTTGATTTTTTTCATAAACTAAAGATATACAGTGAAGACATATACAGAGAGGATATAAAGATATACACTTGCAAGAAAAGGATCTATAGAGTGGCCAAGATAAAAAGAGGCCTGGTGAGAAAATGGAAGCACAGATACTTACAGAAAAGTCAATTATTAGTGTACTATGGTTTAATTTAAGAATAGTATGTAAATACAGAATTATACATAATAGCATAGTGAACATTAAATAGTCCACAGGGGATACTGGAAGTGTTCACCATGAATTTTGATGCACGTCTCAATATGCTTTCAAATACTTTTGCCAATTTATTTCTTGTAGTTTCTGCTATCGTACTGTCAATTTTCGTTTCCAACTCTTCAATCATATACGGATGACTACTGTACACAGTTAGTTTATCGCCCGATATTTTAAACGGTAATTAGACGCTGATACAAGACTAATTAAATCTTTAAAATATTCTGAATACACATTCATATCGTAAAGAATAATACTTTTGTTTGTTAAGTATTAATAACCCCTGAACGATGTCTTATTTTCTTATACTTAAATTTGGCAAATCAACAATTTCTATTTATCTTTTTCTTTACTATTGTTTTTTGTTTTATTTTTCTATCACTGGGTACAAACTGAATATACAATTGTTTAACTCCTTAAGTTTATATTTCAGAGCCGAATGATTAAAAAAGGATGGCTAAAAATAAAGATTTATTTCACAAACGATTAATAAAATCCAACGGAAAATCTACGACTGATTCCGATCGCTGTCTGAATCTGCCATCTTATACATCCATCTTATCACATATCTCAAAAACTCTGTAACGTTTGTTACGGAGTATACTAATGTGCTGTAATTCACAGCGCTTTTCAAAATCTTGCTCTTCCTCTCTTTCCTGTATCCCCCTCCCCCCCCATATCTGTCTTATCAACGTTGTATTACATGTAATATAATCCTTATTTGTTATTTTACGCTCGTACAATCAATTGTTTGTATTGTGTATTTTCTTTTTGTTTATTTGCTGCTTCATGGGTTTTCATTTTATCTAATTCACTCATTGTTTGAAAACGAAACATAATTTTGATTTACGATATTTTACAAATGATAAACTTTTTACTTAATCACTAGTTTCAAGGTTTAACATAATGTCATTTGTTTTCCAGTATTTAAACAAGACATACAATGCCAATGTTCCGCTAGTGCTTATGAATTCGTTCAACACGGATGAAGACACAATTAAGGTTATTCGGAAATATACAAATTTGGATATACGAATTGAAACTTTCAACCAATCTGGCTATCCAAGGATTCATAGAGAATCTCAAGCACCTATTGCCAGGAATTGCTTAATTGAAGATGACCAAGAAGCGTAAAGAATTTTTATTTTTTATTTACTTTATGGGATATTACTTATGATAATGCTGATTTATTGTGTATTACTTAATAAGCCTTTTACTATTCTACTGTATGACTGTTTATTATTTTACTTAATTTATGTATTATTTTTGCTTGTTAAAATCAAATATTGCAAAAACCCAAAGATAGTAGAAATGCCTTAAAAGCTGATGAAATTTGCCATCTTTAAAGATTAGAAAGTTGTGAAGAAACTTAAAGATTTTACTTAAAATCTTTTCTTGGATTGTTTTTACTTTTATTTGCATTATACTTCCTCTTTTACAAGAGGGAAATTCCTACGAGAGCGCAAATGCTTATTAAAATGGAGATGGCGTTGTTTCACGGTTATACTGTAAAGTGATCTATCTTTTAAGCTGTTCTGAGGCTGAATGCTCTATCAGGGTGGAGTAAAAGATGACATTTGAATCTCCAAACCGAGTCGGATGGAGGGGGAGTGTTCGCTAGTGAATCTGCCTAAAGTGCCTTATCTCTGGTTAAAAGCTGTAGCAGTTGTATTTTTTTTTTTTTTTTTGCTTTAACAAAATTCTCTCTTTCGCTCAATTATTTCTCATTGGGGCATGATTTTTCGGTAATAGTTGTATAAGTATTGTGAAAAAACTGGGTTCTATGGGGGAGGGGGGTAAACTAGGGTCTGGATGGGTCAGTTGCCACCCTGCCACATAGAAAATTACGCCCTGGATAAGATGCGCCATAACATTCCATCTTTTACGTATTTTCTGTTTGCAAATAATAGCTACTTAAATTTTCGAAATGTCTCAGTATTTATTTTGGCTAGATCTGTAGAATTTCTTTTTTCTTATTCAGAACATCTACACGTTTATCCAATTCGGTTTTTACTGATTCAATTAATATCTGTCTGTCTGTCCAAAGCTACCCTTGTTTCAGCTAATTACCTGTGGATGCCAGAATCGAGTTGATCATTTGAAGAACCTTTAAATGATCATCTTAAATTGTCAAACTCGATGCCGGTTTTGCTTCGACATCGTGTTTCCAAGCAGTGACGTTACTAGATTCTGCCAGATCTCTTTCAAAATTTGGGCTGGTTGAAGTTTGAAGATTCTCCTTAAATTAGATAACCTTTATGTAATTGGTTGCTTTATATAAAATCATTTATTTATAGTTGGTACCCACCTGGCCATGGTGATTTCTACGCCTCATTTGCCAACTCAGGATTACTTGACAATCTTCTTAATGATGGGTATGAATATTGTTTTATATCAAATATCGACAACCTTGGCGCTACGGTGGATCTGAATATTCTTAACATGCTAATGAACCCTCAAAATGGATCTCCTGTCGAGTTTCTAATGGAAGTCACAGACAAAACAAGGGCAGACGTTAAGGTATGTTTTTTTATTCGTTGGTAACAATATCTACGGTATTTCTACGAGAATTTTCTTTATGCAGAATTCAGTATTTAAATGGTTTATTTAGATTCGCTTTTGTTTTTATATTTCCGGTATTCTAAGATCTGAAAAGTTTCATCCTTGAAATCATCATCGCTGGACTTGCTGTCCATGTACCCTTGAAAAATAAATTTCCCGTAAAACTGATATTTAGCTCCTTTGGGTGTCACTGTAATTCACTGGCATACCTTTTTAATTGAATTGTGGGGGTATGTTCCATTTACGTCTAGATCGGCCCGTAATTAGGAAAAGCTTCGTTGAGAGCTCGATCTTCAAGTTTTTTTGGGTAAATAAGACAGAATGAAGATAAGTAATATATGAGCCTTTCAGAAGCTGCTTGGACTAAAAAATCGACTCTTCTTAGGTTCTAAAGTCAAGGTGCTTTGCTTTGTATATCTCCACAAAATATAAGTATATGAACGAATACCAAAAAACCCCGGACACTGTATTTAGTACATTGGAATCTAAACTTGTGTCAATTGCAACTGCAGTTTCTACAACTCCTTTGAAATTTCTTGTATTCTCCATAATTTGTCAATTTTGGTGGGTTTTTTAAGTTATGCATCACGGCAATTAATTTCATTTATTTCAGATTAAATATAATTGTACATGAGGACTTTGTCAGATAAATTATCTGAATTTGACTATCGTCAACCGGAATTACTGAACCCATGTCTCACCAAAGATCAGACATTTAAAATTGAAAACATCTAAAAAGAGCTATAAAATATTTTTTGGTTCTTCCATTGCTCGTATGAAAATGATATGATTCATCTTCACCAGACTATCTTGGAAATAAATAACACAAAATCACTATGTACTTTGGACTACATAGCTGCGATCCATCTTTCACTATCTCATTCTTCCTTCCTGTCAAACCTACTACAAAGCTAAATACTACCTTAGATTAACTAGAAAAAATTTCTATAAGCTTTCACACCAAGAAAATTTCACTTTGGCAACACAAATGTATTGTATTTCCTTTGTGAAATATTTTATTCATCAGTTTGACTGTTTCTCGACGACTACCTTGTGTTTACTACATTGACCTTGAAGTGTGCGTGCTACTTTGGATTTTTTTCAAGGTTTTTTTAGTTCCTTCATTATTTTATTTATTTTATTTTCAACATTAACATGCTTGGTTAGTTTAAAACTATTGTAATGATAAAAATATTCTGTTTTTTACTGAATTAAAAATATTAAACTACTCTGCGCTTGATTTAGTCTTGATTTTGCAACTGCATGTCGTTTAGGCTACTGGTTTTGAAAATATTGAAATTCGAGGTTTGTTTTATTTTTGTATCAATACTTAATGCTGTCTATAAAAGTAACATAAAAAAAGCAAGGTAAAACACCATTTCAGAATTTTGTGGTTAAACCTCTTTCTAAATTGGCTTAATTGTATGAAGTGTAATCCTTTTTCAATGGTTCCATTAATTGATATGTGTATATTTATTTGAACAGGGTGGCACACTCATTCAGTATGAAGGGAAGCTCCGTTTGCTTGAGATTGCTCAGGTGCCAAAGCAGCATGTTGATGAATTTAAATCAATTAAAACATTCAAAATCTTCAACACGAATAACTTGTGGATTCGTCTGGATGCCATTAAACGAGCTATCGATGAAAACACCCTGGATATGGAAGTTATTGTTAACCCAAAAACCCTTAAAAATGGTGTTAATGTTTTACAGCTAGAGACGGCTGTTGGTGCTGCTATGAAATCGTTTGACAATGGTATTGGTAAGTTTTCCTCTCCTATTTTAACATTGTGCAAAAAAATGCTGTGGCCATGACAAGCAAAGTATTTGTGCTTAAAAAAATTGCGTAAAGTTTATTTCCTGCTTTTACTCTATTTTATACTTATAATACATTTACTACTTATTGTATTCTAGTGTATTCGACTGAATGCTTATTTAAATATTGTGTTTTGTTATTTACAAAAGCGAGTGGATGTTGCAATTTTCTTTAAAATGAGCTCTAAGAAAAACTATGATGTTCCAGTGCTCCGCTAGCAGCGGAGAAAAAGAGGACACATAAGTGCTTCCCATGCAAAAAAATGATTGTTCAAGCCAGGGGACTGTAATTTTATGTACAAGTTTTTTGGCCATGGCGATTCGAGTGGTGTACTTTTTATTTTGATCCGATTTGGTTTCAAAATAATTAATTTTAGGTTACTATTGGCTGAGGTTCGTCCTTTACTAGGTTGCAACTACGATACTACTTCTAATTAAGTCTTTCAGAAGCCAATCTGCTTTCAGAAGCTAATTCCCAGATTTTACTGTAGTTTATTTTACTTCTAATATCGATGTTACTTGTACTCATAATACTTTTAATTGAGTGTGTTCAGAAGCCAGTCTGTCCAAGTCCGCCTTTGTATTTTGAGGGTTTAGTCCGCGAAATGGCTTGTAACTGGGAAGCGGTTGTAAACTGTGTGGTATCATCAAAGATTTATAGATTCACATACATATTGTTTCAAAACGAGGATGAATGCCAAAAATGCTTGAAAGCTTTTTGCAATCACAATTTAACTCATTTTTAGATGACGGTTTAACCAAGTTTGTTCTTCTAGAGATTTAGGAATATTTCCATCCTCAACGTTTTTTCTGCCAAATGTTTGGTGCATCAAAAGAAAAAAAAAGAACAATGAACCCCGGAATAGTTCAGACTCAACAGGAGTTTAAGCTATTTTAAAATTTCCCGCCGTAATTGCGTGATTCTTTGTTAATAAATACGAAGAATTTTATTCACTCTTAGCAGAAAATTTTTGCACTCGCCTGTTCTTTTTTTTGTGTGCTTAATGTTTTCCCTTTTCTTTTTCCTTGCTCCACTATAATCTTCAGTATATGGTAGGTAAATAAATTCTTATTATGATTATTTCATAAACGATCTATGGCCATTCCATAAGTTATATTTCATTCTCTTGATTTTGTTTGTGTAAAGATGCTATGTTTGGAATAGGCTTGTTTTTGACAGACAACATTCATGGAAGAAACATTGTAACGTCAAATTACTGTTCCTTTGAATCTGGATGTAAAATACTGGATCCAAGTAGTGTTAAACGAGAAATAATTGTCACGTGGCCGGTTCTTTAATTACCCCTTTTTTTAAATTTCAGCTCCACTGGGCATGGATTGCTCTTTATTAGCTGCAGCCATGATGAAAATTAAATAAAAAAAAACAATTTTTTTAACTGAAAGTAAGCAGCGACATTAAAACTTAAACGAACAGAAATTACTCCGTATATAAAAGGGGTTGTCCCCTCCTCAACGCCTCGCTCTTTACGCTAAAGTTTTTTATTGTTTAAAAAAATAAAGTTGTAAGACAAAGTCAAACTTTAGCGTAAAGAGCGAGGCGTTGTGGAGGAGACAACCCCTTTCATATACGGAATAATTTCTGTTCGTTTTAAGTTTTAATGTCGCTCTTTACTTTCAGTTAAAAAAACTTGTTTTTTTATTTAATTTCTGAACGTTTTTGAATTAATGCAGCTTTGATTTTGGCTTACCGTACATGAATAATTAAAACGAAATTCGCTTATTAATTTTCCTTTTTTTGGCTAAATGGCTTTCTCGAAATTTTGTTCTGACGTAACTTACGTAACGAATTTCTATATTCGTATGTTTTTATTACGTATATTAGGGAGTTCGCCCCCTAGTCAATACCTCGCTCTTTACGCTAAAGTTCGAATTTTGTTCGAATCACAAACCCCTGAATCACAAAGGCCGGTTAATTAGAATAGATAGCTCTTTTGAAAGTACTAAAAAAACTTTAGCGTAAAGAGTGGGGTATTGACTAGGGGCGAACCCCTTCATATACGTAATCATTTCTGTTCGTTTTAAGTTTTAATCTTGCTCCTTACTTTCAGTTGAAAAAAAAACTTGTTTTTTTATTTAATTTCTGATCTTTTTTAAATAATGCTGGGAAATCCGGCGCCCCCTTCATAGAAATGTCCCTTCCCCCAAGGAAACATCCTCCATGGAAAGAGTCTCCCATTCCTCCTGAAAACGCCTGTATACATCCCAATAACCAAAACTATATGTAAACAATAGGCAAAGTTTATAACTTGCAGCCCTTCCCCCAGGAACTTTGGGGGATTAAGTCATCCTCAAAGACATATTAATTAGATTTTCGACAATGCTGAACAAAATGGCTATCTCAAAATTTTGATTGGGTGACTTCGGAGAAAAAATGAGCGTGGGAGGGGACCAAGTTGCCCTCCAATTTTTTTGGTCACTTAAAAAGGGCTCTAGAAGTTTTAATTTTCGTTCGAATGAGCCCTCTCACGATATTCTATGACTACTGGATCGATACGATCAACCCTGGGGAATTAAAAAAAAACAAAAAAAAACAAATAAACACGCATCCGTGATATTTCTTCTGGCAAGAAATACAAAATTCCACATTTTTGCAGATAGGATCTTGAAACTTCTAGAGTAGGGTTCTCGGATACGTTGAATCTGATGGTGTGATTTTTCATCAAAGTTCTATGACTTTTAGGGGTTGTTTCCCCCTTTTTTCGGAAATAAGGCAAATTTTGTCAGGCGCGTAAGTTTGGATGAGTAAGACTAAACTTCATGAAACTTATATATTTGAAATCAGCATAAAAATCTCATTCTTTTGATGTATCTATTGGAATCAATATTCCGTGTTTTAGAGTTTCGGTTACTATTGAGCCGGGTCGCTCCTTACTTACAGTTCGTTACCGCGAACTGTTTGATAGACTATTGATTCTCTATTTTGTATTCAGTATATATTTATTGGTTCAGGTTATTATCTAGTGTATGAATATATATCTATATGTCAGTTGTGTTTGAAATATTAATCGAAAAATAACAGCTGTAGACAAAACATAATTATGGCAAAATTAAAAATAAAAATTTGAAAAATAAAATGCCCTCATATGTTTCCTGAATCTACAATATGACCCCCACTACCTCGAGTTTCCTTATCGTCTAAATAAAACTAGCAAAAAATGGGGGTTTTAAAGGCCAAATTAAAATACTGAAAAAAACACAAAGAGAATATTTCGAGGGGACAAACGCCCCTCTTCCTCAGCGCGAAATGAAAAAATATAATCAATGCGAGTGCAGAAGAACAAACCAACAAATTAAATTCATTTTATCAATATTATTAATTTTACTTGGTAGATGCTGAATCTGGCCAATTAAACCACATATAAAAAAGTTAAAAAAAGAGATCACAGGTCACATTAACTACCAAAAGTGTTTAGCTGTGCCTTGTATGGTTTTGGTTTCGTCGCCATCCGGCCAATATTCCCTTAATATTATCACTTTTTTTCTCTTGTATACTTTTTTACTGTAGTTGTTTCATGTTAGGGTAAAAAGTTTAAGGCTTGGACAAAAAGAGCGAAATTAATATCAATAGCGCTGCAAAACTCTAAGTGGACCCGGGATATCTGTGGTATAACCAGTTCAAACATAGAAAAATTCAGGCTACATTGTGCGAATAAAATGACACTGATATATAAATCTTGATAATGAGTTCTAAACCTTGAAGTCTACAAAGGATTGTAAAAAGTTTTCTAATTTTTAAAAGTTTTGTTATTTTAGACATCTATATTTTTGACAAATTTGATAGCAATTCTGTAAATTGTGCCAATACGCTTGTTTGATTATAACACATTTGAAAAAAAAATGTTAAGCTATTCTCATTCAAAGTTGCTATTTTGGATAAAAGTTCACTATGAAGCTGGAGATTTAAGCGTAAAAGTTTGAAAAGGAGGTATTAAAGCCGTTATTCTGGAGCTATCAATCGGTATTTTAAGGCCCAGTGTTTGTACGGCCTTACTAAAACAAATCACCTAAGACCGGAATGACTTACGTCTCATAAAACTTTGATTTTGGATAGAATAATCAAAATGAGCAAACCATGAAATGGAAACGACGCGTATACATGATTAAAGAAAAAATCTAGTGCTGTCTAGTGCAAACAAAATAGTTTGATTTGCCTTAGCGTTGTTGCTTCTTAAGCATATTAAAAAAAAGACAGTTTAGAAAGAAATGCCGACTATAAAGGTTTTTGTACGCTTAATTATTTTACGAATCTACTTGAAGCTAGTAAATATCACTCTCTGTATATCAGACCTTACACATTTAAAGGGATACGCATTTTTCTGAATAAATTAGATCTAATGATACCTATTAGTGCTACAAATGTTGTGGTAAGAAATAATAAAGATCATGTATGCCCTCAACCGCACATTTAGACGGCGGAACCTCGACATGTTTTAAAATGAAGCATGTTCTTTGGTGGAAATGCCCCTGTTCTCTCCTCGTTTCAGTATGTTTTCAACAATATTTCGATGCAAAAAGTGGAATATTTTTGACGTTTTTATCTTTCATTTGTGATTTTCAGTAAAATTGTGCTTTTTAGGTTTAAATGTCCCTCGTTCCCGTTTCTTGCCTGTAAAGAAAACACAAGATCTTTTGCTGGTGAAGAGCAATCTGTATCATTTCAAAAACGGTAGTCTCACAATGAACCCTCTTAGAAGTTTCCCGTCAACCCCGCTCGTTAAGCTTGGAGATAATCACTTCGCAAAGGTATCCTTTTTTTACAATATAAGCTCATCAATCAAAGAAGGCAGGTTTTTCAGTGAGCTGCTATATGTTTTGTTGGAACACAAATAGCTGACGACTTAAGTCTGTTACGTTCTATTACGAAGAAACTTGTTTTAATGCTTTAATTGAGCATATTGCAGAGCATTCCATTTAATTCCTGTTTGTTTCCCTTTTCGTAGCTTTCATTAGTGGCTGCGCAATTCTCATTTTTAGCCCTTTATATACCAAGCATATCTCGTCAGCTTTGTTTGCCAGGCTGGGGATACCTTTTTTGGGTGTCTGGGGATACGTTTCAGTTAAACAAGTACTGTGACCAATTTTAAAAAACCTACTCAGTTAAGTAAATAGCCAAAGAGCTTGTCGGACAACAGCCATTAAAAAAAACCATTGTGTTGTACTCCGTTTTGATGACTGGAAAAACTTGTGTGGCCAGTTCTCCCAAACACAAGGTTGCATTCCCCTTACCCTACCTCCCAAAAATATACTTCCTAAAAGTTTCAAGTTCATCCCCTAGTCATGATACAAAGCAGAGTACACATCCCAGACCACTGATGTAATTCTTTGCCTTTTACTGAAACCCACTTATTGTAAATACATTCTTAGACCACACTGGCTATACATGACAAATGAAACTCAGAGAGGAAAGAAACTAACAAAATGAAAAATAAAATCAAAAAGGGTGAAAAAACGAGGATTTTATCAGCCAGTGGCGAACCATGAAGAAGACAAAATATAAGCAAATATTTCGACAAGGACCTCCGCCAAGTCGTCCTCAGTGCTAAACAAAGTGTCTGTTCTGTCTTTGTAGGGTAAACTTCGAAGGGTTAGATTTTCGTTTTTTTTTTCTTTGTCTTCTTTTTTTTGTTTAGCACTGAGGACGACTTGGCGGAGGTCCTTGTCGAAATATTTGCTTATATTTTGTCTTCTTCATGGTTCGCCACTGGCTGATAAAATCCTCGTTTTTTCACCCTTTTTGATTTTATTTTTCATTTTGTTAGTTTCTTTCCTCTCTGAGTTTCATTTGCCACTAATTTTATACAATCTATAATTAGAAGTACTCGCTTGCTTTTAGGCTTCAGAAAAAAACGTATTCTTTTTTGAGAATTCAAAAGCCTTACTGGCTTTGATTATAAAAGTATCTTGGATAAATACTTGCTTCAGTTACTTGTATAAATCAAGGGATAGTTTTCAGATTATAATTGGCTTAGAGCTACCGATATTTACCAATTTAATAAAGTAAGATGTGAACAATGACAAATCTTGTCAGGTTAAATTGTGAAAAATTAGTTATCAAATCGAAAAATTGAACTTCCTTCTCTATATTAGCTGTGAGGATTGAAATCATATTCTAACTTTCCTATGCGATTTGGCTGCGGTACCATATCGTGCATTATCTATAGGGAAAGCTAAATGCTGTGTTTGAAGGTTTTGACCAGTTTTGCCGAAAACTGAAAATTTGTTTGTTATCCAAGGTACTATAACACGATTTTAATTAAAGAGCTCGGCATTCCGACGATTTCTACAATTGAAGAACCGCTGCATAACGCCTTTAAAAACTGAAAGTTCTGAGTCTTCATAAATATATTAGCTACGATTGAACGGATTTTACCGATTGTTGGAATGAATGTAGTTTAATGGGGAGCTGTAAATTCCATTAAAAAAAGAATCACCAGTGGTTTTGATAATTTGAGCACGGTTGAGAACATTCAGGAATATAACGTGATTAAATAAGAGCTTATTAAGGTTTGTTAAGGAGCAATAATGGAAGAAAGTACGACCTTGATTACTTTAGAAATCAGATGACAAGGAATGCTTCAATCCAATAACAATTCCAGTACTTTTTGTATCAGAAGCTGACTCCAAAATCATTGACTTGACACAAGGTGGCCAAAGGTAAGGCTTGAAATCGGATCACGATGAAGAAGAAATAGCAGCAGAAGCGGTCCTTTTACCAATATTTGCAAAATACAATGTAAATGCTTTTTGAACATTCAGTTCAACCTCGAGATGTTTACTGTCCACAACCAAACTTGAAGGGATTGCTGAAGACTGAAAGCCTAAGGACAGAACCTATCCCTAGTCAAGTTTTCCGAATAAAGTTAATGACATTCTCTTTGTTAATATTCTGTCGGAAAATTGAATGGCTTTCTGTATCTATCTTTTAAAGCTTTTATTTTGATGGGGGGGGGGGGGTGTAGCTGAATTTATCGATTATCTTAGTTCCTTTTAAGAAATCAGATCAAAACCATAATTTTATTTTCAAAAAGTTATGAGAACCTATTGGCTCTTTGACTTGCCTCTAATTGTATTAGAATTTGCATTTCAATATAAATTCTAAAAAGTTCTTAACCTCTTGTAAGCTAATTTTAATTGTCAGTTTAAAACGAGTTTGTTGAATTGAGCTTGACGACGGTTATTTCACAATAGATAGGTTAGACTTAAGACTAAGGCGATTAATATTTGAAACTAGAATATTTATGTATAAAAATCCAGTAACCTAGATTTTTATATATAGAAATCCAGTAACCTTCGTTTTTATAGGCAGATTAAAGTAGTGTTTGGAGAGAAGTTTTATTTGAAACTGAACCTACCGTGGAGAGCCCTTAAGTGTTGGTTGCAGGCACGAGCAAATTGTATACCACTGCGTAAAAGATATTGGGAGTCATGTGATGACGACGGCTCAGGAGGTGGGTGTACTTGCCCCCTCTGAGGGGAATTGGGTGATGGGCTGGACGATTTTTTGAGCAGACGCCAAAGTTTGGGGATTTTGAGGCATAACTTTTTTCGAGGGGAGGTACCGCTGCTTCCTGGTAATTTGAGGACTATCTTGCGTGACCTGATTATTGCACTAGGTTGCTTTTTAGAGAGAGGATTGGAAGTACGGAAAGAAGCAACTTAAATTTGTTGAGTGTTATTGCGTGGTTTATTTTGTTTTTGTTCAGTGTTTTATGTATATGGCCGCTGGCTTTTAAATACACTTATATTATTATTATTATTATACATTGTTTTTACGACTATAGAAGGTAAATATGCTTAGTTTTGTAAAATATTCTTACTCTTATAATAATTTCTAGGTGGCCGAATTCCTGCGTCGGTTTGAGACAATCCCCGATGTTCTTGAGTTAGATCACTTGACTGTATCTGGTGATGTTACATTTGGCCGCAATGTTTCACTGAAGGTAAGTTGAGTAAACAGCATATTGACACTTCGAATGGGATAACACAACAATATTTGTCTGTAATAAATTTTGTATTGAATAAAAAACGGTAACTTGATTAATTTACTGTATAATAAATGATAAAAGGAGTGGTGCTTTTCAATTAGTTAAAAAATAATTTTACAGGAGAGTCAGAGAAACTGAATCAGTTTTGGGTTTTAGACTTGTTAATGATTAATTGTGTACACAAGAAAGGTTTCCTAAGTGTTCAAGATGTATTGAGAATAATTTTAATGGCCTCTTCGCTATAAATGTTTCCGTGATCAAAAAATGAGATATAATGCTTCTTTGCCAAAGAAAAGCTTACAAATATATTTTATTCTCTTGTTTATAATTACGTATATATCTATCCAGGCATAATCATTAGAAAAATAAATAGAGATATGTGTTTACTATTGCCATTAGTTTTGCTTGTTAATTTTTGCAGCGTTGTTTCTTACGCTGTCTTTTTTTTTCATTGGCTAAGATGTAATTGGACAGTTGGGATCCTCGCAAAATTAATGAAATTACGTGCAAATGGAGTCAGATCTGAACTGCAATTACTGCTAGTCAAATCACCCCAGATCGGTTGGGCTGATCAGACTTTCAGTTCAAATTCAACTTTTCATTTCAACTTCTGAGTTCAGTTTTTGAAATTCAGTTCAAATTTTCAGATCAGTTCAAATTCGTCTCCCATGCATTTAAAAACACAGACATTAATGAATATCTTACTCACCAGATGTGCTTTATAACCAAAATCACCAATTGATATTGTAAAAGCGTTATTTCTTCTATATGGTATATCGATCTGGCTGCTGGGCTACTCCATTCTTTCCACACATGGAAACAAGAGAGAACGTTAGCATTCAAGGTTGATGGCTTTAAATTAGGATAAAACTGACAGAACGATGAACTGCTTTGTGGACCTAAACTTTTTTTTTTCATTAAGGCTGAGATCATGCCTAGTACGTTGTGATTCATTTTTGCATTAGTCAACTTGTTGAAACCAAATTTAAAGTGGATCTCTATTTCAGGGAACAGTGATTATTATTGCCAATCACGGTGAAAGAATTGATATCCCATCTTGTGCTCTACTAGAGAACAAAATCGTGTCTGGTAATCTACGCATTTTGGACCATTAGTAGCAGCAGATTCATTTCCTGTGTTAAATTTTTCATGTGCCTCCTGAATTTTGAATGCTTTGGATAAGAAAAAAAATGTAGATAAAGAGTTAGAAAAGTAAAGGAAATGTTGGATATTTTTTTCTTATAGCCTAAAATATACAAAATGGATGGATTAGTTTATGGGCATGGTTAATTTCTGAATGCTTGGGACCCAAAACACTAAAAAAGACTAGAATTTCTCAAATTGTATTTATTTATGTATTATTGACGAATTAATTAATACGAACGTTGAAATTGCTTTATGAAATTTCTTATTATTAATTACTCATTTATTAATTTGTATATATTTTAGTAGTTAAATTTGTCATAATATGCTCTGCGCAATTTTAAAATTTTCGATTCTTTGACAGATCAGCAGGTTCAGTGTGCCATCGAAAGCAAAATTTTGTTGGTCGGTTAACGCTTGTTTTTTTTTTCGTTTTGTGTGGTTTAGTTCAACTTTAGGTTATAATTATGTGTTGTTAGTTAGTTTTTAGACTTTTTTGTTAAATATTTGCTCTTGAAAGTTGCTTTAGTTTGTGCTTTGTTTTTCTCCTTTGCTCCTGGGAATTCTCAAAATCCTTGAGTTATAACATGTACATTATATTTCATATGTGTCGAATAAACTTTCAGTGAATTTAAATCTTTCTTTATAACTTTTACAGCCTGTGTCATTAGAAAGGAAAAGTGGTAAAATGAAAAGAGGAAACTTAATGACCGGTCAGATTTATAAATAGAATAAGGGGGACTGCGTCTTAAAGTAAATCAAGCTGAGAAAGTAAGCTATTTAAAATAAGTTACAAATATATACCAATTCTGACTCAATTTTAAAAAAAAGTTTTGTTAAATACTAGTAAAAGTAACGATTAAACTTTTATACGATCAAGAATTATTCTGAAAGTGAATAAGCTGATCACCGATCGTAACATTCAACTGGTTTCTTGCAGTTTGCCGAAAATAACATTTTGGCACGAAATACTTCCATTTTTAGAAAATTGATAAAATACTGTTATTACCGCCTTTATTGCAAAAAATGTATACATTAAAACTGAAGCTGCTAACCCCCCGAAACCTTTTAAATGGCAAATTTCATAAAAAATCTTACAACTTGCAATATTATCTTGTCGAACCTAGTCGGATCGGGGTGCTACCATTTCGGCGAACTGTCACAAGCACGAAACGTCATAATATCGAATCGTCATAACATCTAAAAATTTTTTTATAATTATATAAAAGTAATAAGTATATAATAGTTTAGAAACATATTTTGGCCATATATTTTTACATCAGGGGGGTGTGGGGGGTAAAGCATAGCATATATTAAATACATAACTTAACTTAGGTACCTTTTCCCCCCTAAACCCCGAAAAACTAGAATTTTAAAATTTTCGACGTTATGACGGATTTTGTACTGCTCCTGACGTTCGTGCTCCTGACGGTTCGATGTTATGACGCCTTCCCGTCGGATCTATAAAGCTATCTTTCGCTTTTCGTAGTCGTTTTCACTTGAAAGAATTTTTTTTTATTTAAATATATATTACACACAAGAAAAGTCCCTGGCTTTTTCTTGGCAAGTCCCAGTAAAGACCGGACCATGTCATTATTTTTGCCCAAGTCACTTTTTTATAGTAGCTTCCATGTATGACGTCATTCGTCTTATATCATATTTGTATATGAAGCTGCAGTTTTTGACAAGATTACATTTTAGTTTAATAATAGGTTTTTAATGCTTAAAAAAGACCCTAGATGTAGTAATTTATTTCAGATGAGCTCTTAAACATCCCTTTATAATGTTTCAGTGCCCCGCTATTGATGACAAAAAAAAAGTGAGAATAAAAAAGGAGATTTTTTCCTTTTTACTGCTTCCCATGCGAAAAAGAGATTTTCCATGTTAGTGAAGATGGGGAACTGTAAATTCTCTAAAAGATGTTTTCTGCTATTGTGATTCCAATAATGCAGTTTTCACTTCAGCAACATTGTGTGGGGTTTCGGGCTATTTTTCAAATTTATATAAATACGTTTTCACAATAAACTTTTATCACTAAAATCGTTCGAAATAATAGTTACATTCCTTACTTGACAGCTTTTTTTAAAATATGTTTTAAAATTATCGGTTACTATGTGGTAGAGTTCGTTCTTTACTGGGTTACCCCTAAGGGGCCAATCATGATTATTATGGTTTGGTTTTAGTTAAGTATAATCAACCGCAGAAGTCAGTGTGGAATTAGGAGTTAGGCAGGGTTGTGTCTAGTCTCTGTTTATACGGATTATTTTGATGAGGCCCTGCTGTATAACACAGCGAAGGCTATACGAGAGCATGCAACCAACTTTTCTAGAGTTGGTTTATGTAGACCACTTGAGAATCCTAGATGTTAGCAAAATGAATGCTCATAAAATGATGTCGCTTAGGATAGAAATAAATAAGGATAAAAAGGTGATATTAGGTGACGCAGAAATTGATCAAGTGGAAAGTTTTGCTTAATTTAGTAACATTGTCGGTAAAGATGGTGGATATAGTGAAGAGGTAAAAAGTATTCGGATATTTTCTTCTTTTCTAAGGCTATAACGGAAAAAATGTCAAATCAAAAAGCATGTCCCCAAACTGGAACTTTATTGGAGGGACTAAAATTGGAACTGAAGGAAGGAGGGGCTATATTTTTGGGAGGGGGGAGGGAGAATGTGCGCAGCTGGGGTAGCTTGGTGCTGCAACAAGCTGCTTCTAAAAGTAAATCTTGTTTTTACTAACGTCGAGATTTTTTTTTTTTTGAAGATAAAATAAATAATAGGTTCTATACTTCAGCAGATGTCACTTATGATTTGCTATTAGTTTTGGCTGTTATTGCAAAACAGGCATAACACACCAAATATTGATCAATTTGTCCAGTGACTCTAGTTTTTAATAACAGGAACGATAATTCTGAACATACAAGTTTTAATAGGTTGGACATTTCTCGCAACCCAGGCCGGAGAAACTGGTTTAACAAAAAGAAATGGATAACAAAAAGAAAATCACCTTTTTGTTATCCCATTGATTTTTATAAAGTATGGCTCTTGTCTTTTCGGTCAGAATGAATTTTAATCTTGGAAAGCAACCTCTTTGAAAAAAAAAAGAAGTTAAAAACAAAATTCTTAGGAAAGTGGATTTTTAAGCGTAGCCAATTGATTCTGCTTTATGACTATAATTTGAACAACTGCTGGAAAGGAGCTACTACTACTAATAGCTCACTAGAGCACCAAGCTGCCTGAGGTCAACACAGTTTGGTACGCTCCTGCTCCATCCCAATTTAAACAAATCCTCCCTCTTCATACCCTCCTGAGAAGTTCTATTACCCTCAAGTCCTTCCTTACGACCTCTTCCTAGCCAAATTGGGGACGAAGTGGTTTTCGTTTGGCCATAGATGGTTGGCCGAAAAGGATGATCATTGGCAATCCTCAACTTTCATCCGCAAAACGTGTCCTAGCCATCTTAACCTTTCTTTATAGCCCTAGAAAGCGGGATAGAACCACACTTTTTGTAGAGCTTGCTGTTTGTCCCATAAAGGACACCCTAGACAGTCAATCGTTTTGATCAAAACCTTCCGTCAATCGATTGATTAAAGCATGATTGAGCGTCTAGGAACCTCTGACGCTTGAGTCAAGTGTTGACGGTGATTGGTAGAAAGTTTGAATGATTCAATCGGTTCCTAGACGGTCAATCATGTTTTAATCAATCGATTGACGGAAGCTTTTGATCAAAATGATTGACCGTCGGGGTGTCCATAAGTTAGGGTGTCCTTAAGGTAAGTGGGCCGTACTAACGTTTAATAAAGAAGAGAAAATAGGATAGGACAGAGAAAATCACCAAAACTTATGTAGAAGTTTCTTACAGAACTTCCGGGTAGGTGAGAAATCATTGGTCGTTTCCTCCCTTTTTGGAGGCCTACCCTGATCACTCCACTCCCCAAAAGCTAGGTTCCAGCTACAATTTCACAGTACCCGTGCATCCAGATACAGTCCCTCCATGATGACGGGTCTGAATTGGCTATTCCACGCCAACCCCGTACCCTAAGATAATGAAAAGAGAGTTCCGCCGGCTTCCTGATCTACAAGCAGGTCAAGCCCTGCCTAAAAGGGGGTCCTTATCTGGGAGCGAAGCAAACTTATAGCTGGCTTGTTTGATTTAGCAGCACATGCCCAAGAGCAGAGCAAGTCCATCCAACCTCCAGAGGTTTCGAATGGGATCCGCGACCACCTGTGACTGTAATTGAACCGTGAGGACCTAGCGTACTCGGCCTCACTAAAGCAGTCCTTCAAAGGGGCTGCGCAAAGGTCGCACTATTCCTCTTAATATATTCAACATTATCTGCCAAAGATAGCAATTCATTCAAATTCAGGCTTCTATTCATTCTACTCTTACTGGTAAGGGTTAGTGAATTAGTACTGTTGCTGTATCGGGAGTTTTGGCTCTAAAACTACTATGTAGCCTCAGCATAGCTATTGGTCTCTAAATAACTCGGAGGATGTTAAAAATTGGTGGAGGTCCAAGGTAAATTGAGTATCTTGTCGAATTTTGAGTTAGCTATTCTTCAGCCACCATGAGTCCCGAGAACAATTAGGATGACTACAATCAATTTGATTTCGCCAGGCCCAGAGATATTTTCCGCGATGAAAACGCCATACTTTCTTATCTTTTCTTTGGCAGCTCTCTTATATATTTCTTGGTGATCGTAAGATACCGTTGCGTCCACGATGTAGGCAATGCTTTCCTTAACAATTACGAGATCCAGCTTGAGCCGTTGTGTGCCAGAAGTTAGATAGGTTTCGTACTTATATCTTAGGTTGGTTCCTTTTGTATGCTCAATTAGAGTGTTGACAATTCGATCATGACGCTGGAATCGCACTCCGTGGATAAATGGGCATGATTGAAGCACGTGTTGAATCGTTTCGGGCGAATCACAACCGTGCCTGCACATGCTTGTAGAGGGGTCAGTATTATACTGAGTGCGTCAAATGGGATATAATTGTCTCCTCAGCTGAATAGCATGATTATAGATTCGTCTGTTGAGAAATGTAGTCTTGCCTGAAAGGCAGAAGTTGATGATTGACTGATTGGGTTCGCTTTGAAGGAAAGCACCCCGTGCCCCTGCCATGTTCCAGCGAATTCCTGTCAAAAATTTTATATATTGAATTTATCAACTAGGCTCTCCAATCGTTGCACCAACTGGGTGCTAGTGCAACGTTCCACTCATCTGCTGAGGTCCGAAGCTTGCGCAACTCACCTCTCAGAAACAGCATGATTTTCTCGAAGATACAGGGTAGGCCAAGACCTCGGTTCCTGTTTCTCGCATATATGTAGCTTGTGGGCAGTAGATTTTGGAAGATGTAGCAACTTCTTGACAAAAGAGCAGAAGGATCTATCGTACCGCCCTATCCGCTGGGTGATAAAATCAGCCACACATACGCTATAAAACTGACGATCCACTAGTGGTTTTGCCAGACGTACCTTCTTTGCCCCTTAAGGGGGCTCTCGCTAGACGAGCTAGTGAGGATGTGAATACGGCGGATTCTTTGGTAATACAGCTTCCATCCGACCGTGCCTGAATTCCGAGACACCCCCCGGAGCCAGTCACGCTAAGTGTAAGTATACCTGTGGAATCCTGAACAAGAGCCTCCTGCTCTGTACCCCATGAATACTCAATATCTCTCCCAGAACCCTGTGGCTCTTTGATTTACCCTGTCATTCTAGGTACACAGATTGACATCTACTAGGGTTGATTCGTAGGTGCTGATTCCAACAAAAAGTGGTCAATCCATCAACTAATACTTGAGCCCCATGACAGGACTCCTTTCCACCACCATATGTGAACCCTGTACCTTCAGCAATGGTGGTGTCAGGGTTCATGGTGGCAAGGTACTCATCTACAACCATGTTAAACAGCAATGGAATTAGGGGATCCCTTACTTTGCGTCAACCTTCATTTGTGTGTGACCCAATTCTTTTCTTCCTATAGGGATACTCAAGCGTGGCTCTACGTCTGAGTATAGGCTGCCAATAATTGTAGCCAGGTGGTCACTCGCACGAAAACGATTCAAGGCCCTCTGCACACTAATGTGCTGCACATAATCAAACATTCTACAAGGTCTCATCTACAACCAAATTAAAATGCAATGGAATTAGAACATCTCCTTGCTTGACACCATCCGTCATTTGAATATGCCCCAATTCTTGTCTTCCTAAACTCAGGCATGTTTCTACGTCTGAGTATAGGTCGCCAATGATTGTAGCCAAGTGGTCACTCGCACCAAAACGATTCAAGGCCCTCTGCGCGCAAGCGTGCTGTCCCGAATCAAATGCCTTAAATATGTCTACTACAACCAAGTAAATAGACCATTCTCCCGATCGTGCTTCTTTTATCCCAGCAACCTTGACACCACCATATGTGAGCCCTGCACCGTCAGCAATGGTGGCGTCCCGGTTCACGTTGGCAAGGTACTTATCTACAACCATGTTAAACAGCAATGGAATTAGGGGATCCTTTTGCTTGACACCAACCTAGCTCTAGGTGCTTCGGATCTCCGATCAACATTGTCAGCAACGCCTTAACTTTCAATCCGCCATCGATCTTCTCAACGACCTTCGACTCGCACACAAGTTAGACTCCTGGGTCAATGTTTCAAGACGGGTTGGAAGGAATTCACCTACTCTCCACTTACCCAGAGGATCTAAAAAGGGACTCCCAGCAACATAAGCTGGGCTCAAGGGTTTCCGGGAATCCAGCGCCTTGAAGCCAAAGTAGCAAAAGCATTGGGTATTTTCATTTGACACCGTTCCAGCCGCGTGTGGATTACGAATCCACCCAGGAAAAAATACCGTGAGCATCTTAGATGACAAACAAGACCAGAAGACAACTAAGGCTGTCTGAGCGATCCCATCAGCACTCGCTACCCGAAACAATGATCCCGAAGACGGCTGGAACTTCGAAAGTCCTTCCGTTTTAAACCTCTGGAGGATTTCACGCAATGTGTAACTCTCTCTTCAGAATTCTTTTCAACTTTTCCTCGCGGTACTAGTCTTCTATTAGCCTCACGTCGGTATTTAGCCTTAGACGGAGTTTACCACCTGATTAGTGCTGCTTTTTCAGGCAACATGACTAGAGAGACCTTGGAATGCCGAGCGCTTTTCCGTCCTACAGGCCTCACACCCTCTCTGGGCAATCGGGCCACATTCATGAGGACTTTAGACTAGAAAAAAGACAGTCTTACGCTGCTCCCAAACACTGCACCAGTCGAAATTGCCTCAAGGAAGAATTCTGTTGGCCTTTGGTGCTGGGCTTTTCTCTCATCGCTTGCCATTACTAAGGGAATCCTTGTTAGTTTCTTTTCCTCTGCGGAATATTATACTTAAGTCAAGCGGGTTGTCTCGCCTAAGCTGAGACCCCGAGGGGAGGGGGGGGGTTAATAAACTGACAGGGTCATTTGTTTTTCAAACCAGTCACCGTGATCCCTGCTACCTCGCAGAGCCAGCATGCCATCTGAAGTCAACAGTTTAACATCAAATAAACCAATTTTCTACTACCAATTCATAGCAGTCTATTTTTGTGCCGAAGGCTCTCAGTCAAAGTGTTTTAGTTAAAAAAAAATTGATTCATCCTCATTGTGGCTTATACTGTGCTACCTGTAATAATAACACTCTTCTCGTTGGCTATCCAAAGCGTCCAAGTGACGAAGTGTGATTCTATAACCACAATGCAAGAAAACGCACCTGTTCTCCCTCTCCACTTGGAAAAAACAATCACCAGGGGCAACCATAAAAAAGGAGCTCAGTCACCATCATCCACTTGGGTAGCAAGCAAAAGGTGATCCTAAAGAGGCATAGCCCTGGGCCTTGTATACTTAAGGGGATTACTTGCATTCTTTGTAGTTGATTCCGTAGCCAACAGCCAGAGAGGCAAATGAGGCCAACATACGAGACTAATAGTTATCACTAAACGGTTGACACAAAACTTGACAAGATCGCTTGCATTCTTTATAGTTGAAATCAACAGCCATAGACTCAAGGAGCCTCGACCCTGTCATCTTCTCTTGACTCTGTTTTCAATTTTCTATATTTTCTAACAGCCCACCAAATTGATATTCCAGCACACGCGTCTAGGGCACCAATGACAAGACTTTTGATAATCATGTTCTTTCCCTTTTTTTCAACTAATTGATATTGCATAGGGAATTACAATTTATATTTATTTCGAAAAGACGATGTCATGATTATTGTCCAGCTAAGACGTTTAGATAAAAAAAATGTGACGTCACGTGACGTAAATAAGTAACGTAAAAAAGTATACGTTTCTATGATCTTTATACAATTTGAAACAACTTTATAATTAAAATTACGTCGCACTGATGGTACTGCCATGGTGCATGTAAAAAAGAAAACAGATTGAAAATACGAAAATGTACCGAAGAGCCATCTCAACGGTTCTTTAATGAGCCTTTTCAAAGAAACTAATATTTAAAAAAGGAGAGCCATAAAAATGAGTGATAATACATTGTTTAAATCTGATAATTTGCTTAGACTCAGAAAGACTTTATATATACGAGGCATGTTTTTTAAGTAAGTACCGTTTTGGAATTAAAAAAAGACGTGCAAAGATATCGCAATAATTTTATTTTTACATGAAAGCTTGTACCTTAATCTACTTTTCTACATAATTTCCGTGAATATTGAGGCACTTGTCATAACGTGGCACCGGTTTTTGAATGCCTCCTCATAAAATTCTGCCGCCTGACTTGTTAACCACTGTATCACAACTGTTTTGACTTCGTTATCGTCTTGAAGACGCAATGCAACACAATGCAATACAAGACACTGCGAGAATATTGAGTAAACCAGTCGCATATTGATGAAACTGTAAAGCGTCTGTTTTCTCTCACATTTTCTTCCACTTTCTGCACCAAATCTTCATTAAAGAGACTCTTTATTAAAGACCGAAGGACGTCCACTCGGTTCTTCATCATGCACATTTGTGCGGACATCTTTAAATGCTCTCACCCATTTCCTTACCATTCCATCACTCATAATGTTTTGTCCGTAAACTTGACAGATCTCACGACGAATATGGATCGATTTTACGCCTTTAGCGCTAAGAAATCGAATAACAGCCCGTACTTCAGATTCGGCGGGAATCACGATTGTCGGAGGCATCTTAAACACTCAGTAAACAACGTATACAATGAAGAATCAGACTGTAATGGCGTCAGTGCGTAGACAAGAGATGTAGATAACCAACGCGCATGCACAGAACGCCAACCGTAGCGCTACGGCGGCGGAATCGCAAAACGGTACTTACTTAAAAAACATGCCTCGTATATATATATATATATATATATATATATATATATATATATATATATATATATATGTATATTATATATAGCCCAAATTTGTTATCCCAGACCCTATCAGACTAGTGTTGCCGATCCTTTCTTCGCTGGTGCTAGGGATATGTGTTTCTGAAAGTCCCACAATATCCCATTTATATCGGTTTAGTTCATTTAGGACAATATCTATTTTGCCTTGTTTAGCAAGCGTCCTAACGTTCAGGGTTCCAACAGATAAAATCAATTTAGGTGGAAGCATAGCCCCCGGGTTTGGAGTTGTCAACATTGTTAAAGGGAGATTCTGCGTCGTCAGTTCGTCGGTTGCCCCGGACGCGGTAACTTCGTCGGTTCCCCCGGACGCGGTAACTTCGTCGGTTGCCCCGGACGCGGTAACTTCGTCGGTCGCCCCGGACGCGGTAACTTCGTCGGTTGCCCCGGACGCGGTAGTATTGGTTCTCGTTCTTGATCGTTTGTACTTCATATTTTATAGGATAGAAGGTTTCTTGGCTAATTTTAGGACGGCGGTAAGCCACTCCTCTCCATCCATAGCAGGGGCCGGCTATATCTACTACCGATAATGCGCCCTTCTGGCGTCCTGCATCACCTGCAATTTTCCCATTGCTGGGAGAAGGTTTGTGACTGGCGGCACGTATCCATACGCCGATAGGCCCTGCCCAGTGCACATCAGAGGTTCCTTCCACCTTCCGCCCCAAATTATTATTTTAGTAATGTTAAATCTGTAATTTCCACGACTAAGCTTTTGAAACTTAAACCGGATAACTTTACTCGTAATTCTGAAATTAATATATTTGTTTTTTTACGATTTTATATACTAGCCTTAAGCTTAAAATATTATATTCTGTTGATTCCCGTTTAATTTTCAAAAAAACTGAAACACAAGAACTTATGAATTTCAACTATGAGTAGTCAACCCCTTATTTAGTACATTAGTTTATTGATTCTTACTTTGGAAGTCCTGTACTTACTCTTTCTTCATCATCTTGATAAAATATTATTGTGATGAAAAATTTTCAAAAAATAAACAACAAATTAAATTTTAAACTGTGAATATTTTATATTGTTTATGCTGTATAATAAAAGAATAAAAAAATACTATATTGAGTATTACAAAATCTATATATTAAAAGTGTCGCTATTAGCAAATTTGAAGAAAGGCGAAATATCCTTAAAACCTTAACAAATTTTGGAGGGTATTACCAATAGTCATTGTTGAAGAAACGATATAATTGGCCAACCCGAAAGAATTCCCATAATATATCCGATTAAAAAGAGTTGAAGTTGCGAGTTTGGCTGAGGCACCACAGCAGAGTTGCCACGAGTAGTGCCAAACAGGGTTACCGTCAGTAGGATTGTACTAGATCTAGTAAAAAAAATCTAGTAAATTTAGAGGATCTAGTAAATTTCCCAAAAACTAGTGACAAGTCATGATTTATAGTAAACAAAACTTTTTTTTTTATTTTCCATGAATTCAGGGAAAAAAATTTTCATAAACAAATGACAATTTACAATTTTTGCTTGTCTGTTTTACAATTTTGCTTGTCTGTCTCAGAGACAGACAAGCAGTCACCTATTTTCATAAACAAACACTTCACTTCCGGCGTCTAAAGGTCGACAAAATCAGCTTTCTGTGCATCAAATCTTACCAACTAAAAATGAAGCTATAATGACACTTGGATTTGTGATGATTGGGAATCTATTGGAATCAAAACAAAAGCCAACCACCCAAGGTGATTAGGTGAATCTCCTCAGTTTGAAAATTTTTATTGAGTAAAAAGGAGCCTGCTGAGAGAAATTAAAAGTAAGTAGAACTGTAATATATATATATATATATATATATATATATATATATATATATATATATATATATATATATATATATATATATATATATATATCCAAAAAAAGGATTTTTGAACTTGTAGGTTTCCGGAATTTTCAATCATACTATGAAAACGAAAGAAAAAGTAAAAGAGAAAAAAAAGAAGAAAAAAGGAAAAAAAGATTGTGAAAATCGAATTGATTATCCTCCTATAGTAAAAATCGATGCTTGATGGAGCGCGTGCGGCGTAGCCGCACTCGCAAAATTTTTTTTTAGCATTTAGTAAAAACAGATGCGATCTAGTAAATTTTTCCTCTCCGATTTAGTAAATTCTTCCAGGTCAGGGTGGCAACCCTGGTACCAAAGTACTACTTTTAGTACTTTTTGATCAAAGTAGTACTTCTTGAATACTTTCTGCAAAAGCAGTACTTTTTCATTACTTTTTGTCAAAAGTAGTACTTTAGACCGAAAAGGGTAATTTTACAAGCATATTAGAAATGATAACCAAGATAACAAACTAGATTTTTTTTTATTGTTAAATTTCAATAAAAACCGATCTTAATAAATCCAGCTTCATAAAAAGACCCAAAAATCATTTTAATTGCTCCCTTCCCGTTTAATTTTTAGAGTGGCTTGGTCTCAGTCTCACTTCCTCCAGCCTTAAATTTGCATCGCTCCAACATGAAGATTTGAGGAATTCTGAGTGACAGAATTTTTGTTTTGTTTTTATTTTATCAAAAAAAAAAAAAATATTTCGATCATTGTTTTCAGTTCCTATACGAAACAGCAGTTATTTTACATAAAATGCCTTTTTTCCGTTTGTAATTTGAATCATAACTCCCTACCAAAAGAAAGCAAGAAATAAAAGAAGATTATTTCTTCAACCACACAATTCAACCCCAAGAATGTTATCCCATAGCTGTTTTGATGGGTTTCACAGGTCCAAACGTACAAATAATTTTTAGGGGAGGAGGTCAAACAATAAAAAAAAGTCAAACTCATTTTCAAAATGAACTAAAAAGTAGAGAATCATTGTTTTTCTCAAGAATATATGAATATATATGAACGCGAGGGGCACAAAAAGCATTGGATTTTACATAACATAAACATCAAATTTATCTAGGTTTTAAATGCATAAACGAAAAGTCGATGAATTGAGGAAAACAAGTAAAAAAGATCAAATTATGCAAAAACGAATCAATTTTTTGCCCGGGATTTTCACTTATGTTTATAGATTCTGGAAAAAAAAATATTTTCAAATTTTAATTTTCCAGTTAAAAAAAAAAAAATATCTGGTCTCATCCAAGATTAAAACCTAAGTTAACACAGCCTCAGGAAGTGCTCTTACCGTTGTGCTTTACTGATAAAAGTGGAAAGTAACTGAACATTCGGGAGTGGTTGAAAAATAATTCACAAATTAAAAAAATTGTGGTACAAAGAAATAAATGGAAGATGGAACAGAAAGATCAGTGAGTTAATAAAAACGAACTGCAAATGATTTAATTAAAAAAAATTAGGGGGCATAATAAAAAACCTATAATTTAATAAAGAAATGCCGAGAAACTCGAAGAAATTTACGTTTTCAGGTGCTTGGGGCTCCAGCCCAACCTACGTGGTCCCTATGAATCAGTCTTTAAGTAAACTTTAAGCCTACCTTAACAGATACAAAAGTGTTTATTTTCTCCATAAAAATGGGCACTAGTCTAGTTGTCTTTTTCTAATGCCAAATATTTAGTGATTGTCTTTTTCTGAAGAAAACACGCTAAACACACAAAAGCAGTACCATTCAGTTCTTTATTTTATATTATTTCCAAATATCATGGCCCCTTTTCTGAAAATACACCCACCCCCCTGATGGTCTATAGCCCTAGGAATATATTAAAAAAATCAACCAATCAAATTCTCACTTTACAATATGAAAGAACATGTAAGAATATTACAAGAAAGAATGTGATCACAAGATTCGACACAACGATGAAATGTATTTATACAGTTATATTTGGGACCTCAGAATGGGAGGGGGGTATAATGTCAAAAAAGTGACCATGACACTTGGAAAAAGTCTAGCATGAAATTGAAAAGTCTGGCTCAGCTAGCCCAGTTTTAATGTTTTCTTTAAATTAACCCCTGAAACATCCTTGTCAGGAAGTAAATAATCTCTAAGAGCAATATTATGCAGTGAATATTCAAAAAATTTTGAAATTTAGGATCTAGAAGTTTCTTTATCTCTTTTTTTTTTCTTCCTCTCTTAGATACCTCTTTTAGAGAAGCAAATACCCATAAAAACTAAACTTGTGCTGCAAAGGGCCCCTACTTGTCCCTCTTAGTTACGCCACTATTTTGATATATGGAAAACCGGTTAGAGTAGCTGCTCTTATACAGATTCTCTATCTAGCTAATGACTCTGAAGACGAAGCCAATAAATCTGAAGCTAGTGCCAGTGACTGTGAAGAAACTGCAAATGACATTGAAGGTGAAGAGAATGAACTATTAAATGTGAGAAAACGAAGAATCAGCAGAAATAAACCACCAAAGCCAGTGAAAATACAGAAATTCAGTGCAAAATGGATAGAAGATAAAGACTTGCAGGTCTGGCTGCAAAGATATCCAAGGGATAGGACAAAATCTTGGTGTAGGTTCTGCGAAAATATTATTACTGGTGGCCTATCCCATTTACGCAGACATACACTGAGGGAAAGTCACATATCCAAAGTTGTTAGTATGAAGAACCAAGTGCGTATTGCTGATGACCAAACCGATGAGTTTACTTTATCGGGAGCAGCAAAGGAAAGAGAACTAATTAGCCAACAGGTGACAGCTTTAGAGTTGGCAATGTCAGCCTGGGTAGCATCAAAATCCAAGGAGATGAGTATTATGGACAGCTTGTCCGAATTGCTGAAAAAATTTATCCCTGATTCATCAGTAGTAAAGCTTCTTGCATATGGAAGAACTAAAACCACTGGACTAATCAAAAACGTAATTGCCCCATACGCCATCAGCCAGCTGAGCTCAAGATTGGAAAAATCGCTCTTTTCACTGATGGTTGATACAAAATCTGAATGAGAATCATGCCATCAGATTCAGATTATCAGAAAACACTGTTGTAGAAGTTTAAAGCTTCTATCTGCAAAAATGTGGAATTTTTGCCAGAAGAAAGATCACGGATGCGTGTTTATTTGTTGTTTTTTTTCCCCTAGACTTGATCGTATCGACCCAGTGGTCCTAGAACATTATAAGAGGGTTCATTTGAACGGAAATTAATAGTTTTAGTGCTCTTTTTAAGAGACAAAAATATTGGAGGGCAACTAGACCCCCTCCTCCACCGCTTTTTTTCCCCAAAATTGTCCGATCAAAATTTTTAGATAGCCATTTTGTTCATCGTAGTTGGAAGGCTTAATGACTATGCCTTTCGATATATCATGACCCCCCCCCCTTTCCATAGTCCCAAGGGAAAGGTCTTTAAGTTATAAAATTTGCCCATTGTTAACGCATAATTTGCCCATTTGTTACTGTGAAGCATGCATACATGTTTGGGTAAGTGGGAGGACAAATTTTCTGCCGGGGGTTTTTCCACGGGGGAATTTCCCATAGGAAGGGAAATTTTCAGGGGTTGAACTTGTCAGGCGAAAATGTACACTGACGAAATTTGGCGGATCTGCTTTAGCGAATTCTTTTATGTGTCTTGTTTTCTCTTTCCCGCCTCAATTTTACGCGTTGAGTTGTTAAGGGTAATCGTCCTGGGTAAATTTTCACCGTGATTGAGTTGTCTAGAGGACGTTTTCGTGGGAGGGGGAATTTCTCCGAGGAGGTGGGGCCATACTTCCTGGCGTTATTTAAAGAACGACCAGAAATTAAATAAGAAAATAAGCTTTCCAAATAAAATCAAGCAGCGACAACCGGGTAACTTTACAAATGTGTAAAAATTGTCTTTGGCAGGAATAGAGCCTGCGACCTTCGGAGTAGAATACCAACACGCAATCCACTGCACCATTCAGGGTTTTGATGAGACAATTTTAAAATAGCTTCCATAAAAGATCGGTATAGCTTATTATAAATGGGTGTTTCCATCGCTATGGTAATTGTATAGATAGCCAGAACCAAGTAATAAACAAATAAGCCAACAGCTGTAGATACAAATAAGCCAACAGCTGCAAGTGCAAATAAGCCAAAATCTGCAGGTAAAACTATGCCAACAGATTCTGGTATAAGTAACAGAACAGCTGCATTTGTAAGTTAGTCAGCAGGTACTACTAAAAAAGCAGCTGCAGGTGCAGCTAAGCCATCAGCTGCAAGCACTACCTAGCCAACAGCTAAAGGTATAACTGAGACAACGGTTACAGGTAAAACTAAACCAACAGCTGCAGATATAACTCAGACAACAGCTGCAGGTACAATTAAGCCAACAGCTGTAGGTAAAAACAAACAAATGTCTTATGGTGCAACTATGCCAACAGCTGCTTGTATAACTAATACACCCGCTGCATGCACAGGTTAGTAAGCAGCCGCAGCTAAAAAACAACAACAGATGCAGGTTAAACTATTCAAACAGCTGCTAGCACATAAAGCAAATTATTTTTTAAATGTAATCAATTTTTTACGAAAAGCTGCATTTTTTATAGCACTGAAGTAGATTTAGTTATTATAACATCAGGAATTGGTCACCTCTACGTGCTTTTGTAATTAAAAAACATTAAAACAAAATCAATGTTTTACAGACAACTGCATTTTCATATACTAGATGATGAATGTCGTCACAGTTTTTATTAGAACTATGATGTGAATAGAAAAACACTACATTAGAACGTTATCTCCAATGACTTCATCGTTATGACGTCATGATTATAATATAAGAGCCGTAAAAAATCAAAGCTAAAACAGTAAATGGTTTCATCCAAGCAAGCTATATTGTAAGTTAAAAAAACAGTACTACACAAAAAAACAGAGATAGCATCCTGAAAAAAGGAAGCAAAGGTATTTAACAGACAATGTGTATCTAAAAGTGAAATTTGAGAGGGTCAAACAAAACATCAAGGAGCATTATCAAAATGATGAAGATTATAGAAAAGTAACGATTGAGAGAGCAAAACAAAAGAGGAAGGAACGGTAAGATAATGATGAAGACTGCCGAAGCAATTATAAGGAAACGGTTGCTACCAGAATCTGCAACAAAAGCAATCCAGAGTTCCATTTTTCTCTGATTTCTCTGTGGCTTCAAAATAATCACAAAATCTATAATTCATTTGAGTTAGCAGTCACTGGTGGTACATTGGATTAGAGGCTTTGTTTCAAATACAAAAGATGAGGGTTCAAACTACTTTATGATAACACACACCAGTGACTATAGCTAGAAATTACTTGGTAGCGCCCTCCCAGGCAACCAAGCGCGTCCCCAGGTGGCGGATAGGGGAATGTCCTCCAGATGTATATGTGTATTAGTAATATTAATAGTATTAGTATAATAGTATAATAGTATATAATAGTATATAATAATATAATGGTATAATAGTATATAGTATAATAGTATTAGTAATAGTAGTGTCATGGAGGATACTTTCGAATAACCGGGTTGCAGCAGTAGCTAGCAACCTGGTCCAATAAGAAGGCGCGGACCAGGGAAAAAACAAGGGTCGGTTGAACGAGTCAGTGGATGAATCGATGCACGATCCTGATCCAAAATAGGAGTATAGGAAAATAGGAGTTTAGGAAAGTAGGGATAGGATTCTAAGAAAATAGGAAAGTGGGGGGTTGGGGACGTTTTTCCCTCCTTCACGACTCTTAAAATGGAACTAGAACCATATACACTACCAAATGTTTTGAAAAAAACATTTAATAACCCTTTAACTTTATTTTAGCTATATATTCCTAGTAACGGTAACTAAGAAAGGGGTAATTAAATTGTTTTGTGGCCCTTATGTCACTATGAGGTCACGCAACCAGTGATTTCCCTGTCAGGGTAAGGACGGGTAAAGGATCTTACATTATTTTAAATAAATGTACGAATAGATAAATCTTTTTAATAGACAGTGACAATTGACAAAATATATACTAGCTATATCGGTCACATGGGCAGTGACCGTCGTCAGCAGAAACACTCGGCAAAATATCCAGTAAAATTTTTGGGAATTATCACTGTCTATCAAAAGGATTTATCCCTATTCATACTTATTCTGATAACATTTTGGGTCATTTTTCTGAAAACATTTCTAGGTCATTTTACTGTGTTTGATCTGTTGATGTGAACCAGTTTTAAAGCGCTGACTAAGCTTGTCTTGATGTTTAAGTCTCAAGACTGCTAGCCTTGAGGATGTATGTAGCTGTACTGTTTTGTTCCTTGTGAGAATTAAATAAAAAAAACAACTTTTTTAACTGAAAGTAAGGAGAGACATTAAAATAAAAAATTAAAATAATAAATACTTTAAATGTCTAATTTTGAAAGCAATATAAACTTTAGCATAAAGAACGAGACGTTAAGGAGGGGATAGCCCCTTTCATATATGGAATAATTTCTATTCGTTTGGTACATCATTTTCTGTTAACTTAGAATCTGTTAGAGAAATCCCTCTCTATTAATCTGTTAGAGAAATCCCTCTCTGTGATCTGTTAGAGAAATCTCTCTCTGCATTAGAATCTGTTAGAGACCCTCTCTATATATTAAATATTCAAATAAAACTTGACTCTGTTAAATCAAAATCTGTTCGATAAATTTTGAATGCAGCTGCATCTTTTGAAGTGCCTATTCTTCCATATTTGTAAATTTTCTCAGAAACCTATAAAGGTCACTATCAAACAGTTCGTGGTAACGAATTGTAAGTAAAGAGCGACACGGCTCAATAGTAACCAAAACTCTTAAAAACGTAATTTTGAAACCAATAGATACATCAAAGGGATGAAATTTTAATAATGACTTTAAATATATAAGTTTCATCAAGTTAAGTCCTACCCATCAAAAATTAAGTACCTGAGAAAATTTGCCTGATTTTCAAAAAAAGGGGAAAACACCCCCTAAAAGATATAGAATCTTAATGAAAATCACACCATCAGATTCAGCGTATCATAGAACCACACTGTAGCGGTTTCAAGCTCCAATCTGCAAAAATGTGGAATTTTGTATTTTTTGCCAGAAGAAAGATCACGGATGCTTGTTTATTTATTTTTTTTTTGAAAAAAGGGTGTTTCCCCCTTTTTTCAAAAATCAGGCAAATTTTCTCAGACACGTAACTTTTGATGGGTAAAACTGAACTTGATGAAATTAATATATTTGAAATCAGCATTAAAATCTAATTCTTTTGATGTATCTTTTGGAATCAAAATCCCTTTTTTCAGAGTTTCGGTTACTATTAAGCCGGGTCACTCCTTACTTACAGTTCGTTACCACCAACTGTTTGATAGGGGCTTCTTTTGAAAACCGAGTTTGTACATTAGAATTGCCAGAAAAACTTGCCCTCTTTTCTTCAGAGGCGAAAATCTCATCCTCACGCCGGGAAGGGGGGAGTGATTTTTATCTCCCTAATCAGTAGGTAGTGAAATCCCTGGCAATTATCTGAAACTTGGGCATAAATACATACTTATATTAGAATTCAGTGTCCACTGGAAAACAATTCCTGATACAAAATCTGGGTACTTTTTTCATTCAAACATTTCCCCCTTTTTTACAAGTGTCTCTTTTGACATTAAGTCAAAATTTATTAATTCCATTACAATTTGGGCTGACAGCCCATAACTAATTTACTAAACAAAATTTTGTTGGAGATCTTATTTTTCAAAGATGATTTCTAATGTAAATTGTTTGTAGTTAGCAAACTATAAAATTAATAAAAACAATTAGGCCTAAGCTATCTTGATCTAGCTGTATTCTTCGGTGAATAGGCATTTCGGTAGTCCTTTTTTGGACCCCCCCTCCCCGGAAATTAGAATGCTAATAAAATAAGGTGATGTTGTATGCATGTCATACTTAAGATGACAACAGTTTAGAAGAAAAAATAATGAGAAATGTTTAATTTAGTTGATCTGGGGATAAAAAAAGAAGATTAGCCATTATCATGGTGATTAAGCCTGTAGAACATTGCTCTTATATTAGATTATTCATAAAAGATCGTGATTTTTTTGTGCCTCATCAGCCCGAATAATTTCTCAACGAACACAATTCATGGCGTTTGATAAAAAAAAAAAACGAAAAAAAAGACCAAGAAACGTGGGTGTTTCTCGGTCGTAGTTTTGTTTCGCTATGACAACCCCCCCCCCCTAAAATTATAGAGCCTTTATGAAAATCACACCATCAGATTCAGCGAATCACAGAACCGTACTGTAGAGGTTTCAAGCTCCTATCTGCAAAAATGTCGAATTTTGTATTTTTTGCCAGAAGAAAGATCACGGATGCGTGTTTATTTGTTTTTTGTTTTTTCCAGGGGTGAGCGTATCGACCCAGCGGTCATAGAATATCGTGAGAGGTTCGTTCGAACGGAAATTAAAAGTTCTAGTGCCCTTTTTAAGTGATAAAAAAATGGAGAGCAACTAGGCCCCCTCCCACGCTTATTTTTTTCCCAAAGTCACCTGATCAAAATTTTGAGATAGCCATTTTGTTTAGCATGGTCAAAAACATAATAAATATGTCTTTTAGGATGACTTAATCCCCCAAAGTCCCCGGGCGGAGGGCTGAAAGTTATGAACTTTACCCAATGTTTACATATGGTATTGGTTATTTGAAAGTATACAGACGTTTTCAGGGAATCGATAACACACGATAAAAGCATTCCTAACTATCTTCAGTTGCTTCATTAGTTGGTGCATGCATAACGATGATCGTCAATCTTGCTTGCGAAGTAGCAAAGTGAGCACAAAGGATTCTTTCATTTACAAGTTCCCAATGTACTAGCCATTTCTTTGGCTCGGCTACTAATTGCTATTCCACTCCCCATTTCTTTCTTAGTCTCTGGTCCTGAATACATAAGATGGGAATTTTAATATTTAGAGTCCTAACGCCAGTTCAGCCAGGTCTTAGAAAGTCCAGCGATATCAACACAGAACTTTTCGAGAATTCGCATAACCCTATTCACTTTTCCTGGATGTGCTTCCTGATTGATTGTTCGCACATGTCAATATCTACTTAAACCACTTTGGCCTAATCGCACATATTGGCGAATGACTCATTATATGGTTTTTAGGTATTTAATTTTAATTCTTATACTTTTGTCTTTTATTGAATTTTACTTATCTATTAATTTTTTGGCTGTTTTTTCATTGTTTTTGTTGACTTTCCGCGTTTGTTTTTTGTTTTTTTTTCTCTTCGGCATTTCTCTCTTTTATATTATTCTGTTCGAGCTGAAGAAGAGAGGCGGTTGTTCTCTCGAAATGTTCGCTTTGTTTGTTTCTTGAGTATTTTCGTTTGGCCTTTAAAAGCCCCATTTTTGATCGATTTCTTTCTTTATGTTATCCCAATATCCAATATGAAAAGACTCAACCGTTTTTTAGAATCTTGTTCAGGGGCAGGCATTATTCATAATATCAGAAGAGGTCAATCTGAAGCTATATGTTGCTGTTTCTCGAGTGATCACTTTTTTTTAACGATGGTGGGTTACTAGCCCTTTGACCAACAAACAAGTTGAAACATCCGAAGCGCGTTAACCACTATTTCGCCGGGCGTGAAACTGGACATTTTACAGCCTTACACCACGCTGAGATGCGCTGACGGATTACCACTGCTGCAGAGACGGGGAGTCAAGCCTCGTCACCTACGACATCGTCACTGCCATGAAAATCACGAACTCAGCTTTAAGTCATTACTTTTAACAATGGGCGCCCATAAAGGGGGGGGGCGACCCCCCCCTGGCCTTATGATGCTACCTTATTTTTATATTTTTGTTCTGAGATGTCTATTATATAGCATTAAAAGTGCCAATTAGACGAGGTTTGCTCTCCCCTGGAATTCAGCTTATGGGAGCCCATCCTCTTAACCTAGATCAGCTGGGCTTCAGGTATATAACCATATTCCTGACTATAGCCACATGTTATAATAGAACCTGAATTCTGAAAAAAAAGCCAAAGAGCCGCTTGGTTGAAATTTTTTAACAGTAAATACGAGCAGGAATAATAAAAGTAAGAGTAGGAAAGAAGACACCAAAACGAACAAGTCTATAATTTAACTAAGGAATACAAAAAATTCGGTAGGGTTGTGGGGGAGTGTCCTCCTCAAAAAGATATTTTCTATCTGGAAATCAACTACGCTGAACAAAATGGCTATCTCAAAATTTTGATTGGATGTGTTTGGGGGAATGATGGGGGTGGGAGGGGGGTTAGTTGCCCTTCAATCACTTTCGGCTATTAAAAAGGGCACTAGCCACTCCAATTTGCAACCGCATGAGCCCTTTTCGAACTTTCTACGCAACTCCTTCGATACGAAGTGCCCGGGTATGGCGAAAAAATAAAAATACATTGTACCCACATCGTTCTTTACTTAGGCAGCGCTAGCGCGCTGCCTATGATACTAAATCTAATGAAACTTATATATTTGTGATCAGCATAATAAGCCAAAACTTTTGATATATCTATTGGAATCAAAATTCTGATTTTTATAGTTTCTGCTACTATTGAGCCGGGTTGCTCCTTACTTACAGTTTGTTACCACGAACTGTTTGACTAAAAAATAATCCTAGATGGGGCAGACCGATTTTCCAATGAACAGCCTAAATTAAGTGAAATAACAAAAATCCAGTTGAGAGTAGATTAACCAAGATTGACTGTTAGGTAATTTCTCTTGCATGCATATCAAGGCATGTACTGTAATATAAAAATTATGTAATTGTTACCATAAACGTAATCATAAAAACCGTCTATGCCTGAAAAGTTTAGAGAGCCTAAACGAATATGTTGGTAAAAACGAGTCAAAAGGAGGCAGCTTCATCTCCCCTTGTCATTCGTATAGAATTTACGCCCCTTATTTCGGTCAATGCTAGGTCTGTGGCTAGACAGCCAAATTGCAAATAGTAGGCTGCATATATTATCCTATTTATTTCATATTATGATAGCCGAGTCTTCAAAGATTCTAAATGAGATATAGGCCATACTAGGCCGATAAAAGTCAGAAAAGCTTTTTGCTTCTTTTCAGGAGCTGTCTTATTCATGGTCATTTACAAGTCTCAAAGATTCTAACTGGGAAAAGGCAAATGTTTCAAAGCATTGTAGAGCTTACCGTACATCCCGTTAAGTTCTTGTCACTTTCTAGTTTCTCCCTTGATAAGGATTTATTTTTCTAAAAACAACTTTTTTAAACAAAAATACAAAGCGACGTTGAAACGGTTTAAGCATGTCCTTACCATAAAATTGATTTTAAAAACTCTTTCCACAAGACATTTTTTTTCAAAGAAAAGTATAGGCTTAATGCCATTATTGGCATTAAGCCAATATTGAGCAAAGATAAAGTCAAATAATCTTCCAAACTACCACAAATACCACAAATCACTATCAATAAAGAAATGAAACTCAAAATGAATATAAATTAGGATAAATAGCAAAGTCAAACTCATAACAATCAAAAATTATCATCTAACTCAGAAGACTCTTATGTGCATTTAGGTCATCAATAGACCATTTCTGCATTATCTTGGGAACAGAAATTAAATAGTGCAGGGGTCCAGTTGAAAATTTGAGGGAGTGTCAGACGCAGGGGAAAAGGATATACACTTTTGTTTTGCTTGAAGAGTTTGGGGGGGGGGGTCAAGTGGAGCTTATCAAGGAAAATATTTTGTTGCTTTGATTCTTAGTGCGAAAAATTCACTTTTTTACGCTGACTTGTTCTAAAATCTCAGGCTGTGAAGACGCTTCCATTAAAATTTCGGAACCAAAGGAACCTCAGTCAGAAACAAATCTGGTTGTATTGATTCATAACGTCTTTTTTATGCATATATTCGTATTACTACTTCTACTACAACCAAAACAAAATTGTTTCAAGGGCATCCAGGCTGTCAAAATAGCATAATTACAATATCCCAGGAACGGAATGATTGACATTCAGTTGAAACTCTCAGGGAAAGTTTGGGGTGTAGACTAAATCAAAAGACACTATGTGTAGCCAGATTGTCAAAAGTACGTCTGTGCTGTTCCTATATCCAGGAACAGCCAAGGGTACTATGTTTGAACTTTCAGGGTATATTGATAGGGATGTTGAACTAAATCAAAAGATACTATGTGCATTCAATCTTGTCAAAAGGGACTATATGCAATATCTAAGAAACGGATAAGGGAATCAAGTTGAAACTTTCAGGTCAGGTTGAGGGGGATGGTTGATCCATATTTTTCTGTATTCACGGTTGTAAAGTGATGGTGATCATAATGGCTTCAGCCTTATAGAAACCCAATAATTATGCAGATTTTCAATCTAGTTATATGAGTCAGGGCCGGATAGTGGGTGATTGAGCTTAATCGGGCCCCGCATTTGAAACGGCCCCGCGTGACCATCAAAACGAACAAAAACAAATTGAAATTTTAAACAAATTTAAAGCGGACCCAATTGTATATGTAATAATTTCTGTTCGTTTTAGTTTTGATGTTGCTCCTTACTTGGAGTTGAAAAACTTTTTTTATCTTATTTTTGATTATTTTTTTTTTTTTAAATAATGCTGGGAAGTCTAGCGCCCCCTTCATAGTAATGCCCCTTCCCCAATGAAGCTTCCCCCATGGAAAGATCCTCCCACATAACCCCCGAACCCCCCCCCTCCCCCAACAACCAGAAAAATTACCCCCGAAAATGTCTGTATACTTCCCAATAGCCAATACTATATGTAAACATTGGGTAAAGTTTATAACTTTCAGCCGTTCCTCCGGAGACTTTAGGGATTAAGTCGTCCTAAAAGACGTAGTTATTATATTTTTGACCATGCTGGACAAAATGGATATCTCAAAACTTTTATCGGGTGATTTTGGGAAAAAAGGGGCATGGGACGGGGCCTAGCTGCTCTTCATTTTTTGGTCACTTGAAAAGGGCACTAAAATTTTTAAATTCCGTTCGAATAAGCCCTCCCATGATATTCTAGGACCACTGGGTCGATACGATCACCCCTGGAAAAAACAAACTAACAAATAAACACGCATCCATGATCTTCCTTCTGGCAGTAAATACAAAATTCCTTATTTTTGCAGATAGGAGCTTGAAACCGCTACAGTAAGGTTCTCTGATACGCTGAATCTGATGGTTTGATTTTCATTAAGGTTCTATAACGTTTAGGGGGTGTTTCTGCCTTTTTTCAAAAATCAGGCAAATTTTCTCAGGGGCGTAACTTTTGATGGGTAGGACTAAACTTGATGAAAATTATATATTTAAAGTCAACATTAATATTTGATTCTTTTAATGTATCTATCGGTATCAAAATTCTGTTTTTTAGAGTAACGATTACTATTGAGCCGCGTCGCTCCTTACTTGCAGTTCGCTACCATGAACTGTTTGATAATGAACTGTACAGGTTTCTGAGAAAATTTTGAAATATAGAAGAATAAGACTTCAAAAACATGCAGCCGAATTCAAAACTTATCTAACAGATTCTGAGTTAACAGATTCAAATTTTATTTGAATATTTAATATATTGAGAGGGTCTCTAACAGATTCTAATACAGAGAGGGATTTTTCTAGCAGATCAACAGAGTGGGATTTCTCTAACAGATTCTAAGTTAACAGTAAATGATGTACCAAAGGTGAAAGAAGCTGATATAGACGGAAAGATGTTATTTGAAGAAATAGAAACTTTGAAATCTATTTTTCCGTCAAATTTTTTGAGTAAGGAGCTACCGTAAAACATAAAACGAACAGAAATTATTCCATATATGAAAGGGCCTATCCCATCCTCAACGCCTTGTTCTTTACGCTAAAGTTTTTATTGTTTCAAAAATTATGAAATCGACGATGAAACTTCTCAAGAAGATGAAAATCTTTCTGAGGAGAAGAGAAAAGCAGCGTGGGAGGAATACAAAAACATGTTTAGTGCTGACTCAGAAATGAGACACGCGTTAGAATATTCTGTTGTAGATGAGCGACAGATCGTAAAAAACTATTCTGTGGAAGATTTAAAGAATCAATCAACCTCAAAATCAACCATGGATTCGCTGCTCGCTGGAATATTAAAACCATACACTGATGCAATTATAAAGAAGTCTGAAAGTGAAGCTCTTTCTGAGGAGGAGAGAAAAGAGTGGGAGGAATACAAAAAAAGAAAGACAGGTAAAGTAATTACTCTAACTAGTTGCTAGTTAGATCAGCATAATCTAATCAGCATAACCTAAGTCTAAGAGAGTTTTACCTCCCCAATTTTGTGTTTCCCTCCCCATTGTGCTCCTTGGGACAAAGTCCTTAAAATGTTTCATGTAAATGGAGATAGGACGCAATCTTGCTTAACTCCTGATAAATACGAAACCAGCCACTAACCTCATTTCCTACCTTAACCGCTGCAATGTTATTCTCATAAATAGCTCTAATCACTTTAGTGTATTTATCTGGTATATCACACAAGGATAGAACCCTCGCTAAAGCTCTTCTATCAGCTGAATCAAAAGCCTGCTCATAATTTAATAAACTGATAGCGACTAAACGGGTTTGATGACTCAAGCACTTCTCAGTTATCAAACAGTTCGTGGTAACGAACTGTAAGTAAGGAGCGACCCGGCTCAATGGTAACCGAAACTCTAGAAAACGGGTTTTTGATACCAATAGATATATCAAAAGAATCAGATTTCAATGCTGATTTCAAATATATAACTTTCATCAAGTTTAGTGCTACCCATCAAAAGTTACGCGCCTGAGAAAATTTGGCTGATTTTCAAAAAAAGGAGGAAAGACCCCCTAAAAGTTATAGAACCTTAATGAAAATCACACCATCATATTCAGCGTATCAGAGAACCCTACTGTAGAGGTTTCAAGCTCCTATCTACAAAAATGTGGAATTTTACATTTTTTGCCAGAAGAAAGATCACGGATGCGTGTTTATTTGTTTGTTTGTTTGTTTTGTTTTTTTTTTTCCCAGGGGTGATCGTATCGACCCAGTGGTCCTAGAATATCGTGGGAGGGCTCATTGGAACGGAAATTAAAAGTTCTAGTGCCCTTTTTAAGTGACCAAAAAAAAATGGAGGGCAACTAGGCCCCCTCCCACGCTTATTTTTTTCCCAAAGTCACCCGATCAAAATTTTGAGATAGCCATTTTGTTCAGCATGGTCTAAAATATGATAAATATGTCTTTTAGGATGACTTAATCCCCCGAAGTTCCCAGAGGGAGGGCTAAAAGTTATGAACTTTACCCAATGTTAACATATAGTATTGGTTATTGGGAAGTATACAGAAGTTTTCAGGAGGTTTTTTTTCTGGTAGTGGGAGGGAAAAGTGGGTCGGTGGTTATGTTGGAGGATCTGTTCATGAAGGAAGTTTTCATGGGGGAAGGGAAATTGCCATGAAGGGGGCGCCGGACTTGCCAGCATTATTTATTGGTTACTGGGAAGTATACAACCATTTTCAGGAAGGATTTTTTCTGGAGGGGGGGGGGGCTAGACGAGGGTGTTAATCTTGAGAATATTTCCATGGAGGATGTTTTCTTTGGGGTAAGGGAAATTTCTATGAAGGGGGCGCCGGATTTCCAAGCATTATTTAAAAAACGATCACAAATTAAATAAAAAAAACAAGTTTTTTCAACTGAAATGTAAGAAGGAATATTAGAACTTAAAACGAACAGAAATTATAACGTATGTGAGGGGGTTCTCCCCCAAGTCAATACCTCGCTCTTTACGCTACAGTTTTTTTTTAGTGCTTTCAAAAGAGCTATCTATTCTAATTAAACGGCCTTTGTGATTCAGGGGTTTGTGAATCAAAATTTTTTTTAACTTTTAACGTAAAGAGCGTGGTATTGACTAAGGGGAGAACCCCCTCATATACGTAATAACATATACGTAATAAAAAAAAACCAATAAAAAAACAAGCGATACGGCTCAATATTAATCGAAACTTTTAAAAACAGAATTTTGATGTCAATAAATGTATCAAAAGAATGTGTTTATAATGCTGATTCTAAATATATAAATTTTATTAAGTTTAGTATTACTCATCAAAGGCTACGAGCCTGAGAAAATTTACTCGATTTTTTAAAGAGGGGGGAAACATCCCCTGCATTAACTAAAAAACGATCAGAAATTAAATAAAAAAAACAAGTTTTTTAAACTGAAAGTAAGGAGCGACATTAAAACTTAAAACGAACAGAAATTATTCCGTATATGAAAGGGGCTGTCCCCTCCTCAACGCCTCGCTCTTTACGCTAAAGTTTTTTATTGTTTTAAAAAATAAAGTTGTGAGACAGAGTCAAACTTTAGCGTAAAGAGCGAGGCGTTGAAGAGGGGCAGCCCCTTTCATATACGGAATAATTTCTGTTCGTTTTAAGTTTTAATGTCGCTCCTTACTTTCAGTTTAAAAAACTTGTTTTTTTTTATTTAAATTAATCTAAGAGTGCAAATTTGGTTGACGACACATCCTCTCCCGCTCCTGAAACACACTCTTTTTCTCTTAAAACTTTATCTACAGCATCTCTAAGTCAAAAAATCGTTGTCATAAGCAGTAATTTAATTCCTTCAGAAACCAAGCTAATGCCTTTGTACTTTTTAAACTCACTCTTACCACCTTTGTTTTAGAGGGATGTAATTAGAATTCTCCTAAGATTGTTTGGTAATTCCACTTTTTCAAAAGTCCAATTCATAATATTTATAATTTTCAGTAACTTATCTCTAACTTCTTAACCTTCATATTTAAAAAATTCATTTACCACCCTATCATCACCCAGGGCACTATCATTTTTCAATCCTTTTAGTATTGTCACTAATTTTTCATCATGAAATCAAAGTTCCTTCACTATCAAACCATTATTTTACCAAAGTGTCACAGACTTTTTTATTCTTTTCTTTACTTCCTGTAACTCTATCACGGTTTAGCATATTCTCAAAATGTTCTGCCCATCTCTCTTTAAGTCATAAGAAACCATCAGCGACTTGAAAACCATTTTCCTAAAATTATTCCATCCGTGTTCTTCGTTGTCAAATTTTAAACTCTAAAGTTGATTATTCAACTGTTCCTGGAAAGTTTCTCTCAGATTCTCATCCTGAGTGTACCAGCGCCAGAACTTCTCGGAAGGTAATTACCCTTCCTAGATTTCAGCTTTAGATTAACCCTTAACACTACTAGATGGTGATTTTTACTTTTAACATTAATAACAGCGCTCCTTTATACCCTAGTATCTATTCTGCCAGTCTTTGGTATACAATAGTATAGACAATAGTTAGCTGTCTTACCATCTTGTGAATACAATTTTAGCTTATGGGTCATTTTATGACCAAATAATCGTCTTAATTATGCAATTTTCATGTTATTTAAATCTTTGAAATTAATATGGCCTCAAGAAAAGCAATGGTCTCTGAAACCAGTGCAGGCCGAGGACCAAAACGTCTTAGGTTAGTGTTAAATGGAGGCTCTATACAATCCTGGGCCCATCTTGTTCACAACTTTATTTTCAACATTCAGCGATGCTTTTCTATCAACAAGATATGAAATCCTGCACAGACAATCTCAAGCCAATTATCTCCGAAAGGGCCGGATCGATTAGTTGCGGGCCCGAATGGAATTTTTTGCTTGGCCCCCTCTTCATATTAAATTTTGTTTCTCTCACAATATTTCTTCTTAGATATGTATTGAGTTACGGCTGGTATAATTTTTTTAAAAGATGTTCTTTAATATCTCCATTGGGGTCTAAAACATACACTTGGCCATCTGAATATGGTTCAAAATCACCTTCAGGGGTCTGTGATAGGTGTGCCGCTAAATTGATTTTGTGATAAATTTGTCCAGCTATTTTGAAGCTGAAAATATTAGTACTCTTTTTAGTTCGATCACCACTTACGTAGAACGAAGCTAAAGCAAAACATGAGTTCCAGTTTTGTATCTGTTTGTGTAACTCTAAAGAGATCAAGTGGTGTCTTATAACAGGCCAAACAAATTCATTTGGAGATTATTGCCCCCAAGTAGATCATCTTTGTTGGCTACTTTTCCTGCGGGATAATGGAGGACTCCATAGTGAATACATACAGAGTTGAAGGGTTCCAATGACTTGTAAATAACCATTGCATCGTTTTCGGCATCTTTGTAGGTTTTTACTTGGTCTTATGCTACAATTTGTTGGCATCGAAGATTGTGACGGTGCTGTTCTTCTAACATAATATTTTTTTGTACTTGTGAACATACTGGTTCACAATCAAAAAGTGAACTTAGGTCAGTCCTAATGAAATATACCAAATATAATGAAAATTATTACTTGATAAACAAATTTGGGCTGTATTTTTGCACATCAGGGGGAGGGGGGGGAGTATAGCGGGTCTGCATGCTAAATGTCTTAGCTACAAATATTCTGCATATTATGAAGTAAGAATTGTTGTCTAACTTCATGCTGTCCAAACACTTCACCCCACCCCACCCCCTAATGTGCAAATATATAGCCCAAACTATGTAAGTCCAATGTCTTCTGTCATCCGTTACTTGTTTTCAACTGAGCATGAGCTAATTGTCTCTTAATACAGACAGATAAAACCGGTTTGTTCTCGTGTGTGTACCTTTTTATACACAAATACCTTTTTTTCTTCTGCACTTTCATTTTTGACTCGTTTTGCTTCTGCTAACTAAATTAGTTATTGTTTATTAATAAGGTTGGTCAGTTATGATTAATTTAAAAGGCTTATTCGTTCTTCTTTTTTCTTCTTATTTGCTTTAATTAATAATCTACTTTTAAAATGGGCATCCCATATCGAACAGATGCCAGTTGCCTTTGATCCATTTGCTTGTGATTCTATCCCATACCAAGAAAAAAGTGACAAAGAAAAAATATAAATAAACTTATGAAAGGTGATGGTGTTTCCTAAACTATAAAAAAGAAGCCAAATTGAAGTATGATATGAAACCAAATATTCTAAAAGCTAATATTTATCATGCTTTAATGATCTGGTGTGAAAGTTTTGTAGTATTTTTAAGTCTTCAGTTTCCGAGTAGAGTTTTTATACCTCTGTCAAAATTTAGGTCTTACTCAAGTTAAAATATCGTGATTTAGCTCAATTGGTTGAATGTGTCAACAGGACCCTATCCAGGGTGTTTGTTTGTAAAAGGGTGGGTGGGGGGAGTTTACCAAAAGAATATTTTCTCGTGGACTTAAACTAGCATTCTGAAGCCAGGTTAGAACCTGTATTGCCGAGATATATTACCTAGTTGTGTTTTTTTTTTACCTTTTTGACACGGATAAAAATACAGGTTTCTATTGCAGTTTTGACCGATTCGTGAGCTAACCAAAGTTTTCAGGAAGAAGGGCTCAAACTGGTTAGATTCATAAAATTCTTAGGTTAAAATTCATACGAGTTAAAACAAAAACGTTCATAAAACGCCAATTAAAATCATATGTTTGAGTGTCAATTTTATTCGTTTCTGAAATCATTTAAGGACTTGTAAGTTAGCATTTGTATGAATAAACTCGGTTATTGGGAATTCTAATTTACTAGATATTCTTTCTCCTCCATTGCATGGAATTAGTTTGTCGGTGTGTCAGGCACTTATTGTGGATAAGCTAATATAGATAGCAGTATGTCTTTGTATGTTTCAACGGTATAGCATAAAGTACGATCTATATTCCATGATACTTGCCCGCTGCACGCAAAATACACAGAAAATTTTCTATTCTCTTTAATTTTCTTCATTTCTCTCCTTGTTTTTGTACTACTCAGTTATAATTAGATCTTTTGTTTACGATTTTCATTCTTTTCTTGTTGGTATTTTTTTTCTGTTTGGCATATAGATATAAGGAATATTTATACACATTTACTGCCACGTTAGCTACTTGCTGTATTTGTCAGTGCTTTTTAACTGTTTTCCTTGTACACTGATTTGAAGTTGATCGACAAAATTCTTAAATCGTCTTCTGAATTTTTTGTATTCCTTAGTTAAATTATAGACTTGTTTGTTTTGGTGTCTTCTTTCCTACGCTTACTTTTATTATTCCTGCTCGTATTTACTGTTAAAAAATTTCAACCAAGCGATTAAAAATTCAGCTTTTGTTTCCATCTTTGGAGCAAATTTAATAATGTCACAATATAAGTTGTATTATTACCAAGTAGCATGAGTGAATGCCAGCAGCTTCAATGGGGGGGGGGTATTTTCCTGCAAGATTTAGTTCTCATTCCCCCTTCCAGATTCAAGAAAGTCTTTTTGTGGATTATTGTTGAAAAGGGGCTTGGTTTTTTTTTGTATTTTGTTAAAGAAATTCGAAAAACAACGAACTTTCCCTCCCTGGATTATAAAGAATACTCTTCCCATCCCTAGGGCCGTGTCCAGAATTTATCTTTGGAGGAGGGGTGTATAAAATGGTTAAAAAACTCATCAAAAATTTGTTTAAATGCATTGCGTTTCGTTTTAACGTATCAGACAAAAATATTGGGGGGGGAGACTAGATATTACCTAGCCTCTATAATTTTCGTGAATTGACACCATTGATCGTCACCAGTGGCGTCGTTGGGGAAGAGGGGACATTTTTCTTGTAATATTTGCTCGGCTCATTTTGAATCCAGTTTTTGTGTTTACGTTTAGAGCAAATTTAATAAAATCACAACATAACTTCACTCACAATTTGTGACACTTCATAACAACATTCACTATTGGCATCCAAGGTTGTCAAAAGGGTGTATATGTAATATTTACGGAAAAGTTAAGGAAGTTAAGTTGAAACTTTCAGGGTATGTGGAGGGTAATAGTTGCGTACTATTTGTCTATACTCAAGGTTGTAACATGATAGGGGCTGGAATCTCTTCAACCCTATAGAAACCAAAAGATTATGCAGATTTTCAACTTATTTATATTTGAATATTTCTCCCCCTACCCATCAATCGAAAGCATTATAGTACAACTTTTGTTAAAAAATTGGGTACTCTTGCATTATGCGGGTCTTTCTAAAAAGTCAAGTTTGGCTAATGCTAATGAAATAAAATAGGATGAATATATAATAGTTTAGAAATTTGGGCTATGTATTTGCACATTAGGGGGTGGGGGGGGGTAAAGCATAGCATATATTAAACACGTCACCTAACCTAGGTACCTTTCCCCCCTAAACCCCAAAAAAACACAGTCTAATATCGTATGACTGTGTTTCATACGATAAACACATACGCAATGAAAGCCACACTATCATTGCCTTGTCTATAGCGGTAAACATGTCGAAAACGGGTTTTATCATTGCCTACTCTATAGTAGTTAACCCGAGAGACCTGCATAATGCAAGAGTACCAAAAATTGCTGCAAAATTTGTCAAACATATAAATGGAAAGCCAAAATTTGAATTCTTATAGAGAGAAACGGAAAAGATCTAAAATATTCTTTTCTTAACCAATGAAAAAGAATATGTGAAATAAAAACTGTCAGAAATTGTTATTTTATAAATGACAAAAAGCTTTATTAAATAAATAACATTATTTGGCACGTGATGTAACTAAGTAGGACTTTTGTAATAGTATTTCTTAACAAAGGCACCACGATGTTTAGGTACTGTACCGTGTCCTATCTTTCCCTTGTTACGTTTCCCCTATATTTGGGACAATCCTTTTTTATTTGGATTGTCCCAAATCATTGCTTGTATTCAACAAATTTCGTAGGATAGTGTTAAACCGTGACGAACAGTAAGCAAAACTAATCACCTAAATGTTGCAACTCCTTTGGTACATAAAACATTAAAATCAACAAGGTTAATGTAGCTCAGTAATTACCATATAATGCAAAATTTAATTCAACGCCTCCTAGCGCAGTTGCTTATGCGTACAGGTGAAATCAATGCCGGAGAAATCGTATGGAGGCTTGAATATTTTTTTTTTTTTTTTTTTTTTTTTTTTTTTTTTTTTTTTTTTTTTTTTTTTTTTTTACAACAAAGACAAAATCCTTGAAAATAAAATTTGTTGCTGATGTTACAAATCTATGCAATCTTATGTTTTTTGAAGATATTTTTTCTACGTCAAGATGTTCGTGGCTTTGCCAACATATAACGTTAAACAAAATTTTAATATAAAAATTTAAAATTAAAATTAGAAGTTAATATCGAACATCAGGGTATTTTTTTTTTGGGGGGGGGGGGGGGTGGGATTTTAAACTAAATTAGAGACACTTCATGCTTTCAGTTTTGTACAAAGGGCGATACCTCAAGAACGGCTAAGGGTACTACGTTGAAATTGTCACATTCAAGTTTAGGAGGTTTTTCTAAAATGAAATGGGATAAATGAAATGAAATAACATGTTCAACGGGAAATTGAACTAAATCAAAATACACTATTTTCAAATTGTTTAATTTTCTTTTGCGGGGGGGGGGTCCCTCAGGATCTGTACACTTCTACCCAGATTCAATAAAATATCTTTTCGTTGTATTTTATTGAAAAAAGGGCTTGATTTTTGTAATTTAGAGTTTTCTGCTATTTATAAATTTTTGATATACTGAGTCATTAAAACAAAGAACATGTTTTTCGTTTCACGTTTTTCGAAAATTTTCCAAAATTCCTGGTAAATAGTCATTTTATTCCTGATTAGTTTCAAATCCTGTTGAAAAGAAAAACTCATACGAATTTACTATGATTTATTTTCGAAAAGCTAAATGTGCTCTCAGGCGATTAGGACGTTTTTATCAGAAAGAAAGCATGTTTTTACCATTTAAAAAAAATCTAGAACCTTGATTTGTTAATGTGAAAATGTTTCACAACATTTGAATTTATCAAATCATACTTATTTGGCTTTTGAGCTGCCTTGATGATGAAGGAGGTGCTCCAGAGGCACAATTTGCTATGGGGCAGAAGGGACTGCCCCCTCCAGACGAAAGCTTGACCCCCTATGAGACCTCAGTTTGTCCCCCCCCCCCCAGCTGAAATTTAGTTTCTGCAAAATATCATGTCAAGCCTAAAATAAGCCTGCATAATTCAAGGATCCAGATAAACAGGTCAGTTTTGTTTTTTTATTAGCCTAAATCTTTGTCTGATTTTGGCTTTTTGAATGACAATTTTGTCCAAGTCTTGATTGGAAAATTTCCGTTTACCCTTAAAATTTTGAGATAATCTTTGATATTATGGGAAATGTTTTATACTGTTTATAAAAATCTAAAGACAAAGTGATAAGTTCATTGAATGTTATTAGAGTATTGCAACCGAAATTAAATTTGTGACAAAGTTTCTTACTCGTATTCTTATATAGTCTTTGACAATCCTTGTTTAATTATCGTTTCTCGGCCTCTTGGCTAAGATCAAAGTGTAGTATCTGTTCTTATCAGCTTAATATATCTGATACTGTCCCTACATAGGGCTCAGAATATTAAACTGATTTCTGGAATCCGGAGGGATGTCGGAGCTTGCTCCGCCCCCTTCACGCGTTGGCTCTTGGGAATGGTGCACCCTTCTCGAAGAGAAGTCAAAGTTCATGAACCTTAAACACTGACGTCATATGCGCTTCTTTATACATTGTTGAAACCATAACTGTAGTTATTAAGTTTGGCTAATGCTAATGAAATAAAAAAAATAGGATGAATATATAATATTTGCAAATTAGGGGGTGGGGGGGGGACAAAGCATCTCCCTAGCACTGGCAAAGAAAGGATCGGCAACACTAGTCTGATAGTGTCTGGGAGAAGCTATATTTGGGACAATCCTTTTTTATTTGGATTGTCCCGAATCATTGCTTGTAGTCAGCAAATTTCATAGGATAGTGTTAAACCGTGACGAACAGTAAGCAAAACTAATCACCTAAATTTTACAACTCCTTTGGTGCATAAAACATTAAAATCAACAAGGTTAATGTAGCTTACTAATTACCATATAATGCAAAATTTAATTCAACACCTCCTAGCGCAGTTGCTTATGTGTACAGGTGAAATCAATGCCGGAAAAATCGTATGGAGGCTTGAATAATTTTTTTTTTTTTTTTTTTTTTTTTACAACAAAGACAAAATCCTTGAAAATAAAATTTGTTGCTGATGTTACAAATCGATGCAATCTTATGTTTTTTGAAGATATTTTTTCTACGTCAAGATGTTCGTGGCTTTGCCAACATATAACGTTAAACAAAATTTTAATATAAAAATTTAAAATTAAAATTAGAAGTTAATATCAAACATCAGGGTATTTTTTTTGGGGGGGGAGGGGGGTCGGATTTTAAATTAAATAAGAGACACTTCATGCTTTCAGTTTTATACAAAGGGCGATACCTCAAGAACGGCTAAGGGTGCTACGCTGAAATTGTCACATTCCAGTTTAGGAGGGTTTTCTAAAATGAAATGGGATAAATGAAATGAAATAACATGTTCAATGGGAAATTGAACTAAATCAAAATACACTATTTTCAAATTGTTTAATTTTCTTTTTCGGGGGGGGGGGTCCTTCAGGATCTGTAAACTTCTACCCTGATTCAATAAAATATCTTTTCGTTGTATTTTATTGAAAAAAGGGCTTGTTTTTTGTAATTTAGAGTTTTCTGCTATTTATAAATTTTTGATATACTGAGTCATTAAAACAAAGAATATGTTTTTCGTTTCACGTTTTTCGAAAATTTTCCAAAATTCCTGGTAAATAGTCATTTTATTCCTGATTAGTTTCAAATCCTGTTAAAAAGAAAAACTCATATGAATTTACAATGATTTATTTTCGAAAAGCTAAATGTGCTCTCAGGCGATTAGGACGTTTTTATCAGAAAGAAAGCATGTTTTTACCATCTAAAAAAATCTAGAACCTTGATTTGTTAATGTGAAAATGTTTCACAACATTTGAATTTATCAAATCATACTTATTTGGCTTTTGAGCTGCCTTGATCATGAAGGAGGTGCTCCAGGAGCACAATTTGCTATGGGACAGGGGGGACTGCCCCCTCCAGACCAAACCTTGACCCCCTATGAGACCTCAGCTTGTCCCCCCCCCCCCCAGCTGAAATTTAGTTTCTGCAAAATATCATGTCAAGCCTAAAATAAGTCTGCATAATTCAAGGATCCAGATAAACAGGTCAGTTTTTTTTTTTTTAGTAGCCTAAATCTTTGTCTGATTTTGGCTTTTTGAATGACAATTTTGTCCAAGTCTTGACTGGAAAATTTTCCGTTTACCATTAAAATTTTGAGATAAACTTTGATATTATAGGAAATGTTTTATACTGTTTATAAAAATCTAAAGACAAAGTGATAAGTTCATTGAATGTTATTAGAGTGTTGCAACCGAAATTAGATTTGTGACAAAGTTTCTTACTCGTATTCTTATATAGTCTTTGACAATCCTTGTTTAATCATCGTTTCTTGGCCTGTTAGCTAAGATCAAAGTATAGTATCTGTTCTTATCAGCTTAATATCTGATACGGTCCCTACATGGGGCTTTGAATATTAAACTGATTTCTGGAAACCGGAGGGATTTCGGGGCTTGCTCCCCTCCCTTCACGCGTTGGCTCTTGTAGTACCTCCGGGAACGGCGCACCCTTCTCGAGGGGAAGTCAAAGTTCATGAGCCTTAAACACTGACGTCATTTGCGCTTCTTTATACATTGTAGAAACCATAACTGTAGTTTCCTAGCCGTTGAATATATTGAAAATGTATTTTTTTTTTATAAAAAAAACAAAAACTGTTAATAATTTACAAAATTTAATAGTGAAAAAGCCAATGACCACTCGCCATAATTAAATTAAAATCCCCAACTTGGATTGAAGTCCCCATGCATCTTTTTCGAAAATAGTATGCAATTATTAAATGCTGAAATTTAAATTGAACCAAGATTCGAACAGAATTGCTGAAGTGATTGTTTTTGGCCTCAGAGGGCTTGGTTCTGTGGTGAGTTGTTAGTAGTAGTAGTAATGACTAAAGCCCCCTTTGGTTGTTAACGATAAGAACGGCCACTGGGTTCTCAGAAATAAAAGTTTCGACTTTTCAGTCATATTGATAACAGAGTGAGAAACCCCTGATTTTCTTTTCTCAAATAGGTAAACTTGCATTCAAAGGATTAAGATGTTTGCATATGAAAATGAAATGGGGCATTTCTATTTTTAAAAATAATTCAGAGACTTGATTCATTAATGTGAAAAAAATTTTGTAAACCTGCATCTGGCTAATAATTGGAGCTTCTGAGTGGCATTCAAAGCAACGGGATTTATGTCGAAAGATATTAGTAAAATGTTGGATTTCTATCAAAACATGCTTACCTAGCTGGGGAACTGCCTTGATCATGAAGGCGACGCTCCCAGGGTGAGGCCTTTCCATTGCACTTCAGATTGGCTGACCCCTGTGATTATCCCAAATGGGGGTAACTCAACAGCGTAATTGTTGGCAGTGGGGGACTGCGTTTGCGCGGACCCCTGTCCACACTCTGTAAAGTTCTGCCCTTTGGGCCTCTTTTGTATATCACGTATTTATCAGTTGTAAGGAAAAGCACACAGTTTGATATCGTTAAGACAATAATGGGACATGTAAAATTGATCATTAGGCCCTTTTGAAAAAATGAATTTCTTGATAAACTTATATGTTTGAAATATTACGGAATAATTGTGCCTAAAATCCCAAGCATATGAGAGAGTTGGGCGTATACTCTATAGATTCCTAATGCATTTTGTTTTTGAAAATACTCTGTAATTATTAAATACTGATTTTTAAATTGAACTAGGAATCGAATCAAATTGCTGAAATTTAGATTAAGTCATAAAGGCTAGTCTTAAAAAAGTAAAATGCCCTTGGTCCCCCCACATTTCATCAAGTCAATTGCGTTGGCAACATATCAAACTAAAAATTCCTTCACTACTGCCAAGCTTCTTGGAATATTTAAATAGGGGGGGGGGGACTTTGGCGACAGCCATTGATCGACCACTCAGTTACATTACAATTATTTTTGAGCCTGATTACTGAATATTTATGTTATTTTCTGTGGGTATAGTTTTTGTACCATGTCTTTAAAGTTGCCCATGAATTGCTGCTCATTGAATATGTTTTCTCATCATATGATTTTTTTCCCCATATTTACTTGATTGAACATTGAATTGCTTATTACTTTCGAACCTTGTTAAAAAAACGATAAGGATTTATTTTTATATACTCAAGTAATCTCTAGCTATTTTCATAGCTCTGGCTTCTTCTCATATCGAGTTAATCTTTCGCCTTTTACTAAAGATTACCGTGGTTAGGGGCACTTGATGAGTCTTAACAAATTTTTGAATGCCGAAAGGCAGACTAGCCTATACTCTTGCTGCATGTTCGAATATTCCAAGATCACTTATCTGACAAGCCCGATTACTTACTCTTAGCGTTTGACGAGACGTAAATGACATGAGAGGTCAATAGGACTACTACTTGAGGAAGCGGTCTTGATTAGTGGTCAGACAAGTAACCCTGGAAAATAGAGGATAATTGTAGTCATACATGAACAAAAATTCAGTCTTTTCAAAAATGAAAAACAAATTGTGAAATTATGGGCAGATAGCAAAAAGGGACAGTAATTGTGAAATGTGGCACACCTTCCAGGGGTTTCTAAATAAGCTATGTTTATAGTGAAGTAGACATGGTTAGTGTTGCTATTCGCCTAGTTGCATGCAGCTTTTCAGTGCTAAGTATTTGTTGTTATCTTTTACAGATTACACCCGGGGAAGCTATTTTTAAGCGGGTAAGGTATGCTCCAAAGCACTCTTGGCTCGGTGCAATAACGAACCAAGTCCTAGGCACTCTTGAGTCCCCATTCTCTTAGGACTCTCATTCCTCCTTTGTCTATTAACAGTATTTCCATTCCAGTTTAGGAGGTTTTTCTAAAATGAAATGGGATAAACGAAATGAAATAAAATTGGATGAATATATAATAGTTTAGAAACAAATTTGGGCTATATATGTGCACATTAGGGAGGGGGGGGGGGGGGGGGGTAAAGCATAGCATACATTAAATACGTAACCTAACCTAGGTACCTTTCTCCCTCCTAAACCCCCCAAAAAACAATCGTTTAAATATTGAGAAATCACGCTTTGGCATCAATTTATCTAGCAAATCACCCGTTGTCTGCTAATGAAATAGCAGTTTGACGGGTTTCGTGACTGGTTTATTTGATATAGTATATAGCGATGCCTGCATAATGCACCAGCGCCCCGTAATTTATTTAGGCTAAAAAGTAAAGGGCAAAGCATGGCTCAAGAAATCTGAACAAAACTAGCGCAAGTCCATACAGAATATTACTCCATAAGACATTGATCTTCTGCACTTGAAAAATCAAAAGATACTACCATCTTGGAATGCAGCTTCCCTCGTACTACTTTGTTTCTACTAAGTCTTTCAAGCTCGAGTCCATCTTATAGGACTTTTGTTTCATTTTCTATTGCTTTTCTACGGTTCAAAGCTTATGGTTCTTTAGTAAGTTTGTACTCAAATTCTACTATAAAACTGGAATTATACTTGACGGCCATCTATTTTTCAATTCAATTTTCTGGCTATATTGTTAGTAACAAGATGGAATTATAAAATTAATCTAGTAAATGACAAACAAAAAGGATAAATACTAATTAAAATAAAGTAAGTAATCATTTACCTGATGAAGTCTTACTGTATTGTTTCTGTGTATTTTGCTCGGGTGATTAAAATTCAGCTTTTGTTTCCATCTTTGGAGCAAATTTAATAATGTCACAATATAAGTTGTATTATTACCAAGTAGCATGAGTGAATACCAGCAGCTTCAATAGGGGGGGGGGGTATTTTTCTGCAAGATTTAGTTCTCATTCCCCCTTCCAGATTCAAGAAAGTCTTTTTGTGGATTATTGTTGAAAAGGGGCTTGGTTTTTTTTTTGTATTTTGTTAAAGAAATTGGAAAAAACAACGAACTTTCCCTCCCTGGATTATAAAGAATACTCTTCCCATCTCTAGGACCGTGTCCAGAATTTCTCTTTGGAGGAGGGGTGTATAAAATGGTTAAAAAAAACTCATCGAAAATTTGTTTAATTGCATTGCGTTTCGTTTTAACGTATCAGACAAAAATATTGGTGGGGGGGGGGAGGGGACTAGCTATTACCTAGCCTCTATAATTTTCGTGAATTGACACCATTGATCGTCACCAGTGGTGTCGTTGGGGAAGAGGGGACATTTTTCTTGTAATATTTTCTCGGCTCATTTTGAATCCAGTTTTTGTGTTAATGTTTTTAAGCAAATTTAATAACATCACAACATAACTTGCATTATTGTCTAGTAGGATATATCAGCGTAAATGGCTTTTACGTTGGAAATTGAACTAAATCAAAATTCACTATTTGCGTCCAAGGTTGTCAAAAGGGTGTATATGTAATATTTGCTGAAAAGTTAAGGAAGTTAAGTTGAAACTTTCAGGGTATGTGGAGGGTAATAGTTGCGTACTATTTGTCTATACTCCAGGTTGTAACATGATATAAAGAAAGAAAAACGAGCAAAAATGGGGTTTTTATAGGCCAAATGAAGATACTGAAAAAACGAAGCGAATATTTCGAGAGGACAAACGCCTCTCTCTTCAGCGCGAAACGAAACGATGTATCAATAAAAGCCAAAAATTAAAAGAATTAAAACCAAATACCTAACAACCATAAAAGCGAGTTATTCGCCAATATCCGCGATTTGCACAAAATCCAAAAAATATGATCTGCCATCGACGGATACTAGCGAACAACTGAACAAAAGAAAGAAATCAATCATTCACTCGAAAAACAAAACGAACCAGCAATTAAATAAGTTGGAAAACTATGTCATTTGATTTCGGATTTTAATTAAGGCATTTCTTGCAGACACCTTTGAGGCCTAAGGGGTTGTTCACGTGTTTGATTAGATGACTGAGAAAGTGGTTCAAGGTTTATTTCAGGGATCACTAAAGTATCGGCTTCTCTTTGAGAAAACCGAAATATGACTCATTTATTCTTAAATCACCGGAATCTCTGTTTAAAGCTAGACTAAATGTTGGTATTTATAAATTTCAACAGCTTCTCTGTAATGCTGGACAATACCCTTATCATTCGAAATAAGACTAGCTTGATTAAAACAAAATAGTATGGTCTGGTTTTTCAAAAATGTGCTCTGCAAGGGCAGAGTCAAAATTTTCCGGTTTTTTCGCTTTTTAAGTGTATTATTAATTGAGCTAGAATGCTGAGTTAATCTATCTGTTAGTCGCATGATTAGTTCTTCCAATATACCAAAGACCACACGAACAAGGAATTCTGTAGACACCGGAGTTTTCACCTATCGGGATAGGGTCTTTTCCTTGATAAATTGGGACTTGATAGTTTTTCTGGGTCTATAATAAGTGTAAATGTTATTTTTCCTTAGATTTTTTGAAATGTGGTCTGAAATCCCTTTAATGTATGGGAGACCAAGATAAACTGAATTTTCCCTTTGATTTGTGTTTTCTGTGGAACTATCTGATAATCTTTTAATGCGTTTTGCAATTACAGAATTTATTAAACTAATTGGATAACCATTCCCATTAACCATTCCATTCCCATTTATATTCGAATGATAAGGGTATTGTCCAGCATTACAGAGAAGCTTTTGAAATTTATAAATACCAACATTTAGGTCTAGCTTTAAACAGAGATTCCGGTGATTTAAGAATAAATGAGTCATATTTCGGTTTTCTCAAAAGAGAAGCCGATACTTTAGTGATCCTGAAATAAACCTTGAACCACTTTCTCAGTCATCTAATCAAACACGTGAACAACCCCTTAGGTCTCAAAGGGTGTCTGCAAGAAATGCCTTAATTAAAATCCGAAATCAAATGACATAGTTTTCCAACTTATTTAATTGCTGGTTCGTTTTGTTTTTCGAGTGAATGAATTGATTTCTTTCTTTTGTTCAGTTGTTCGCTAGTATCCGTCGATGGCAGATCATATTTTTTGGATTTTGTGCAAATCGCGGATATTGGCGAATAACTCGCTTTTATGGTTGTTAGGTATTTGGTTTTAATTCTTTTAATTTTTGGCTTTTATTGATACATCGTTTCGTTTCGCGCTGAAGAAGAGAGGCGTTTGTCCTCTCGAAATATTCCGCTTCGTTTTTTCAGTATCTTCATTTGGCCTATAAAAAACCCCATTTTGCTCGTTTTTCTTTCTTTATGTGATGTCAGGCCAATGTGGTTTAAGAAATTATCTTTGTAACATGATAGGGGCTGGAATCTCTTCAACCCTATAGAAACCAGAAGATTATGCAGATTTTTAACTTATTTATATTTGAATATTTCTCCCCCTACCCATCAATCGAAAGCATTATAGTACAACTTTTGTTAAAAAATTGGGTACTCTTGCATTATGCGGGCCTTTCTAAAAAGTCAAGTTTGGTTAATGCTAATGAAATAAAATAAAATAGGATGAATATATAATAGTTTAGAAACAAATTTGGGCTATATATTTGCACATTAGGGGGTAGGGGGGGGGGGATAAAGCATCTCCCTAGCACTGGCGAAGAAAGGATCGGCAACACTAGTCTGATAGTGTCTGGGAGAAGCTATATTTGGGACAATCCTTTTTTATTTGGATTGTCCCAAATCATTGCTTGTATTCAACAAATTTCGTAGGATAGTGTTAAACCGTGACGAACAGTAAGCAAAACTAATCACCTAAATTTTACAACTCCTTTGGTACATAAAACATTAAAATCAACAAGGTTAATGTAGCTTACTAATTACCATATAATGCAAAATTTAATTCAACGCCTCCTAGCGCAGTTGCTTATGTGTACAGGTGAAATCAATGCCTGAAAAATCGTATGGAGGCTTGAATAATTTTTTTTTTTTTTTTTTTTTTTTTTTTTTTTTTTTTTTTTTTTTTTTTTTTTTTTTTTTACAACAAAGACAAAATCCTTGAAAATAAAATTTGTTGCTGATGTTACAAATCGATGCAATCTTATGTTTTTTGAAGATATTTTTTCTACGTCAAGATGTTTGTGGCTTTCCAACATATAACGTTAAACAAAATTTTAATATAAAAATTTAAAATTAAAATTAGAAGTTAATATCGAACATCAGGGTATTTTTTTTTGGGGGGGGGGAGGGGGGTCGGATTTTAAATTAAATAAGAGACACTTCATGCTTTCAGTTTTATACAAAGGGCGATACCTCAAGAACGGCTAAGGGTGCTACGTTGAAATTGTCACATTCCAGTTTAGGAGGTTTTTCTAAAATGAAATGGGATAAATGAAATGAAATAACATGTTCAATGGGAAATTGAACTAAATCAAAATACACTATTCTCAAATTGTTTAATTTTCTTTTTCGGGGGGGGGGGTCCTTCAGGATCTGTAAACTTCTACCCTGATTCAGTAACATATCTTTTCGTTGTATTTTATTGAAAAAAGGGCTTGTTTTTTGTAATTTAGAGTTTTCTGCTATTTATAAATTTTTGATATACTGAGTCATTAAAACAAAGAATATGTTTTTCGTTTCACGTTTTTCGACAATTTTCCAAAATTCCTGGTAAATAGTCATTTTATTCCTGATTAGTTTCAAATCCTGTTAAAAAGAAAAACTCATATGAATTTACAATGATTTATTTTCGAAAAGCTAAATGTGCTCTCAGGCGATTAGGACGTTTTTATCAGAAAGAAAGCATGTTTTTACCATCTAAAAAAATCTAGAACCTTGATGTGTTAATGTGAAAATGTTTCACAACATTTGAATTTATCAAATCATACTTATTTGGCTTTTGAGCTGCCTTGATCATGAAGGAGGTGCTCCAGGAGCACAATTTGCTATGGGACAGGGGGGGACTGCCCCCTCCAGACCAAACCTTGACCCCCTATGAGACCTCAGTTTGTCCCCCCCCCCCCAGCTGAAATTTAGTTTCTGCAAAATATCATGTCAAGCCTAAAATAAGTCTGCATAATTCAAGGATCCAGATAAACAGGTCAGTTTTTTTTTTTTAGTAGCCTAAATCTTTGTCTGATTTTGGCTTTTTGAATGACAATTTTGTCCAAGTCTTGACTGGAAAATTTTCCGTTTACCATTAAAATTTTGAGATAAACTTTGATATTATGGGAAATGTTTTATACTGTTTATAAAAATCTAAAGACAAAGTGATAAGTTCATTGAATGTTATTAGAGTATTGCAACCGAAATTAGATTTGTGACAAAGTTTCTTACTCGTATTCTTATATAGTCTTTGACAATCCTTGTTTAGTTATCGTTTCTTGGCCTCTTAGCTAAGATCAAAGTGTAGTATCTGTTCTTATCAGTTTAATATCTGATACGGTCCCTACATGGGGCTTAGAATATTAAACTGATTTCTAGAAACCGGAGGGATGTCGGGGCTTGCTCCGCTCCCTTCACGCGTTGGCCCTTGTAGTACCTCCGGGAACGGCGCACCCTTCTCGAGGGGAAGTCAAAGTTCATGAACCTTAAACACTGACGTCATTTGCGCTTCTTTATACATTGTAGAAACCATAACTGTAGTTTCCTAGCCGTTGAATATATTAAAAATGTTTTTTTTTTTTGATAAAAAAAAAACGAAAACTGTTAATAATTTACAAAATTTAATGGAGAAAAAGCCAATGACCACTCGCCATAATTAAATTAATATCCCCAACTTGGATTGAAGTCCCCATGCATCTTTTTCGAAAATGGTATGCAATTATTAAATGCTGAAATTTAAATTGAACCAAGATTCGAACAGAATTGCTGAAGTGATTATTTTTGGACTCCGAGGGCTTGGTTCTGTGGTGAGTTGTTAGTAGTAGTAGTGATGACTAAAGCCCCTTTGGTTGTTAACGATAAGAACGGCCACTGGGTTCTCAGAAATAAAAGTTTCGACTTTTCAGTCATATTGATAACAGAGTGAGAAACCCCTGATTTTCTTTTCTCAAATAGGTAAACTTGCATTCAAAGAATTAAGATGTTTGCATATGAAAATGAAATGGGGCATTTCTATTTTTAAAAATAATTCAGAGACTTGATTCATTAATGTGAAAAAAATTTTGTAAACCTGCATCTGGCTAATAAATTGGAGCTTCTGAGTGGCATTCAAAGCAACGGGATTTATGTCGAAAGATATTAGTAAAATGTTAGATTTCTATCAAAACATGCTTACCTAGCTGGGGAACTGCCTTGATCATGAAGGAGACGCTCCCAGGGTGAGGCCTTTCCATTGCACTTCGGATTGGCTGACCCCTGTGATTATCCCAAAGTGGGGTAACTCAACAGCGTAATTGTTGGTAGTGGGGGACTGCGTTTGCGAGGACCCTTGTCCACACTCTGTAAAGTTCTGTCCTTTGGGCCTCTTTTGTATGTCACGTATTTATCAGTTGTAAGGAAAAGCACACAGTTTGATATCGTTAAGACAATAATGGGACATGTAAAATTGATCATTGGGCCCTATTGAAAAAATGAATTTCTTGATAAACTTACATGTTTGAAATATTACGGAAGAATTGTGCCCAAAATCCCAAGCATATGAGAGAGTTGGGCGTATACTCTATAGATTCCTAATGCATTTTGTTTTTGAAAATACTCTGTAATTATTAAATACTGATTTTTAAATTGAATTAGGAATCGAATCAAATTGCTGAAATTTAGGTTAAGTCATAAAGGCTGGTCTTAAAAAAGTGAAATGCCCTTGGTCCCCCCACATTTCATCAAGTCAATTGCGTTGGCAACATATCAAACTAAAAATTCCTTCACTACCGCCAAGCTTCTTGGAATATTTAAATAGGGGGGGGGGGACTTTGGCGACAGCCATTGATCGACCACTCAGTTACATTACAATTATTTTTGAGCCTGATTACTGAATATTTATGTTATTTTCTGTGGGTATAGTTTTTGTACCATGTATTTAAAGTTGCCCATGAATTGGTTCTCATTGAATATGTTTTCTCATCATATGATTTTTTTCCCATATTTACTTGATTGAACATTGAATTCCTTATTACTTTCGAACCTTGTTAAAAAAAACGATAAGGATTTATTTTTATATACTCAAGTAATCTCTAGCTATTTTCATAGCTCTGGCTTCTTCTCATATCGAGTTAATCTTTCGCCTTTTACTAAAGATTACCGTGGCTAGGGGCACTTGATGAGTCTTAACAAATTTTTGAATGCCGAAAGGCAGACTAGCCTATACTCTTGCTGCATGTTCGAATATTCCAAGATCACTTATCTGACAAGCCCGATTACTTACTCTTAGCGTTTGACGAGACGTAAATGACATGAGAGGTCAGTAGGACTACTACTTGAGGAAGCGGTCTTGATTAGTGGTCAGACAAGTAACCCTGGAAAATAGAGGATAATTGTAGTCATACATGAACAAAAATTCAATCTTTTCAAAAATGAAAAACAAATTGTGAAATTATGGGCAGATAGCAAAAAGGGACAGTAATTGTGAAATGTGGCACACCTTCCAGGCGTTTCTAAATAAGCTATGTTTATAGTGAAGTAGACATGATTAGTGTTGCTATTCGCCTAGTTGCATGCAGCTTTTCAGTGCTAAGTATTTGCTGTTATCTTTTACAGATTACACCCGGGGAAGCTAATTTTAAGCGGGTAAGGTATGCTCCAAGGCACTCTTGGCTCGGTGCAATAACGAACCAAGTCCTAGGCGCTCTTGAGTCCCCATTCTCTTAGGACTCTCATTCCTCCTTTGTCTATTAACAGTATTTCCATTCCAGTTTAGGAGGTTTTTCCAAAATGAAATGGGATAAATGAAATGACATAAAATTGGATGAATATATAATAGTTTAGAAACAAATTTGGGCTATATATGTGCACATTAGGGAGGGTGGGGGGGGGGGGGGGGGTAAAGCATAGCATACATTAAATACGTAACCTAACCTAGGTACCTTTCTCCCTCCTAAACCCCCCAAAAAACAATCGTTTAAATATTGAGAAATCACGCTTTGGCATCAATTTATCTAGCAAATCACCCGTTGTCTGCTAATGAAATAGCAGTTTGACGGGTTTCGTGACTGGTTTCTTTGATAGAGTATAGAGCGATGCCTGCATAATGCACAAGTACCCCGTAATTTATTTAGGCTAAAAAGTAAAGGGCAAAGCATGGCTCAAGAAATCTGAACAAAACTAGCGCAAGTCCATACAGAATTTTACTCCATAAGACATTGATCTTCTGCACTTGAAAAATCAAAAGATACTACCATCTTGGAATGCAGCTTCCCTCGTACTACTTTGTTTCTACTAAGTCTTTCAAGCTCGAGTCCATCTTATAGGACTTTTGTTTCATTTTCTATTGCTTTTCTACGGTTCAAAGCTTAGGGTTCTTTAGTAAGTTTGTACTCAAATTCTACTATAAAACTGGAATTGTACTTGAAGGCCATCTATTTTTCAATTCAGTTTTCTGGCTACATTGTTAGTAACAAGATGGAATTATAAAATTAATCTAGTAAATGACAAACAAAAAGGATAAATACTAATAAAAATAAAGTAAGTAATCATTTACCTGATGAAGTCTTACTGTATTGTTTCTGTGTATTTTGCTCGGGTGATTAAAAATTCAGCTTTTGTTTCCATCTTTGGAGCAAATTTAATAATTAGTACAATATAAGTTGTATTATTACCAAGTAGCATGAGTGAATACCTGCAGCTTCAATGGGGGGGGGGGTATTTTTCTGCAAGATTTAGTTTTCATTCCCCCTTCAAGATTCAAGAAAGTCTTTTTGTGGATTATTGTTGAAAAGGGGCTTGGTTTTTTTTTTGTATTTTGTTAAAGAAATTGGAAAAACAACGAACTTTCCCTCCCTGGATTATCAAGAATACTCTTCCCATCCCTAGGGCCGTGTCCAGAATTTCTCTTTGGAGGAGGGGTGTATAAAATGGTTAAAAAAAACTCATCGAAAATTTGTTTAAATGCATTGCGTTTCGTTTTAACGTATCAGACAAAAATATTGGGGGGGGGGGACTAGCTATTACCTAGCCTCTATAATTTTCGTGAATTGACACCATTGATCGTCACCAGTGGCGTCGTTGGGGAAGAGGGGACATTTTTATTGTATTATTTGCTCGGCTCATATTCTGAGCCCCATGTAGGGACCGTATCAGATATTAAGCTGATAAGAACAGATACTACACTTTGATCTTAGCTAAGAGGCCAAGAAACGATAATTAAACAAGGATTGTCAAAGACTATACAAGAATACGAGTAAGAAACTTTGTCACAAATTTAATTTCGGTTGCAATACTCTAATAACATTCAATGAACTTATCACTTTGTCTTTAGATTTTTATAAACAGTATAAAAGATTTCCCATAATATCAAAGTTTATCTCAAAATTTTAATGGTAAACGGAAAATTTTCCAGTCAAGACTTGGACAAAATTGTCATTCAAAAAGCCAAAATCAGACAAAGATTTAGGCTACTAAAAAAACAAAACTGACCTGTTTATCTGGATCCTTGAATTATGCAGGCTTATTTTAGGCTTGACATGATATTTTGCCGAAACTAAATTTCAGCTGGGGGGGGGGGACAAACTGAGGTCTCATAGGGGGTCAAGCTTTGGTCTGGAGGGGGCAGTCCCCCCTGCTCCATAGCAAATTGTGCCCCTGGAGCACCTCCTTCATGATCAAGGCAGCTCAAAAGCCAAATAAGTATGATTTGATAAATTCAAATGTTGTGAAACATTTTCACATTAACAAATCAAGGTTCTAGATTTCTAGACTCCTAGATTTCAGATTTCTAGGTTCTAGATTCTAGATCTAAATTGCCCGCTAATTTTAAGCGGGCAATTTCTGAAAGTTTTTATTTCACATATTCTTTTCATTGGTTAAGAAAAGAATATTTTAGATCTTTTCCGTTTCTCTCTATAAGAATTCAAATTTTGGCTATATCTAGGTTAGGTGACGTATTTAATATATGCTATGCTTTACCCCCCCCCCCACCCCCTAATGTGCAAATATATAGCCCAAATTTGTTCTCCCAGACCCTATCAGACTAGTGTTGCCGATCTTTTCTTCGCTGGTGCTAGGGATATGTGTTTCTGAAAGTCCCACAATATCCCATTTATATCGGTTTACTTCATTTAGGACAAGATCTATTTTGCCTTGTTTAGCAAGCGTCCTAACGTTCAGGGTTCCAACAGATAAAATCAATTTAGGAGGAAGCATAGCCTCCGGGTTTGGAGTTGTCAACATTGTTAAAGGGAGATTCTGCGTCGTCAGTTCGTCGGTTGCCCCGGACGCGGTAACTTCGTCGGTTCCCCCGGACGCGGTAACTTCGTCGGTTGCCCCGGACGCGGTAACTTCGTCGGTCGCCCCGGACGCGGTAACTTCGTCGGTTGCCCCGGACGCGGTAGTATTGGTTCTCGTTCTTGATCGTTTGTACTTCATATTTTATAGGATAGAAGGTTTCTTGGCTAATTTTAGGACGGCGGTAAGCCACTCCTCTCCATCCATAGCAGGGGCCGGCTATATCTACTACCGATAATGCGCCCTTCTGGCGTCCTGCATCACCTGCAATTTTTCCAATGCTGGGAGAAGGTTTGTGACTGGCGGGACGTATCCATACGCCGATAGGCCCTGCCCAGTGCACATCAGAGGTTCCTTCCACCTTCCGCCCCAAATTATTATTTTAGTAATGTTAAATCTGTAATTTCCACGACTAAGCTTTTGAAACTTAAACCGGACAACTTTACTCGTAATTCTGAAATTAACATATTTGTTATTTTACGATTTTATATACTAGCCTTAAGCTTAAAATATTATATTCTGTTGATTCCCGTTTAATTTTCAAAAAAACTGAAACACAAGAACTTATGAATTTCAACTATGAGTAGTCAACCCCTTATTTAGTACATTAGTTTATTGATTCTTACTTTGGAAGTTCTGTACTTACTCTTTCTTCATCATCTTGATAAAATATTATTGTGATGAAAAATTTACAAAAAATAAACAACAAATTAAATTTTAAACTGTGAATATTTTATATTGTTTATGCTGTATAATAAAAGAATAAAAAAAAAAATACTATATTGAGTATTACAAAATTTATATAGTAAAAGTGTCGCTATTAGCAAATTTGAAGAAAGACGAAATATCCTAAAAACCTTAACAAATTTTGGAGGGTTTTACCAATAGTCATTGTTGAAGAAACGATATAATTGGCCAACCCGAAAGAATTCCCATAATATATCCGATTAAAAAGAGTTGAAGTTATGAGTTTGGCTGAGACACCACAGCACAGTTGCCACGAGTAGTACCAAACAGGGTTACCGTCAGTAGGATTTTACTAGATCTAGTAAAAAAAATCTAGTAAATTTAGAGGATCTAGTAAATTTCCCAAAAACTAGTAACAAGTCATGATTTATAGTAAACAAAACTTTTTTTTTTATTTTCCATGAATTCAGGGAAAACAATTTTCATAAACAAATGACAATTTACAATTTTTGCTTGTCTGTTTTACAATTTTGCTTGTCTGTCTCAGAGACAGGCAAGCAGTCACCTATTTTCATAAACAAACACTTCACTTCCGGTGTCTAAAGGTCGACAAAATCAGCTTTCTGTGCATCAAATCTTACCAACTAAAAATGAAGCTATAATGACACTTGGATTTGTGATGATTGGGAATCTATTGGAATCAAAACAAAA
>CM051262.1:45898459-46163459 GCA_027921565.1 Artemia sinica | reverse complement strand
GACCGAAAACTCTCTATAAGAGATTACAGCCAGAGTTTATCTTCAGCAAGACGCTATGTTCCATAAGAATATAGGTATTAGCAGTGGGATCAAGCCATATTTTTTCTGCTATGACTGATTTACAGTTCCTGAAGCAAGGAACAAAGACTATTCTAAGACGTTTGCTTTGGGGAAAATCATTTAGATTATCAAATTTTCTATCCTCAAACGGAAATGCCAAAATTAACAATAAATTGACTAAATTTCAATAATAATAGCTTTTTTCGAAAGAAGTGAAATAAAGCACTTAAATTGAGAAAATTTGAAGGTTCATTGTTAACTATTGCAAGGTCAAATATTTCGGCAATAAAACCTCGCTCAAATAACGGACTATAAGAGACAATTTCTATTCCTTAGGACATGGAAGCCCACAACCTGGAAATGACTCTTGAGTTCGGGACGCACAGTCACCGTTATCTGAGATACAAACCTTGTTATCGATTAAAATTCGTCCTTCGAAACCTCCACATTTTTGAAGAGCCTTTAGTGAAAAGTCCTTCCTATCAAGAATTTTTGTTTAATTGCTGAATATCTACACCATCTCTCATGGTGTTTCCAACTTATTTCCGACTATTCCAACTTGTTTCCAACTTATTGGTTTCAGCTTATTTGATTACAACTTAAAAGAAAAATAGAAAGTCATTTTTGTTAAAAAAAAAGTTATTCAGACTAATTCATTTGATTCTACTGCTTATACAAATTGCGCTTTGCTGCCACTATATGACAGTTTAAATCTTGTTAAGAAAAACTACCGGAAATAATTATTACTATTTGCAACAATACAAAAAAATTCTGTCAATATTAATAGTAAAATATATTACTTCATCTTTTGACTTTGGATAAGTTAAAATTTTTGTTCCAGATTTAGTGGCAGAGAACTCACAATGCACAGCGCCTTTACCAATCAGGTTTACAATACAAGTATTATCGTCATGGAGAAACAATCATTTGAGAGTTATAACTGTTACATCGATCCCAAACAATTTAGTGATTTTAATCTTATTAGTCATGGAGCACACGCTAATGTTTACAAAGCTACGTACAAGGGTCGTACAGTCATTTTGAAGGATTTCTGTGGTTATAAATTAGAGGCTTTTAGACATGAAGCTGTTATGATGGAAGGCTTAGAACACAGCAATGTGTTAGCTTGCTATGGTGTTACATCCGTTCGCTCAATAGAGTCAACAAAATACCAACAGATCGTCTTCGAGTATGCACCAAAGGGTACACTTAAGGAACGAATCGCTCAGGCTGTCCATGATCCAATGACGTGCAGAGAAAGAATGCTTATTGCAAAAGAAATCGCCCTTGGCATGGAATACCTTCATTCTAAAAAGATCATACACCGAAGTCTCATAGCTGAGGATATCGTGCTAAAAAACGACGGCACAGTGGCGATTTCAGACTTTCGATTAGCTGTTGATGACCTTGGGGATAAGCATGACTACGGCAAAATTGACGGGTTTCCTCGATCAGCCCCAGAAGTATTTAGAGGTGAATTATATGACTCGTCGTCAGATGTTTATTCATACGGAATGCTGCTGCTCGAGTTGATTTTTCAAAAAAGACTAGAGGAATTACATGGTAAGTATCTACAAAATGGTCAAGTACAGATTGAACACTTTTTACGGATCATGCCAAACGATGAGTTTGCCAAAATGCTTATTCAAATTGTAAAACGATGTGTAACGGAAAGAGCTGATGACAGACCTTCCTTCAAAGTTGTGGCTTCAGAAATAACCGAACTTTGTAAAATATATCTTGATCCCAGGGGATTTGACAAGCTTGTAGAACTTAGACCTGGAAGCAATTTTTTTAAAGGAATTTATGAAAAGTCAGATGTAGTTGTATTTAACGATGTTTCTTTTACAAGCACTGAAGAATTTTATAAGCAATTTAATATGCTTAGGGATTCCCAAAGTGAAAATGTAGTGACGCTACTGGGGATCACTTATATCAAGGACTTGCCATCACCAATAAGAGAACAGATGGTTTTCAAGTACTATCCGGGTGGAAACCTAAAAGAAAAACTCAGCAAGCCTCTAGGCTGTCTGAGCCAAATACTCATTGCAAGAGATGTAGCTAGGGCCATGAGTTATATACATTCGAAAAATATCACACTTAATACTTTGAATAGTGAAGATATTCTCATAAAAAGCGATGGCACTTCCGTTGTTGCAAATTTTAAACGTGCTATGATGGTGGAACCTCACCAAAAACTGCAAGCAGAAAAGTCAGATCTAAATTCTTATGGGATACTTTTGGTTCATTTGATAACAGGAAAAGCAAACGAAGAAACTGTAACCCCAAGTGACATGTTTGATGTAGATAGGTTTATGGAGGCAAACAGTTCCTGCGATAATGATGAAAACCGGTTTTTAGCTTCTATTGCGAAAGAATGTTTTTCGCCTACCTCTGAATCATCTTTCCGTAATTTCCTGAGTCAAATCGAAGGTTATACCTTTCATGTTAATGAAATAGAATTGAAAGATGTGAAGCTAATTAAAAATGGACATTTTTACGATACTTACAGTGCATCTTATAAAAGCAAAAATGTAATAATAAAAGTTTTGATATCAGATGATTTTGAAACATTCGAAAACGAATTAGAAATAACAAAGCGTCTAGATCACCTGAATCTTATACGGTTTTTGGGCGTTACGTCGTGCACAAGATGCAAACAATCAACATCGAATAAACAACTTGTTTTCCAGTGTGAAGATGGAGTTAAATTATCAAGTAAACTCAAGGAAAAGTCCTCCTTCAGCTACTTAGAAGTAGCATCACTTGCCAATAGTATTGCTTCAGCAATGGCTTATTTACACTTAAACAATGTTACTCATCAAAGATTATCTCCAAGTTGTATTACACTAGACCTTAACGGAACTGCAGTTATAACAGATACAGGAGTCGGGAATATTTTCAAGGATGATTACGAGTCAGTTTCTATGTACAATGTGCCAGAATCTCTGAAGGGGAGACCTATAAAAAATGATGTCTATTCATTTGGTGTCCTGCTCTGCGAAATGCTACGTCAGGACATATATCGGCTGGAAGTTAGCTATAAAGATGGAATGATTGACATGAAGAAGTTCCACATTAACCTAATTCTTGCAAAAGAGGCGGTAGTTCTGCATGATCTAGCAGTGAAGTGTGTAGAGGAAAATCCAAGAGCCCGACCAACTTTTGAGGCAATTACCCTAGACCTTTCAAAAATGATCATTTTCTTCAATGAGGAACGTGAGAAATTGCAAAAACACCTTGAGCGCAACTAAGAAATTTGCCATCGACAGCGCGTTTTCGAACAAATTGTAATCAGTTTTCTCAGATCGAAAAAACTGAGAAGTTCCCAGACGCAGAGGCGAATGCGTCAGGATCAGCAAAGAGGTAATATAAATGAGTGTTTAACAGAATTGGATAAAAACCAACCATTTTCAAAAGAGAATGGGGAACAACGTTTAAGCTCCATTTTATATACACACTTTTTTTTTACTAATTTTAACTAAAATATATTTGCAATATGAATTGAAGATTTTTGTAGTTGAAGTGTAATTACTTGAACATTTACGATAACTGAATTGTAGATGCTTGAAAAAGGATAGCTTAGCTGCCAAATTGATCAATCCTATCTGAAACTGAAATCAATTATATTTATATATATTTCAAATATAATAGAATCAAGTATATGTACATTTATTCATATATTTTGAATATATATATGTATATATATATTCTTCATATGTGAGTAATAATTGTATATTTCAGTTCTTAAAAACGGCTCCATATTTTTCCGGGAAAATTAGTATCTTGGGATATTCTCGCATAAGAAAGCGATCTAGATAGGTGGGAAGTCTGGGAAAATTCAAATAACGTCATGTAGTAAAAATTACAATGACGTTGTGTAATAAAAATTGTAATGTCATGTATATAATGTACTTCATGGCATCATTTGATGACCTAATGTAATAAAAATTGCAGTGTCGTCATGTACTTCATGACATCATATGATGTCATTCATGTCCGGGTCGCAGCGGTAGCTAGCAACCTAGGAAAATTACCCCTATATAGGAAACTTACCGTCTCTTGGCTTGAACAACAAGGAAGATATATTGGCTTGAAAATAAAAAAAAAGTGGCTGAAACCACGGAGATTTATATTGTCCAAATTTTTTATTTTCAAAGGTATGGCAGGCATTAACGACCACCCTTGTTTCTTTTAATTGTTCAGGTGGTGGGACAGAAACTTCTTATTTTGCTTCGGCTTGTCTTTATGAAAGACACATCGCCGAACCCTTGTTTCTTTTAAGTGTTCAGGTGGTGGGACAAAGCTTCTTTTTCTTCCTACGATTTATCTAGTCCAGATTTTTGATTTTTAAAGGTATGGTAGGTATTGATGACCTTGTCCATGTCAAAATCCAAAACCCAATCATTATCGCTATCATTTTCAATTTTAATACGTTTTGATTCTTGCTGTCCAGGTTTATTTTCATTGACTCGCTCACATGTTCGGTGTCGCATGTCACGTTTTTGGATTTTGATTACTTCAGACAATTTAGCAATGGCCTTTGCTTTAGCTGCCCATATTGGTCTTGTCGCAATTGATGGTCCAGGTTGTCGATTTTCACATCTTATCGCGTTTGATACTTCAGGTGTTGATTCCTAAGAATCATCATTTATAGTAACTGCAACAGCAAATTTTCGTTATTTGGGTCTTCCAACATCCATTTTGTTGGATAAAAAACTAACTACATTTGGAATCTCAGCTTGATGTACCGAGTCACTTTAAGCAAAAGGGAAACCAAACTAATTTCAAAACTGTCAGGTATTTTCTGGTTTGAATTAAAAAACTAACATTATTGCTCAGACACCATAAATATTTTTCAGTTTGCAGTTAAATAAAATATTTTATTTAAACTTTTCAGGAACTATTCTAATTTTACATAAGTATGTCTACAAGCTTCTTATAATGGCAAAAGTTCTCTGTAAAAATAGTGATTTTATTTCAGATATTTTTTTTTTTTTAATTACAAAAGCATGCAGATGTGACGAATTCCTGATGTGAATAAAATGAGCTATAAAATGTGTTATAGAAAAATGCAGTTTTTATTTCCCAACCTACTCTGTGGGACATTTTTTCTGCATACCTTTATTTTTTTTTTTTACGGACTTCTCTTGTAGTAAGCGCTATAGCTAGGTTTTTCACTATCATATATGGCTTTGTTTTATTTTTTCATTTTAGCTGAGATAATACTGACTTACTTCATAACAATTAGCTTCTTAGCACAATATATCCTAGATTTATTACTTCGAGCAGAAAATTTTTCAGTTAAGGGCTGGGGCACACGTAGCTGATTTCCAAATCAGCGCCGATTTTAAACGAAATCGGCGTCGATTTGAGCTTAAAAAATTTTCTAGTTTTCGGCGCCAATTTAAAAAAATCAGCGCCGATTTTCATCATGATCATCACAAAAAAAAAACAGGGATACAACTAAATGGTCAGCCAGACACGTCTGTGGTGAAAGACCCCGCTACTGAGGTGAGAACTATACTGAGAACTTAGCTGAGATCAATCATGCAACTATTAATAAACGCCAGTTGACCTTTTGTGTCCGTAATGTTTTGTTTTGAAAATCTCGCGCAATAAATTTTTCTTTCAACAAATTTTTCTTACCGCTATCGTTTGTCCACTGATGCTAAAATCGGTTCCCGAAATCAGCTACTTGTGCCGAGCCCTTTGTGTCCAAATAATCGTAGCGAACCCCTAATAGCTTTCGCAATGTGCAAGTTTTTGGGGCTATATCCTACAGTCCTCTAGTTTTAATGTTTCATCGTAAGACGATTATTACCATTATATTATTATAATGGTACCATTTATTACCATTATATCCAGCTTTATTTACCTATCGAACCATATTTTTGAAAGTTGCTTTTCATTTTCTTTAAATTCAAAAATACGTTGAAAAAAGGAAATTTTCCCTATTCTTAAGTAGCTCCCGATCATACTTATATAAGTATATCACACTTTCAGTGCAAGATACGGTTGTAAACTCGTCCTGAGATCGAATGTTTCGCAAAAGGAAGCAACAGCGAAACCCATTCATTTTCTCACCAGAAGGGTTGGTATATCGACGTTAAGTCTCACAATGTTAATTTCTTAAAGATCACCTCTGCTGTTCATTTTTTATGGACTTGGTTTCTGAATCAGTCGTTTACACCTTATACAATGTGACAAAAACAAAGAAAGTTTTCTAATGAGTTCCACCATCCTTGTCTGGTCAAATACTTTGGTTTAATATCAATATATTTATTTCAGCAACTTCTTAATTGTAACCCTAAACCAAAAACGGCACTTTAGGAAAGCATACATATATAATATAAAATAAGCTGTTTGGTAAACACTTGATCCTGTTAAACAACAAACATAAAAAAAACACTAGATCTATTACAGCTATGTCTATTCAATGCGTTCGAGATGCCAAGGATCAATAGGACTAACTTAGCCTATAATAGCATGTGGTCACCTAGGCCTCGCACCTCACAAAAGATTTTCTTGTTTTGAACGTGTATCGTCGAGCTCAAATCGAAAGGCTGTACCTGACATTTCTAAAAATTTACAAAAGAGCAAAAAAATGGTTTTCCGCTTTTCGTAGGGGCCATTTTCGTTCAAGAATTTAAACGAAAAAAAAAAAAAAAATCTGTGAAAATTACAGCGTGCAGCCAAACAAATTTTCTACATTAGCATTGATGAAATAATCTTGGGTCTAGAGGTATCAAAACATCGTGTGTCAAAGCCAAACTCACTCTACTATCATCTGTACAATAGATGGCTCTTTGACGGCGACCAGTAGATAAATTATACTTCCCAGCACAATTTTCAAGCACACCTATTCTTTCTGAGCAAAACGATATATAATCTTAAAGCAGATTCAATTTAAATTAGCGCTAAATCAATGTCAGAATGACCCCGCCTAATGAATTCCATTACGCGTCTCTATTAGTTCGGAATAATAGATCTCTTCATTAGTCTCTCATCATAAGCTTCTGTATTTACATAAAAGACACAGAAGAGAGACAAGATACAAAAAGATTAAATTCGTAGAGTCGGCATTACACTTGGATAAGATATAATCATTGCTTCTATTCATGTGGGTTTAAAGCCAGAGTAGCAAATTTAATGAATGTATACAAATCTCCAGTAATGTAGGGTTTCATTAAACTCTATTTCGTTAATTATTTGTTATTACTAGCGCTCATGGGCGTAGACAGCATATTGTCTAGGGGGGGGAGGCAGTCGATAATGTGATGGAGGGCCTTTTATCAACTGCTTTTTCAGCCATATCTAATGTAAATTTGAAGGTCTAGGGGGGGGGAGGGGGCAGCTGCCCCCCCCCCCCCCTCCCTAAGCCATGCTAGCACTATCTTTCTCTGCTGGGCATTGAATACTACTACATATGCTACTCTCACATTACAATCAGTTTATTTGAGTTTTAAGCTAGATTTCCCCTTCCCTCTTTTTATTGTTCGAATTTTCAACGTTTCCTAAAACTTTGATTAAAACCGCATCTATAAGGAATATTTTTGTTAGTATATATGAGTGTTATTCACCATTCATGATTATGAACAGCAAAAAAAGGCAATAACAAATTACTGGATTAAACCTCCGCAAACGCACATGAGTAGAAGCCATATTTAGATAATTTAAGTAACCCTTGGCAATTACGTCATCCTTTTACCCTACAAAATCGTATGAAACCAAATGTAGTTGACCTGTCCCATAACCACTTGCATTAATTTAGTAAACTATGTTATAAGTGCAATCATATTTTACAGAACAAATATACATTTATACAGAGTGTCATAAGCCTCATTTATGAATAAATAAGGTCAACAGGGCCACTAAAAAAAAGAAGAAAAAGAAATGACAGCTAATCTTTGAACATCGCATCTTTTGTTGTCATTATGAAGTCAAAGAGATTAGGTCAGCTTTTGCCAATACCATCTTGGACTCTAATCGTTTTAGGCCAATCACGGTGGGATTTAAATATTACCGAGGTTTAACTAGCGCTAATTTGAGCAATTATATTTTTCATAGAATTGTCTGATTGGCTATAAACTCTATAAAAATTTGATTGGCTTAAATTAGCGGTAGCTAAAGCTCGGTATCAGTAAATTTATCACGAATGAGACATATTGTTTATACCAGAAAAGTCCCTGATAAACTTTTAAGACGTAGTCAAAGCATTTTATTACTTCTTATAAAAACAAGACTGTGCTAGATACTTCTACCTTTTTTAGCCCCTTTCTTTAACTATTTTTGAACTAGTGCAAAAAAAAGGAAAAATTATGAGAAGATACAGGAGAATATAGTAGAATTATGAGATTGAAGGTTGACACAGGTCCGAAATTCCCCTAGGTACTTTCCTCTGCCTAGTGGCAAACAATGTTCCACCCCGCACCTCCAGAGAGCGCACAAATATTTTTGAATCTGGATTTGGCCGGTACATGGGAGAGGCCTCGAGGTTCTGCCCCCTTTTCGTCACTCTGTGGTAGACACACACTTCAGATTCACCAGGTCTAGCCTTTTGTGGCTATTACCTTTTGTTAATATAATAACTTTTTCTTCAATATCTAAGGAATGTGTGGAAACGAAGTACAGATGATCAATGGACAAAGCGGACTTTTTTGTTTGTTTCTTTCGAAATCCTCCCAAGTGGTTATTTTTGCGATTGAAGTTTGATAATATGTCGAACTTTCAGAACAATAGCTAAGCATGCAGAGAAGGTGATAATTTGTTTCATCAACTTTTGTCGTTTTATAAAACATTATCTACCCGTATATACATATATATAAACAACAATTTAAGAAAATAATATAAGGAAGTGTGAATGAAATCAAAGAGAATCTGACAAAAAACTAAGACTACGTCAACATGATTCACGACACCAAAACTAATAAATAATAGCACACAAGGATTATAATGCAACTCAAAATCAATCAATAGGTCCAATGCTACAGTCCTATTTAATCATAAGAAAAGTAAAGGCATATCATCACTGAAAAAAGAAGAAAATAAGGAAGAACTTTAAAGCAACACTAAAATATAGCCAATAAAAATACACAATAATTTCCTTCAAAAATCTGAGAATAAACTAAACTGTCAGATTAAAAAAAATGCTTCATATCTATATATTAACTCTTTTACAGTATGTTTATATCAACCGAATCGAAGATTGATTACATTATCCTGAATAATCGTTGAATTATTAAATTATCTATAACGTCAGTCGGGAATCAAAAGACCGTAATCTCTATAATTGTAAATTTTCTGAAGAGCAAAAAATATACCTCAAAAACATTTTTATTTCCCCTCTGCTAACTGTAAGACAAAAACAAACTGATATGCATTGATTTAAGTTCCTCAAAAATATCAGAACGGTCTGACCACAATTAGACAATTTTATGACACCCACCCACAATTTTGACTGATTACTTCTACCTTTAAACTGCAGAAGTTCAGTTTCCACAGCAAGTCCTTTAAGAATAAATGTTAGAAATATTGTATATAATCACTTTCTAATACATTATGGAAGTTCTATCGCCGCGGAACATTGGCCATAAACAGAATTTCACTTTCATCTTTATTGGAGAAATTTATTGCTTTTCCATCTTATAAAACTGATCTAAATCTAAATTGGCTCTTATCTGAAGATTATCCATAATAGCCACATTATGGCTCCATTAATATATGGCTCTAAAACATAATGGCTCCATTCCCTTATATTTATTATTCTACTTAATAGGATAAAGATTTGACTTATTTGTATCAAAAATATAGTTGATTGGATTATACTACACCCAACAAGGTGAAAATTACTTCGTGTGACAAATTCCATCTGCTTTTATTTGTCCGACTTAATAATGCGTCATTGCGGTTCACCTAAGTTAGTATTCGATTAATTTGGCCAAAATTTAGCAATTCTCAGAATTTTTATTTCTTTTAATCGCAAGAAGCAATATAATGTGAAAAATAAGTGCTGCTATTATTACTCTTATGTTCTTATTCTTTTGTCCTCTGATTAACGATATTCCGTTTCTAACTTTTACTCTTTAACAAAGACAACGGACTGATTTGATATGAATAATTTTGCTTCATAACCTCGTTTGCTGTGTTTTCGATATTCTGAGAAAGAAATACGAAAAACAAGCAAACAGAAAAAAACAGCTGTCTGAATATACAGTTAAAAAGGACCAATGCACTCGACATGTGTACCTGACATCATAAACCATTCTTATATGGTAGTTTTCAGAAAATATATTTTACCCTTTAGAGGATTCTCTCTTTTTCTAAGGACAACCTGAAATTTTTTTTAAAAAATCTACAAATCCAAATCCCAGATCAAAATCCTTGCGGTGCAACAATAAGCTATTAAGATAGAAATGAGGATTACTGGCTTTCACCAATGTCTGTTACAACAGAGTCTGAACGATCACTGCAACCGTTCACTTGACGCAAATCCTTTGCAAATATTTCTTCTTCAAAGCTTTCATTTACAATATTTTGGCTTTGTTGTTTTTCATTTATATAGAAATCCGGATTTTCAGTCGGCTCTTCGTCCATATTAGTTTCAAATTCAATCATTCCATTCTCTGAAAACGCATCTTGTACGTTGTGTTGCTCTTCTTCAACATTATTCTCAGATTTAATCAATCTATTTTCTTGTAACATATCCGCTTGGTTTTTTGGCTCTTCGTTAATATTACTCTCAGACGTAACCTTGAATATTCTGAAAACATATCCTCTTGGCTGTCTGGCGTTTCGTACGCAAAACTTTCAGATTTAACAATTCTATTTTCAGCCAACATATCCTGTTGGTATTTTGGCTCTTCATCAACATTTCTTTCTGATTTAATCATCCCATTTTCGGATGACACAACTGACTTGTCAAGTCTAATTGTAATTTTAATTGGTGGTCTATCTCCTTCGCTGGAACTTTCTCCTTCCGCAGTTGTCATATCAAAGCAGTCCATTGCTGTCATTTCTGAGCCAACCATTGCTGTCGTGTCTGAGCTTTCCATAGACGACAGTTCTATAATAAGAAAAAATTTAACATCCTACTATATAACTGAGTTCCTCTGTGAGTAGATAAACATATGATATCACAACCTAGAGTTACATCGGCGAAGGCTGAAGGCTTAACCAAGCAGTAGGAGATAAAGGCGTACAAGAAAAGAGAAAGAAAGAGGGTAAAACTATATGGCTAACAACAATAACACAATAATGAATAAAAAGTCAACACAATTTGATAGCGTAACTCAACTCGTTAAGAAGGAAAAATTCATTTTTTTTTCTATTTAACAATTCCCCTTTTTTCTTTTTTTTGTTAGAAAGAGAAATTTATCCTAAGAAACAACAACTATTGTTGAACGACCGCCCCAAGAAGTAAAAACTTATTCAAAGGTGTGGCAAAAATACATACAATTTTTTTTTTCAAATCTCAAGCTATAGTCGGAATATACCAGCTCACTTCCATACCAGATTGTCTGGCGAGCCAAAAAAACATGTTATGTACGGACTGCCTCGTTACGGTTATTAACAAAATAAAAAAGAATAACTATTTAGAAAGCTATTCGAAAAAACAAAAAATGAAAGAGCTTCAGAAATACCTCAGTATACCCATTTTTGTACTTTCCTGTAAAAAACAGCTATCACATGATTTTTGACCGTCCTCATGAGGTTTACAGGGTCAAGTAGCAGAAAGGTCTTGGTAGTTAGATAATTACCAAGTACACCTGCATGTAGTCGTTTCAACATATATGACATTTTCTTACACAACACTACTTCGCACCATGGCTGCGGCATGCGCGGCAACCTAGTAAAGAACGAACTCTAATCTAGCTAATAGTAACCGAAAATTTTAAAATGTGCTTTAAAAAAAACTGTCAAGTGAGGAAGAATTGCCATGGAATGGTAGATATAATAGAATTGCGGAATGGTAAATATTATTTTGATGAATATTAAATGAAAAACCTTATTTTGAAGACAAATTTAAGGGAATTTCGAAAAACAGCCTGAAACCCCACAAAAATGGTGTCGGGTCGAAATGAAATCTTCATTATTGGAATCTCCATAGTCGAAAACTCCCTAAAAGAGTTACAGTCCCCCGTCTTGAGCAACAAGATAAATTACTTTTTCGTATGAAAAAAAGTAATGCGTCTCACCTACTAATCAATAAGTGTTGTTGCTAGGAAGGAATTCTTTGCAAACTGAAATTTTGATAAACTAGGTGACTTTGATGCGTGTTTCATGTTTAGAGGTTTATCTAACATTTCAGCCCCTTTTCATCTGACAGCAATCTTTTGACCTTGATGACGCCATCTACCTTGTTCTCATTACATTATGTAGATATTCCTAATTTTCTATTTGTTATTAACAGTTTGACCATCAGACGTGCACGAATACATATAAGTTAACAAAACGAATACGTTGACAATTTATGCGTTTTACTGAGACTGCATACTTTTCCGCGTTGTGTTTAAATTTCTCTATTCGCCATAGAGGATTTAAACATAAAAATTCGAATAAGTAATATATTAAGTTACTCCGCTTCAAGTAGCTTAGACTTTTTAAAAATACCGGTTGGGGCTTAAATAAAAAGGGGAAAAAGAAATATTAGAGAACATAAGAAAAAAAAAGAATATATGGTGCTTTAACAGAAATCGACGAGAAAGCTATAAATCTTCTTTGATAACAATTTGCATTCAAAACATAGAAAATACACGCCCGCCCAGCACAGCTATAGCCCCCCTAAATAGACCTCTTTCATCCGTTAGCAAGTATACTTTCCAACTGCATTGTTGTTGGCCCAATTTGAAGCGATAGATAAGCCAAAATAATTCTTCATATAAAGGCAAATAAATTTTAGTTTCCATAAACATTTTTTTTCAGCGGCAAATCGCAGCACTCACATTTTGAGACATAAGATTCAACATAAGAGGAGACGGAGGCGGTTTCAGATCATGCTGAAAAAAAAGAAAGAAATACAAGGTTGACATGAGGATGATGAATTCTGGTCACCCCCAATATAATCTCCAGATATTTAAAATCACCCCCCCCCCCCCAAAAAAAAAGAGAAAGAAAACAGAAATGAACAGAAAGTAACATACCAGTTCTGTGTTTCGACATATGCACAGTGACGTCAACGTTTTTCGAAACGTAGACACCACAGAGTTCGCACTGCCAGGATCGCTTCAATTTTGATGTGCTTGGGGTATAATGTGATTTTTTGTGCTTTTTCAAACTCCACGCGTCTCTTGCTTGATGATCACAAATGTCACAAATGTGCTTCTTCAAAGCAGAATTTTCATCTTTAAAATATTAATTAATTTTATAAGTAAAAAAATATAGACAAAGATCTTAGCACAGAGTAAAAGAAAACGATAAAAGAAACAAAAACTTAAATTTCGTATCTGAGAAAAAAAGAATCAACACCATCTAGCACTACCCAGCAGAATCATTAAGTTACATATACAAAACCTAAATATTAGAAGTATCTATACATTAATTTTTTACTTGTGCTTTACACTGGGAGAAAGACAAAAGACCCACCTTTTCCAGAAGAGCACAATAGGTACGTTTTTATACAATTTGTAAAATTAAAGTACTTTACGAATACTAATCTAGCACTAAATCATCTATAATCGACAAAAAGTCGCGTAAAACAAAAATTACACAATCATTCTGAAATGTCAATTTGAATCCGTTAGAACTTTAAGTGAAATCTAAATTACTACAGTACAACAATTTTGCGCTATTTAAAATTTTTCCCGCTTCCCTTTTTATTCTTGGCTTACAGACTGCTCCATTCAAAGGTATATATTTTCTATTTATTTTTTCCTTCAATATATATTTGTGTATTTATTCTTTCTTAATTTGTAAGTTTGTTCTGGCTTAAAGAAAATAACATTCAGCGATGTGCTACCTGGGACTAACATAGCCAAGCCCCGAAAATAGGGGGGGGGGGGAAGTAAAAAAGCTTTTCCAAGGGACTTGGGCTTCAGAAAAACACACTTTAATGGCCTAGTATCATTTTTTTAGACATTTTAATTACTTTATCAACATTTTCATGGGAGAGGGGGTTTTTGAATCTGCCTTGTAGGGATTACCCCTCTAATTCTTATATATATATATTACTTGGTTCTCTTCTACTTTTCTTTATTTTGCAAGATTTGGCTACAATGATAACTCTCTCGTACTAGGAGAAGGGGGGTTGTCTGGACACCAGAAGTTTCTAATCCCCCCCCGCCTGTTTGAATTTATACAAAATATATCGGCATTCGACCATCGTGACTTTCGTTTTGACTCCAAATTTGACAACATCTTACCCCCTTTAAGTCACAAGGTGCCTCTTCGTCCGAAGAAGTTCCCATAGTGCAATTCGACGTTGTTTAGGATTGTAATCATTATACTCCTTATTAATTAAGTTCCAATTTATTTAAAAACTTCTCTCTGAAATACTTATAAATTATTAGAGCATTCAAAATATGGACCTGGATGGAATTGATCATTGTGCCTCTTCAGATGATCTCTTCTTGAAAAAGTTTTTTCACAAAGGAAGCACTGAAATCCATGTTTGGACAAAAATTCGCCTGAAACTGCATGGTTGGCTGAATCCTCAGCTGAATAGGCCATTCCTGATTCCATTGTTCCATGCATGTCTGGACGATCCACTTTTTCAGAAAACTGAGCCCAGTCAACGCCAGTCCAGTCAATTTCTGGAAAAATAAAAACGTCTTCTAAAAATAAGTTGTGATTTGCAAAAAGCAACGGAACTCAGTTTTTTGTTTTTGTTTTCTAACTAAAGCTAACATACATCCTATCAGTTTTACCATATATAGATGGATAGATATACAATTTAGTATATCTAAAAAAAAAAACAGTTTGGAACTAAACATACTAATATACTAAAATAAAAGACAGATTTGGAACTGGCATCTACGCAGGATTTGTTTTCAAGGGAACGGAATAAGATTGTCAAAACAAACACAGGCATAAATCTTATAAACCTGACCCCCCCCCCTTCATACATGCCAGGCAGGGCCGTATCCAGGATTTTTTTTTGGGGAGGGGAGGGGGTACAACAGAATTTTTTTCGGGGGGGGGGACAAAAAAAACACATCCAAAATTTGTCCATATTCATTTTTGTAACCTTCTTTACGAGTCGGACAAACATTTCTGAGCCAAAAATATATATTTACTTTTTCCTTTTTCGTAGGCATAATTTCCAAATATTAACAAAGGTGAGATGCAAGAAGAGAAAAGTTTCAGTCCCGTAAATAAGGGTCCTTTAGCTGAGCAAGACCCCTGTACTCCATCAGAAAAAATTCTAACATATTTTAAAAGCCTTTTTTATAACTTTTAAGGAAAGAAAGTTTCTTGATTTTGATCTACAAAGATACTAGGCCTAATTCAAATAGATGTATGATTTCTGAAGTTTTTCCCCCATACATACAACAGCACATACAGTTAGTAAACACTGTAAAATTAGAAAATAATAGATTCTGGGGCTTTCAACCCTAAATACGGATAATTTTACTTATTTCGAAATTTTTTTTTTCAAAAATAGTTATTGTTGCGATATTCTTGTTTTTATATATTAAAATTTTTAAAACATATTAAGACCCAATTACTGGTAACAAGTTTTGTCAAGCACTATTTGTAAAAGTAAACTCAAAGTTTGTGCTTACCTTTATAAAGATTTGTAAAATCTTTACAAAAAGATCGAACCAGGGAAATTTCACATCAACATGCTTAAATTTGACAACAACCAGTTGAATACAAATAATTAATTTGTACATAACGATATAATATGATTAAAGGCAACGATTAATTAGCACATAAAATTAATTAGATAGAGTAACTTACGTTTATGCACAGTATCACAGTGACGTTTCAAATGGTACAATCGAGTAAACATTGCCTGACAAACTGAACAAGTCCAAACCTCCACTTTTCTCTCATCTACAGATTCAACTTCAGCTTGCGGCACAGACGCCTCTTCTTCCGATACCCCTTCATCAACTTTTAGGCTGATATTCACTGAAAGAGCATATAAACTCGGCTAAAGAATTTATTTCTTCGAAAGGAACTGAAGAAAATTACATCTTCCACCAAGTTCCAAATTGTATCTTAAATAAATGACAACATTCGATATGAAGAGAAAAATTATTTCCGACCTGGTACGAAAAGATGAACAATACTACGAGAGAGAATCTTCACATAGACAGTTATTTTACGAGAAATAAAAATTCACCTTTTTCACGTGTCTTTATTGGGATTCAAATGGAATATTGTGCCATAACGTTAGATCGTCCTAGTCGGCCAACCATCTAGGGCCAAACGAAAAGCAGGTAGTCCCTGAATGGGGTAGGAGAATGTCATAAGGAAAGATTAAATGGAAATTGGGATTGAGGAGGAGGGTGCGTAGCTGTTTTGGTTTCAGGCGGCGTAGTGCTGTAGCAAGTTGTTAGTAGAATATAAATGATTTTTTTTACTTGAGTAGTTTTGCTCTAATATATCTTAACTCTATGCGGATTCATCAGCTAGGTGCGTTCAGGATGGCAGGTTCATTAAAAAGCTTTTCAAATCTGGAACTCTTGAATAAAAAATGATATCACAATAATATATAGCATAGAATCCGCCCTGGAAAAAGTGGGGTAGCAGTATAAAAGGGGGTGCCAGTCGTGACAGAAAACCATATATGGGCATAGAGTCCCTAGGAGAGATGGATTTCTGAGAAATTGATTGCGTAATCGATTGGGAATTTGGAACACCTGTGCTGACAGTCATTAATCAAATTGTTTTCCGGAAGTTTATTAATATCTTTGGAGTTCGACCAGAATTGTTTCCGGGGCAAAGTTTAGATCACACGTGACAGATGATGTCATGGTTGATTGATTTGACACGAAAGGGGAATTAATTTGTTGTTTCTAAGGGGAATTATTGATTCAAGAAAGGGGAATTAATTTGTTGTTTCTAAGGGGAATTATTGATTCACGAAAAGGGAATTAATTTGTTGTTTCTAAGGGGAATTATTGATTCAAGAAAGGGGAATTAATTTGTTGTTTCTAAGGGGAAGGTGGGGAAGAGATATATTGATTGCGTAATCAAAGGGAGAGAATTCCGAGAAATTGATTACATAATCGGTAGAACCCTATCAGGAGCTCGTGACGGGAATCCATTTATGTGCATAGAATGACGTAATCAACTAGGACAAATGGATTTCTGAGAAATTGATTACATAATCGGTAGAACCCTATCAGAAGGTCATGACGGGAGTCCATATATGGGCATAGAATGACGTAATCGACTAGGACAGTTGGATTTCTGAGAAATTGATTACATAATCGGTAGAACCCTATCAGAAGGTCATGACGGAGGTCCATATATGGGCATAGAATGACGTAATCGACTAGGACAGTTGGATTTCTGAGAAATTGATTACATAATCGGTAGAACCCTATCAGAAGGTCATGACGGGGGTCCATATATGGGCATAGAATGACGTAATCGACTAAGACAATTGGATTTCGGAGAAATTGATTACATAATCGGTAGAACCCTATCAGAAGGTCATGATGGGGGTCCATATATGGGCATAGAATGACATAATCGACTAAGACAATTGGATTTCTGAGAAATTGATTACATAATCGGTAGAACCCTATCAGGAGGTCCTGACGGGAACAAGTTCCTTTCTTAATGTCCATCCTAAACCCATTTTTCAACTTGAAGTACTTATCTTTTTCACACACAACTATACTTTACAGCTTTTTGGATACCTCAACACCAAGAAATACTTTTCAAAGACCATTTCAGAGTAAGTTACTTTCTTAATGTCCCTCCTAAACCCATTTTCCAACTTGAAGTACTTATCTTTTTCACCTACAACTATACTTTATGGCTTTTTGGTTACCTCAACACCAAGAAATACTTTTCAAAGACCATTTCAGAGCAAGTTACTTTCTTAATGTCCCTCCTAAACCCTTTTTTCAACTTGAAGTACTTATCTTTTTCATCCACAACTATACTTTACAGCTTTTTGGATACCTCAACACCAAGAAGTACTTTTCAATGACCATTTCAGAGCAAGTTACTTTCTTAATGTCCCTCCTAAACCCATTTTCCAACTTGAAGTACTTATCTTTTTCACCCACAACTATACTTTACAGCTTTTTGGTTACCTCAACACCAAGAAATACTTTTCAAAGACCATTTCAAGGCAAGTTACTTTCTTAATGTCCCTCCTAAACCCATTTTCCAACTTGAAGTACTTATCTTTTTCATCCACAACTATACTTTACAGCTTTTTGGATACCTCAACACCAAGAAATACATTTCAAAGACCATTTCAGAGCAAGTTACTTTCTTAATGTCCCTCCTAAACCCATTTTCCAAATTGAAGTACTTATCTTTTTCACCCACAACTATACTTTACAGCTTTTTGGATACCTCAACACCAAGAAATACTTTTCAAAGACCATTTCAGAGCAAGTTACTTTCTTAATGTCCCTCCTAAACCCATTTTACAAATTGAAGTACCCATCCTTTTAGCTTAGAGTTTTAGTTTGGTTTAGTTTTAGTTAAAGTTTCGAGTTTTAGCTTAGAGTCTTAGCTTAGAGTTTTTGTTAGAGTTCTAGTATAGTTTAGTTTTAGCTAAGAGTTTAGAGTTTTACCTTAGAGTCTTAGCTTAGAGTTTTATTTAGAGTTCTAGTTTAGTTTAGTTACAGTTAAGAATTTAGAGTTTTAGCTTAGAATTTTAATTAAAGTTATAGTTTGGTTAAGTTTTAGTTAAGAGTTTCGAGTTTTAGCTTAGAGTCTTAGCTTAGAGTTTTTGTTAGAGTTCTAGTATAGTTTAGTTTTAGTTAAGAGTTTAGAGTTTTACCTTAGAGTCTTAGCTTAGAGTTTTAGTTAGAGTTGAAGTTTAGTTTAGTTACAGTTAAGAGTTTCGAGTTTTAGCTTAGAGTTATACCTTAGAGTTTTACTTAAAATTTTAGTTTGGCTAAGTTTTAGTTAAGAGTTTCGAGTTTTAGCTTAGAGTCTTAACTTAGACTTTTTTTTGTTAGAGTTCTAGTTTAGTTTAATTTTAGTTAAGAGTTTGATGTTTTACCTTTGAGTTTCAGTTAGAGTTCTAGTTTAGTTTAGTTTTAGTTAAGAGTTTGATGTTTTACCTTAGAGTCTTAGCTTAGAGTTTTAGTTAGAGTTCTAGTTTAGTTTAGTTATAGTTAAGAGTTTAGAATTTTAGCTTAGAGTTTTTGTTAGAGTTCTAGTTTATTTTAGTTTTAGTTAAGAGTTTAGAGTTTTTAGCTTAGAGTCCTAGTTTAGAGTTTTTGTTAGAGTTCTAGTTTAGTTTAGTCTTAACTTAGAGTTTTTTGATAGAGTTCTAGTTTAGTTTAATTTTAGTTAAGAGTTTGATGTTTTACCTTTGAGTTTCAGTTAGAGTTCTAGTTTAGTTTAGTTTTAGTTAAGAGTTTGGTGTTTTACCTTAGAGTCTTAGCTTAGAGTTTTAGTTAGAGTTCTAGTATAGTTTAGTTTTAGTTAAGAGTTTGGTGTTTTACCTTTGAGTTTCAGTTAGAGTTCTAGTTTAGTTTAGTTTTAGTTAAGAGTTTGGTGTTTTACCTTAGAGTCTTAGCTTAGAGTTTTTGTTAGAGTTCTAGTTTAGTTTAATTTTAGTTAAGAGTTTGATGTTTTACCTTTGAGTTTCAGTTAGAGTTCTAGTTTAGTTTAGTTTTAGTTAAGAGTTTGGTGTTTTACCTCAGAGTCTTAGCTTAGAGTTTTTGTTAGAGTTCTAGTTTATTTTAGTTTTAGTTAAGAGTTTAGAGTTTTTAGCTTAGAGTCTTAGCTTAGAGTTTTTGTTGAAGTTCTAGTTTAGTTTAGTTTTAGTTAATAGTTTAGAGTTTTAGCTTAGAGTCTTAGCTTAGAGTTTTTGTTAGACTTGAAGTTTAGTTTAGTAATAGTTAAGAGTTTAGAGTTTTAGCTCTAGTTTATTTTAGTTTTAGTTAAGAGTTTAGAGTTTTTAGCTTAGAGTCTTAGTTTAGAGTTTTTGTTGAAGTTCTAGTTTAGTTTAGTTTTAGTTAAAGTTTAGAGTTTTTAGCTTAGTCTTAGCTTAGAGTTTTTGTTAGAGTTCTAGTTTAGTTTAGTCTTAACTTAGTTTTTTTTATTGAGTTCTAGTTTAGTTTAATTTTAGTTAAGAGTTTGATGTTTTACCTTTGAGTTTCAGTTAGAGTTCTAGTTTAGTTTAGTTTTAGTTAAGAGTTTGGTGTTTTACCTTAGAGTCTTAGCTTAGAGTTTTGTTAGAGTTTGTTAAGTTCTAGTTTAGTTTAGTTTTAGTTAATAGTTTAGAGTTTTAGCTTAGAGTCATAGCTTAGAGTTTTTGTTAAAGTTGAAGTTTAGTTTAGTAATAGTTAAGAGTTTAGAGTTTTAGCTTAGAGTCTTAGCTTAGAGTTTTTGTTAGAGTTCTAGTTTAGTTTAGTTTTAGTTAAGAGTTTAGAGTTTTTAGCTTAGAGTCTTAGCATAGAGTTTTTGTTGAAGTTCTAGTTTAGTTTAGTAATAGTTAAGAGTTTAGAGTTTTAGCTTAGAGTCTTAGCTTAGAGTTTTTGTTAAAGTTGAAGTTTAGTTTATTAATAGTTAAGAGTTTAGAGTTTTAGCTTAGAGTCTTAGCTTAGAGTTTTTGTTAAAGTTGAAGTTTAGTTTAGTAATAGTTAAGAGTTTAAAGTTTTAGCTTAGATTCTTAGCTTAGAGTTTTAGTTTAGTTTACTTTTAGTTAAGAGTTTAGAGTTTTTTAGCTTAGAGTCTTAGCTTAGAGTTTTTATTAGAGTTCTAGTTTAGTTTAGTTTTAGTTAACAGTTTAGAGTTTTTTTGCTTAGAGTCTTAGTTAGAGTTCTAGTTCAGTTTAGTTTTAGTTAAGAGTTTAGAGTTTTACCATAGAGTCTTAGCTTAGAGTTCTAGTTAGAGTCATAGCTTAGAGTTTTACTTAAAGTTGTAGTTTAGTTAAGTTTTAGTTAAGAGTTTGGTGTTTTACCTTAGAGTCTTAGCTTAGAGTTTTAGTTAGAGTTCTAGTTTAGTTTAGTTTTAGTTAAGAGTTTGGAGTTTTAGCTTAGAGTCTTAGCTTTGAGTTTTTGTTAGACTTGAAGTTTAGTTTAGTAATAGTTAAGAGTTTAGAGTTTTAGCTTAGAGTCATAGCTTAGAGTTTTACTTAAAGTTTAGTTTAGTTAGTTTTAGTTAAGAGTTTCGAGTTTTAGCTTAGAGACTTAGCTTAGAGTTATAGTTTAGTTTAGTTAAGAGTTTGGTGTTTTACCTTAGAGTCATAGCTTAGAGTTTTAGTTAGAGTTTAGTTTAGTTTGGTTTTAGTTAAGAGTTTCGAATTTTAGCTTAGAGTCTTAGCTTAGAGTTTATGTTAGAGTTCTAGTTTATTTTAGTTTTAGTTAAGAGTTTAGAGTTTTTAGCTTAGAGTCTTAGTTTAGAATTTTTGTTGAAGTTCTAGTTTAGTTTAGTTTTAGTTAAAAGTTTAGAGTTTTTAGCTTAGAGTCTTAGCTTAGAGTTTTTGTTGAAGTTCTAGTTTAGTTTAGTTTTAGTTAATAGTTTAGAGTTTTAGTTAGAGTTCTAGTTTCAGTTCAGTTTTAGTTAAGAGTTTAGAGTTTTACCATAGAGTCTTAGCTTAGAGTTCTAGTTAGAGTCATAGCTTAGAGTTTTACTTAAAGTTGTAGTTTAGTTAAGTTTTAGTTAAGAGTTTGGTGTTTTACCTTAGAGTCTTAGCTTAGAGTTTTAGTTAGAGTTCTAGTTTAGTTTAGTTTTAGTTAAGAGTTTAGAATTTTAGCTTAAAGTCTTAGCTTAGAGTTTTTGTTAGAGTTCTAGTTTATTTTAGTTTTAGTTAAGAGTTTAGAGTTTTTAGCTTAGAGTCTTAGTTTAGAGTTTTTGTTGAAGTTCTAGTTTAGTTTAGTTTTAGTTAATAGTTTGGAGTTTTAGCTTAGAGTCTTAGCTTTGAGTTTTTGTTAGACTTGAAGTTTAGTTTAGTAATAGTTAAGAGTTTAGAGTTTTAGCTTAGAGTCATAGCTTAGAGTTTTACTTAAAGTTGTAGTTTAGTTAAGTTTTAGTTAAGAGTTTCGAGTTTTAGCTTAGAGACTTAGCTTAGAGTTATAGTTTAGTTTAGTTAAGAGTTTGGTGTTTTACCTTAGAGTCATAGCTTAGAGTTTTAGTTAGAGTTCTAGTTTAGTTTAGTTTTAGTTAAGAGTTTAGAATTTTAGCTTAGAGTCTTAGCTTAGAGTTTATGTTAGAGTTCTAGTTTATTTTAGTTTTAGTTAAGAGTTTAGAGTTTTTAGCTTAGAGTCTTAGTTTAGAATTTTTGTTGAAGTTCTAGTTTAGTTTAGTTAAAAGTTTAGAGTTTTTAGCTTAGAGTCTTAGCTTAGAGTTTTTTGCTAGAGTTTTAGTTTAGTTTAGTCTTAACTTAGAGTTTTTTTTATAGAGTTCTAGTTTAGTTTAATTTTAGTTAAGAGTTTGATGTTTTACCTTAGAGTCTTAGCTTAGAGTTTTAGTTAGAGTTCTAGTTTAGTTTAGTTTTAGTTAAGAGTTTAGAATTTTAGCTTAGAGTCTTAGCTTAGAGTTTTTGTTAGAGTTCTAGTTTATTTAGTTTTAGTTAAGAGTTTAGAGTTTTTAGCTTAGAGTCTTAGCTTAGAGTTTTTGTTGAAGTTCTAGTTTAGTTTAGTTCTAGTTAATAGTTTAGAGTTTTAGCTTAGAGTTTTAGCTTAGAGTCTTAGCTTAGAGTTTTTGCTAGAGTTTTAGTTTAGTTTAGTCTTAACTTAGAGTTTTTTTAAGAGTTCTAGTTTAGTTTAATTTTAGTTAAGAGTTTGGTGTTTTACCTTAGAGTCTTAGCTTAGAGTTTTAGTTAGAGTTCTAGTTTAGTTTAGTTTTAGTTAAGAGTTTAGAATTTTAGCTTAGAGTCTTAGCTTAGAGTTTTTGTTAGAGTTCTAGTTTATTTTAGTTTAGTTAAGAGTTTAGAGTTTTTAGCTTAGAGTCTTAGCTTAGAGTTTTTGTTGAAGTTCTAGTTTAGTTTAGTTTTAGTTAATAGTTTAGAGTTTTAGCTTAGAGTCTTAGCTTAGAGTTTTTGTTAGACTTGAAGTTTAGTTTAGTAATAGTTAAGAGTTTAGAGTTTTAGTTTAGAGTCATAGCTTAGAGTTTTACTTAAAGTTGTAGTTTAGTTAAGTTTTAGTTAAGAGTTTCGAGTTTTAGCTTAGAGACTTAGCTTAGAGTTATAGTTTAGTTTAGTTTTAGTTAAGAGTTTAGAGTTTTTTAGCTTAGAGTCTTAGCTTAGAGTTTTTGTTAGAGTTCTAGTTTAGTTTAGTTATAGTTAAGAATTTAGAGTTTTAGCGTAGAGTCATAGCTTAGAGTTTTAGTTAAAGTTATAGTTTAGTAAAGTTATAGTTAAGAGTTTTACCTTAGAGTCATAGCTTAGAGTTTTTGTTAGAGTTCTAGTTCAGTTTAGTTTTAGTTAAGAGTTTAGAGTTTTAGCTTAGAGTCTTAGCTTAGAGTTTTTGTTAGAGTTCTAGTTTAGTTTTAGTTAATAGTTTAGAGTTTTAGCTTAGAGTCTTACCTTAGAGTTTTTGTTAAAGTTGAAGTTTAGTTTAGTAATAGTTAAGAGTTTAGAGTTTTAGCTTAGAGTCTTAGCTTAGAGTTTTTGTTAGAGTTCTAGTTTAGTTTAGTTTTAGTTAAGAGTCTAGAGTTTTTAGCTTAGAGTCTTAGCATAGAGTTTTTGTTGAAATTCTAGTTTAGTTTAGTAATAGTTAAGAGTTTAGAGTTTTAGCTTAGAGTCTTAGCTTAGAGTTTTTGTTAAAGTTGAAGTTTAGTAATAGTTAAGAGTTTAGAGTTTTACCTTAGAGTCATAGCTTAGAGTTTTTGTTAGAGTTCTAGTTCAGTTTAGTTTTAGTTAAGAGTTTAGAGTTTTAGCTTAGAGTCTTAGCTTATAGTTTATGTTAGAGTTCTAGTTTAGTTTAGTTTTAGTTAATAGTTTAGAGTTTTAGCTTAGAGTCTTACCTTAGAGTTTTTGTTAAAGTTGAAGTTTAGTTTAGTAATAGTTAAGAGTTTAGAGTTTTAGCTTAGAGTCTTAGCTTAGAGTTTTTGTTAGAGTTCTAGTTTAGTTTAGTTTTAGTTAAGAATTTAGAGTTTTTAGCTTAGAGTCTTAGCTTAGAGTTTTTGTTAAAGTTGAAGTTTAGTTTAGTAATAGTTAAGAGTTTAGAGTTTTAGCTTAGAGTCTTAGCTTAGAGTTTTTGTTAAAGTTGAAGTTTAGTTTAGTAATAGTTAAGAGTTTAGAGTTTTAGCTTAGATTCTTAGCTTAGAGTTTTAGTTTAGTTTACTTTTAGTTAAGAGTTTAGAGTTTTTTTAGCATAGAGTCTTAGCTTAGAGTTTTTGTTAGAGTTCTAGTTTAGTTTAGTTTTAGTTAATAGTTTAGAGTTTTAGCTTAGAGTCTTAGCTTAGAGTTTTAGTTAGAGTTCTAGTTTAGTTTAGTTTTAGTTAAGAGTTTAGAGTTTTACCATAGAGTCTTAGCTTAGAGTTCTAGTTAGAGTTGAAGTTTAGTTTAGTTACAGTTAAGAATTTAGTGTTTTAGCTTAGAGTCATAGCTTAGAGTTTTACTTAAAGTTGTAGTTTAGTTAAGTTTTAGTTAAGAGTTTCGAGTTTTAGCTTAGAGTCTTACCTTAGATTTCTAGGGTTAGCAGGTTAGGTTAGGTTCGGTTAAGTGGCCGGCCACTTAACCGAGCCTAACCTAACCTAACCTGCTAACCCTAGAAATGTTAGGTAACCTAACCGTACGTAGGCTAACCTAACCTAACATAACTTAATATAGCCTAACCTAACCTAATCTAACCTAACTTAAACATGGAGAGATGTTTAACTCTTAACTATTACTAAACTAAACTAGGACTCTAAAACAAACTATAAGCTAAGACTCTAAGCTAAAACTCTAAACTCTTAACTAGAAGTAAACTAAACTAGAACTCTAACAGAAACTCTAAGCTAAGACTCTAAGCTAAAAACTCGAGACTCTTAACTAAAACTAAACTAGAACTCTAACTAAAACTCTAAGCTAAGACTCTAAGCAAAAACTCTAAACTCTTAACTAAAACTAAACTAAACTAGAACTCAACTAAACTCTAAGCTAGACTCTAAGGTAAACTCTAACTCTTAACTATAACTGTAGCTATAACTCTAAGCTAAAACTCTAAATTCTTAACTATAACTAAACTAAACTAGAACTCTAACTAAAACTCTAAGCTAAGACTCTAAGGTAAAACTCTAAACTCTTAACTAAAACTAAACTAAACTAGAACTCTAACAAAAACTCTAAGGTAAGACTCTAAGCTAAAACTCGAAACTCTTAACTAAAACTTAACTAAACTACAACTTTAAGTAAAACTCTAAGCTATGACTCTAAGCTAAAACACTAAATTCTTAACTGTAACTAAACTAAACTTCAACTCTAACTAGAACTCTAAGCTAAGACTCTATGGTAAAACTCTAAACTCTTAACTAAAACTAAACTAGAACTCTAACTAAAACTCTAAGCTAAGACTCTAAGCAAAAACTCTAAACTCTTAACTAAAACTAAACTAAACTAGAACTCTAACAAAAACTCTAAGCTAAGACTCTATGCTAAAAAACTCTAAACTCTTAACTAAAAGTAAACTAAACTAAAACTCTAATCTAAGAATCTAAGCTAAAACTCTAAACTCTTAACTATTACTAAACTAAACTTCAACTTTAACCAAAACTCTAACCTAAGACTCTAAGCTAAAACTCTAAACTCGTAACTATTACTAAACTAAACTAGAACTTCAACAAAAACTCTATGCTAAGACTCTAAGCTAAAACTCTAAACTCTTAACTATTACTAAACTAAACTTCAACTTTACAAAAACTCTAACCTAAGACTCTAAGCTAAAACTCTAAACTCGTAACTATTACTAAACTAAACTAGAACTTCAACAAAAACTCTATGCTAAGACTCTAAGCTAAAAACTCTAAACTCTTAACTAAAACTAAACTAAACTAGAACTCTAACAAAAACTCTAAGCTAAGACTCTAAGCTAAAATTCTAAACTCTTAACTATTACTAAACTAAACTTCAACTTTAACAAAAACTCTAAGGTAGACTCTAAGCTAAAACTCTAAACTATTAACTAAAACTAAACTAAACTAGAACTCTAACATAAACTATAAGCTAAGACTCTAAGCTAAAACTCTAAACTCTTAACTAAAACTAAACTGAACTAGAACCCTAATAAAAACTCTAAGCTATGACTCTAAGGTAAAACTCTAAGCTAAGACTCTAAGCTAAAACTCTAAACTCTTAACTATTACTAAACTAAACTAGAACTTCAACAAAAACTCTATGCTAAGACTCTAAGCTAAAAACTCTAAACTCTTAACTAAAACTAAACTAAACTAGAACTCTAACAAAAACTCTAAGCTAAGACTCTAAGCTAAAATTCTAAACTCTTAACTATTACTAAACTAAACTTCAACTTTAACAAAAACTCTAATGTAAAACTCTAAGCTAAAACTCTAAACTATTAACTAAAACTAAACTAGAACTCTAACACAAACTATAAGCTAAGACTCTAAGCTAAAACTCTAAACTCTTAACTAAAACTAAACTGAACTATAACTCTAACAAAAACTCTAAGCTATGACTCTAAGGTAAAACTCTAAACTTTTAACTATAACTTTACTAAACTATAACTTTAACTAAAACTCTAAGCTATGACTCTAAGCTAAAACTCTAAATTCTTAACTATAACTAAACTAAACTAGAACTCTAACAAAAACTCTAAGCTAAGACTCTAAGCTAAAAACTCTAAACTCTTAACTAAAACTAAACTATACTATAACTCTAAGCTAAGTCTCTAAGCTAAAACTCGAAACTCTTAACTAAAACTTAACTAAACTACAACTTTAAGTAAAACTCTAAGCTATGACTCTAAACTAAAACTCTAAACTCTTAACTATTACACAAACTTCAAGTCTAACAAAAACTCTAAGCTGAGACTCTAAGCTAAATCTCTAAACTATTAACTAAACTAAACTAGAGCTTCAACTAAAAAACTCTAAGCTAAGACTCTAAGCTAAAATTCTAAACTCTTAACTAAAACTAAACTAAACTAGAACTCTAACTAAAACTCTAAGCTAAGACTCTAAGGTAAAACACCAAACTCTTAACTAAAACTTAACTAAACTACAACTTTAAGTAAAACTCTAAGCTCTCTAAGCTAAAACACTAAATTCTTAACTGTAACTAAACTAAACTTCAACTCTAACTAGAACTCTAAGCTAAGACTCTATGGTAAAACTCTAAACTCTTAACTAAACTAAACTAGAACTTCAACAAAAACTCTAAGCTAAGACTCTAAGCTAAAAACTCTAAACTCTTAACTAAAACTAAACTAAATTAGAACTCTAATAAAAACTCCAAGCTAAGACTCTAAGCCAAAAAACTCTAAACTCTTAACTAAAAGTAAACTAAACTAAAACTCTAAGCTAAGAATCTAAGCTAAAACTCTAAACTCTTAACTATTACTAAAGTAAACTTCAACTTTAACAAAAACTCTAAGCTAAGACTCTAAGCTAAAACTCTAAACTCTTAACTATTACTAAACTAAACTTCAACTTTAACAAAAACTCTAAGCTAAGACTCTAAGCTAAAACTCTAAACTCTTAACTATTACTAAACTAAACTAGAACTTCAACAAAAACTCTATGCTAAGACTCTAAGCTAAAAACTCTAAACTCTTAACTAAAACTAAACTAAACTAGAACTCTAACAAAAACTCTAAGCTAAGACTCTAAGCTAAAACTCTAAACTCTTAACTATTACTAAACTAAACTTCAACTTTAACAAAAACTCTAAGCTAAGACTCTAAGCTAAAACTCTAAACTATTAACTAAAACTAAACTAAACTAGAACTTCAACAAAAACTCTAAGCTAAAAACTCTAAACTCTTAACTAAAACTAAAATAAACTAGAACTCTAACAAAAACTCTAAGCTAAGACTCTAAGCTAAAATTCTAAACTCTTAACTAAAACTAAACTAAACTAGAACTCTAACTAAAACTCTAAGCTAAGACTCTAAGGTAAAACACCAAACTCTTAACTAAAACTAAACTAAACTAGAACTCTAACTGAAACTCAAAGGTAAACATCAAACTCTTAACTAAAATTAAACTAAACTAGAACTCTATAAAAAAAACTCTAAGTTAAGACTAAACTAAACTAGAACTCTAACAAAAACTCTAAGCTAAGACTAAGCTAACAACTCTAAACTTTTAACTAAAACTAAACTAAACTAGAACTTCAACAAAAACTCTAAACTAAGACTCTAAGCTAAAAACTCTAAACTCTTAACTAAAACTAAAATAAACTAGAGCTAAAACTCTAAACTCTTAACTATTACTAAACTAAACTTCAAGTCTAACAAAAACTCTAAGCTAAGACTCTAAGCTAAAACTCTAAACTATTAACTAAAACTAAACTAAACTAGAACTTCAACAAAAACTCTAAGCTAAGACTCTAAGCTCTTAACTATAACTAAAATAAACTAGAACTCTAACAAAAACTCTAAGCTAAGACTCTAAGGTAAAATTCTAAACTCTTAACTAATTCTAAACTATACTAGAACTCTAACTAAAACTCTAAGCTAAGACTCTAAGGTACAACACCAAAGTCTTAACTAAAACTAAACTAAACTAGAACTCTAACTGAAACTCAAAGGTAAAACATCAAACTCTTAACTAAAATTAAACTAAACTAGAACTCTATAAAAAAAACTCTAAGTTAAGACTAAACTAAACTAGAACTCTAACAAAAACTCTAAGCTAGGACTCTAAGCTAAAAACTCTAAACTCTTAACTAAAACTAAAATAAACTTGAACTCTAACAAAAACTCTATACTAAGACTCTAAGCTAAAATTCTAAACTCTTAACTAAAACTAAACTAAACTAGAACTCTAACTAAAACTCTAAGCTAAGACTCTAAGGTAAAACATCAAACTCTTAACTAAAACTAAACTAAACTAGAACTCTAACTGAAACTCAAAGGTAAAACATCAAACTCTTAACTAAAATTAAACTAAACTAGAACTCTAACAAAAAAAGTCTAAGTTAAGACTCTAAGCTAAAACTCGAAACTCTTAACTAAAACTTAGCCAAACTAAAACTTTAAGTAAAACTCTAAGGTATAACTCTAAGCTAAAACTCGAAACTCTTAACTGTAACTAAACTAAACTTCAAATCTAACTAAAACTCTAAGCTAAGACTCTAAGGTAAAACTCTAAACTCTTAACTAAAACTAAACTATACTAGAACTCTAACAAAAACTCTAAGCTAAGACTCTAAGCTAAAACTCGAAACTCTTAACTAAAACTTAACCAAACTATAACTTTAAGTAAAATTCTAAGCTAAGACTCTAAGCTAAAACTCTAAATTCTTAACTGTAACTAAACTAAACTAGAACTCTAAATAAAACTCTAAGCTAAGACTCTAAGCTAAAAACTCTAAACTCTTAACTAAAACTAAACTATACTAGAACTCTAACAAATACTCTAAGTTAAGACTCTAAGCTAAAAACTCTAAACTTTTAACTAAAACTAAACCAAACTAAAACTCTAAGCTAAAAGGATGGGTACTTCAATTTGTAAAATGGGTTTAGGAGGGACATTAAGAAAGTAACTTGCTCTGAAATGGTCTTTGAAAAGTATTTCTTGGTGTTGAGGTATCCAAAAAGCTGTAAAGTATAGTTGTGGATGAAAAAGATAAGTACTTCAATTTGGAAAATGGGTTTAGGAGAGACATTAAGAAAGTAACTTGCTCTGAAATGGTCTTTGAAATGTATTTCTTGGTGTTGAGGTATCCAAAAAGCTGTAAAGTATAGTTGTGGATGAAAAAGATAAGTACTTCAATTTGGAAAATGGGTTTAGGAGGGACATTAAGAAAGTAACTTGCTGTGAAATGGTCTTTGAAAAGTATTTCTTGGTGTTGAGGTAACCAAAAAGCTGTAAAGTATAGTTGTGGATGAAAAAGATAACTACTTCAAGTTGAAAAAAGGGTTTAGGAGGGACATTAAGAAAGTAACTTGCTCTGAAATGGTCTTTGAAAAGTATTTCTTGGTGTTGAGGTAACCAAAAAGCCATAAAGTATAGTTGTAGGTGAAAAAGATAAGTACTTCAAGTTGGAAAATGGGTTTAGGAGGGACATTAAGAAAGTAACTTGCTCTGAAATGGTCTTTGAAAAGTATTTCTTGGTGTTGAGGTATCCAAAAAGCTGTAAAGTATAGTTGTGTGTGAAAAAGATAAGTACTTCAAGTTGAAAAATGGGTTTAGGATGAACATTAAGAAAGGAACTTGTTCCAGTCAGGACCTCCTGATAGGGTTCTACCGATTATGTAATCAATTTCTCAGAAATCCAATTGTCTTAGTCGATTACGTCATTCTATGCCCATATATGGACCCCCGTCATGACCTTCTGATAGGGTTCTACCGATTATGTAATCAATTTCTCAGAAATCCAATTGTCTTAGTCGATTACGTCATTCTATGCCCATATATGGACCCCCGTCATGACCTTCTGATAGGGTTCTACCGATTATGTAATCAATTTCTCAGAAATCCAACTGTCCTAGTCGATTACGTCATTCTATGCCCATATATGGACTCCCGTCATGACCTTCTGATAGGGTTCTACCGATTATGTAATCAATTTCTCAGAAATCCATTTGTCCTAGTTGATTACGTCATTCTATGCACATAAATGGATTCCCGTCACGAGCTCCAGATAGGGTTCTACCGATTATGTAATCAAAATCTCGGGAATTCTCTCCCTTCGATTACGCAATCAATATATCTCTTCTCCCACCTTCCCCTTAGAAACAACAAATTAATTCCCCTTTCTTGAATCAATAATTCCCCTTAGAAACAACAAATTAATTCCCCTTTCGTGTCAAATCAATCAAACATGACATCATCTGTCACGTGTGATCTAAACTTTGCCCCGGAAACAATTCTGGTTGAACTCCAAAGATATTAATAAACTTCCGGAAACAATTTGATTAATGACTGTCAGCACAGATGTTCCAAATTCCCAATCGATTACGCAATCAATTTCTCAGAAATCCATCTCCCCTAGGGACTCTATGCCCATATATGGTGTTCTGTCACGACTGGCACCCCCTTTTCTACTAGTAGCATAGTAGCAATGCTACTTGGCAGTTTTCCCGGCCTAGGGAAATTTGCTGCCAGATTTTGAAATCTGTTGGCAGATTTGGCAGCTTTTGGAATTCTGTCGATATCTTCTACTGACAGCTTTGGGACTTTTTCCATACCTGCATAGAATATCACTGAAATTTTCATACTGACTACGACGGGAAGCCACAATTTAGTATTCAATATAGTCCATAATTTTTCAATTAGGTGTAATTTTTCAACTTCAACATATTGTGGATACTGAATAAGTAATATTGTCGCATCTATGTGGATAGACGAAAAACCTGAAACAGCCAAATGGTACAAACCTGGTCAGTATTTTCAGTAAACGGAATCATTCAGCCCGTTATTTTTTGAAGATGAACATGATGTAACTGTGAATGAGATGCAGTATAAATAAAAGTTCAGTCAGTTCATAGTCATAGCTAAATTATATCCATATTTTAGCCCATTTCCCTGAAGATTTCAGTTGCTTAGCTATAATGGCGTCATTAATTGTTGACATGGCTCTGGCCCTTTCTTAGGAATTATTCGTACTTTATTGCTGCTTCTTCTCACTTGAAAGGTCAGCACAATTTGTATGTTTTAACACTTTTTGTGAATAAAATCCCATTTGTCTTTATCGCTACGTGGCCCCCAGCTAAAGAAAATTACTTACGTTTTCAGATTGAAACTTTCTCAGCCTGAAATTTCATGTAATAAAGCTTTCAATTAACCACAAGATCTTGTAATTTTAGGCTATTACATTTTTTTTCCTTTTTAAAATTTGAGTTAACACCTAACAAAGCCAAAAATGACTTTTAGAGCAATGTTTGAGTTCTCAAACTACGAAATAAATCCTATTACATGTAAAACGACCATGTAACAATGAAAATTTCAAACAATGCTTTCCGACACAGTTACGGTCAATAATTGTGTGACATTTTACCTAGCGTATAGTTGTAACAGATCAGACTTTCAATTTAGAATCAAACAGAGATGAAGGATTTTTCTCTTAAAATTATATAGTCCTGTTTAGTTTACATAAAACCTATTCCGTCTTTGTCAAGTCTAATATTTAATTCAAACAATAAAGATCTCACTTGTCTCACCCAAAGGCCCGAAACAAACCACTTTTGGCTCTCAAATCATCCACACTGAAAAACATAGAATGATTTCAACAAAGTGCGACACGTCCACCCTTTGTGAAATATATACAGTAATTGACTAGTTTCGTTTTTTTAGGGCAATCATACTGCAATCTTAACAAATTTAAATGATCAGCATTTAAACATTAAGGACCATTTCCTCTTGAATCCAATTGAAAGCAGTCATGAATTGAAAGAGTTACACAAGATGGGGAGGGTGGGCCATGGCCACTACTTACCTCTAATCGTGCATTATAATTTGACCAAAGTAAGACAGGCGTGAAATGTGCGTATGGTTTGCAAAGGAAAGGGGCTGAAGGAAGAGCGTTCACACTGTTGACCATATTTTGCAAGATCTAAATAGTTCCTTCTGAACCATTTCACTGACATCCTACCCTTAAACACCAACTTTGGTGGGGATTCTATCACCAATAGTGAAATATACACGTAATTCACTTCGGTTTTGAATTCGAAGAGGGGAATTTGCAAACTGGGGAGGAACAGAAGGACCTCACTTTGGGCCCTTAAAAAAATTGACCGAAAATCCTTCTAACAAATAATTTCACTAAGGTTTAACCTATTCAACTTTCTATTGAATTTATCTGTGAGGTCTCACAGTTATGCAGATGGGGCGTGCACACTGCTTACAAATGGAGGAGTGAGACAGAGCCTAGGCCTGATTGGTCAAACGATTAAGAGATGGAGCATACGCACTATTGATACGAGGGTCAAAGCCATATTATAAGCACTGCTTACAAAAGGATCTGATGCGGATTGTATGCACCGCTGACTAAAGGGGGGTCAGAGACGGCATATACACACCGTTGACCGAAGATTCCCGAATGATTGTGAGTCAAAAGAGTTAAACCACTCTGATATTAAAAAATGTGTGTGGAAGGGGAAGGGCCTCAAGTCCCCGGCCCTCCAGTGATGCAGACTGAAAATTCTTGCATGACTGATAAGAATAAGGCGTAACATACGTGCTGTTGACCATAGTGGGTCTGACACAGAGCGTGGATAGGGCTGAACAAAGTGGCGGGGTCCTCAACGTTGATCCAAAGGGTTTGGACACAGAGCATTTATACGGCTGACCAAAGCGGGTTGGTGACAGGGGGTAGGTGAACAACCAAATGAGGTTGGAAACGGAGCATACGCATCATTGACAATAGGTTCTCGAGTGATTTTAATTCAAAAGAGATACAGCCGACTTATATTTGCAAATACAGGTGGATAGAAGGTGATACATCCAGATTTGAACTAATGTGCCAATAAAGCTTCTGTTTTACAAGGGCTATTTGTAATTTTGCTGGCCACCTCTGGGTCCTTATTTATTATGTCATCCTCCTCCCCAATCTCAGAAACATTTTTCGGATCTTTTGGCCGTTCTAATTAAGAATGTATCTCGGAATTTTCATCTTACGCCATTTCGGGACAAGAGAGGCCCATGGAGCAGTGATGGGGTGGCAGGCTACTTTCCAAAAGGTTTCGACTCTTAAAAAGAATACTAGAAATAAGGACTTGCTATCCACTGAGCCCTATCCCAACTTTCAAAGATAATTTGTGCTATATAATAAACACTAGAAAAACACATGGGGGACGCATCGATCTTTACTAATTCACTGCTATTGCGTGGAGTATGATATCGAGGTTTGTCTTTTATGATCCTTTGTTCTCACTATTACATGCAGTACCGACGAGATAAAATCTCTTTATGGTCAATGAATTCTTGGATGAATTATCATTTTACCATTTCATCTTTCATAACATAACTGTCAGTCGTCATTTAGCCACAAACTAAGCAAGGCAGTCAAAGAAAGTTGAACCTATAGTTACCCACGATGAACTTAGCATCGCATTTGGACTAATTTCTAATAAATTCCAGAAACTTTCAACTGAATTAAAGTTATAGGAATCCCCTGGCTACAATTGACTATCAGGATTATAGTAATTTTGGAACTCTGTGAAGCCTTTTTTGTGCAGTCTTAAATGTGGCTGGGTCTCTCGCTAAACCAATCACCAAATTCCCTTTCTCTGCAATAGTTATATATGTGTAAAAGAAATATTGGCGGGCCGAAGCAAACCCCACACTCACTGTTACAACTGACCAGACCATTAGTCAGTTTTAAAGGCTATATACATTATTCTAATGTTGCCGGTAATCATGAGGCCCTACTACAATAAAAGCAAAGCGGAATAATGACATTGATTTTATGTGGTAGAGCTGCTTTTTTTTTCTAGCCGCTTTTAAAATTTTCACCGGCACTGTACTTTCAATTATGTCTACATTGTATATTCAATTAAACCACAATGTGGGTTCATAATAAAATTTCCTTAAATTGATATCTGATGCTGAAGGGAAGAGAATCTCTAAGAAAAGAATAAATATTTTCCACAACCCCTACCAAATTCTTGGAAGATTCTCCATTCCTCTGCGGTTAGAAATAGCATATTGGACGCACGGGGTATGGCGGGGGACTTTAACCCCTCCTCGAAATCGAGGGCTGGGTCATTTAGGCATAACGAAAATGGTATGAATAAATACCAAGGAAGATCATCGAAATAAGAACAAAAACAGTGCTTTTAAAATATTGATGGTACACCACTGGCAAAACATAGTTCAATCTGTTATGAAAAGTAGAGAATACTTTTAATTGCATTAAATTGTCGTATTTACTTAGCTCAATCCGTAGGATAATCATAAAAGTTGAAATAACCAGCAGAAAATTAATTACTACTACAAGCAAACGTAGTTTTCAAATGTATAGTTTCAACAAACAATAACGCAAGTAGTGCATAGACTGATACCGAAATAATATAACATCCAAAACTTTTTTTGTGTATTCCCAAAAAAGGTGTCATATAAAGTTTCGTCAAAAAAAAGAGAAAAACTAAAAAGTGCAGCACATAAAGAAAACAAAAAATAAGCTATACAAGTAAGGAACCACCTACCCAGTGACTCTGTGTGCTTGTCTATGACATGCTGCCTCCAATCAGCACGCTTTTTATAAATCTCGCCACATTCTGAACAATGAAATTCACCCTTGGGGGCTGTACATAACATTTTCCTTTGATTATGGCGAATCAATTTCGATTTGTCGTTAAATATAAGTCCGCACAAAAGGCACGGATACTCCAAGCATTTTTGAGAAGTACGCTCAACATATGCCATCCCTTCTCGTGCTTTCGCTTGTTCCTCTGTTAAAAAAAATAAAATAATAATTAACATACGAGTGAATTACAAAGGCATGTATTTCAAATGGCGATTTCCAGAATAAAATTCACTAAGAGTCGGAAAAAAATAATGAAAAAAACACAAAAAAACTCACAATTTTATTTAATTTACGTTGCACTGAACAATCTGTAAAATACAACGATGTTCATAACTGTAGTCATGCTTAGACGGGCTTTGGTAGAACAAGGGCTCGGATAAAAAATCTACAGGTCCCTTTATGAGAGCCGAAGGCCTGAATTGCCAATCATAGCGAGGCCCCCCGGTTCAGAACTCTTTTGAAAATACGCATTAACCTAACTTATCAAATTCAGAACAGTCTTACGAGCACGTACACGAGGATACGAGTCTTAGGACCCCTGTAATCCCGAAATATCATTATTTTTTCGATTCTACTTATCTAGACCCTTCATAGCAAACTGAACGAAAGTTCTTAAAAATGAAGTATAATTTGCAGAAGAAATTGTGGCTTTAATACACTTCAGTCAAACTTTACAGGAATTGAAAGCAAAAAAAAAAAAAAAAAAAAAACAAACAAAATACAATTAATTTCTATGCTTTTTTGTCAGAATTGAATTTTGCTAAATCCAAAATCCCTTCTACTTCATCAAATTTTAAGAATTGCATGGCTTCTCTGCTTCAGTTTGGAGTAGAACCAGAACGCCATTATAAGCGACAACGCCATTATAATGATTTCTTGCACGTCACTCCGGGAATGCCCAGGCACTGGGGGAAGGAGTTAAGAGAACAGAAATAAGTCAAGATTTAACTGAAGACTTATTCAATTTGCTTAACAGAGGATCTTTTGTCCAAAAAAGAGCTTACTTATATATTAATATATATATAATATATATATATATATATATTATATATATATATATATATATATATATATATATCATATATAATATATATATATATATATTATATATATATATATATATATATATATATATATATATATATATATATAGTATATATAATATATATATAAAAAGAAAAAAGGAAATAATCTTTAAAAGCAAACTAAAAAAAAAAAAATGGAAAATCACGCAGCTCCTTTAGGAAAACAAAACTACATGGAAATAGGGTGATTAATTTAGTGTATTTATTATAATGTTATTCGAATTGAAGTTTTAATATGGATGAAAAATCTCTGCGACAGTAGCCATCATTTTCATTTCGAAATGGAGGTGATTTTCACTTAAGATTGATTACCTTTCATAATAAATTAAGCTTATATGAAATTTCGTTAAATTAAATTGTTTCGCAGCTGGCAAGGCCGAGTGTAACGATAGTCCATGACCGTTTGAAGAGGAAGGATGGACAATATACTGTCATCTGACTTTACTGCTACACTAAGGATAAAATACAGAGTGAAACCCGAAATTGGTTAACGACCATTATTAAATGCCGTCAAAATTGACCTTTACTTTTTTTTCACGGGCGTGTTAATTTATACTAAACTACAGACGATATGTGCTTTGGCATACTGTTCCTTTCCCCTTTCCTTCCATACCACCAAGGCCGTATCCAGGGAGGGGGGTTACCCGGTTTGACCCCCCCCCCCTCCGAAATTTTTGACCGAGTCGAAAATTAGTGAAACCTTAGTAAAATTAGTCGAAAACCGAGTCGAAAATTAGTAACCCCCCCCCCCCCGAACAAAAATCCTGGATCCACTCTTGCATACCACTAACAAAAGCTTCTTAAGACGTGAAGTTTTGAAGCATTTCGCACAGTAGGTAAAAGACTGTATTTTGGTTTTATTGCTTAACGCCATTGTTACTACTATTCTTGTTAGATATCTGGTTCCTGTTAACCTTCTCCTCTCTTACAGTATACTTTCTATATTATCTGGTATATTTTCAGGTAATAAATTTATGATTTTTTCTTGATTTTAAGAGGTGTGTTGTTTCTATTCAAAAATGAAACGCACCGACCGCCGCAGAAAATAATCCCATCTACTCAGCCCAGTCAAGATTCAACTAGTGTTATTAGTTCAGAAATAGGGATAACCGACCACTTTATATTTTAGTGATACAAAAAAAAAAAAAAAAAAAAAAAATTACAATTAACAAAGCCGGATAATTAGCCCCTATGATTTTTATTTGCAGCATACCCAGTAACCTTGCTTACGATGTAATGCTTACGACGATGCAAAGCGCTTGTACAAAACTGCCTTCTCAAAAGTGCAACTGCGTTGCCAGATAGCATCAAAGACTAGCCTCTGTCTGAAATGACTACTTGGGGTTTAGTTGAAAACTTATCCAAGCCCGTTACAATATATCAGAGAAGCTAAGTTAGGTTCGGCTCTTAATCTATAGAAGGTGTCGTTGGTTTCTGAATGACTAAGTTAAATTCGACTGAAAAATTATTACATAATCCAAAAGTATAAAGATATCAAAATGTTATTAAACACTAAAATTCGACAACAACAAATATTCAATCAAGTATCTCGATTTCGGAAGTCTGTATTTGGACAACTATTTTTTTTCTGGACATCAATTTTAATACTAACCCAAATTCAGATATTAGCGCAGATGGAAAATCGGTTAGAAAAGCCTTGATGTATTTAGATGATTTAACGTGGCACAATTTTTCTAACTAGGAATAGAATACACTATAAATAGGATATATTTATTTCAAAACTGCCAATTATGTCAAACTTAGTTTTGAATCTCTTTTTCTTCCTTTTTACTTCCAACGAAAATAATTGGTTACAGTAATGATAAAATTATCTCACTGCCAGCTGAAAAACATCACAAACTGAAAAAGCATAACACGTGAAACAGACCTGTTTAAAAAAATGTTAAAAAATTAATACATTTTCTTTGTGTTTGACTTGTTCACAACATTCGGTAAAACAAAACATCTTCAAAATCAAGTGCGTGCTGATCCGGTCTTCCAGGTTCGAGTCTACTAAATTCTAATCCACCCTGTTTATTGTATTTTTTTTACAAAAATTTATTCTTCTGCAATTTAAACGAATTAAATGCCTATCTGAAAAAGATATACACCTGGAAGCCAGGGGAGGGGCAAAGGGAAAGCTTCAGGAAACAGGCCCAAAGAACACCCAGAAAAACACTAGCCTAAAAAAACTTTCCATGTTTTGACCCCCACCTTCCCATCCTTGTCGGACCTGTGTATAACCACAGAAAGGTATTTATATTCTGCGTATTGTCCTCGTTGGTAAATTATCACGTTTACAGGTAACAACTAAGCAACAAATCATCTGTGTGTGTAGTTTTTTTTGGCACTGGTGCATTATATCCTACACACGAAAGAAGTCAAGTTTGGTTAATGATAATGAAATAAAGTAAAATAGGATGAAAATATAATTGTTTAGAAACAAATTTAGGCTATATATTTGCACACTGGGGGAGAGGGGGGGGGTAAATTATAGCAGATATTAAATACGTAACCTAACCTAGTTTAAACAACAGTTTAAATATTGTAAACGCAATGAGAAATTACGCATTGCAATCAATTTAGATAGCAAATACCCGTTTGACGGGTCTCCATGTCTGGTTTCCTTGTACAGTCTATAGCACTGTGTAGGATATTATGCAACAGTACCCTTTATTTCAACTGAGTTGAAAGTCAACTGAATTGAAATTGGGCATCATTAATTTAATTTGACACTTTTCTTTTGAGTTTAACAATGTATATAGGCTAATTTCTGCTTCAATAAAAATCCAAAATAATACTTTATCCTATAAGGCTTATAGTACAAGAACACATTAACGCTATTGGTCCGACTTTCGCAGATCATTTCCTGAACCTTCCGTGTTACGTCTGTGTCTACAGATAATCGGAAACATCAAAATAAACAAAACGGAACGATGAAAACCCGCATTTTTTTTTTTTCAACCTTGATTTTCACCTTCTGTTAAATACAAGACAACCTTTACTACAAAACCACCCGGGTAGAGGATGCCTAATAATGGTAACGTCCAAAAGACGGGCTTTCCTATTGGGCAGCTAATATATGAGCTTCTTGAAATACAATTATCGAAAGGCCAGAGAAAATAGGTTCAGTCGCTTTTAAGGAATTGACTTATCGGTTACAATCATTAAAACTAAGTGCAAATTAATAAGGATAGATGAAAATGAACTTTTAGTCAAGGGAAAGGAAATTTCTAGGTAAAACTATATTCATTAAGAACATTTTGCAGGCTTTTTCTTAAGTTTGCAAAAGTTGACACAAATTATGAGTAGAAATTCTAAATTACTATGACAAGACGGTTGACCAAGTCGGTGTCAGGGTACTTGTCTGTTAAACGAAACACACTCAAGAATTAGGCTGTGTAAGATGTGACAGAAACCGGTTTCGTCTCTGGGATCGGTTATGATTTGCTTATTTGAGTGAGAAAAGCTATGATGTATGTATATTTTAATTAAATATTATATATAGCTGGTTACGGGTTAGGTTAGGTTAAGTATTTAATATAACGCGTTTTGCGCGGCCTGCTTTCCATAATATTTGGTCGTAGTTTCCATAATTTTGTTTCTACAGTATTATATTATCATCATGTTTTGGTAAATTTCATTAGGATTAACCTAACTTCACTTCTTAGGTGTGTTTCGTTTAAAAGACAAGTACCGGTGTCAGTTTTAAACATATCGGTAAAATTGCAATTGGGGGGGGGCTCTTTTGAAGGAAACATGCTAATATAATAAAAATAGTAACATTATATTCCCTATTTTATGCTTTTTCCAAATATCATGGTAAATTTTCTGACAATGAACCGCACCCCCTAATGGCCGCATATATAGCCCTAATATATTCATCGCTAATTGAATCTCGTGATACGGCATGGGTATGGGTTCTTTGTAAAAACTGGTTTGTGCATTCTCGACGAGGAAATCTAGTTTTTCCTGAGTAATAAAAAAGAATTATGGATATAATTATTCAAAACGATTCAAAAGTGGGTAACAGTGGAAGGGAACATGCTATTCTGATTAACAGAAAAACCTTGCATGTTATAAGTTATAAAGTAAGAATGTCATTGTTTTAGCGTCTTCTTTTAGTTCGTTACATAGGGTCATATATGGGGCAAACAAGGGAGGGGGGGTGCATTGGCAGGAAATCAACCACAATATTTGGAAAGAGCACAAAATTTAAGAGCGTCATGGAATTACTTTTATCGAGGGGGAATTCACTTTCAGAAATCACGTACACCAACTGGTGCGTGCCAAGTGTGGGGAAAACTGCAAAGCGAGGCAAAAACTGCGCTAAGCATGGCGAAATAGTGGAGCACATATGGAGTTCTGATATTTACGCAAGGTGGAGGAAAATTGGGCACCCCCTCGATTTTTATTTTATTAGCGCGTTATATTCAGAAGAGCCACCTAAATGCAATGTTACCCCGAGCACGATGTAAGCACAGAGTTCTTTGGAGGGAAAGAGGACCAAAAATAAACAACTATTCATTGGTTTTTAGCATGCACCTTTTGGCCTCTAAGCCTAATTGCTTTGTAAATGAAGTGACCTAGAACGTAACCTCGTTCCCGGGGCTACCTTTGTACGCCCGCGCAATTCAATTCGAAAAGAAAATCTACAGCCGTTACTTTTTAGCTTTTGGGAGATGAGCATCAGAAAGCCCCATTTGGAGGGACGTCCCATCATTTATACACAGAATCGAGGGTTTGGAAAAAAGGTGACACATAATAATGAAAGCCACCAGGCACTTGCACATTTGTAAATTCACAAGTTCTGCTATGAAAACAAACTTCCATGAAATAGCTTTACAGAAACCACCGAATACTGCACTGTCCACCGACCGTCCTGTGTGACACTGGACCTCTGCGAACGTTTTATGCCAAATACTAGCCCTACTCTCAGAGCCTAAGTTCATATAAGAATCCTACACAAAAAAAAACACAAATGGCTATAAACATGTCACAAACCACTAACCATTATTCATGGTGGGCTTCATGCCATACTTAAAAAATGGATATCCGAACTTAGACATGCCAAAAACCATTCACCATCGTTACTTGTATTAAATATGTTGTACCAAACCATACCTTTTTATGGCAAATGAAGAGAAGGCTAACGTTGCTTTCACTTGAGTACCCAATCAAAGCTTTTTATTGATTGCTAACACAGTAAAAACAAAAAAAATCATGATTTCTTTTAATGCTTTCTTAATCCAAATTCTTAAATATCCGTTTTGTTTGAGAAGAAAATGTACAAGTTGCACGGTCGGGATATATATTTTTACTACATTATAAAAACAAACGTTAGGCGTCAATAGCTTTAAGCATGAGCAAACAAATATCACAAAGCCGAAGCCTATAAATATCATTCTTTTTTCTTTTTAATGTAATTCTTCCTCTAAGTTTTCCGCTTCACTACATTATAAACAAAAAGACACACACACACATTATATATACATATATATATATATTCGGCTTATATATATATATATAAAGTCGGCTTCTCCAGGTTTTTAAAGCGTTGAATCTCCAAGATTCTATGGGTCTTGGCAATAACGAGCCAAAATTCACTTTGCATTTTTTTTTTATTTGTTTTTGTTATATTTTTGTTTGTGTGTTTTTGTGTATTTTCTTTCTTCATTCAGTTACTCCTCTATACCAGCATTTTATATGTGTAAAGAGGATAATAATAAATTATTATCATTCTTGTTTTGTATCTGTTTCTAGCGTCGAACACCAGTCCTCCTTTTCAAGATGAAAAGGACAAATATATTAGGGCCAAGTGAAAGCCTATACCAACTTTTGTAAGTCATTACTAATGAAAATACACTGGTTCATTCTTAATATTTCCTTGTAGGAAATGATTCTGCCAGTTCGCTATTTGTATGCTATCTCTAGCCTTTTCGGGTTTAAAGTCCGGCCAAACAAACCAACTACTTCAGTAGAAAATCCGTTGATAACCACAAATCAACCAGGAACCATCCTACCTGTCCGAGATGAAGCTTCACCTATGCCAGCAGTACAAGATACAAATATAGCAAATTTAGCTTTCAGCAACAATGCGGTAAGTAAAGAAAACCATATGATGATAAAAACAGGGCAAGGGATGTAGGGAAAAATGAAGGTCGTTCTAATTTCGCAACTACAAAATATTAATTAATTAGTTGTACTTACTGATCTTGGTCAGATGATACATATTCAGCACGAATATATTTAAAGGCTTGTATTAGCTAAGGTTATTTGATTCAATACTGTTTTATATCACGCTAACCTTTAGAACAAGAAGGACTAACTGCTCGTCTTAGTTAATAAGGAATGCTTATTCTTATTGGATAATCTATAAGTTATATAGTATATTTCCCGAGTTATATAGTATCTATAGTATAGTATATTTCCGAAAATACACAATTCATTTGCCTGAAATAGACATATTGCACTTTTTTGCTACGTAAATTCCCCGAGGACCCCCCCCTTTCTAAGTTTTTCTAGAAAGGCGATAATCTCAGCTAAAAGTTTCAATCACAGGTAGAAACAACAACCTAAACCTCCAGCTACAATGTGCCTTAAAATGGCTTACATGATAATATGGACCTCAAAATTAACATTATTTAAAGCAGTGGCGGACGAAATAAGACCAAAATAGAACTGGGCTACGACGGCTCTTCCAACACTAAATGTGCCCTCGCGATAAAGAAAAGAAAAGCTAGGAGAAACTGTAGATAATGTACTCACATACGTAAATAAAAAAAAGAACCTAAGAGAAACCGCTCGGATACGCAAATTTACACAAATGAAAGGACTAACTAATTATTTTGATTATAGACAATCTATTTGTTCTGCTTGCTTTTTTCTTTCTTAAATCAAGAATTAACTATAACATCTGAATAAACCCATCACTGGAAGCAAAATACAAAAAAAAAACCTGTTCGCAATACCGAGGTGCTTTTGACACTAAAGCATTCCTGTGTATAGGTGACACTGATATGATAAAATGAGCTATTTAAATTTCTCGAAATTTCACTAAATCAAAGACTTTTACCATATAATTACAGCGTATCTACATAAAATCTATGTTCGATTTAGAGGAAAGGAAAACGTCTTGTTTTGTTAAAACTTATGGTACTGGTGCACTATACGCAACCCACCGCTATACACGAAAGAAATCAAGTTCGGTTAATGCTAATGAAACAAAATAAAATAGAATGAATATATAACAGTTTAGAACAACAAATTTGGGCTACATATTTGCACATTAGGGGGGTGGGGGAATAGCATAGCATATATTAAATACGTAACTTAACCTAGGTACGCCCCCCCCCTAAATTCCAAAAAACAACAGTTTAAATATTGTAAACGCAATGAGAAATCACGCTTTGCAATCAATTTAGACAGAAAATACCCGTTTGACGGGTCTCCGTGTCTGGTTTCCTTGTACAATTTATAGCGCTGGGTTAGGTATAATGCACCAGCACCAAACTTATAAGCACTTTTAGCTACATAAAACTATTTAGGCTGATTTCTTCCATAGTGCTGTAACAAAAAGATGCTTGATTTTAGGGATAACCTTGGATTAAGGCTTAAATCACGACTAGACTCGAATTCGATGCAAGCCGAGCGGATCCCGACCTCAAAAGCTATATATATATATATTCGTTGATAATCGATAAAGTGATCTTAAAAAAATTCCTGCCTCTGAAGCAGCGATAATGAATAAATATACCCAAATTCGATAGCCAGAGATAAATAGGTGATTGTAAACTTCCTATGTCAGAACGGTAACTCCACAACACCTAATTTTAGCACCTTTAGTGTCAAATGGGATTAATAAACATGGCGAAAGGGAAGTTGTCCTTTCTATTTTGGAAATTATCACGTGTTGAAGACACTTGCGCTCTAGTAATTTAATATTACAAGACCTGATCTTTTTCAATTTTCTCTGGGGTTTGCTTTATGGACTGAATCAACCTGTTTTCTGAACTGTTCTTATTTTACTTATCGTCAATTTTGAGTCCAAATATAAGAAAAATATTTAAATAAAAGAAGGGACGGAGACAATGGCCAAAACTACTCATAGTCAGGTTTTTTTTTCAGGAGGCAGAGGATTCTCGAACTCAGTTTCCATGGTGGTTCCTCGAATGGCAAGATGCGTGTTCCAAATCCCCCTCGTCAACCAGCTCTCCCCTTGCTAAATTAACCTGTAGGGGTGACCCCTTAGTTAAGGCGACTCAGGGTTACACCCGGTTCAGTGTTTCAAGTCAGATACGGGGCAATGGAACATGTTCATTGTGGCTTGGACCAGCCGACTTCAAAATTGATGATGAAGTATTGGCATTAGCTACCCCTGAAAATCGAAGATGTCCGCCATGGCGTATTCGTGATCCAGAATACTTGTGCCGACGTGTCTGGCTGTGCGTATTCCCAGACAAAAATGACAGAATTCTTAGAAAAAAGTGTCCAATTGGACAAGAAAGAAACTTTACCGGCGAGTGTTTAAAAGTCTATAAACACTCAAAGAATAAAGGCGATATTACAACATAAGAAGAAAATCAAATGTACATTTCAAAAGGTGTAATACTTAAAAAGATTTTCCGCCGAAAAATTTGAGTCTTCAGAAAACATACAATTTTCAAATGAAGGAGCAACATTATCATCAGAGTTTTAACAAGTTCGTTACTATTGTCGTAAGTGTGATAAACTGGAAGACTGAAACCTTACAAGCAATATTAAAAAGAATAATAAAAAAAATTTCCTGGAATTAACGCTTCATAATATACAGCGTGATTAAAGCAAAAAAGAAGGTTTGATATTTTTTAATTAAATAAAGATCTTCTTCCAAGGGCATCGAAACAGAAATCGGAACAGCGATATAATAGTTAATTCTGGTGCTATGTCAACAAGTGGATGTGTTTTTGTTCAAAGTGATTGCAGCAGTCAGCTAACAAGCCTATCTTATACCTCACTTGTAACTATGACAAGGCCGTATCCAGGGGGGGGGGGGGTTAGGGGGGTTTGAACCCCCCCCCCCCCGAAATTTGTGTCCGACTCGTAAAAACATAACAAAAATAAATATAAACACATTTTTGATGGATACGACTCTAAGCTATAATAAATATATTGAAACAGAGAAGGATTTGATGTTTGCCAATTCAAGGAACTTGGAAACTGTAGTTATTTTGTATGCTCTCTCGCTATCTATTTTGTAATTTATTTAAAGTATTTTATCTACAATAAAAACACCCAACAATGCTATACTTGGTGCTATTGAATTCATATTATGCTGAGCTTGAGATTAAAAACTATTGAAAGGAGCCAAAAATTTAAATTAACTGAGAGAAAGTAAAAATGAAACGCAAGTCCTTGGAAACAAAATAGGTTGGAGGCATATCGCAGTTCTGTTTGCATTGACAGGCTTAACATTTCTTGGCGGATTAGCTGAAGGTGTAGTTAAATTTGACATATGGATTATATAAGAAAACTAATATGTTCGTTTCCGAAATTATACATAATATATACCACTTTAAAAAAGGAATATATTCTGTAGTGACAAGATGAAGCTGGTACATGTCAAAAATTGAGAACTTCGTCAATGATTCTATTCTTTGAATAATGCAAAGAAACAACCTTGTCAAAAAATATCTTACCGAATTCCTGTTGATAGAAATTCCCTGCTGTCATCCCTTGGTACAATTACAAATTTAACAGATATGAACTCATTGGAGAATGTATATAAACATAATAAAGTAAAGATAAATTTAACAGATATGAACTCACTGGAGAATGTATATAAACATAATAAAGTAAAGATAAAGAACAATATTCTCTCACTTTTTAAGTATGGCAGGTTAGTATATAAACGTTAAATTAAGCATACATTTGAATATCCAATCACACAAATCTGTGCAGATCCACAAGATAGAATTTACTGTTCAAGTAACTGGTATCAACTGAAGGGTTCAACCCTATTAGTTTCAATTTTAGAAATTCAATTTGAAACTCGTAAACTAAAATATACACGGAGGGACACAAATTTGAACCATCTGAGCTACCAGATGCATAGCATGAATTCCATGGGGAGGGGGTCACATAATTTTGAGGAAAAGTGTGGTTTAAGCTCAAGAAGATGTATTTATTCAGCCAATATCAAAACTTATCGGCCTCATATACACATGGCATTCGAAATAAAATATTATTGTTTTCTGTGAGGGGGGGGGGGGGGTGAGAACAGCAATGAACAGACGGAGTGAAAAATTGCAAACCAGACAGGCGGTTATTTGAAACATCTACAGTTCATCTTAGAAAAAAAAGAAGATAAAACAACATAACAAATGGTTGAATTGAAAATAAAGACAGTCGTTAAATAATTTTGAATGTAAACAAAGCCAAATGTAAACGTGGATTTGAAAACGTCCAGAATGACGTTCAAAAGATGAGCCACAATGAAACTAATCAAAAAAGTACATGCGACTGTTTTGAAAGGTCAGGGTATGAAGGTAAAAGAAGTTACCGATACTTTAGTAATGTCAAAAGAGCACCTCGATTACAGTTTGCTCGAAGAATAGTAGCCCAAAAAAACGTTGGCAGAAGATGAGTACCGCGGACGCTCACTACTGATCAAGAAAATAATTGTTTGACGTTTTCAAACAGTACTTGGCACACACAAAAAACACGATTTCTGCATGACTATATAACAATGTACGAATCTCGGTTATTAGAATTATAATGAAGCTGGATACGCAAATTTGTTAAAGACTCCGCATGCCAGTGCTTCTACTCTAAGTTTTTAAATTCTGGGCAAATCTTAAAAACTTGGGGAGTTATCGGGAAAATGAGACCAAATTTTAGAGAATTTTCGAGGAGGGATAGTAAAAATTACTCGCATGCAACCAGTGGCGGATCCAGGGGGCGAGGGCCCCCCCCTAGCGTAGTCTAAAGTAGTGTAATTTACTTAATTAACTCAATTTTGCGTTAATTAAGCTTGTTCCTAACGGAAGTTTATTGGATCAACCTATTTGCCCCCCCCCCCAATTTTTTTTATCGGATCAACCTATTTTGCCCCCCCCCCCCCTAAAAAAATCCTGGATCCGCCCCTGCATGCAACCTCCAAATGTTTCAATTTATAGCTGCAAGTATAACAATATGTATGAAACATCCTTCACATGTAGTAAGACAAGCTAAAATTGTACCTAGGTTGGCTCAAAATACCTCAAGGAAGTCTCATTTGAGTGCTTTGCAACGTAGCTCAAGTAAAAGTAAACTTTTCAGCAACGCCTAGTCTAAATTAAAGCTATTTTTCAGCTGTTTGCCGACTCATGAGATTCTACTGGTAGTAATGTTTAAATGTGGATGGGCTTGCACCTCAGTTTGCTTGGAAATTCTGATGTACCAGTAGCCAAATACAATGACAATTTAGACTTTAAATGAATAGAGTAGTTCTTTGTCCTAAGCAACAAACATTAGATTAAGAAGGCTGGGATTACATCCGATTGCTATTCCAAATTCAGTAATATTTGACCAGCCTCGGGAGGAACGACCTTGGGCCTTACTTCTGAGAAACCGGTCTAAGGCACATTGCCCTACTAAACACTATGATTGTATTTTTAACAATAAAATCGGATTTTATTTACAAGATTACTGCGGTTTTTTCAAAGCAACATCTTGGGTGAAAAAGAATCTGGGTGGGTCAATTGCAATGACAGTTTTTAAAAATAAGAATCTGATTTTCTTGTAATTTTTGATGTGTCTGATTCTTTTTATTCCGAAAACTAGGACTTGGACTCATCATGAGGTAAGAATTGAAATCATTATTATGTTTTATGCGTTTTGTTGTTTTTATATTATTCATGGCCCATGGGGCTTTTGTGAGAAATATATCTATATCTATATAGGAGTTTTCCTAGACATTTTCCCATAAGAGGCCCTCATTCAGAAATGAAGGAGTGGAATGCAGTTCTGATAGGAAAGAAATTTTCTTAAGATTGAAATTTAGGCATTGTGGCAATTCAAAATTATCGCCATTAGTTTATAATTTTTCTTGTTTTTTTTTTTGATTCGTTGGTATGCGAAAAAAAGTTGATAGGAAGCTAGCTATTTTAACCAGTTGTTACTGACGTATAATTACAGTAACGCACGTCATAAGCCCTAATTGAGGCGAAGAGAATCAGGCAACCACGACATGCGGTTAAATGAGACAATTTTCACTTATACACAGGAGTTTCGCTACATTGTTACTAAAGACATGATATAAGTGCTGTTATATGGCTATTTCAATTGACAATAGATTAATTTACAAAGAAATAGTTATGGTAGTTTATTTAATCAACAATTGCTTTCTCGACATTAATATGAATAAATTATGATAAACAATTAAACTCTTCAGAAATATACCCCCCAAATTACTGAAATTGACACACAAATAAGCATAGTTCACGCAGTTTCACCGCACATTAGCAGAGTGCATTTTGGAAAGTAATGATGCTGACCTTTGGGCACTGAAAGAACAATTCGGAACAATAGCCCCCCTTCCTCCATAATAAACAAAATTAACTAAGTACCTAAAGATAAATGCTGCAATGCCATTTAAAAATACTGCTTTCAAAAGAAAATGTAAGCATCAAAAGAAGATTCTCCCTTGCTTTCCCGCGACAGATTAGAAACCACTAAAATGACAAACGACTAAATGACAACCACTAAAATGACAACAGCTAAAAACGACATACTATAACAGTTGGCGAAGTCGTACTGCATGCGAGAAGAACTGAAAGAGCAGAGACTCTCAGCTTCGACTCAGCTTCAAATCTAATGTTTCACTAGATTTTGAGGTGCTTTTACAACACAATACATTTATTAATGATAACTTTGCATTATTTTGGACTTTTCTATTTGGTTGATGGATTAATTATACTGTTTTGTCCTAGGTGATTAGATAGATGAATAAGGTCAAGACCTTGATCAAGTGCTTGTTTATCTCAATTGCTAAAGTAGGAAAACAGGTTTTTTTTTCTAACCAAATAATTACCTGTAATACATTATAGACTTTACATGACACTGAAGTTGGAAGTGTTTCAAAATTACGAAGGAAAGAATTATCTAAAAAACTAAACTTCTTCAAAAAGATTTTTTCCATGAGACATGGTTCACAATGAAAAAAGATATCCGGTAAGAAAAAATTCTTACCTTCGGGATGTGTTAGGATATGATCATATAATTCAAGCTCCGTTTTATACACTGCTTCACAGCTTCCGCAATTCCAAGGTCTACTACTGCATTTATTTAGTGAGCTTAGATGGCGTTTTAATTTCCACGCGTCGCCGAGAGATTTTCCACAGACGTGACAAGTGACCCTAGGTTTTTTTCTAGGCGTTGATGTAGGTTGTGGACGTAGAGGCTTGGGTGTTATAACCTCTGGCGGAGGTGGTATTATACCAGAGACCATTTCTTCACCTTCAATTAAAATAAATTTAAGAATGAAGTAACACAAATTAAACAAAATCAATTTCAATAATTAACTACAAAAGTTAATTAAATAAAATTAAGGCAATTCAAATCTTCAACTTAAATAAATTACAAACTGAATACCTTTTCTACACATACATTTCAACAAATTTGAAAGAAGATGTAAGGGAAAATAGTAGCGCAACCAGGGGACTTGTAATTACATCTCCGGGCTAATGACATACCCCTTCCCCCCAAAAAATTCATAATATATTTCAAATGACCAGTTCTTTTTTATCGGGCTGGTCAAAAAGGAAAAAAAATATAAACAAGGTCATCAGAGACAGATATGCTACAAAAAGGGAAGAAAATAAAGTCTCAAATTACTGACGCATTTTAAAAGCGTTTTCAGAATATTGCAGCTTCAATGAAAATTAAACTAATCGGTAAATTGAAAATGACAAACATAAAGAGAAGTAACAAACAAAAGACAGGGGACGTTTTTTCTTTTATTTACCAGATTCAATTAGGTTTCCCCAACCTAATCTATTTTCAACAGGATTACACAACTACTGCTTCCAAAAATGTTAAGCTCCCTAAGGCTGACCGGGTGGTTCTCTCCGCTACACCATGTCACTAGTTTTCACTTTTGGTCCCTCCCGAGATATCCCCAAACATTATTGGCATCTTTTTTTGCTTAACACACATACTAGTTCAACTTTACTCATAACAGTGTAAAAAAGAGTAAAACAGCTGTAGTGAATACTAATAGAGGAAGGTTGTTTACCATTAAAGACGATAACTATGCAGGCTATTAGCATTGTCAGACTCAATATTGAAAAATATAATACCGAACATGAATACAGGATAAGAACTAGAATATATTCATTTATTAATTGAAAACCCGTCAAACCAACATACAACAAGACGGAGCACTTCCGAAAAACAAAGGAGAAAAGAAACAAACTACACCAACTAAACGGACAGAGAAAACGAAAAGGGGATCCAAAAATACGTAATGAAAAAATAGAATGCAAATAAAATCGCTGAATGAGCAGATGGGACCAGTCGAATAAATCAACTTTTCGATTGCACTTCATTATCCCCCTAGCGGTGGTGACGTTAGGACCAGCGACTATTAATTTGGCAGTGACTTGCGTATTACTTTACCCCGCAGACAGATGAATCAAATACTTCGTAAAGAGAAAATACATGCTTTTACTTTTGTTCTAGTCAGTTTTACTGAGAAATTTCCGAAGAGAGTAGCATACAATATGTGAGGAAGAGCGACAGCATTGTACAGGCTTGCTAGAAGCGGCAGGTTCAACCGAAGTTCTGTGGCAATCAACGGGCTGGACGGAGCTAGAACCGACGATTATGATACGAACACAAGAGTCAATTTTCCAATTAAATAGGACAATATCCGATTTTGAAGAGTTTAATTGAAGTCCAATTTTCTGATTTTCAACTTCTAGGATTTCAAAAATTTTAGTTATCCACTAAAGGGTTCGACTAAGGTTCAGTTTGTTGTCCAGATAACATGTCAAAGACAGGTTAACAGAAGATAGAATCAGCAAAGATGGACACATATCTTGAACACCAAGTCAACAATTATTGAAAAGAACGGGAAAGGTGACCGCTCCTGTCTTGACTGGAATAACTCGAGTGCGCAGAATAGGGAACAAGCCTTTGTCAGGAGGTAGCTTCAGTTGGATCCTTAAACTAGAATACATATTCCAAAGAGAACAAATGAAATCTAGATTCAACCAAAGTTTACCAGCTTTCAGAAGCATCGATGCATAGATTAGAGAGTTGGATGTGCGTCTAATGTCAAGTCTGGCCAAGGCAAGACCCTACCCATAAGAGTCATCATCAATCAAGACATTAGAAACGAAGGTTAAGGCATCGGCACATCCAGTCCCTCGCTTGAAGCCGAACTGCTGTGGAGAGGTGTAGCACACTTTTTCGAGTTCCTCTTTATCAGTAACTCGAAGAACTTACAAAGCGATGTAGCTACAGGTATCAGGCGGAATGAAATGCACTGAACTACGGATTTTCTTTTTTTTTAGAAAGGGGGAGTCAGATCTCCGATACAGAAAGAGGCAGGTACAATCCCCAGACTGAAAATCACCTGTACAAGCAGAGAGATGCGCCATGAGAAGGTCACTTTTCTATTTCAGATGGATCGCATTAACTTGGTCAGCCCCTGACAAAACTTTCCATTTAGTATACGGGTGTCATTTTCGAAAGAACGGGTACTTACGATAAAATCTTCATCGGGATGAGATGATAAAACTGACCCAAAGTAGCCTCGTGAGATTGCTCGACAAAGGGGTTGGGCAGAGAACTCCGACGTATAACAAGTATACCATTCATCTGCTGAGATATCAGCTAGGGAAGTGGAGGAAGAGGTAGTTGTCGAACGAGAACTAAACCTAAAATATATTTCGATTTTGTTTAGCACGGCCGAATAGCAATTGATCAGATTTTGCTTGTCTACACAAAGTAACTAGATCTGAGTTTGACGACCTTTCAGGAATGAGTCCTTTATGGACTCGTTACAAAAGAGCAGCTTAATCTGCAGCAAAACGGAGGGTATGGCAAATGTCTGCGCAGTACACACCTAGACAGATCAGAATCTCTTTTTGAGACAACTGGAGTGAATCCTGAAGGAAATAAAAAGTGACCCTGATCTTATACAGAGTAGAATCTACCTAAGCGACAAATAGGGCTTGATTGACTGTCGACCAGTCACGACAATGTTGATGTATTGCAGGAGCAAGAGTTGTAAATTGATGACAAAATGATGGCAACGTGATTGAGCAGGTTATGGGAAGATGATCAGACAACAGATAAACAAACATAACTTTTACTGTATCCGCTTGCAAATCTGAAAGATGCTGCAACGTGGTCGAAGTTGGGAGCTCACGAGGACGTATGAACATACGAAAAATCAGACGTTTGATCCGAAGCAGTCAAGAAATTACTCAATATAACCTTAACTAGTGTTGTGCGTGGCTGTGCTTGAAAATTTGGCTCAGACAAATAACAGTTAAAGTCGCGAGCTATAATGCAAGGTAAACCTAAACGCCAAATTTTATCTACACAAGAGCCTAGTTTTACGCATAATGACGCAAATAAACGATGTGACAAATCATTATTGTTGTCTGTAGGCAGATACACACTAATACACACGGAACAGTCCACTCTTAGGGCTAAGTGATAATCATCAACTTCAAAAATACTAGAGCGGAGAGCTGAAATAACGAAAGTATCAAGTCAACCACAGGTTCAGCTTCGGTTGCTCAGCTGTCTAGCAGGTACGGAATAGGGAATCATGTGTTCAAGCATGTCCCGACCGTGTTTAGTCATAAAATGATCCTAGAGATTCCAATGCTAGAGGTCTTAGAGGCTTTCCAACACTGATTTTTATTAAGAAAAGAGCCGTTTACATTCCACGATACTAGAGTTAGTGACGAGGCTGTAGGTTCAAGGGTTTACAATTCTTCGGGCGCTTCAAATTACAGCACGCGCGACCCTACGCCTTACAACAAACGCAAAAGACTGTCTTCTGACAGGGTGTATCAGACGTAGCTTTCTGCTCGCCATAGCTGAATTTGGAGTATGAAGTGCTTTTATGACAGTCCTAAGCAGGGTGACCGATTCCATGACAATTAAAACAACGTCAAGGTAAGAACACAAACTCTTCAACTGGGAGGCGTTCTCACCTGACTTTCACTGCAAGTTTCAGATAGGTGTCGAGGTCGTTTCTTGTCAAAAAATATATTTTAAAGGTTTGAGACTTGTCATAATGCACGATTTTAGTGCATTTGGGAATTAACTGTTTCAAAGACTGTTCGTCTAGACCTTCCAGCACTCGCTTGATCGCATCTAAAAAAAGCAGGTTCCTTGAGAGAGATGCTGAGTGATAATTCCATCCTGTTAACTGTATCCACTATCTGGATCACGGTTCGCTCGGAGCGAATCACGAGTTTCCATTCGGTATTAGAGCGACGTATCTAGGCTATAACAACAACTGGACACGGGCACAGCTTATCGACAAATGCTTTGCGTTCGCTGGGCCATTTTAAATCTTTTGTAGGGTTCTTGAGAAAAACAGAGTACAACAGTCTCGAGGGTGCCATTTGAGACGACTGAAAATTGTCACGGAAGATGACTGTAGATCGGCTAGCATTTACCATAAAGCCACCTAATTGTTTGGAAAGTCCATTTAAACTAGACACTACATTGGCATGAACTGCCTCGTCGATGGCAGGGGCTATTCACGCACTAGATATCAAATTTCGCCATCGGAGCACTTTGCTTTGCTGCACAGACTAGTGAAATGCAAACATATGCAATAATGTCATCTTTGATGCGCAAAAACCATCTGAATTTGGATGTCCAACTTACTATGAACGGTCTTCTTAGCTTTTATGATTGTACCATAATCGAAATGTTACTCAGATGAGTTTTACTTACAGTTACAGGAGCATATAGTCAGGGTCCCAGGCAGAAATATGATGTTTTTACTAGGAGATTTTAACGCCAAGGTCGGTAGAAATAGGGATAGATGGTATCCTAGCATAGGTAAATTTGGTGTAGGAAAAGAAAACAATAATGGATACAGACCTTTGCAATTTTGTAGGTATAACAATCTAGTTATAACCAATACGGTGTTTGGTCATAAAATGGCTCATAAGTTAAGATGGTATTCACGTGATGGTAAGACAGCAAACCTTATTGATTATGTTATTGTAAACCGAAGACTGGTAGGATCAATACAGGATACTAGGGTATATAGAAGTGCTGTTATTGATGTTAAAAGTAAAGATCACCATCTGGTAGTGTTAAGGGTTAATCTAAAGCTCAAATTTCGGAAGGGTAACTACCTCCCAGGAAGTTATGATGTTAGTAGACTCCAGGATGAGAAGTTAAAAGAAACTTTCCAGGAACAGTTGAATACTAAACTTCAGAGTTTAAAATTTGATAATGTGGAAGATGGTTAGAATAATTTTAGAAAAATAATTTGTGAAGTTGCTGAAGGTGTCATAGGGAAGAAAGCTAGGACGGCAGCTAAGAATATTAGAAAAAGCTTTATGTTTAATAGAAAGGAGAAAGGACTTGTACCAGAATTATCTAAGTGATAGATGATATGAAAACAAAAAGAATGTAAAGAAAGTGGAGAAAGTACTGAAATATGAACTAAGGAGGTGTGAAGTGGAGACCATGGATAAAATTGCCGAGGATCTGGAAGATGCAGCTAGACGGCATAATAGTAAAATATTTTACCGGCATGTCAATAAATTGAGAGGGAGTAGTCAATCCGGACTTGGCCCGGTTAAAGATAGGAATGGGGCCACAATTAGTGATAAGTAAAGAATTAAAGAGAGATGAGCAGAACATTTTGAGAATTTGCTAAACCGAGATAGAGTTGCAGGTAAAGATATAGAGGAAAATGAAAAAGTTTGTAATACCTTGGATGTGAAGGAAGATTTGTTTTACGAGGAAGAATTAATGACAGTACTAAAAGGATTAAAAAATAATAAGGCTCCAGATCCTGATAGGGCCGTAAATGAGTTTCTTAAATATGGTGGCTCTGAGGTTAGAAATAAGTTACTGAAGATTATGTTTGACTTTTGAAAAAGGGAAAGTACCAAATGATTTTAAGGAAACATTAATTAAGCCACTTTATAAGAAAGGTGATAAAAGTGAGTGTGGTAATTATCGAAACATTAGTCTGGTCTCTGTAGGTAGCAAATTACTTAGTAATATGATACTTTTTAGACTGAGAGATGCGGTAGACAAAGTTTTAAGAGAAGAACAGTGCGGTTTTAGAAAAGGTAGAGAATGCATCGACCAAATTTTCACTCTTAGGTTAATAATTGAAAAGTGCCTGAGTTGTCAAACACCTTTGGTCCTTAGTTTTATAGATTATGAGCAAGCGTTCAATTCTGTTGATAGAAGAGCTTTAGCAAAGGTTTTATCCTTGTATGGTATACTAGACAAATACATTAAAGTGATTAGTGCTATGTACGAGAATAACACTGCTGCGGTAGGAAATGAGGTTAGTACCTGATTTTGTATTAAATCAGGAGTTAAGCAGGGTTGTGTTCTACCCCCCTTTACGTGGATTATTTTGATGGACTTTGTATTAAGGAGCACAGGAGAAGCAATGGGAGACCACGGAATCAAATGGGGAGGAAAGTCTCCTGGACTTAGATTATGCTGATGATTTAAGCATCCTAAAGGAAAGTGTGAGCAAAATGAATGAACTTTTAGAGGTTTTGCGAGTTTTGGGTGCTAGAATAGGTTTGAAAATTAATGCTAAGAAGACTAAGTCACTAAGGCTAGGAATAAGTGAGGATGAAAAGGTGACGTTGGGTAATGAAAAGATTGATCAAGTGGGCAACTTCACTTACCTAGGTAGTATTATTAGTAAAGATGGTGGGAGCAGTGAAGATGTTAAAAGTAGAAGATCCAAGGCTCAGGGTGCTTTTTCACACTTAAAAAAAGTTTGCAAGAATAGGAAGATAAGTCTGTAAACCAAGATTAGAATATTAGAAGCTACAGTGATGACAATAGTCAAATATGGCTCTGAAGCATGGGCGCATCGAAAAGCGGATGAAGATTTGCTAGATGTTTTAAAGAGAAATTGCTTAAGGATTGTTCTGGGTACCCGGCTGACTGACCGTATTTCAAACAATAGGCTGTACGAAAAATGTGGTTCAATACCGATCTTTAGGGCTATAATGAAAGAAAGGTTGAGATGGCTAGGGCACGGTGTGCGGATGAAGGATGACAGATTGCCGAAGATTGTTCTTTCCGGCCAACCGTCTAGGGATAAACAGAAAACAGGTCGTCCTCGTCTGGGGTGGGAGGACGTCATAAAGAAAGATTTAAAGGAAATGGGAACTTCGTGGGAGGGTGTAAAAAGGGAGGCTTTGAATAGAGTGAGATGGAGGAAGAGCGTGTGTAGCTGTGTTGGCCTCAGGCGGCTTGGTGCTGCGGTGAGTTGTTAGCAGTAGTAGTAGTATAATCAAAATAGTTTAATGCAATTTTCGCAATCAGATCAAGTTTTACCACTTCTGTCAGTAATAAACTCAAAAGTGTCAAAATCGGGCTGAATACCACCTTTTAGTTTTTTATCTTTCGTCTGATGATTGCATTCGATCAGAAGCAGCCAGAGCCCAGTAAAGAGCAGAGTTTGGGACGAGCGTATACAGTTCGCAGCACGAAGGCTAAATGAATACTAATTTTGAGGAATAGCTCCAAATATCCAGAAGCAAAGGAAGCGTAGCACATACCTTTTTGAGTTTACAATTGCTTGCAACACACTGCGTTTTCATTTCCTTTGGAGTTGTAGCTTGATTTTATGATCTAACAGCAATTTGTAATTTGGCTCATTGACAGCAATTTCGCAACTCTTGTGAACAACTGAAGAGGACTCTTTTATTTATGACTCGAAAAAAGTAAATTAAAACTCACAAAATTTTACTGTTTCTGACTTCGACTTACACTTCCTTCAATTTGTGAAGGTACAACACCAACGAAAAAATCAAAATGTCAGGGTACCAAACTCGAACTCTCATTTTATACACCTTTGTATTGTTATCCAGGCAGATCGTTTTATATTATTTAAGCTAACCAACTTCCAACAAAACTAAATCAGCAAACGAATTAGCACAAAGACAATATTAAAACAACATAAGCAAGCAGGGGATGCAGAAGGGTCAGCGCAGGCTCATGAGAATCACCAGCAGAAGCAAACCTTAGCTTAATACAGGTCAGGTTACTACGGTATCTTCCTTTGCCTTCTGTCTGAATACAATATGACATAGGACCAACGTAGGACAGCGCTATGCCCTTTGTCCAGCACGTAGCATCCTTTGATAGTTTGACCCACACTGTCTGGCTGTCAATCCGTACAGAAAAATCTTTGGAAGTCTTGTCGTAATTTATTTCCGCAATTTTTGTCTTTTTTTTGGTTTTATAGGACTCTTTTCTAGAGAACTTTTTTTATTACAATTACTTTTGAATACATGGTAGGAGGAACCTTAAGCTTCTGCCCATAAGAAGCTTTGCTGGTGACGACCCCATCTACTGGAGCGTTTCGATATTCAATAGTCCAAGATAAAGATCCGTGTTGAATTCACGAGCTTTTAACATTAGCCGGCTCTCTGTGTCCGCTGCCATCTCGGCACGTCCATTGGATTGAGGATAGATAGGACTTGATGTAAAATGTTGGTTTTATATTTCTTCAGGAATGATTGAAATTCTGTCGAAGTAAATTAAGATCCGTTATCTGACCGCATTCTTTTTAGAAGACCATACCTGGCAAAGCGTGTCTTGATCTTCTTTATTGATCTTGAAGAAGTAGCAGAATCGACTCAGTAGATTTTTAGCAATCAACTGCAATAATCGCTCGTCTCCAAGTAATCTCTTCCTTTAACTTTGCATAAACCGAGATACAAGCATTCCCAAAGAAATTTAGGGACTGGAGTTGGTATCATCTATTCCTATATGTACTTGTTGTAATATCTAACTGCACAGCTTTTCAGGAATCACAGTTCCAATTTATTTCAAGACGATACCATTGACAATGGACAGTTGATCTCTACAGTCCCAATAAGGTGGAATGAGGCTGGAGCACTGGTGCCAATGACGGGACCATCCACCATACATGAATGAGGTAGGTTAAATAACCGAGCCTATATTACTTTCCTTCAGGATCATCTCCCCTTTTCGTACCACTTAAAGGGAGGTTCTTTCAAATTAAGTATACATTGAATTCAATGTCAAATTCACACAATTTGTCTGGTGAATGAAGTCTAGACAATTTATCAGCTGTAGGTAAGTCTTTTTCCTTTACGTAGCGGACCCTTATATCATATGACTGCAGCTGTAACCTCATTCTTTGAAGGCTTGAAAGGGCCTAGCCAAGACGTTTTGATAATATAGCCTCTAGTAACTTATGATTAATACATGCTTCAATTTTAAGACCATAGAAAAACTGAGGGAATTCTCTACAACGATAAAGGATAGCATTTATCTCCTTTTCGATCTGGGAATAGTTTTGCTCTGTTTTTGTAAGTGATCTTGAGCTAAAAGTAATAATTTTCACGTTGACACTTGATTTTGCTTCAAGATCTTATTTAGATACATCTGTTTTTAGCTCGATTAAGGTGGTCTAGGCATCAAAAGTTGCAAGGTTGCTGCAGATTGAAGTTTTGATTATCTCAATAGGAGCTGAATGCTTAGTAGTCCAGTCAAACATAGCTTGTTTCTCCAACTCTCAACACAATATAGCATTCTTCAGAACTAGACTTCACCCCAGCTTGTCTCGCCATCTCCAGGACTTATTCTCATTATGTTCATCATATTTCTGATCATATTATTCATCTTTTCAAGATATGAGAACATTGTCAACAATGATCCCATATCCATCTGAATCTCCAAATACCTCCTCCATTTTCCATTAGAATTCGTCTTGTGCCCATATTAAGCCGAATGACAGTCTTTTTTATTTCTGCCATCCAAATGATGTATCAGAAGTTACATTAAATAAAGACTCATGAGTAAATGCCAACGTCCAATAGCAGACCTTCCATCAAGTTTCGAAAATTTACTGTGGCCATTAGAGCTTGGCTAAAATATCTTCAAAGGTTGGCATTGGATAACAGCGCCTCTCAACTGTTTTTCTCAGTTGTCATGGATCCAAGCACAACCGTTATAAACCATCTGACTTCTCAACAGCTACAATTGAATTGACCAATTTCGTGAGAGTCACAACCTTTCTAATGATTCTTAAATTTTCAAGGTGGTTAAGTTCGGCATAGCTTTCCCATTTAGGGAAAATATGATCCTTCTAACAGGCTTAACAGATGGAATAGCATCCTTTGTAAAACGAATCTCAACCTTTCTTCGGAGCTCACCAGCCCAGTGAAAATATTACTGAATTATTTTCAAATTTAGACCTTCAGGTAGCTCTGCTTTGCTGATAGTGTACGAATATAAGCAGCAACTTGCACAAGTCCCATTCTTATGCTCCCCTGGTGCCCCAGTATTGGGCTACATCGTACCACTGCTACAAAAAGCAGCAATTATTGCGGATACTTCCTATCTGGTTACGCTCAAGGAATTGAGGTAACATTTGCTTAAAGCTCCAGTATCAATTTAGAATTGATTGTCCCATGTTGACTCATTTAATCCTATAGCTACAGCCGGTTGGCTTGATTTTCATTCATCTATGGTTCCAATGAACATAGTGTCAACGAAAAATTTTTGTCCTTTGCCTCTTTTTTGCTCCTTCATGTCAATGATTTGCTCCGACAGACACGGGCAAAATGATTTGCCTTCCCACACTTAGAAAAAGTTTTATCCCTTGCAGGACATTTGTGATTTGAATCACCATCACAAAATCAACACCTTTTGCTTGTTGTGGAAGGAACAAAGTTTTTTTATTTTTACGAAATTCACTTCCTGTTCAATTGCCACTTCCTTTGATGCTGTTAGTGCCATGGTTGTGAGCTGCTCTTGAGTGGTCTCAAGAGTTCTAGCAATCATCAGTGCCTTGTCCAAAGTAAGGGTTCCTCCTTCAAATAACAGTTTTTAAAGAATTCACTGCAGTCCCAGCCCATATATTGGCGTTAACCAATTCGTTCTATATACTGCCTTCAAATTCAGAATCTTTCACCAGGACTTCTATTGCTGAAATATTCTGTTCTACTGACTCATGCTCTAGCTGATCACGGTCATAAAATTTTCAATCAGCAAAGACAATATTTTTCGTAGGAGATATATGCTCTCCGAAGTTTTCAAGGTAGACATCAAGCTTGTTTTCTTCATCTGAGACCAAGATTCAAGTGCTAAATACATCTCTTCCATTTCTCCAGGCCACAAGAGAAGGCATGAACATTTCTGTTTCGAAGTTCTCCCACTGAACATCAGACTGACATGCTGTTCAAACCTCGTTCATGCTTTGAGGCTGGCTAATTTCCAGTTGAATGATCGGTATAGAAATGATTTGTCCATTTTCAACTTCTGACACCATGTATTGTTTTCCAGGTAGACCGTTTACTTAAGCCAACCAACCTGCAACAAAACTAAATAAGCAAGCAAATAAGCACACGCACAAAGCTAAAACAATATAAGCAGGCAGGTAATGCACAGGAAAACTACCCCTTTAGCACTTTAAATATTAAACAGAATACAACAAACATGAAAAATGTTGAGTTGGCAAACCTGAACTATAGAATTTTGAAAAACGTGATGAAGTCTGAGTTTATTTATTTGCACATTTTAACCTCGATGCAATCTAAGTTATGCTTCGAATCAAGCTCGAAATAATTAAATTCTGACAACTCCAGTTTTTATGCAACAAATTAGTGCCAATTCCCAAATCCATAACCCTGCTTTTACTAATTATTTTCTTCAAACTATTAAAAAAGATTGCAGGGTTAGATTAGTACTTACCTCCAAAATCAATTACCACTGAATCAGACCGCGTGCCAGTTATATCTGTACATTTATTAAGTTTCGTCATGTGCTTCCTGAGGTTGAATTTATCTCTGAACGTCTTGCTACAGTAGGGACACCTAAGTTTGGGGGTTTCAGGTTTTTTCAAAGGATTGAGTGTGTCCAGTTCAGGCCCTGACAATTTTAGAACTGAAGGAGAAAGAGAATCAATATAAATATGAAAAACTGAAACATAAAAATCATGCAAAAAAATAAACATGAGAAAATAAGCGAAACAAACAAAACAACTAAAATAAACAAAAAAAAAATGAATATAATAACATGAAAGAAGCAAAAATAAATATATAAAAACAAAACAAAAGGAAAAAAGAAAACAAAAAAGAAACAAAAAATAGACATGAAAAAGCTATACAAAGATGAAAAAGAACAGCTACCGATTGTGCCACTTGAGAGGCAAATTGATTATGTAACCTTTTAAATATATGCTCAGGAGAATTGGTAAACTGTCTGTCAGCCTAAAAGAACCAGTAAGAACGTTACTGCTCATCAAAGTAATAAGATAAAACTTACATAGGCCTTACCCCAGTGTTTAGGGGAAGGGGCTCTATTTTCATTTTTCTACAGTCATAAAGGGGTGACTCATCTAACAAGCAACTTGTTTACTTTTTTGTTCGCTCAATGAAAAATAACAGTCTTCAGAAATTAAAATACTTTCATTTTTGAAAGCTTGTTTTTTTTATTAAATTTCCTATCGTTCTTCAGATAATGCCGGTAAATGTGACCCATCCTCCATGAAAAATTCTCTCCCCTCACGGGAAACACCTCTGTAGAAAAGTTCCTCCCACGTAAAATGCACCCCCCACCGATAATTCAATCATAGCTGAAAACCCCTTCCCCCCTCCGTAAAATTTCTTGCGGACGATTCAGCCTTAAAAATTTTCCTTTGAATACTTCCATTTGAAAAAGACCTCAATTTCTAATCGTTTTTCCGATCACTCCGGAAATCCCCCTTCCCCGAAATTTTTTCCTGGAAATCTAAATCCACTGAAAATTCCCCACGGGCTGTGGGGATCATGTTACCCCTAAAGGCATTGTTTTTGGATCTTTCAATTATGCTGAACAAAGGCTGGTTATCTCAAAATTTTGATCAGACGAATTGGGAGATAAAGGGACGTGGGAGGGGGACTAGTTGCCCTTCAATCTTTAAGGTCACTTAAAAAGGGCACTAGAACTTTTTATTTCCGTTCGAATGCACCTTCTTCGATCTTCTAGGATCATTAGTTCGGTACGATCACAACTGTAAAAAAAAAAACGCATCCATAATCTATCTTCTAGCAAAAATTCAAAATCTCACATGTTTGTATCTATATACAGCTTGAAACTTCTACAGCAGAGTTCTTTGACACGTTGAATCTGTGGTGTATTTTCACTGAGATTCTTTGACTTTTAAGGTGTGCCCCCCCCCCCCTTGTTCTGAAAATCAGGTAAATTGTCTCAGGGTCGTAGCTTTTGATGAGTAACACTAAACTTGATGAATCTTACATATTTGGAACCAGCATAATAAGCCATTCTTTTAATGTATCTATTAATATCAAAATTCCGTTTTTTAGAGTTTTGGTTACTATTGAGCCGAGTCACTCTGCTCCTAACTTATAGTTCGTTACCACGAACTGTTTGAAAAGAATTGGCCAAACAAAACTTCCCTAAACTAGAAATACCATCTTGATAAAGATTTGACGCGACTGCTTCAATTATTTGAGATTTTTTTATTAAAATCTGTTTTTAGTTAGCGTTCTGTCATTGGCTAGATTCAAACGAGTAACACAAATTCAATAAAGTCAAATAATGCTATTTATAAGGTATATGTCAAATGCCATGTGAAAAAAGAACTGTTTGAGGGTTTATATGATTTTTTAGTAAAAACGACCTTCCTTGGATTTCTCCAGGCACCCACTTAAAGCTGGATCGACTCTGAAAAGGCTTAAAGAGCCACGCCCCTTACCCCAATTCCAAACCAAATAAGCAGCGACACCAGGATTCGGTCCCCTGTCGTCACGGACAAAGGATTTCGAGCCTAGCGTGCTAAACACTCGACTAGGACCACCAGCACTTGTTTCAGTTTAATTGTGATCAGTAAGAAGAAAATGACAAGATTTTCGCGAAAAATTCTTTTCGGTGAAGAAGAAGAAGCTAGGAGCAACTTTATTAGGTGGATTTTTTGGAAAATTTCAGGTTTTAAAGAAAAATCAGTATGATGTGTAGACAATTATGGATTGTTCGTCCTTCAATTTACGGTTTAGAACCTAAGAGCAAAACCTAAAAATAAAAAAATAAAAACTAGAAAAGGACACGAAATCAAGCTCCAAAACCCACCAAAGAACGAAATAGTAAGTTTTTGGTACATATTATTTGTTGATGACAAAACTGATGATAAAATATCCACATATATCCCATTGATGGTACCGAGATTTTCAGTTAAAATTCATCCAAACCTTTTGCCTGTTCTAGGTTCATGTGTACTATACTCGCAAACAGGCTACATGCACTAAGTTATTGGAAGCAAAACTATTATCATCCTTTTTTCTTAATTAATTATATCTTAAAAATTACTCACTTCTTGAGTTACAAAAATAATCTTCCTTTCATAGTATTTTCTTTTACAGTGTGACAGAGTGACACAAGCAAAAACTATGTCTACTATAGCCATATTTTGTGTTTTGTCCATGTTTTGCTAACATTCCAGTCATTTGCTGACCTGATAGTCCAGTCTCCCTGGAAACTTAGTCCCACACCTTGACCAGTTGGACTTTATTATGGTTATTTTATGGCTTTTGTTGATCAGCAGTCTTGATACCTAACTGTAATTATTATTTTTTCTAAAGTTTCCATCTTTATAATCCGCATGCTCTTTCCACAAGATTTTGAAATATTTCAACTCATGCGGATTTGCGTTTTCCCCCAAAATTGCAAAAAAAAATCTTTGCGGAATCCGCAAATCGCAAGGATTTTTCGCAATCCGCAGCATGTGGAAACGAAGGGTTACTTCTATAATTACTAATCTTGTTATTACCCTAGGGACACAAAGACCAAATTTTACAGAAGGGAAGAGGGTTGTTCGAATTAATATTAAGAGGAATTCTCCTACGTCATCTCGGCTAGAAAACACAGGTTTTTGTCACCTCCCTCCAATCACGCTGCCACTTACAGTCTTCCGCCCTTAAAGGTGAGCCTTCGCCTTGCTCAGGCAGGACTTGAGCCCTAAGCTTCACTTGATTGGGCTATACTTGTGTCTCCAGACCCCTCAAATAAGATCTCGCTTTGCTCAGGCTTCAAGAAGATATTTTTACAAGATCCTCCTTTTCCCCTGTCTCGCCATGCATTGCTTCGTTCACACCTTCCTTATATATAGATGTTCTGAAGCAAAATTTCATTCTTTAAAACTTCACTTTCAAGGAAGTTAGTAAAGCTAATCAACAGCAGATGATATCTTGGATACAACATTCTAGAACTCTTAACCTGTGGCTTCTTTACAAAACTTTTTTCAGTCTCTAAGGCGAAAGTTCTGGGCATTTTTGGCAAATTTTTCAGTGGATTTGTTTTCGATCTATATTGCCAATTTCTGTGATGATTTCGAAATAGTTTAGACTATATTTGCATCACAGTAAATTTGGTAAGATCCTTCAAGTAATGAATATGTCTGGGTAGGGTGAAATTATGGAGGCACACACCCTCAAGGGAACAGCTGATGAAAACAAAGTAATCTTTGCATGTTACTCATCATTAAAATTTTAAACCATACATATATGAATATTTTATAAAGCTTTTTTTCTGTTCTTGGTCACGTTTTCTGGCCTTCTCAGTGAATTTTTTCTAGTTTTTACAACGAATTTTCTTTGTGGTCTAAAATGCTTCATAATATATTTAAGATTACACTCTATGCAAAAAAAAGTCAGTGTGGGATGTGGTTTTGGAGAACACCCAATAAGCGGTAAGGTTTACAAAAATATTGGTCCCACATTCCACACCACTTTACAGAATGTTCTGGAGATATACCTCTAGGCAATTATAATTAACTGAGCAAAAAACTCTGAAGTAAAGAATAATAAAGAGAAAATACCTTCAAAGGGCACAGCATCAGGCACTAATTGAGATCCTTCGTTTGATACTACGAGCATTTCTTTTGAAAAATGATCACTGCATAAGTGGAAAGATTTCCGGTCAGTTATAATTGATTCTATTAAGTTCAGAATACCGGCTCTTTTAGCCCAATCAGTTGCCTTTTCCTTATCATCAGGAAATTGAAAAAAAGATTTCTTCTTTTGACCTTTCTTAAAGTTGGCAGTTGAGCTAAAGCAGCCAGGTGCACAACAGCCTTGCCCTAAAACAAAACAGCAAATGTTCAATGTTTATCATTATTATGGTCGTCTTGAACCTAGAATTTATTCTTTGGGAATTATGGTTACAAACTTCACCACTTCTTATGGGTGTAAGTAAAGGTTCATACACTGATATCTTGAGGAAGTTTCAAAGAAATGTTTTTGCAGAGGGGGGGGGGGGGGGGGGGGGCTGAAGTTTATTTTCAGGCCACTGCTCACTGATTATTCTTAAAGACCCCCCTCTTCCTTGTGTGCATCTATATACATAAATATAAAAATGAAAAAATTCAAGGGTATAGCTGCCACCAAAAAAATGCATCCAAAAAAGAGGACAGGGAATGTATACTTGCAAAAAAGAAAATATACCTTTCTCCCATCACATTTTTTTTCTTAAAAAAAAAACACTTCCAAGTATGTCCCCCAGCTCTTCCCTATGTACTGGTGAAAACTATGCAAAATCATGTTACCACAACAAACCAACAAAGAAGGGAACTACACAGCAGAATAACTATAGAGTACTAGATTTTCTGTAGCTGAATTACCTGCTGCCAATGTATATAATTCTAGACTTGCTTAGAATATTTGCCATTCTTGCTTCCAACAAAAATAGGAGCCTCCATACAGGGGGGCTCTTGTTTTTATGTCAAATGCTGAAATCTGCGGTTTTTTATGTCTTTTCTTCCAAGGGTTTATAGGAAATTCCTTTGTCTCCCCTCAGTTTGAAAAGTTTAAGACGACTGAATTAAAAAGTTCATAGGCAAATCATATCCAATGAAGCCTACTTTAGCCTTTCTTATACTTTTTACCCTTGAATGGAATCTTATGTGTGAGTATATTCACCCTTTCTTATACATCTGTATATTGGCATTCCCTTTCTTAAAATCAAGAAAGCTCAATTACTGTACCCCTTTGACACACTCGCCTACTTTTATATTCAGGCTAACATTATACTACTATCTTAAATTCACATGCCAGGGTGGATTCCCTCCTACACCAAGGGTTTGACAATTACACATATATGATTACTATCAATAAGTTAATGATCTGAGAAAAACGTGACAAATTGGAGAATTTTAGAACTTGAAGAAAAGCACATTCTAAAAGGTATAATAGTTGAATTTTTCTCTTTGTTCTTGTCCTGTCGTTTCTAACAAAATGCCAAAATGGTGCAATTAATTGGTTTTCAAACTTTACTAAACAAAAAGTGGCTGGCTGCTTTACACTCAGGGGCATATATTTCCATAAACAAGTAAGGTGCCCAGTTAATTGCCTCTCAAGCTTGAGATGCATACCACATTTTTTTCTAAAAACCGATACAATGCTAAAACATTTTGCATCACTGGATAAATCGACTTTAAACTTAAAAAAAATTACAGACCTACCAACTTTAAAAAAGATTTGTCACATAAGAATCCCATATCTGATGTTAGGCAACATAATTTGAAGCTAAAGACTTAAAAACTGACTTTACATTAGAAACGATTTCATTAACATTGGCAACCAAATTATCATTGACTCAACCTTATCATAATGTATAAATATTGTGAGTTTTAGTTTGTTCGTGATATACCTGTTTTTAAGTGATGATTGTTTTAACCATTTATGCAGTGAATATATTAATAAAAATATTCCTTAAAATGGCAATAGAAGAAGCCAACGCCAGTCCAGTAAGCTTTCTGAAAAGAAAGCGTTCCACATCAGGACTGCTAGCACCATCTATTATTGAAACTCTAATCGCATGTCAGCTGTATAAACCTTTTGAAGATGTCGCAACGGTTTGGCCATTTCAACCAAATACCTTCTATATATCTACTTCGAAGGTAAAACAGAGATGGCGTGGGAAACGCGCAGGTAGAAGTCCGCGAATGCAGAGACCGTTGTGCTTTGTAATGGTGACAACTGTATACAAGTAATCTCTACAGTTTGCAATACTAGAGAAACGAAAAAGCGAAAGATTGAGCAATATGTGACACATACTGACACAGAATTACTGTACATTGCTCAGAAACTACACCAACACCGAGGCCTTATTATTGCAACCAAGCTTTGAACAACTAGAATAGCCTTCCTCCTGTACTAAAACCTGTTACTCTAACTCCCAAAATGCATTTCCAAAGCAACTCCAGATCATTGACGAATAAAGTGGACGAGCTAGAGCTGTCTTATGCATCAACTCGACATGACTAGCAATAACTACTGAGTGCTGGGATATTAAAACAGAAACAGGCTATCTGAACTTTTCAATACCAGGCGCGACAGACAAGATACACGACGTGGACGTAGTTCGTGTCATGAAATAAACTGGCTTTGGTGCAAGCCGAGAGGGTTACCAAGAACTTACACTAGTATCATTCTAGCAGCGGTGTTTTATCCTGAAAGTGCCCGTAACAGACGTGAATTAGTGACATCCCTGCAGTATCAAGTTCATTATTTTTGCAAACAATTCAGTAATCCAGCTACCATCATTGCTGAAGATTTTAACTTAACAGATAAAAAGTGGATTTCATCTGTATTTAGATCTGAGAGTGGTCGACGTTCCCGCTCATGAAAGTGGAAGTGGAAGTATACTAGACCTCATACTAAAAAATCTTGATATGCTCTATGAGCCACCATTACCCCTAGGACCACCTGCTAAGTCATACCTCAACATACTCTGGTGAAAAACAAAGAGCAGAAATCATATGTTGAAACCAAAAAAGATTAAAACCTCTTACAGACCCCACTGTGAAAACTCTCTCCAATTTTTTGGCAAGGGGATTGCTAATTTTGACTTTGTCTCTCCCATTACAAATATTGATGAAAAAGTCGAGACGTTAAACTTGATTGTGCAATAAATGTACGATGAGTTTTTTCCAGTGAAAGAGCACACGATTTGTGGTTAGACACCAAGATAAAACCATGATCAAAGAACGATGTAAACTCCATGCCACAGGAGAAACATTAAATGCGAACAAAATGAGAGATAAAGTCATTTCGGCCCTCCAAGCTTCTCAAAGAAGGTACGTATAGGGAAAAGTAGCCCAACTCCTAAAGTCAGAGTCGCACAAGTGGCACGATGCAGTTAAACGGCTTACTGGAAAAAAGAAAGGAACTGAAGTACAAATCAGCAACCCAAATGGTAGTTTAATCAAAGCCTCTGAAGTTACTAATTTTTTAGCCAAATTTGTACCGCTTCCACAACTATAAGTGACGAACAAACGAGTGACATCATTGACAATTTTAGTATGGGTGAAATTGTAAAGGTGCCAGAAATTGCAGTTTCCTATGCAATTGGATGGTTATGTACAACTGTGCCTAATACCCAGGCAAACTCCCAGTGAAATTACTAAAAGAATATTCATCTTTCCTTGCCAAACCAATTGCATCAGTGATAAACTACTGTTTCACTGAACAAGTATGTCCAAAAATGTGGAAAGCTGCGTATGTCCGTGTCATACCGATAGTTAAGTCACCCCAATCCTGTGATCAACTGAGACCCATATCGATAACACCCAACCTAGCGAAGGTAGCTGAGGCATTTATTTACCACTCTCTGTTAAAACCACTGTATATAAATAATAGACAGTATGATCTTTCCCTATCTCAACCATTATAAAAACCCGGACCGAGATGCAAGTGCTCCAGTCCAGAGAACATTTAAACAACTATAAACATAAGGGACATTCGATTTTTTCACGGGTAGACAAGTCAGATTTCTCTTAAAATGAGAAACTTGGCTTCAACATTATAACACTAAATTTTAAAGAAACTAATTTTAAATTGATTTATTCCAATACATATATGAAAATCGGTAATTAGTAGTGCAATGTTACATTAGATGTTTTTAGGAATTACAAGTAGGTTTCAAAGTCTAGAGTTGGTTTCAAAGGCATTTTGAGAAATTTTCTGCCAAAATACATGTTCCAGAGAGGAGCTGTTTGTGTGTGCCGATATATATATATATATATATATATATATATATATAATATATATATACATACATATATATATATATATATATATATATATATATATATATATATATATATATATATATATATATATATATATATATATATATATATATATATATATATATTTATATATATATATATATATATATATATATTTATATATATATATATATATATATATATATATATATATATATATATATATATATATATATATATATAGTATATATATATATATATATATATAATATATATATATATATATATATATATATATATATATATATATATATATATATATACATATACGATTAAACTTAAGATCAGTAGAAATAGAAGCATACAATAACTCAAACTCAAAACGACCAGAAATTATTATTAAAGAATAAAAAAGGAAAGGAGAATAATTGATATGGCTGTAACAATGCATATAAATTTATATAAATGTATATACAGTGGGCTGTAATAATGCAAAAGGTAAATATATCATTGGGTTAAGAATGGAAAGAAAAACAAAGAATAAATTTACAATGATAATCAAGTTAAAAATAAGTTTTATTTGAATAATGCCATAACGTGATGACATTTGATCATGAAATTTGGCGCTTTGCATTGACAAATCAGTTTCAAAGTTTTATCAATTTTTTCTCAAAGGAAAATTACATGCAGCTAAATCAAATATAGTCACTTCCTTTTTTCACATATGTTTATTGATACCGGTTTGATTTTTATTGTCTGTAGTACTGAGGAGCTCATTAAGGAGATAATCAAACATAATTTTTTAAAAATTTCGCCCCTTTGTTCAAAAAAAGAGATAATCAAATATTTAAACTACTGAAACTAAAATAATTACTTGCTAGTTTATTTTCCTTGATAGGTATGTCTCTCGATTTCCTGATTCTTAAATTTTACTTCGTAATATGCATGTGTTCACACAAAAAAAAAAAAAAAAAAAAAAAAAAAAAAAAAAAAAAAAAAAAAAAAAAAAATCAGCTCACCAAGTTTCTTTCTGCTTTCGCAATTACGAATAATACAAATTCGCCACTATCTTTCAGTGACTGACAAATACATACTGACCCGCTAATGTCAAGAATAAATGGGAGGAGCTGTTTGTAAGCGCTGAGAATGAAGTGCCAAAAATCATGAGCTGTGATCTTACTGTTATATTATCTATATACAGTGGCTACAACAAATTGCACCTTCGATAGATCCGTGCCAATATGGCTGCATAAAAGGCAGTAGCATGGCAGCATATCTAGTGTGAATGCACCACTGAATCATCAAGTGGCTGGACTCTTCTAATAAAATTGTCGATTTACTTTTGGCAGACTTTATTTGACCTTATAAAACACCTGATCGCATTAAAAAATCTGAAGGAGATGGGAGCTAAAAGTCAAATACGGTACTACTATTATTAAGAGAGTTTCTACAGGGGAGACGGCAATCATTTTACCCTTTGTTTGCAGAAGATACCTGCTCTGAGTGGTCTGAACTAACCTGCAGTTGCCACCAAGGAACAAAACTAGTTGCTCTTTTATTCCTTGCTATCATCAACCAATCTAGCAGAACCCAAAGAACATTTTAAGTTCGTTGACGACTTGTCTGCACTTCTCAAGTATACAGTACAGAATACAGTAGCAAAGAAGTAGTTTGGCCTGACTTTCTTCACGGACTTCATCACCCAATCTCAATCAAATGACCCGCAAGTGAACAAACAGAGATCGAAAATTCTACAATTCGATCCACTCAAGCAGGACATTATTATCCCAAATGTGCCGTTTCCAACTGTTTTCTCTGCAACAATCTTAGGTGGAAAATTTGCAAGTGATTGCTTGTTTCAGCTGCATGTTGACAATATTGCAAGTAAAGGTCACTAGTCAATCATGAGTTTAACAAGAATGTACAGATTGGGCTTCTCTGAACGCCAACTCCTACCAGCGTATACAACCTACATCAGACCTAATCTCGAGTATTGTTGTCCTGTTTGGGGTCAGCAAACTCAAAACACTGCTTGCATGTCAGCAGAACTAGAAGATGTCAAAAAACGTGCTACTAAAGTAACACAGTTGAAGTAATACTTGGACCCTGCTTCAGCAACTATTAAAGTGCTCTCGAGCTTACCCACATTATTTGCTTAAAGACATCATTTGATAATGAAATTTGGCAAAAAGCTATTAGCAAACAAGAAACACTGATCTATTTTTCCACCATGTGTACAGATCAGAAAAAAACTACTAGGCATTACAATAAACTACACCCCCCCCCCAGTAAGTGCAGTACAAACAGATTTATACACTCCTTTTTGCCATATTTTGTAAGTGTATTTAACAAGTGAGTTTACTTTTTTTTCATTTCCTATTTCTTTTGTGATTGTAAAAGTAACGTAATTTAGCGTTCATTTTTGAGTGCTATGATAGCTATTTAAATAAACGAATGACTTGCTTACTTACAAATACAGACTACCAGTCTTCTGTTACCACTAGCTTGACTTACCTAAAATTAAGATCAAGGTCTCATTACACTAGGCCTCCAAAATATTCCTCTCCCTTTGGTACTAATTATTTACTAATTACAAAGACCAAAAAAATATATAAAGACTTACAGACTTCTGACTCTGATCGTTTTCGCTTATTTGAGTTTAATATGTCAAATAATTCAGTTCTTTCAGTGTCATCACTTATCATTACTTCAGGCACAGCATCAATATAAAAATCATCATTAATTTGTTCATTTTCACTTTCACTATTATTGTTGGCAGAACCAGCTACTTCACTTATAGTCACATTTGGTAGGCACAGTGTATATGGATTGATTTGTACTTCAGGCTCAAAAGGCTGCCAGCTTTCCATAATGCTTCTGGACAAGGTGTAAGCTACAGGTTTCTCTAGAAGAACAGGACAATATTAGACATGAATGTTCTGACAACCTAAAAAGCAGGTAACATACATATTAAAACTGTAAACCCTCTCTTGTTTGTTTTGACATCTTTTTTTTGACATTTTGTTTCTGTTTCTTGAGTAGGGCATTTTGATTGCTAAGTACTGGTAATCAAGGCTATTTATATAACACTCGTTGATATTACAAAAGAAAACTTGTAGACATTGAAAATAAACAAAAAATCAACTAAATTAAAAACTAATATTCTGAGAAACTAAAATCAGATATACATGAGGAATGTAAAATGCAGTCAGATTTTTCTAAGAGAGGGTGAAGGGGATCTAGTGCATTTAAACTGCTACATTACTTGTTGCCAGAGATAGCATTTTCATTTATTGTAATATATTTTTAATTGCCAAGGGGCTTTTCAGACACTTTCACTTTAAAGGTGGAGTTTCTCCTATTATCACCTGGCTGCAAACAGCCAGGTAGTGCAATATATTACTAGACTTTTTTCATCCGTCTAAAAGTTAAATTTCGGAGCTACATAACTCATTTAGAAGTCCAATAAGACAAGTGCATAAAACTATTATTAGAGGGGTTTGAGAAGAAGATAAATTACTGGTTTAAAATTTTATACACTAATAATTTAGTCAGAAAATCTTTTTTTCTGCTCATGTGTTTTAGTATGAACAATGTACTTATATTCTAGTATGAACTAATTCAGATTCCCATGCAGAATAATTTTTGAATATTTAATGGTCAAAAGGTACTTTTTCCCCTCTTTAAAAGGTAGTTACCCTCTGATCACTTTTGACTCTTAAAAAGCACACTAGAACTTCCAATTTCCAATCGAATGAGCCCTCTCCGAAGTTTACACGACCACCCCTTCCATATGAAGTACCTATGGGAAAAAAATCAATAATAAAATATTGGAGCCTTATGGCCTTTACTATAGATACCTTATGACCTCTGAAATTTGTTTGAGTTTACTTTTACTTTGCTCTTCAATACTCTTGTTTATATTACTTGCTTGTTCTAATTTATGATCTTACTATCGGTGCTTCAGGCCTAACTAAAGTTTTTTATTGTTTAAAAAAGTAGAGTGGTGAAAAAGAATCAAACTTAAGCGTAAAGAGCAAGGCGTTGGAGGGGACAGCCCCTTTCATATACTGAATAATTGCTGTTTGTTTTAAGTTTTAATGTCGCTCCTTACTTTCAGTTAAAAAAAACTTTTTTTTTATTTAATTTCTGAACCTTTTTCAACTAATGCAGGTTTGATTTTGGCTCACCATGCATGAAAAATTAAAACATAATTTGAATATTAATTTTGGCAGATTTATTCCAGATATGAAGGGTCACCCCCTCCTCAATACCTTGCTTTTTACGCTAAAGCTATTAGCACTCTAAAAAAAAAAAAAACTTCTTATTCTAATTAAATAGCCCCTGTGTTTCAATTTTAGTAAACAGTCAAACTTTAACGTAAAGAATAAGGCATTGAGGAGGGGGCAACCCTTCATATATGGCATAATTTCTGTTCGTTTCTCAAATAATGCCGGTAAATCTGGTTAACCCTCTATAAAAATATACCCCTACCCACTCAAGGAATACTCCTCTGTTGAAATTTCATCTAACGTAAACTGCCCCCCATCAAATTCCCTCCAGACAGTTCCTTCCTCACTGAGAATCTCCCCCTCTTTGTAAAATTAGCTGTGGACGATTCATCCTGAACAATTCTCCTTAGCATTTTTCATTGGAATAAGACTTTAATCTATAATCAGTTTCTCAATCACTCCAAAAATGCCCACTTCCCTGGAAACTATTTCCCAGAAAACAAAACGTGCGGAAAAATACCCCCGGAACATCTCCATATAAAAAATTTGGCGAAGAGAATGTAAGACAATTAAAAAGAATTTTGTATAGTAATTCTGTCAAAGTCCCCCAGCATAATATTTCCCCTAAAATATTCACTCATCAGATATTTCCCTCCCAAAGGAAGATTCTCCCCTTAGAAATCCACCCCAAGCACACCCCCCCAAAAAAAAACATGGCTGTATACTTCCCAGTAAAAAAAACTACACGTAAACAATGGGCAAAGTTCACAACTTGCAACCCTTCCCCCAGGGGCTGTGGTGGGTCATTTTACACTTAAAGACATAGTTATTACATTTTTCAACTACGCTGAACAAAATGGCTATCTCAAAATTTTGATCTGGTGACTTTAGGAAAAAATGAGCATGGGAGGGGGCCTAGTTGCCCTCGTTTTTTTTTAATAACTTCAAAAGGGCTTTAGAACTTTTGATTTCTGTTCGAATGAGCCCTCTCGTGATATTTTAGGACGAATGAGTCGATACGATCACCCCTGGGAAGAAAACAAACAAATAAACACGCATCTGTGATCTCTCTTCTGGCACAAAAAAAAAATTCCACATTTTTCCATATAGGAACTTTAAATCACTACAATAGAGTTATCTGATACGCTGAATCTGAAGGTGTGATTTTCATTAGGATTCTATGACTTCTAGGGGGGATGTTTTCCCCCTTTTTCGAAAATAAAACAAATATTCTCAGGCCTGTAACTTTTGATGGGTAACACTAAAATTGATGAAATTGATATGGGATTTGAAATCAGCATAAAAAAACGATTCTTATTATGTATCTATTGGTATCAAAATTGGTATCTGTTTTTTAGAGTTTTGGTTACTATTGACCCAGGTCGCTCCTTACTTACAATTTTTTATCATAAACTATTTGATGAGATTAAACCATTTTTAACACAGTTTCCCAATTGCTATAAGATTCTTACATCATTTGTAGTCAAGAATTTTATTTTTAAGTTGAACAGAACGCATACACTATACAGGTTCAGTTGGATTTTGAAATTGATAGTCAACAGATTGCTGCAACAGCTGAATTGTAAGTTTGTTTTCTTTTTCTGTTTTTAAATACATTTTCCTAATGTTTAATACACAATTATTGAACGCCTGATAGATTAAAGAAAATACAATCTTCTATCTGAATTTTTTTACCCCCCCCCCCCCCCCCCAAAAAAAAACAACCTTCTATTGAGACAATTTTTAGCTATAGACTATGTACAAGGTTGGGGAATTGAAGATTGAAAAGGAAGTGACCCCAAAAATATGATTTATAAAAAAAAAAATTGTATGTTATTGCCTATAGGGGGCTATCATTTTTAAATTATAATGCCTCAGTTTTTTTTAATTGAAAGCAGGGACGCCAAAAAGCTAATTCTTTTTTTTATTTAAAGCAGAGATGGAAGAAAAAAATTACAAATTTACTGGGAAATCATATAAATATTTTGATGGACCCAAGGCCCCCCAATGGGACTTTTTCATTGTCTTGGGTATTTTTGGATTTCTCATAGGCTACTGGCCTAATTTGGCTTTTGTGTGTGCCCCTTTTAATTAGATTCCTTGGATCTTATTGAATGTCATGGCAAATCTATTATCTATTGTTTCAACTATTATGCAAGGGTTCTGAAACACCACAGCCATTTCGTTTCTACCAGATTTCTACTTCTCTTGATGAATAACAAAGAAGACCAGCAACTTGTGAAGTTTTTAACTAATGAATAGGCCCGAATCTGTTGCAAATTCAAGCTGGGATTTGAGATAGACTGATGAAAACATTAATTTTTGCAGTCAACATTGATTGCGCCAGCGGCGCGCCACCGACATCTCACCAGCGGTGGCGTGAAAAATCATTGGCGTCGCGCCACTCCTTCCTTTATTGGCGCAGGGCCGGGGTCTAACTACACCTATGGTCACAAAGTCTTTGTTACTACTCATCATCACTCACTAGAGACTATCCTGTCATACCCTTGCCATAATGCACCCGCCCAGCTCCAGCAAATGATACAGCTTCAGCCCTGTGACTTAGAAGTCCAATATACCCCTGAAGTAGAAATACCAGTATCTGACGCACTTTCACATCTTCACTTAGCTGATACAGATACTCAATTGTAGAACAACAATGAACTCTTATGTTCTAGCAGTGATTAAATTCTTACCAGTGAGTGACTAAACATGTAGAAATTCAGCATAAGTCATGCCAAGATGCCAACTAGCAACACTTACTTACCTTGTACAAGATGGCTGGCCTTCTGAAATATCCAGCATGAACTAAGCATCCACAATGGTCTATTATTGAAAGGCCAGCAGATCATCATATCTAGCATGCTGAAAACTAACATTCTACACCAATTCCATCATACTCACCAGGAAATTCCTTAGTGAGGCTGTTAATCATAACTGAAAAGAGGAGGGGACATACAACAGTACCTTGGGGTATTCCATTGTGGACAGGGAGAGGATTAGAATAATGATTCTGGTATTTGACTACATGTGATCTATTTGATAAGATGAAGGCAACCAATTTCACCAGGGAAGAATCAATATTAAATTCACTGACAAGTTTTTCAACTAGTATATTGTGTTTAACAATGTCAAATGTTTTTTGAATGTCAATGGAAATTAAATTTAGCCATGAATTAGATTTTTCAATGGTTTTCCCAAAGCAGTTAATTAGAAAAACAAGGTAATGGGAGGTAGAAGCAGGATTTGGGATTCCCAAATTGCCTCAGGTCAATAAAAGGTTAATATAATTTCAATAATATAGGAGTTTGAGAAATAGGACAAATGCCTTCAAACCCAGGCTTTCTGTCTTTCTATTTCAAAGGGGCTAGGAAACCTTATTTCCATATTTTTGGAATTTGCCCAACAAAGGAAAAACCAGAAAGCTGCAGGTAACCTGTTACACCAGGTGAGAGCACCAACACTTTTCCTCAGTCTGCTTTGTCCCATTCTGGAACAGCCTGTCTAAAGCCACCATCCAGCCTCAATGCTGAATTGAGCTATGCTGGAATGTAATATCATAACCTCAAAAAAGCCAAGTATGATTTTTTACATGAGGTTCAACACCACCTTATTTTGCTGGACAGACAATTTAAGGTAAATGCACCTCTATTTTTCAGGTTTGTTCACTTACAGCCTAACCTACTTAAGTACAATTACTGTTTTTCTAAAACTTGTCCATGATTAACTGCTTTTGCATCAAATTAAGATCCTAGGTCCAAGATTGGGGAGTATTTTATAAGATTAAGTTCAAGCTTCTGAACAAGATGTATGCAGTGTTATCTCACTCTGCTTTTCTGATAACACTCATTCTCCCCCTCTATAATACTCCTATATATAACCATAAAAGACAGTTATTGGCTTCCCATCATTATTGACCAGGAACTCCACAGGATTATTCCTTACTTTGCTGGGAAATGTGATTTAAGGTAATGACTTATTTCACTTAACACTCTTGCTCAGCAGGGTCATCAGAGGGAACAGGTTGACAGTGCTGTCAGTCTTCTCCAAGCAGCCCTGTCCAGGGCCAAGGATGGGGCCTCATTAGGGTCTATGTTGAGGTTGAAGAGGCGTGATTTATAGCATCAGCCCAACTGCTGTGTGGCCTCCCTTGAGGACATTTCCAAACAATTGAGGGATTGAAATCCAAAATGATCCTTGCAGGGGTAGTTGGTGGAAGGCAGAGTAAGTGGCCATACCATCTTAGAGAACAAGCTTCTACTTGAGTGGAGGGGCTAACTTGAAGGTCTTCAGGATATTGGTATTGCAGATCTTGTCATACCATTTGAAGCCTTCAACTCAATTCAGGTGTCTAGTTTGGATGGCATCAACCTTTCTTAGCTGTGTCTGGGGTATTGGCTGTGTCTCAGAAGTAGACCCCGAAGCCGCGCCGAAAATCGGCGGCGCGCCGCCGAAAAAAAAAACGGCGGCGCGCCGCCGAACTTGCATCAGCGCGCTGACGCCGCCGCTGATTCTATCGGCGGCGGCTTCACTAATACGCCGCCGTTTTTTTTTCTCTTTTTTGGTTATCGATATCGACCTCCGGGCTTCAACCGTCATCCCCGCTAATCTGTTTCTTAAAAACAAATACTGTCATCTTGGGCTCGCCATGTATATCGGTTCATAGGAAGGAGAAGAAGAAATTTTTCTTGAAACAAAAATTCTACCTTCCACTTTAAAATTCTGTTCATTTTTCTTTCTGATTTTTCGGATGAAAAGAGGTAGGTGAAAGAGCATTAGGCAATTCAGGATGTTGTCATAGGCAGCGCAATCGAGATGTCTAAGTAAAGAACAATGTTGGCACAATGTATTATTTATTTTTTTTTGTTTTCCATACCAGGGCAATTCGTATCGAAGGAGTTGTCGTAGAAACTTCAAAAAGGGCTCATTCGATTGGAAATTGGAAGAACTAGTGCCCTTTTTAATAGTCGAAAGTGATTGGAAGGCAGCTAACACCCCTTCCACGCCCACCCTTTCCCCAAACACATCCAATCAAAATTTTAAGATAGCCATTTTGTTCAGAGTAACTGATTTCCAGAGAGAAAATATGTTTTTTGAGGAGGTTACTCCCCCACAACCCTTAGGGCAAGGGTTTTGTAGTTATGCCCTGGAGGTATATAAGAACGATGTTGGCACAATGTATTATTTATTATTTTTTCCTTTAGACCAGGGCACTTCATATCGAAGAAGTTGTCGTAGAAACTTCGAAAAGGGCTCATTCAACTAGAGATTGGAGTAACTAGTGCCCTTTTTAATAGTCGAAAATGATTGGAAGGCAACTAACACCCCTTCCACGCCCACCATTTCCCGAAACACATACAATCAAAATTTTGAGATAGCCATTTTGTTTAACGTAGTTGAAAGTTCTGGAAATTAGGTCTTAGAGGATGACAACCACCCTCACAGCCCTTAGGGTAAGGGTTGTAATTTATGCCCTGGGGGCATATACGGTGTTTATAGCAAGCGTTGTCGTAGAAACTCAAAAAGGGATCATTAGTTTGGAAATCGAAAATCCTAGTGCCCTTTTTAATAATTGAAAGTGATTGGAAGGCTTGACATTTTTATAGTAGAGATCGATGTGGGTAAAATGTATCATTTTTTTGTTGTTGTTGTTGTTGTTTAGACCAGGGCACTTCGTATCGAAGGAGTTGTTGTAGGAACTTCGAAAAGGGCTCATTCGATTGAAAATAGAAAGGGCTGATGTCCTTTTTAATAGTCGAAAGTGATTGGAGGGAAACTAATCCCCCTCCCACGCCCACCCTCCCATTTGCCTTTATGTTTAAAAAGTAAATGTTGCCTTAAGATTAAATCAAAATGCACTGTGTTTATGCTAATTCCCAATAAGGCATCTCAGCAGTATCCCAAGAACGACTGAGGGTATTATGTTCAAACTTTCAGGGCTTCTTCTGCTCTTAAAATTTGACCAAATCAAAATAGCGTAAGTGTATCCAAGCTATCAAAGAAAGTAAACAAATTTTTTTGCGAATGTTATCAAGTTTTCCATTTCAGGTCAACTAGAGGAGGTATGAAACTAAATTAAACACTATTATTTGTGTCCAAATTTTTATAAGGGTCTATGTTGTTAAATTTTGCTGAAAATTGTTTTTCCAGAATACAAATAGCAGGCCAAACTATAAATTCTTAAAAAAACGAAAAGATTTAAAATATGATTTTCTTTTTCCCTGAAAAGACTATGTCAATATAAAACGAACAGATATTAATTAAAAAAACTGTTTCCAAAAAATAAGTTTTTTCAAAGAAAAGTAAAGAACTCCATTAAACCAAAAATGAGCAAAATTAAAGTCAAATAATCTACCAAGCGTGAAATTACCACAAATCAGCATCGATAAATAAATGAAACCCAAAACGAACAGAAATTACAATAAATAACCGAGTCAAACTCAAAACGAGCAGAAATTAACATAAGTTGGGCTCAAAACCCCTATGCCTTCCCAAGGCCAGAACATAATTTGTACTTTACTGACAAAAATACAAATGAATATGCATTGTCAGTTTAATATACATATACTGATATTTAGTAATCAAAATGTTAATATTATTTGATTTATTAAAGTTATAAAAGCAAAAACATTTATATTTTTTCAGTAAAGTGAAAATTATGTTCTGGCCTTGGGAAGGCATAGGGGTTTTGAGCCCAACTTATGTTAATTTCTGCTCGTTTTGAGTTTGACTCAGTTATTTATTGTTATTTTTGTTCGTTTTGGGTTTCATTTATTTATCGATGCTGATTTGCGGTAGTTTCCCGCTTGGTAGATTATCTAGAGCTAGTATAGAAATATATCTATAGAAATGAATTACATTTTTTTGCACAGTTAGCAGAGCACACTGAAGTTGAAGTAGCCTTAAACTTTGACTTGAAACGTTATATATTGACCACTTCTTTCAGAAAAGAATTTCGGAGGGTTATTCCGTGTTGATAAGAAAAGAGGGTGAAGGTGCAGTTTAGTTCCTCCTGTAGTGTAGTGCGCAGGAGCCCTATGGTGAAGGTGCAGTTTTGTTCTCCCTTATAAAACAACTTATTTCAGCAGATACAAAGAAGAAGCCCATTTGCGGCATTCTGTGGGACCCCAAGGTCCAGTACTAGTATCAGATCCCGCGAGTGGCAGTTTATGCTCGTCAAGTTCTGGCTGTACCGGCCACATGTGCCCCAGCTAAACGGCTTTTTAGCACGACAGGACTGATAGTGACTGCAAAAAGATCAATGGCTCCAGGCAGAGTGAACAAACTGACTTTTGTTACATCAATTGTAACTGAAGTGATGTAACTGCTGATTTAAAATTGTTGGTGTTGTTAAGCCATGGTATCTGATTTGTATACAGTGTTTTTTCGATGTTGTTATTTGTTTTGTTTTTTTCACTTCCTTTTCGTATGTATTTGATGAACAGAAGATGTTTGAACTTCAAACTTTGAAAGTTATGCACACATTAGCCCAAATCATTAACAAGAAGGAAATGACTAAACACGGGATTTTATAGGAACAATGCGATGTTAAACACAAACACAACATATGTTTCCCTGGGTCTAGTGGCTAAAAATGAGAATTCTACTTGGTCATTTAAACATCCTTACTAAAATCGAGGTTGAACGTGCTTGGTGAAGTGGAATTTTTATTATTATTTTTAATTAGAAATATCGGCGCGCCGCCAAAAAAATTTCGGCGCGCCTGGCGGCGCGCCGCCGCCGATACTGAATCACACATTCGCCGCCGTCATTTCGGCGTGGCGCGGCTTCAGGGACTACACAGAAGAGTACAGCATGATGCTTGAGACTGTGGCATTGTAAATTCAGGCTTGAAAATTCATTTACAGTTTGTGGAAGAATGCTCTCAGAAGCTGTCTGAATACAGAGTTTGCCTTGGCTGAGAGTTTGGCATCAAGTGTGCCATTTGATGATATAATTGATCCAAGATAAGTGAACTGCCTTACCATGTCATCAGCTTGGCCATTGACCAAAACAGTTGAGGGTGATGCCAATGCAGTCTTTTCTATGGGCATGATCCTTGTTTTCTTCCAGTTGCAGTGGAGGAGATCATCTTGAGTGCAGACTTAAGTTGGTCAAGATTTTTGCTAAGGATGGTTACATCATCAACAAAGTCAACATCAGACAAACTCTTCCAGGCATAACTTTTCTATGGGCATGATCTTTGTTTTTTTCCAGTTGATTTGCAGCCCAAGTCTGGAGGCAGTGGAGGAGTGTCATGAGTGCAGACTTATGTTGGTCAAGATTTTTGCTAAGGATGGCTACATTGTTGGCAAAGTCAACACCAGACAAAGTCCTCCCAGCATAACTTATGCCAAAAGGGTGGGCACAGTGTGTCCTGTTCAAAATGTGGTCAATGATGCAGTTAAATAGCCCAGGTGCAGCAGCACATCCTTGCCATACACCATTTTGGATGGGGAAGGCAGAAGAAAGCTTCCCATTAACAAGGACGGCACTTTCTGTGCTGCTGTAGAGTTCTTTAAAGAGGCTGACTATCTTTGTTGGTAGGCCTGCAGCTTTGAGGATTAGCCAAAGAGACTGTCTGTCAACAATGTCAAAGGCAGAACAAAAGTCAATGAAAGCTATGTAAGCTTTTTTGTTGAATTCCAGAGTCTTCTCAACAATCTGTCTGACTGTATGAATCTGCTCAGCTAGTCAATCTTCCTGGCTTGTTGGGGGCAGTGCAAAGCATGTAGGAAACTTATTTCACATTTCAGCAGGGGCATTGCAAACAGCTTTCCCAGAACAGAGAGTAGGGTGATACCATGGTAGTTGCTGCAATCCGTCTTGCTGCCCTTGCACTTAAACACTGGCACAATGATTCCTTTCTTCCAGTCTGATGGTATAACCTCAGTGTGCCAGATTATGCTCAACAGCATCTGCAGCCAAAGTATCATTGCAGGGCTACCCATAGTAAGTAGCTCTGAAGCAATGCCACAGGTGCCAGCTGCTTTATTGTTTTCAGTCTCCTCATGGCTGATTTAATCTCCTCAGGAGAAAAATTCAATACTGTAAGGAGCAGGTGAAGCTTCTGCAGCAGCAGCAACAAGCACTGGGTCATTGCAATTGGGCAGATCTGAGTTTAGCAGCTTATTAAAATGTTTCTCCCAGAGACCAACCCAATGAGACTGATTGTATATGGTTTCCCCATTTGCTGCTTTCAGGCTTGTGGACATCATGGCATGTTGGCCAGTCAGCTTGGGCAGGATCTTGAGTGTTGCACCTATGTCTTTCTTTTGGGCAGCTTGCTCAAGCTCAGTGGCTTTACCCACAATGAAATCTTTCTTGTTCTTGTGAAGCAAGGAGTTACATTGTTTGTTGAGCTGTCTGTTGTTGAGTGTTACATCTCCTCATAATCTTGCTTGCCATCTCTGCTCAATTATTTCAAATGTCTGGTTGCCAATCCACCACTCTTTCTTCTTCTTTTGAATCTTTTGGACACATTATTCAGTAATAGTCTAGAATTGCCACACTTTTCTGAAGAAAACATCTTAATAAAAGTAGTACAATTAGATTTCTCTTTTTATGCTCTTTCTAAATACTGTGGTTACTTTTCTGACAACCCAGGGATATATAAAAAACTAAAAGGAAACATCAAAACAACAAAATTCTTATTTTGTAATATGGAATATATTTCTATTATTCATATTGGAATGTCTCCTTCCATTGTTATCCAAGTACCATAGCATTGTCTACAGATGTCCTAAAACATTTAGAAAAGTTGAATGATAAAAAGATGCCAGGACCTGATAATATGCATCCCAGACAACTAAAGGAAATTGCAGAAATGATAGCAGACCCCCATACAATGGAGGTCTCCAGATGTCACTTACGTCTGTGAATATCCAGATGTCACTTACCTCTAGAGAGCTACTAGCAGACTGGAGAGAAGCCAACATAAAGTTGGCTTACAAAAAAAGGTGACTGCACCAAGCATGAGAATTATTGACCTATCAGCATAACTTCAGCTGTTGTGAAGATGCCTGAATGCATAATCAATGATTCAATTCTCAAACATTTAACCACCAATAAGATCTTGTCACCTAAGCAGCATATTTAATGGAATCACATGAAATAATTACAAATCTGATTGACCAAGGACATCCAGGTGACCTACTGCTGCTAGACCTTGCCAAGGCCTTCAAGAAGGTATTCCACAGTTGACTGCACTCCAAATTATCTGCTGCTGGCATCAATTCATCCCTGATGAATGAATGAATATCCTCATCAACCAGAAGTAGAAAGTCTATTTATTCAAGACAGGTGGCCAGCCAATCTACTCTGATGAGGCCATAGTAATGAGTGGTGTATCACAGGGAACTGTACTATGCCTAAAGCTTTTCCTGATGTACATCAATAATATTTTCAATCATATGGATAACAATATGCATTTATTTGCTGATGATGCCAAACTTTTTGGCATTGTAAACCCACAGAAAATCCAACACAATCTAGACAGGCTCCAGGGTTGGACTCAAGACTGGCTTCTCCAATTCAATACAACCAAATGCTATATTTTGCACATTGGACCCAATAACCCAACAAATACCTCCTCAATTTTCAATCAAAAACTAAAATAAGGGAGCATTTAGAGAATAGAGAAGAAGAAAGGGACCACAGTTTCATCATTGACAACAGGTTGAGGTTCCTTAGCCATGTTCAGCATGTTGTCTCCCAAGCAAATTCCATCCTTGGCCTATTGAAAAGGACCATAGTAGCCAAGAGGCAAAAATATTCATAAAACTTTTTAAGGCTCTTGTTAGACCCCCTCTTGATTTTGCCATGTGCCTGGCTGGTCCCTCTTACCAGAAAGATATAAGGCTCATCAAAAATATCCAGAGGCAAGGAACAAAAGGCATGAAAAGCATAAAATCAGTTTCATAGGAAGACTGCTTCAAGCAACTTGAGCTACCTAACCTTGTCTACAGATGCATACATAGCAATATGTTGCTGAATTATAAACCCAAAAGGAAAACTCCACCATCATGGCAGACATAGTACCAGCCATCATCTCACAAGAGGGCATTCAAAACCCTACCAAAATTAATTTTCAGAATGAGGATCCATCAAATGTAGTTTTCAAGAAGTCATTAACCACTGGAATGAACTGAAGCAGTCTACTGTCAACACTCCCTCTATCCAGTCTTTCAAATACCAACTTGACAAGGAATTGGAGAAGAGGCAGTGGAGGTTTGACTGGGAGTCACTAACTCAAAAGCACTACATGTCCAGAGGACCTTAAAGCTTTCAAATAGATTATGGTAAGGTGATTTTTAAAACCATTCAAATAATGTTAATGTAAATATTGCACTCAATCACAGATGAAGGTAATTAGATTAAATTAATGGAGAAATTTATTATTAGGGCTACATATGGAACCACAAGCAGGGGTAGGGTGAATTGTCAGGGTGACATCTATTATACTGAAAAGGAGCACAAAACAAGGAAACAATTGGCACTATTTTTGCTTTACTAAGAAGGTTGTTAGTTGTATTTCTAGACTGTTAGCCATTATTCTTCTTTATTAAAATTGATTTGCTGCAATCTTGACTCAGCAAAATATAGCTTTGCCTGGGTGACAGCAATAAACTGTGGATAAAAATATTATTTGAAATCAAACAGTTTGTGACAACAAACTGTAAGTAATGAGCAAGGCAGCTCAATAGAAACCAAAATTATGAAAACAGAATTTTGATACCAAAAGACATATCAAAAGAATTGGCTCATTATGATGATTCCAAATATATCAGATTTTTTCAGTTTAGTGTTACCCATCAAAGACTACAAGCCTGACAATATTTTGCCTGATTTTTGAAAATGGTGGGAAAAGCACACTAAAACTTAAAGAATCTTAATAAAAATCTTGCCTGTTTTTCCCCCAGGGGTGATTTTATCAACTCAATGGTCTCAGAATATTGGGAGAGGGCTCATTCGAACAGAAATTAAAAGTTCTTATGCTCTTTTTAAGTGATCAGAAAGATTGGGGGGCAACTAGGCCCCCTCCCATGTCCCTTTTTCCCAAAATCATCTAATCAAAATTTTGAAATAGCCATTTTATTCAGCATAGTTGAAAGGCCAATAACTATGCCTTTGGATATAATATGACCCCCCCCCCCCCAGAGCCCTAGGGGAAAGGTCTTTAAGTTATAAAATTTGGCCATTGTTTATGTATGGTATTTTTCATTGAGAAGTATGCATACATTTTTCAGGTGCAGGGTTCTATGGAGAAGGAAGTTTCTGGGAGGTAAGCTTTTCAGGAGAAATTTTACACTGGGGGAATTTGCCAGAATTCCTATTGGAAATTCTTTACATTTGTTTTACTTTTTCTTTACTGACTCAATTTTTGCATAGAGATATTAAGGGTAATTATCCAGGGTGAATTTCCCCCACGATTTAATTGTCTAAAAGATCTTTCTATGGAGAGGGGTATTTTTATTAGGAGGCTGAGCTGAGTTTCCTGGCATCATTTAAAAAGCATCAGAAATTTTTCAACTAAAAGTAAGGCGCAACCTTGAAACTTTAAATCAAACAGAAACTATTATGTATGTAAGGGGGTTTCCCCCTTGTCAACACCTTTCTCTTTACACTGGAGCTTGAATTTTGTCCCAATTCTTTAAGAACAACTCCTGAAACAAATGGGTTATTAAGTTAGAACAATAAGAAACTTTTTAAAAAGTAGTTTAGCATGAGGAGTGAGGTGTTGAGGAGGGGGCACCCCCCCCCAATATTCACAATAATTTCTGTTCATTTTAAGTTTCAATGCTGCTCTTTACTTTCAACTGAAAAAGCGTGTTTTTTTTCACTGTTTTAATATTATGTTATTTAGTTATTATGGTATTTACTGTTTATATATCCTAGGACTAGTCTGGTCAAAACATACATGATTCCATTACCAAAGTAGGGACTAGGTGAAAACAGTACTTGATTTTTATGCTCTGTCCAAATATAATGATCAATTAACTCATAAATACATCCAGATGATTATGTATATAGCCCTGGAATATAGGTTTGTAAAAAACTAAAAACAAACACTTTAACAACAAATTCTTACCTACTTCATAATATGCAACATGTTTTGATTAATCACAATAATAGGCTATTTGATATCCACAGACCTAAAGACAGGTCAAGGAACCTGTTTACAAAGAAAGCAAAGCATCAATAGACACAAAAAAACAAAAAATATATAAAATAAGCCTATCTATAGAACTGAAAGGGGGAGGTGTATTTGTGAGTAAAATAATTATTAGCCTATGTTTAGAAAGAGCAAAAAAGGGGCATTAAGTAGCATGATCACTTTATATCTACATTAGTAATTTCATTTTGTATAGGCCTATATAAAGAACTGACAATAAATAGGGGTAAATATATACCAAATCATATTATTGAGTTAGGAATAAAATGAATACACCATTTGACTCCTTTTTTTATGCTGATTACAAATATAATAATCATTTCAATTGGAAATGAATTTCAGCCCCCCCCCCCTAAACATACCAATTCAGGATATATATTTCTACATTAGGGGGGGGGGGGTCAAATTTTGTTTCTGATGTAAATGGGAGGTAAGTTTAAACTTTACCCCCACCCCCTCCCTAATGTAGAAATATATACCCTGAATTGGCATATATAGGGGGGGGCTAAAATTCATTTCCAATAGAAATGATTATTATATTCATAATCTGCATAAAAAAAGGCATTGAATGGTGTGTTCACTTTATTCCTAACTCAATAATATGATTTGGTATATATTTACCAAAATATATACCCTGAATTGGCATATATAGGGGGGGGGCTAAAATTCATTCCCATTAGAAATGATTATTATATTTGTAATCAGCATAAAAAAAGGCATTGAATGGTGTTAACTTTATTCCTAACTCAATAATATGATTTGGTATATATTTACCTAAATAGGGATATCTATAGAACTGACAGGGGGGGGGGGTATTTGTGAGTAAAATAACTATTAGCTGCTGTTTAGAAAGAGCACAAAAGTGCCATTAAGTAGTGTGATCACTTTGTATCTACATCAGTAATTTAACTTTGTATAGTTACCCTATATCTAGGACCATGAGGGGAGGGTCAGTCCATTGTAAGAAAATTGACCATGATATTTAGAAAGAGCATAGGCTATAATAAGGCATCTAACACTAGTCAAGGTCAACTATTTGTATTCTATTAGCATTTTGCATCACAAGAACCCCCAGCAACAGTTTTTGGTAAATATCTAACAAATCATATTATTGAGTTAGGACTAAAGTGAATACACCATTTGATGCCTTTTTTATGCTGATTATGAATATAATAAGCATTTCTATCAGGAATGAATTTCAGCCCCCCACCCTATATAGGCCAATTCAGGGTTAGGTATAGCCTATATAGGGGGGGGGGGGGGCTGAAATTCATTTCTGATAGAAATGCTTATTATATTTGTAATCAGCATAAAAAAAGGCATTGAATAGTGTATTCACTTTATTCTTAACTCAATAATATGATTTGGTAGATATTTACCCAATTTTTCTATAGGTTTCAACAATAAATAGGCCCTATTAGCCTAGCAACATAGGCTGCATTTAAATTCCATGTAGGCTAGCCTATTCAATATACCATTGCCTATTGCAATTCATTGTAGGGTAAGACACCCAGTAGTCGGCCACCTGCCTATTCTTGGACATAATCTTTTATACTATTTTAATCACTATTTACAATGAGCCGTTTGTATGTCCGAGTTTAGGCAGAATTTTCACTTGTTAGTAAATTCAAAAATAGGAGGCACGATACAAGTGAAACTATTTGAATTAGTAACCTACTTGTTCAGAAATTCTTCAGAAATTTTTTGATACAAAAATTAAGTTTCTAGGTGGTATAATACAGTAATTAGAGTAGTTTAAATGTCAAAAAGTTTTCAAAGTGATTAAAGTGTCCGACTAATGGGTGTCTTACCCTAGGCCTAATTAGGGCTAGGCCTACTGAGACCCAATATAAACTAGGCCTATTCTTTTGACAAGAGAATGGTTTGCAATGGCTGTTGGTCACAAAAAAAAAACAATTACAATAACCTATAGGCTATTGAATGGGGAGATTGTATTTGGTTGAAGTGTTCAAACTAAGTAGTACTACATAGCCTAGGCTACTTAGGCCTATTGAAATGATTTTGACAAGGTAGTACAATAAAAATTTCAGGCTAATTATCTGTATGACTACTGATTAGCTTACCCAACATATGCTGTTATTAGCCTACTAATATGAAGATTTGGGTCTAACCCAGGTTGGGATCCATAAAGGGATGATTTGCCAATTAAGTTAATTACTAGTTCATAGCAACTAAAAACTACCATGAGTCTATTTTCGCTAAGATAGGGACAAGGCCAATACCAAGGAATAACGTAGATATTTCGCATCAAATTATTCAATTGGCTGGAATTCAACTCATTCTAACATATCAAACAGTTTTGTTGCTGTTGAGATGTTTTAATATTATAACTTTGCCATCTAAATAATTAGGCTCCAGATGGTGCGATAAAAAATGGAGGTATTGCCGCATCTTGGTGTTAATAAATAAATAAATTTAATAAACCATAAAGACTAACTCCTGTTTTTTGTAGAATAAAGTAATAGCGTTTGATGCAAAGTCCAATATTCATAGAGGGAAATGAGAAAAAGTAAGCAGAAATGTTTTTTTTTGCATGACTATTTGCTCTTTAAGAGTTTTGGTAATGATCAATGACTATGTCAGAAAAGCAAGTTACGATGAAAACCAGCACCAATCAGCTGATTCGTGCAATGCATTGCGCTGAAAAAGTGCCATTCCGAGTGGAACCAGCTCGTTTTAAGCATAAAAACCTAAGTTGGATCTGAAATCTATGTCTAGTTCAGAGTAACCCTGCGTCAGTGGATTTTTGGGGTGCGTACGATTTTTGGTATTCCATGTGGAAAATTTGTGATTAATCTCGTGCCAATGATATAGACAAAGTTCTTTTGAATGCTAAGCGTCATTTTACTAGCAGTTCAGCTAAACGCCATACTAACTTGATCGATCAAGATTATGGATTATCTCTTTCTGAGCTTACTTCAGTGCGGAAACTGATGAAGTGTAAGAAAAAATCAATATATCTTTTGGATGGTAAGCCCTCAAATGAGTCTGAGCAGGTCTTCTATTAGGTATTTTTTTGTATTGAACAAATACAATTCACATACAGCCTAATCAACGCTTGATGAAGCATTCTCGTACGTCTGGAAAGTGCTATAGATCACATGTATGCAGTGCCCATGTCAAAGAAACTATTAGTAAGTATGAAGATTCTGGAGTTTGGTGACTAAATCTATGGGATGTGTTTGTTTGAGGTGGTACTAAGCTCATTAAAAATATTGCTTCGCTTCATCAGTTAATTTTTTGTTCAGGATTGGTGTTTGATGTATTTACAGTAAGTATAGTGGCGGAAGCTTTGTCACAAAGCACTGCATTTTAATTTCTTTTATTTCCTTTTTTATCAATTAAATCAAATTGAACTTTGAACCATAGAGCAAATTTTATGAGAACTATGGAGTTTAAGCAAGGATGCACAAGTGATATTAGGCTTATAAAAGAAACTGGCTAGTTCCATTTACCTATGTTGAATCCGGGTTGCAGCGGTAGCTAGCAACCTAGTAAAAGACGATCACGTCCAATACTAAGAAATGTAATAGCCCATAAATCCTAAAAAGAATGTCAGGTCACAACAAGAAGTACACTATTAGAGCCACCTTGTCCAAAACCTCTATATAGGAAATTTACCTTCCCTTGACTTGGATAACGACGAAAATCTATTGGCCTGAAAAAACAAGTTAAGCTGCTTGAACTACGATATTCTTCTTCTTCTTCTATTTAACAGCAGGCGGGCTTTTCAGTGATACTATTTAGCCCTTTTCCTTTTGCTTCACTCTGTGGGCTACAGAGCTACTGGCTTGATTGCCTCATGATTATTACATATTTTCAGATATCTTTCAGTAGATCTTTCGACTCTAGGAGTTCAATTATGAGTTGATAGATGTCGATTTCTATGCTCTGTGTGCAGATATAGTTGGCTAGGCTCTTGGCTGATAGTGAGATTTTGTGGTGTTTGAAGCATTTTAACAGTTTGCAAAGCAAGATATGTTGTGCAGACGTCAGCATATTACATTCAAATAGGCAATGGTCAATTGTTTCATTATTCATATTACAATGCCTGCAAAGAGGGGACAGGGGAATTGAACCACTTGAATTAGAAAACTTATACGAGAATGCAAGAAAATTTAGTCCGTTTATTCCAGAACGAATTCTATGATAAATTTTAGAAAGATACTTATTGGGAAAGGGGGAAAGGATAGGATTAATCTTATTAAAATTAATATCTGATAGCCTCCATCGGTAAATATCTCTAATCGGGATTGGTCTCCCACTTGGCTGGTCAATATTTATAGCATTTTTTGCTATTTCATCAACCTGATGATTACCACTAGGAATATACTGAAAATAAGTTTTTATGCCACTTGAAGCAAGATTATCTATAATACTGAGACAATGATAAGTGTCAATGTCCAACTTATACTGAGGAGCTGAGGCCATCGACTCAAGGCTGGATAAAGAGTCAGAATATACAAATTATTTGAATTTGCAATCAAAGGTTGGTTTTCCTTAATATGTTCTAATGCCATGATTATGGCATTTAACTCAGCAGACATTATAGATAAATTATTATATAATCTCTCGCCCATTGCAATTTTCAGGTGAGGAAGGAAAGCACCACTTGCTACCTTCTCATTCATTTTTGACCCATCAACAAATATTTGGAAGTGATTTTTATAGGTAATTGTATTAAGTTCAGCAAATTTTTTGTGGACAAAAGCGATGGGGGTTAAATCTTTAGTCCACTTTGAGAAATCAGTATTTATTATGGGACTTGACCAATTCCATGGAGGGGATTGGTGGAAAGTGGGTGCAATAGACTTTGCTTGTACGGGGAACTTCTTCTGAATGTTGGCATACTCATCTGCAATGCCTCTATACATGGCTGGATTTCTTAACCAATTATGTTGGCTGTGTGAGCTATTTGATTCAATTTTTTTGAGATGTTTTGTCAAGAGAAAGCTACGTCTCTCCCTTATTGTTGTTAATCCACTCTCCATAAGCAGAAACTTGGTGCTTGTGGGTTTCCTAAGACCAAATATGAGGCGTATTATATCATTTTGTGTTGTTTCAATTTTTGCATCTGGGTCTTTGCACATGCACCATATACGATGAGCCCATAGTCAATATGAGGTCTTATATGTGATTTATAAAACTGGAGTAAGGTTTTCTCCTTACAGCCCCAGGGTGTGGAAAGAAGTCTTTTTAGTATATTTGTTTTTCTATAGCATTTTTTTATTGTGTTTGAAATGTGGAGGTGGAAATTAAGTTTTTGGTCAAGCATGAGACCTAGGTAATTAATATGATTATCTTCTGGAATAGTTGTTTTATTTAGAGTTAGTTTTGCATTAACAAGGTTTCGCTTCCGGTGAAATTGGATTATTTTTGACTTGGTAGGTTCAATGGGTAAATCTGAATGTTGAGAGAATTTTTCAAATTGGAAAAGTGACTTTTGCAGATTTGACTGTGCTATCTAAAGGTGTTGCCAGATGACCATAGAACCAGATCGTCAGCATATTGTAGATTCGTGTGGGGTAGGTTCATGTCCCAGAGATATAGGTCAAACAGGAGGCAACTGAGGACTGCTCCCTGAGGTAGGCCTTTGGTTGTTGTCTTTTGGGGTGAAGAGGCTGAACCAACACAAACAATGAAACTTCGCACTTCTATGAAGGATTTTATAAAAGATACTAGCTTGGGGGGTAGTCCAAGGTTTGCAAGTTTGTTTAAAAGGATTTGGTGGTTCACATTGTCATATGCCCCTTCAAAATCTAGGAAGCTGCAACTAAGACATTATTTTTTGAGAATGATTCATTTATTGCATTTGTTAGCAAAATGAAAGCATCTGTTGAGGAGTGGTGTTTCCTGAATCCAGTTTGAGTGTGAGGGATCATATTGTTTTTTTCAACAAACCAGAGGAGTCTGTGATAGATCATTTTCTCCATTATTTTCCCCATCACAGGAGTAATCATTATGGGCCTATAGGACTCAGGGTTCTCTTTTGGTTTATTTTTCTTTAGGATTGGTAGGAGGGACGAACATTTCCATATATTGGGGAACATAGAAGATGCCCAAGCGTGATTATAACAATTTAGCAGTTCTTGTTTGTATGAAGGGATGAGATTCTTTATCCATGTAGGGTGTATATTGTCATAGCTGCCGCTAGTTTTGGTCCTAATATGATGTATTGCACTATTCATTTCCTGGATTGAAAATGGACTAGTTATATACTCGGATCCTGGGCGTGGTTGGTAACTTGGGTTCATAGGAATTGGGGACATTTTGCTTCGATTATTTGATGTTAGCTTATTAACAAAAAAGAGTTGCAAATAGCTTAGCTTTTTCATTATCATTGTCATAATGGGTATTATTATGTATAAGCTCATACAGGAGTGGGTTGGGGGAAGTCTTTTTCCCACAGATGTGGCTTATGACTTTATGTATAATTGGCTCATGGGTTTCTCTGGAGAGATTATTTGCAAAATTATTCCAGTAATTATATTTAACATCTATTATAGTCCTTTTTAGATTAGATTCTGCTTGTAATTTTTTTAAATATGTAGTAGGTGATGTTTTTTTTTATGAATTCTGTCCTAGCTGCCTTTTTTATCCTCCATTTATTTAGGCACTCATTTGTCCACCAGGCTTTAGGAATGTGTTTAGGGTAGGTTTTTTTAGGTGTTGTCCTGGGGATAGCATGATTAGCTGTATTTATTAGTAAAGATGTCAACACTTCAGCATGTGTGTCAACTGTTGTGTTTGAAATGTATGAATTTTGGGTGAAACTTGTGATTTCATCATTTAGCTTATTTTGGAACATAGACCAATTTGCTTTAGTGTTGATATATTTGGAGGTATGTGGTAGAGTTTCAGCAGGTTCATTTAGGGAGCACACTATAGCAAAGTGGTCAGTACATAGACTATCAATTTTATTTATATAAATTTTATTCAAAATATTTAATGACACAATTTGTAGGTCAATTGTGGAGAATCTGCCACTTTTGGGGTTGAAATAAGTATTCAGGTTTGGAGAGGTAGCAACAGCTAATTCATTATCATTTGAAATCATATACTCAATCAATTTACCAGCTTTATTTGCTGGTTTATTCCCCCACAAAAGGCTGTGGGCATTTAAATCTCCACAAATAATGATATTTTTTAACATATTAGAATTATTTATATAGTTAAAGAAATCCATGTCATCTGTAGTTTGGCCATTAGGGTTATAAAAGCTTATTATGTAGGTTTTTATATTATTCAGCCAAACACTGATACCAATTGCATCAACATCATTTGCAAAATCTGGAAAATTGATGCCACAAAATTTTATATTATTTTTAACTAATAGAGCTACACCACCTCCTTTTCTCTCTGATGATCTATCCTTTCTCAGGATAGTATATCCCAGAGACTTAATTTGTTGATTTTGGGTTAAATGAGTTTCCTGGAGGCAAGCAATATTAATGGAATTATTATTCATAAAAGATATTAGTTCTGTGAAGGTAAAGATATTTTCTGTGAGTGATCTTATGTTCCACTGGAGTATTGATATGTGTTGTGTTGTTGATTTATTTTTCATATGACTGTGTATCAATGTTCAGCTTTGTTAAAAGTAAAGCAAGATCTTTTTTTGCTTGAATGAGCATATCATCGGGGATGTAGATTTTTGCCAATTCTGCAATGATTTTTGTTTTCTGTAGTTGATGTATGTTCATGGCCTGAACTGCATTACTGTTTAGAATGAATAAGCATATATTTGGGGATTGCATGTTTGGTTGTGCATCCTGTTTGTCAGTTAAGGAAATAATTCCTGGTAGTGTTTCTGGTTTGTTTCTTCTTGGGAGGGGGGGCCAGGCTGACCTCATCTCACCAGACAAGGAGGCTTGTTGACTTGGTGATTCCTTCTGATAGGGATGTGAGCTAGGGGGCTTAGAAGATGGTGTTTTATACGGGGTACTGGATGCATTGGATGCACGGGCTTTATTTGGTATTGTTGGGCAGCATTTGCTTCCATTGCTGCAAAGGGGTATGGGATGGCCTTCTCTGTTACTATTTGGAGTGTTAGAGCTCATTTCTCATATGCAGGGCATAGTGATTTATTTGTAGATTCATGTGGGCCTTTGCAATTGATACATGTAGGCTGAGTGTTGTTGCAAGTTGTCAACTCTTTAGGATGGTATGCTTTACAATTACTACACTCTAGGAGAATTTCATTGCATTTGTTTGTTGTGTGTCCCAGTTTGAGACACTTCTGACACTGGATAGGCTTAGGTTTGTATTCCATGTGTGGTTTGATTTGCCCAAATAGGAATAACTTTTCTGGGATACTAATTTTTTCCTCCAGTGTGAATAAGAAGGATCTACTAGTTTTTAGGCCATTAGAGTTAGGTTTGCCAAGTTGGGTAACATCTTCAACTGGTATTGTGTTGCCAGCCCTATCTGAGAGCCCTTCTTTTAACTCCTGAATGGATATCTCTGGGGGAACATTATAAACTACTATTTTTGTTGGTGATTGTTTTGGGTTCCATTTAGATGCATTAATTGGGGTATTCAGAAGGGATTTTAGGTTAATTATTGTGTCTGCTGATTTCTGATCTTGGACAGCTATTAGCAGAGATCCATCACGGTTAATATTAAGAGAGAACATTGATTTTATCAATTTGAAAATTGCAACTCTTATTGCAGTAATCTTTTTTATTTCAAAGGGGGTAGTAGGAGTAACTTTAAGGTAAATTCCTAAGTTTTTGGAGGGAGGATCTTGGGCAGGGAGAGGGGAAATGCTTTTGATTGGGGAGATTTTTTTCCTTTTTTTAGAGCTTCTAGAAAGGACCTCTTGAAACCCATTATCACCATTTATGGTGACATTAGCCCCTACACTTATCATTGTCCTATTCTCAGAATTGTAGCTATCATTTAAACTTTGAGATAGTGTGCTTGACCAGCCAAGATGGGTATCACTTCCACTGGCATTTGAGGTGGGATCTGGGGGGACTTTTTTTTGGAGGACTTCTAATCATTGCCTATTGGAAAAAGCTTTAAACAAAAACAAAACTAAAACAAGAAGGGATATAGAATGATATCAAACCGTCTGCACTATACTGTTGGGAGGAGAAACACCACATTATAGCCCTGAGGATGAATTGAGCAGGATTGGTTCGGTACAATTGTTGATTAAGTGCGATAATATTTCAAAAGAAAATTTATTTTAAATTTCTTATGATTTTTATTTAGATCTCTCTCTGTTCTTCCCTAAAAATTTCCTGTTTGTAATTTGACATTTATCTAGTACGAGGCGTGTTTTTTAATTAAGGTACGTTTGATCATAAATACACCACGAATGGTTATTGATATTCTGCATATATGGCCTCTTTTTCTTCTTCTTCTTCTCCTCAGATAGCTTGGCACTGGAACATCGTAGAGAGGTGTTTAACGGCTCATTTTAAATGAAACTGCCACATCTAGTGCCTTTTTTAATCATTTTTTTTTAGTATAATCGATTTTTTTTACGAAAAACTGCATTTTTCATGTGCAAGATCGATCAATGACGTCATAATCGCAGGTTGTAGCAAGGTCGTCTCTTACTATTCCAATTAAGAAAAAGCCATAGGCCTTTTACTGTTTGTAATTTCACATTTATCTAGTACGAGGCGTGTTTTTTAATTAAGGTACGTTTGATCATAAATACACCACGAATGATTATTAAAAAAAAAAAACTATTTTTAAAAAGTACATACTTTACTCTATTAACAGCATAGTTGCCAATTTTGCTGTAACACTTATCATAATTCTCAACTAAATTTCAAGTAACCTCTGTATAAAAACTTGCCACCTGTTCCGCTAACCAGGAATTCACTTCCATTTTTACGTCGTCATCATTGTAACGTTTACCACTGAGGTGTTGCTTGAGGTGGAGAAACGAATGGTAAACACTTGGCGCAAGATCACGACTGTATTGGGGGTGATCAAAACTTCCTAGCCAAAACTGTCCAACAAATTACGGGTCTGCCCAGAAGTGTGAAGTCTTATGAAGAAGGACAATTTCCTTTGTCAGCATCACAGTTTATAGAATTAGCAGTATGATCATTCTCTATCTCTCCCATTACAAAAACCCGGACAGGGGTGCGAGTGCTCCGGAGAACGTTTTTGCAGATAGAAACATAGGCGTTATCAGATCTTTTCACGGGTAGACAAGTCAGATTTCTCTTGGACGCGAAACTTGGCTTCAACGTTGGAACACTAATTTTGAAGAAACTAATTTTAAATTAATTTATTCCAATACATACATGAAAATCGGTAGTTAGTAGTGTAATGTTATTATTAGATGTTTTTAGGAATTAAAAATAGGTTTCGAAGTCTCAAGTTGGTTTCAAAGGCATTTTGAGAAAGTTTCTGCCAAAATACGTGTTCCAGGGTAATTGGACCGCTAATGGCAGATCAAATGAGAGGAGTTGTTTGTACGCGCCGATATATATATGTATATATATATATATATATTATATATATATATATATATATATATATATATATATATATATATATATATATATATATATATATATATATATATATATATATTTATTTATTTATATTTATATATATTTATATATATATATATATACATATATATATATATATATATATATATATATATATATATATATATATATATATATATATATATATATATATATATATATATATATACATATATATACATATATATATATATATATATATATATATATATATATATATATATATATATATATATATATATATATATATATATATATATATATATATATATATATATATATATATATATATATATATATATATATATATACTACGAAAACTTTACGAAAAAGAAAGTTTTTTTTAAAGAATAGTAAAGGCCATATTAAGCTTAAGATCAGTAGAAATAGAAGCCTACAATAATTCAAACTCAAAACGACCAGACATTATTATTAAAGAATAAAAAAGGGAAGGAGAATAATTGGTATGGCGGTAACACTGCATATAAATTTATATGAATGTATATATAGTAGGCTGTAATAATGCAAAAGGTAAATATAACATTGGTTTAAGAATGGAAAGAAAGACAAGGAATAAATTTACGACGATAATCAAGTAAAAAATAAGTTTTATTTGAACAATGCCATAAAGCGATGACATTTGATTATGATGTTTGGTGCTTCACATTGATATTTCAGTTTTAAAAGTTTTATTTTAAATAAATTTTAAAAAAATTTAACCCTTTGTTCAAAAAAGAGATAATCAAATATTTAAACTACTAAAACTAAAATAATTACTTGCTAGTTTATTTTCCTTGATAGGTACGTCTCTCGATTTCTCGATTCTTAAATTTTACTTCGTAATATGCACGTGTGCGCAAAAAAATCTTATAAACTGTTCAAAGGGGAAGTCCTCGCAGCCAGTTTCCCAATTCAGGTCTTTGCACTCAAGCCATATTCGATTGATTATGTTTGTCGGATCAACCTATTTTGCCCCCCCCCTAAAAAAATCCTGGATCCGCCCCTGAAACCATCACACCTACCCCACCAGTTATTAGAAGAAGAAAAAATTCTTTATTTTCACAAATTTCATCAACCCCCCGCCCCCTTTTTTATAAAATCCTACATAGGCCGGTCAGTTGAGTCCACGTAGATAATAGATTAAGTCATAATTTGTATATAAATTAATTCATACCTGTGAGATGGGACGCTTGCAAGCCACTTGGCTGGCTCACCAAGTTTTTTTCTGCTTTCGCAATTACGAATAATGCACTTGGTAACCATTTCTCAGTGATTGACGATAACAGACTAATCCGCTAAGGCAGAAACAAGTGGGAGGAGCTTTTTGTTCGCACCGAGACCGAAGACCAGAAATTATCTGCGATAAGCTTACTGTCTATAAACTGTTGTCAGCATGCTAAGTTTTTTTTTTTTTTTTTTTTTTTTTAAATCGCTCTGTGGAGCTTTCTGAGGGTTATCATGTTCTGTTGCCTCGATTTGGGCATGATATGCGGAATCCATGTTTCGTCTCAAGTTCAACCAGTTGCCAACTCAGTGGCAACCGTTAAAAAGATGACGACGACGTAAAAACAGCAGTGAACTCTTGATTATTGGAGCCGGCGGCAAGTTCTTATAAAGACTTCACTTTAAAATTAGTTGAGAGGTATGATAAGTGTTTCAAAAACTTGGTAACTATGTCGAAAAATAGAGTAAAATAACCACTTTCTGAAAATAAATTTCCTTTTTTGAAATAATCTTTCGTTATGAACTTATGTTCAAACGGACCTTAATTAAAAAACACGCCTCGTAAAAGACGATGAAAAGTGTAATAATGTTTTTAGGGTTTTTTGATTGCAGCGGTAGCTAGTAACCTAGCATATATATATATAAAGATAGTCAGCAAGACCCCACACAAACGTTGTGTCTCCTTTGAATGAAAATGTAGGAGTCCATGAATCAGCGTAGAAAAGTTTCTCAAAAATCAGTGTTATACGTAAATCCAGTCAGTCAGGCTGATGAATAGATAAGTTAAATAATAAAGAAGACTTTTATTGCTACTCTGATGGTCCATACTACTGTAAACATTAACCAGTTCTATTAAAGAATGAACTATAGTCTGTAGCAATTGATCTACAAAGTACACATTATCCGGTAAGAGACGATCACGTCCCATAATAAAAAAAATTACATAGCCCATAACTCCTGAAAATAGTGTCAGATCAAACAAGAAGTACAATATTAGAACCGCCTTAACCGCCGATCGCACCTAAGTGACGATCACGTCCAACACTAAGAACTGTAATAGCCCATAACTCCTGAAAATAGTGTCAGATCAAGAAAAGATGTACACTATTAGAGCCACCTTGTCCGAAAACCCTATATAGGAAGCTTACCGCCCCTCGGCTTTTATAACGAAGAATATCTATTGGCTTGAAAAACAAGATAAGTTGCTTGAACTACGATATTCTGCATATGCATTATCGTTTTTTCTTCTTCTTTTTCTCCTCAGATAGCTTGGCACTGGAACATCGTAGAGCTGTTTAACGGCTCATTTTAAAGGAAATTGCCATATCTAATGCCTTTCCGGGTTCCAGCGGCAGCTAGCAATTATATTAAAGAATGAACTATAGCTCACACTAACTATAAATAATAAATAGGAAATAATGACTCTAGCCCATAGTAACTGAAATTAATGGCACCTTTTAAAGAAAAGTGCTACATCTAATGCCTTTCGTAATAAAAAAACGTTTTTTTAAATAGAATCAAGTTACTACGAGAATTTCACTTTTCTATAACACTGTAGTAGCAAATGTTATTAACATCATCTTGCATACAAAGATCAAAATAGGAAAATTAACATTTTAAAGAAAATTGCAACATCTAGTGCCTTTCGTAAATTTTTTTTTAAATAGAATCGATTTTTTACGAGAATTTCATCAGATATAGTGGTGTAAAATGTAATACCTTTTTTAGGGTTTTTGACGTTAAAAAACGACAATCGCATCGACATTTTAGCTGAGGAATTCAGACGATTTTAACAGGACTTTTGGAGTTTTCAGAAACTCATATCCCAGAGGTAGGAAACATGAATTTAGGTGATACAGAATTTATTTACTCAGGCAGCAAGAATGGGGTGCATGGGCAGGGAGTAATGATCATAATGAATAAGGAAGCTGCTAAGCCTTGTTTAGGCTGGGAAGGTACTAATAATAGAATGCTAGTTGCTCACTTTATGAAAAAAAAGTAAAAGGTATCAGTCATAGTAGTAAATGCCCCTGTAGAACCGACTGACGTAGATAGTAGTCTCAGATGAATTTATTACTTAAGATTAATGTATTATGTAATAGAATTAAGAAGTAATAAATAAAATTCAATAAATTATCTAATTTTTTGGCTGTAATAATTTTTTTTTCTCTCATAGGGATCCAGGATGAAAGTCAACCTGCGGCCCTCAGAAATAAGTACGGTTAATAAGATTAATGATTTGTTTCATACTTACTATGAAATTAGACACTTGAATCAAATATGACGAATAATGTATTTCAATTAATCAAGTCGTCTGTGGTACTGTTTTCTCTGGATGTAGTGATTATTATTATCAGGAATGGAGAGTGGATTGAAGATGTAAAAAGTAAAGTAGCCAAGGTCCAGGGTACTGTCAGGGGTACAGCTGGGGTTTGGAGGGGGAATATAAAGAATGTGTCGACAAAACTAAATTACAAAATGTCAAGAAGTCCCCCCTCCCCTCCCCTCCCCTAGCTGCGCCCCTGGGTATTGTTCCACGTCTGAAAAAAGCTCGGAAGATAAATCTTCGAGCTAAAATTTAGAGTATCGGAAGCCATAGTAATGACATCGGACAAGTTTGGCTCTGAAACGTGGTGATTCGAAAGGTTGAGGAAGATATGCTAGTTGTTATCAAGAGGATTTGTTTTAAGATTTCTTTCACGGACCTTATATTAAACAATCAATAATACAGAAAATTTGTTTCGATCCCATTTCCTAAGGCTATAGTGAACTAAATTCTAAGATAGATACGGAAAATAGGTCGTATTCAACACCTGATAGTCAGTTTGGGTTTAAGTATACCTTATTAGAGAGCATGTATATTTTATCTTTGCAAACCTATTAATTGACTGGAATGAATAGGGGAAAACATATACAGGTTAAGCATCACAATCGGACATCTTTCCAATTCGATATATATGTGCAGCCCCTTTTAAAAGCTTGTCAGTTTGGTTGGATGGGGAAAGGACTCACACTTGGGCCTTCAGTCAAAAAGATTGAAAATACTTTCATTACTCTGATCTTCTCAAGGATTAACATGTCAACCTTCTGCTAAACTACATCTATGAAGTCTACATTAAATCGGCTATTTGCATAAATTGCATCCGTTACTCCCGAGGCTGCAATAATCACGGAATCCCTAGACATATGCCTTCTGGACCCTTCAGTATTTTAGACTTCAATGAATATCTTGATGTTCTGATCTGGTGCTGTATGGGATTAAGAAGGTGACTGAGGGAATACAAATCATTGAAGAGCTGGCTAACAGGCTGATATCACATCATTTTAACCCCCATAAAAATGACAATGTAAATCAGAATGTTCAATCAAAATAACCGTTTCTCAACTTTTCACGATGATCAGTTCTATATAATCGTCCCTGGAAAAATTAAATCAATAAAATTATAGTCAACGTAAAAGGTTAGATTTATGAAAGAGTGTCGTGTTACTAATGTCACTATCATATATTACTTCCTTGAGGGTTATCATATGAAACAGTTTACTATAGAAAGTTGAGAAAGAGCGTATTCAATTGCAAATTCTATGTTCTATGTTGATGCAGACCTTGTCTGCTGACCACGTGCCTCTGGATATGGGATCATCCCCTAACTGAACACTCCGATCAGGGTGGGTGCAACCTCATGTGGCGGGTGGAGCCCACCCCGGGAATCTCAGTATATAGGTTAAACCTAGCTCTAATCAGATTCCAGGCCTAGGGTCGGTTGGGCTAGCGACCCTCCACCTGAAAATCAAGTCTACGCAAAGTGACTACGTAGCCTCGGATCCGGACCTCCTTTTAAATGGCCACCTACCGAAGGCTCAATGGAGTGCGGAACAGACTTATTCACCGAGGCCGAACTCAGTTTGGTGCAAGGAAAGCCAATGAAATCGAACTAGCAGCAAAACAGAAAGACATGGGTAGCCTGTTCAAGCACCTCCGCGATCTCACAGAAAATAAAACACCAGCATTGGGACCCGTCCTATCCAGGGATGGGACACCTCTCTGATGAGGGTTCTTGTCTCGAGCGGTGGAAGGACCACTTCTGCTCACTTCTGAACAACACTAGCCCGTCTATGGCTCCTACTGATAGTCCCAGCCAACCTGGAAGTCCAAGATCCGAAGCAGATGCTCCTCCAGACGAGCCTTTCAGGCCCTCAGAAATTGGAAATGCACTAAAAAGGCTCAAGAACAATAAAGCTGCCGGTATCTGTGGCCTGAGTTCGGAGCTGCTAAAATATGCAGGTCCTGTTATGCTCCTGTTTCTCCACACCCTGTTCTCTACAATCTGGCAAACCGAGATAATTCCCGAAGATTGGCGGAAGGGTGTAATTATCCCTTTATGGAAGAGGAAAGGCTCTAGAAGCGACTGCTCGAACTACCGTGGAATAACCCTACTGTCTGTCCCGGGAAAACTTTTCTCAATGGTCCTGCTAGATCGATGTCAAAATATCATTCGTAAAATCCGGCGACCGGAGCAAGCTGGTTTCATGTCGGACCGTTCAACCATCGAGCAGATTTTTACGATCCGACAAATCATAGAAAAAGCCACGGAGTTCCGACAAAAAGCTTTTTTTACCTTCGTCGACTTCCGTGCTGCGTTCGACTCAGTAGACCGAGAAGCTCTTTGGCGGATTCTAGAATCGACAGGCCTCCCTGAGAAATACTGCAGACTCTTCAAAGCTCTACACCATGGGACGGAGAGCTGTGTTCAAGTGAACGGCCGGCGCAGCCCGTTCTTCCAAATCACGACAGGAGTGCGCCAAGGATGTGCAGTGGCCCCAGAGCTCTTCAATGTCATCATAGACTACGTTATGACAAGGACTACTTCACGTCTCAGCTTTGGACTCAAGTTTGGAGATCGTGTCATTACAGATGCTGATTTTGCCGATGACTTGGCCATTCTGGCGGACTCCATGGAGCAGTTGCTGGAAGCGCTTCGAATCCTACGAGAATCCTATCGAAGTTGTCCAAAGGTTCACCTACCTGGGCTCCATAATTTCTTCAGATGGCTCGCTTCTTTCTGAACTACAAGCGAGAATATCCAAAGCGTCTTCTGCCATGGGCAGACTGAACCGTCACCTCTGGCGAAAACCAAACATCAGTCGCACAACGAAGCTGCGGATTTTCAACGCCCTCGTCGGCTCTGTGATGCTCTATGGAGCTGAGACGTGGCAAGCTTCAGCCGCAACCCTCAAGGCAATTGATGTCTTTCAGTCGAAGAGCCTGAGGAGGATCGAAGGTCTACGATGGTTCGACTTCGTCAGCAATGAGAAGCTGCTGCAGCTCACCAAGCAGTATCGGTTTTCGACCCAAGCAGCCGAGCGAACACTACGATGGTTCGGACACCTACTTCGAATGCCTCCAAACATACCTGCGAAAACGATCCATGACTTCGACCCTGTCAAAGCCGGTTGGAAGCGACCTCGCGGCCGACCGAAGAAACGATGGTCTGACAGCCTGTCCGAGTTCCTGACGATGGCAAATATCAGGTTGAGCGATGTGCAAACGCTTGCCATGGACCGAAGTGGATGGAGGAGGCAGACGTCACTCTCTACGCCAAGCAGCGCCCGGCAGGAGACATAAGTCAAAAGTAAGTCAAGCCTAAGGTGTCCCCGCAGCTCTGCTGGCATCGTATCAAAAGTCCAAGTTAGCCATTATATGAAACAGTTCGAAGACTGAAAGATATGTCTCCAGAGCAACAAGATAACTGCAGCCTCGAGGGCAAGAGTCCCAAATTATAATGATGACCTTTATAAAACAGAGAATTCACATGTAAAATACAATATATTGTGATACTTATTTGATTCACACCTTTTGTGCATGTGTTTTAGATTTTTTTTTTCTAAGCACTGGTTTATTTTCTATATACATTTTCTAAAAAAAGAAGAAAAAACAAAGGGACCTGACTAAAGACTTAGCGACAAACAGCCTCCTAAGAACTAACCTGACAATTATTCAACCATTCCTGTATGTGTTTCAACCCCTCTACAAAAAAGGTGAATTTCTCCAATCAAAAACAGATAAACTGGTTGATGCCTGCGGTTATTGACCACAAACTAAAACGAAACAAAAGTAAGACCAGTGTTTGACACCTACTTATTAAAATATTACTTTTATCATTCTTACCCCAGATCTTGCAACAAGAAAAAACTAAAAAATAACCAACTTTGTGTTGAATAGACAAAATTAAAATAGACAAAAAGTTAAATATGTTCAGTGCATGGATGGTTTCGGCGGGAAATCCACGGCCCTGTGAAATAGAACAGCTCCTTCAGAGGCGATCACGGGTTCAACCTTTAGGAGCGGAAGGGGGAGGGGTATCAGAGGATTTTCCACAATATTTATTCTATGTTAATGAATTAAACACAAATCTTCATATTATATATGAAGAACAATCTTGCAACAAGAAAAAACTAAAAAATAACCAACTTTGTGTTGAATAGACAAAATTAAAACAGACAAAAAGTTAAATATGTTCAATGCATGGATGGTTTCGGCGGGAAATCCACAGCCCTGTGAAATAGAACAGCTCCTTCAGAGGCGATCACGGGTTCAACCTTTAGGAGCGGAAGGGGGAGGGGTATCAGAGGATTTTCCACAATATGTATTCCATGTTAATGAATTAAACACAAATCTTCATATTATATATTACTGAATGTTTTAAAACGTAATTGTAAAAAAAAGCAAATGCTGTGAAAAGGCAGGTTATAGGAAAAAACTAGTTTCTGTGAAATAGGGAAACATTTTAAAAAAAGTAAAATTTTACGAAAGATAATCCCCAATCTTTTTTAAGTGATGTCTTTATCAGGTATCTATAACTATTTCTTTACCTATTACTCTATGTTCCAACATATTCCTTCAATTTTGTTTATTAATAGTTATGAAAACATATCATATATTACAATAGAAAAACAATCTGAGGCACATTTTCACATTTACAAAAGGAACGAAAAAGAACAATCGAACAAAAAGGATAATTCCACACAAGGCACAAATAAAGAAAAAATCGCCCGAAGCTAAACACAATATGCAGGCCCAATCAAAGAAACAAAATTTCACTAAGAAGAAAAGCTACACTAGATTTTTGGTATTAAATTACACCTTTTAATCAAAGATAGCACCACGGACTTTTCAGCTCTTGAAAAGCAAGATGGTAGTTGAATAGCAGGGAGAAGTCCTTTACATTCGGCAGCATAATTGAAACAGAGAGCAGTTTTCAAGTTTACAAAGTGGGAAGGGCGTATTTTCATGTCATAGCATATCTGAAAAAAAAAAGACTTTCAAAAATACCAACAAATAGATTTAAGCAAACCCACCAATCAAAGTTGTGGGAAGTAAGAATCAGGCTCGTAGTTGTGCCTTCTTGCAATGCCGTATCCAGAGGAAGGGGGGGGGGGTCCGTGTTCAACCCCCTCTCCCCCGAAATTTTTGTCCAACTCCTATAAACGTAAACAAACTGCATATAAACACAGTTTTTGATGCATTTTTGTACCCCCCCCCCCTCCGAACAAAAATTCTAGATACACTCTTGCCTTCTTGCAATCCAAATCGTCACAACTACTTGGTTCCACCAGCTGTTACAATTGTTATGGTATCATTTGAAGTGATAGGTATGGATAACTGCCCAGTAAACCTTTTTCTTTGAAATATGAAGGAGGGCAATGAATATCGAATACGCTCATCTTCTCTCTATCAGTTCGTTTTTGTTTGTATAAGATGCACACTAGCCCGAAATCTAGGGCTGGGCTTTCTTATGCGTGCAATGAGTTAGTTCCAACGATAATTAGTTTAGTTCGAGTTTTGTCCGAAACGTAAATAATATTCACGCTGTGTTTGTCTAATAAAAAGTAATTTATTTAGGCAAAGACTTACAAGGATAGGTATGGGAGACGGTTAAAGTCACGTTTTGTGGAATATACCTCTGCGTCAATTCACAAAAATTTCAAGGGGGCGGGGTAGCAAATTATATTTTTCAAAATTTAGGGGGCGGGGAACGAAGTCGTTATTTTTTCAACTTTCTCGATAAAAATACCAAAAAGTCTTTTTTCAATGACAATACCACCCAAAAAGGTATTTGTCGACATCTAGGGGGAAAAAGTTTAACTAAAACATTTTCGCACGCTGATCAATCGTCTGCGTAACGCTTTGATCTAACGATTCACTGCCTTTGACTGGGAGTGCAATGCGTGGTTGGGGGCAAATCATTCAACGCTTCCCGTGTTTCTCCCCCAGACTTCTCCAAGTACCTATTTGGAGCTGGGTAAACTGGGAGACAAAAACATCAAGGCGACAGACCCTCCCTCCAGTTGAAAATACTGGGAATCTGCCGCGGCTATCAGAGCGTAGAATAGCCAGGTTATAGTCCAGGATTTATAGCAGTGTTGTAACATTAAACATTTTGTTTAATTAAGCATTAAGTTTAAGTAACATTAAGCATTTTTTAAAGTGTTGTAACATTAACATTTTCAAGATCGCTGACCACTATGCATAAATTTATGTACTAGTAAAAAAAGAAAACAAGTTTATATGCAATCAAAAATAAAATAAAAACAAAACCGCCAGCAAAATCAATACTAATTATTCTACGACCACTTCAACGCTTGTAAAATAAAGTTGTTAGACTACTAGCGACACCTTCCATCCATTGTTTTCCAATTCCAATCATTATACACATTACATTTTACGCAGGCATCCTTTGCTAAAGAATATAGTTGCAACTGACTCCGTATATTTTTCCTTTCAGACATTAAATTTGCATGAAGTTTTTAGTGCACATTCCGCCTTAATTTACAAACACATTATGAAACAAATAGTTACTTCTCTAATTTAAATATTTCAAGAAATCGAAGTCCAACTTCATATACGGCAATGCATCAGAGTGACTATCAACCATTATTAAATAAAAAAACAAGTTTTTTTTTAACTAAAATTAAGGAGCAACATTAAAACTTAAAACGAACAGAAGTTATTCCGTATATGATAGGGGCTGTCCCCTCCTCAACGCCTCGCTCTTTACGCTAAAGTTTTTTTTTATTGTTTTGAAAAATAGAGTTGTGAGAAAGAGTCAAACTTTAGTGTAAAGAGCGAGGCGTTGAGGAGGGGACAGCCCCTTTCATATACGGATTGCAAAAAGGATTCATCTAAAGGACCTATTTCCTTGTATATCTTGCCAGACTTTCAAAAATTCTCTAAAGCAAATTACATGAGTAGATTACATGAGCAAATTACATAAGTCTGGGGGCAACTATCAACTATTTGTCTTTCAATTGTTAATATTAAGGTTGGTTTATGCATATGGGAGCCCAGGAAAACCTTCCTGTTTCATATCTTCTTAATCGTTTTTACTTCTTATTTTCCCTATGGTATTTTTTTATAGGTGGCCCATCTTCCAAGACATAGTGTATCACTTTGTATTCCAGGTTTGAACCCAACAAAGGTAGATTCTTAATTTGTTCTTTAATCACTATTGTTACAAACAAATGTATTATCTTACAATCAACAAATTTTCACGAAGGATCAATAATTCACCAACAATCACAAACAATAAGCTACTAAAATCCCCTCCAGTTACAACACAAATGCATTTTCTATACAAAAGTCAATATTTAAGATAATAGGTTCTTTGTTTTTCAAAAATTCCGTCAATTTCCTTAAGGGGATCGCTTACTATGGGTAGCCCTGATAAAAAAGAAAATTTTGAATTAACATGAAAAGCAGAATCTCTTTTATTACATATTCTCACGCAACGTGCAATATTTCAACTTTGCTTTATATCGTACATACTGCTCTCCACATGGGGACCGCAATTGCGACCACTACAAAAGATGATCGAATATTTTCTTTTTCGTTTATATATTATAAAATCAACGCAAAAACTATATTATTATATTAGATACTTACCATTATTATTATTATAGACACGGTCCCAAAACTCAGTCAAATCTCAACCCGCTAAGGCCTATTGCCCCCCTTACACCGCCACCCTCAAAATGTCACTGGGCTATTAGTACCCCTCAGGAGTAACATTTCGAAATAGGGCTTGCATAGCTATTTTTTTCTTTTGTAAAATAGGCTTCTTTGGTAGTATCAAGGTGTCCATAATCATTTTCTCCCATCCCCTGAACCCTACCTGCCAGGTTCAGACTGGATTATGCATGCATCACTCACCCCTCAAATGAGAAGGTCACCAACCACTAACCGGCCAGCAAACGGCATTTGATCCTCAGAGTTTGTACTAGAAAGAAAACACCTTTCTCTCAGCCTGGATAACTCCTCAATGGATCTTTCCTTACACTGCGGTTGGCACTTCATATGTCCAAGGGGATTGACTCCTACCCAGGCATGGTTTTAAAAGCAATGAATGACTTCACTCCATCCAACCTCAGCAGCAAGCTCCAAAAATACTCTTGACTTTTGGTTAGACAATAGATAGGACGTACAGTGGCTAACCGGTGACTGAAAATAACAGTAGTAGGGCCCCAATTGTACCCACTACTCTTAGAGGCACACGAGAAAGTTGCCATTAATATTCCCAGCTGTATACCATATTTGAAGTCTAAATTTTTTGCTGATAAAAACTCAAATGTTGAAAAGGAACTAACATCTAAATTCCTTAATAACCTTTCGATTTTCGCAATTCATTAATACTTTTGTAGGATTTTTTTTTTATTACTTTCAAGAGTCCTCATATTCAGTCACTTGCCCCAATCCTTTCTATTGCTAGGACAAACTTTGCATGGGGAAATCCCTTCAATTTTACAAGCACAATTTCGGTTTAGGCACTAGAGTTTTCAAGCATAAGCCTCAGGGTAAAACAAAAACAAAACAATGGTAGCATTTCATGTTAACTCAGCATAACTCTGACTAATATAACATATTCATTATTTGAGTGGCAAACTTTCTTCTGAAAACCGTAATTGAATAGCCTATTTTTTTCATTTTTTCCATACATTTGAAATGACTTTCAAGGGTTAGAAGCTTAAATTCTATATTGAAGTGACAGTAAAGAGTTACTCAATGGCTACTCCGAATTAAAAAGAGAAAATAGAATGTAATAGAAAGCATAACTTACATTTTGTTCAGAATTTGTGAGTAGTTCAAACCCAGGAAGCGTGGCAAATTCTTCTCTTGAGATCACGCTGCCATCGGTATCACTGGGTCTCCATTGACTAACTGAGCCCGTGTAAGGCTCTCCACGCTGCGCGTTTGAGTAGTACGCTGGGACTGTGCTTCTTGTAGTGGCCGAGTAGCTTTCGCTTCCTTTTCTAGTAGAAAAAAGGGTATAATCCTTAATTTATGGTTAATTCTAATTTATTTAATTTTGAGCGAATGGGCCACTGAAGAACAATAATTATCGGTGAAACAAAATTTTTTAGAGAAATATAATTTTTTGGTTAGGTGATATCCGGGTTGCACCGGTAGCTAGCAACCTACTAAGAGACGATCACGTCCAATACTAAGAAATATAATAACCCATAACTCCGAGTCAGATCAAAACAAGAAGTACACTAATAGAACCACCGTGTCTGAAACCCCTATATAGGAAACTTACCATCCCTTGGCTATAACAATAAGGGAAATATACTGGTTTGAAAATCAAGAAAAGTGGCTGAAATCGCGATATTCTGCATATACGGCATCTTTCTTCTTTCTTTCTTTTCCTCATGTACATAAAAAGACCCAGCACTAAGACTGATGATTATGAACGCAAAATATTGTTTGGATTCTTAAAACTTTCACGAGAATAGCAAAGCTTATATAAGTAAAAAAGGACCCAAGGAATAGGAACGAGCTTTTTACACGTAAAAATACGGAACGGTACTAAAACTTCAAACCGGAGAAATCGCACATTGGTAGTGACAAAAGAAGTCTAAATATTGGGGGGATTCTCTAGCAATTAATCTGTGCTTTATTTCAGCGCTCGTTTTTCTATTCCGGTGATATTAATGACACTAGTTTTGTATCTTCAGTATTTTCGTTTTTTTAATCTGCCTAAATGGTACAGGATTATTCAAAATTTTATGCAAGAGGGTAACAGCATATAAAGAGTTGTTTTAAAAGATTAACGAAGAGGCCTCTCCACGGTTAGGTCCTTTTCATACTTTCGTGTGCTTGTATTCATTTTAATGTGACGCTTTTATCTTTGTTTTTGACGCTGGGAACTTTGTTTCTATGATTAATGAAATGCTAAAAAGAGGGAGCGGAAATGCCTCATAGGGGAACGTCCTAAAGATATGTAGGGTACCTCCCATAAAGGGAGGCCCGGACCAAGGGGAAACCTAGCCCCTGGGGGTTCATAAATTGAAACTGGGGTACCCTCGCCCGGGGGCCATAAATACAGGTGGAGGCGGAAGAAGGCCCCTCTGATACACACTGAGCAGGGCCCACCGGCGTGTGGATACGTCCCGTTAGTTGCAAAACCTCTTCCAGAAATGGGTTAAATTGTATGGTATTGTAGGATACCATCGTGGGAGGATCTTCTCCAGGAGGACAACTGCAAAATAGGACGGAAGATCCAGATATGGACAACGGCCTCTGCATGTTGGGTATGCGGTGGTATGCTCCACCAAACCACTCAGGGCTTGGCGTCCCTGCCCGCAGAGCTTGAGAGTGGTTGGTACCGCAAGGTGCCGACTCCTGCCCCTATTGGGGTCGCCACCACCCTTGCTGAGGTTAAGTAAGAGGTCTTATGACCGCTCCTTATCTTATGAGGCAAATTCTGTCTTAGGAGTTCTTTTGTCCACTGTTTGGGCCAACTACCCATCCAGTCGGTATTTATCAAGTTTTAAAACAGAAAAAACAGCCTCGGAACGGACTTCCTTCCAGTAGACGACCGAATGCGCGCCCCAAGACAACTCTTACGGATACGTTTACTGTTACCCACTGCAATGAACGTGGTCTACGATCCAAGTTGGATCACCTACAGCATGTGATTAATAAGGTCTCCCCTTCTGTCATGTGTGTATCCGAGACCAACCTGAATTCTAGCGTCGTCATTGATAGTGAGATCAACATTCCTGGTTCCACTCTGCTAGGGCTGGATCGCAAAAACCCGAGAAGCTCGACTTTTGGTGGAGGTGGTGTTGCTATGTACCTTAAAAATAACATCCCTTTTTTGGCACTTTCGATTCCTAGCGATAAGGAGGTCCTTTGGGTTAAAGTAAACCTACCAAACAAATCGTTTGTTATTGGTACAGTCTATAACCCACCAAAGATGAAAATCACCGAACATCTGGAAGATTGCTTGGAATTTGTGAAGCAAAAGTTCCCTAAATCAGGTATAATAATCCAAGGAGACTTCAACATTCATCAAGGAGACTTCAACATTCAACATTCATCAACATTCATTCATCATTTGCCAGCGACCATGTGGCAGTTATAGCTCATGGAAATCTCAAAACACCTCCACCTGTAAAGCACGAGCAGATCATCAGGCAGTATCACCGCACAGACTGGGATGGTCTGCGAAACTTCTTATCGGCAAAGCCGTGGAGTAAATTTTTAAAAGAAGCCCTGCATAAAGCAGCGGCACTTTACGAAAAAGCAATTACAGAGGCTATTGAGCAATTCGTTCCATCAAAAAAAGCAAAAGTCTCATCTCGAGATAAGCCTTGGTTCAATGCTGATTGTAGAAAGACAACCAGGGCCAGAAAGAAGGCTCACAAGAAATGGCGTTCAACTGAATCCGACGAGGACCGGGCTGCTTTATTAGCGCTCGAAACGAGTATGTTAAAGCTGCACGTCAAGCTGGAGCCGATTACAAGCACAAGTTTGTAGACAAACTGAAAAGTACCCCTGCGAAGCGGTGTTAGAGGGTCGTCAAAGATGCCCTACCGTCATCTAAATCAACATCAATTCCTTCGCTTCATGTTGAAGGGACGATGATCCATTCAGGCCAGGAAAAGGCAGATTCTCTTGCACAAGCCTTTTCTAAGGTCTCCCAACTTGATGAGGACGGAGTCTCCCCTCCCCCCTTTCCGCTACTAACAGATGCAAAAATCACCAGCGTCAACATAACTATTAGGAAGGTGCTCAGAATGCTAAGCCAGCTGGATGTCACCAAAGCTTCAGGCCCTGATACGATTCCCAATCTCATTGCCCCTGAACTTGCTAGTCCTCTCGCATCTCTCTATAGAAAATGCTTTGCAGCGGGATCATTCCCGAAAGCCTGGAAAACTACTCACGTGGTCGCTGTTCCAAAGGCAGAGTCTGACCTTGCTATTGTAGAATCATATCGTCCAATAAGTCTGCTGTCCTGCATAGGTAAAGCCTGTCTGATTGCACAGTATTAAGAGTAGGTTGAGCTCCTTTGTCAGGGACACGATATTCACCTTCTCTCCTTTGACATCGCAAAAGCCTTTGATCGTGTATGGCACAAGGGACTTCTTTGCAAACTGAAAGCCTATGGAATTCATGGTCGACTATTTGAGGTGCTTGCTAACTTTCTTCGTCAACGATCGTTGCAAGTTGTCTTCGACGGCTTCATATCAAAAGAACACCCAGTTTTTATCAGGAGTACCACAAGGAAGTATTCTTGGGCCAACTCTTTTCTAGGTGTTCATAAGCGACCTAGGGGACAACCTTTTAAAAAAACCTCACCACGGCACTGATGACACGATAACAAAAACACCAATCACAAAAGATGAAGATCCCAGTGATCCCCACAAGCAGCTTCAGGATGACCTGGAGAAAACTGAGGCGTGGGCAGATGCATGGCTTGTAAGTTTTAACGCATCGAAAACGAAAGAGCTCCTAATTTCTAAGACATGTAATATGACGACTCATCCTGATTTCGTCTTCAAAGGAGATGCAATAACGCGAGTTGATACACTGCGCCTACTTGGAGTTAATTTCTCTTCGGATCTCTCATGGAATGAGCATCTCAGTAAAATTAGATCCTCTTGCTACAAGATGTTAGGAGTTATCCTAAGATACAAAAGTCTTCTCCCTGATGATTCTATTCTGCCACTTTTCACTTCGCGCATCAGACCTGTCATGGAATATGCATGTCCTCTCTTCGCTGGTGCACCAAAAAATCATATCGCTCCACTCCAACATATTCAAAATAGAGCAGTGCGTGCAGCAACCTCTGGCAACACGAAACATAAACTCTGGCAACACGAAAGCTAAAACCCCAAAGTTGATCCAGGAACGTCTCGATGTGGCGTCCATGTCGGTTTTCTACAAGTACTTGTATAACCCTCCATCAGAGGAGCAATCGAAGCTCGTTCCTGATAGAGCAAAGCCCTTGCGATCAACTCGCCTAAGTACAGCTCGTCAGGACTACCTTGAGCAGGGTACTCCCCGCCAAGAATATCTTAAAACAAGTTTCACCCGGCGATCGGTTGCCACATGGAATAGATTGCTGGCAGAAATAATCCCGGAAAATCCTTCCCTTGACGCGTTCAAAAGAAGGTATAACATATACCTCAGTGTTAGAAAATGAGGTAATTACCAGGACTAGCGGCAAATCATCATCTGTGATGGAGCCGTGAAGCCTGTAATAAAAAAAAAAAAACAAAACTGTTTTCTTTCTTAGAAATTAAAAGTGTTGAATTAATCAAAATATAAAAACAAAATTTTTGGTTCTAATCTTGCAGACATGTAAGCTACTTAGAAAAAAAGCGAATTAAAAATTAGCACAATTGTAGAGCTGTCAATAACTAGAAACACTTTTTAGATATAGCTCAGTTCTGGTTATAAAACTGACCATTCACAATAATCTTTTGTTTCGAATATACAATGAAAGGAGTACGCAGCAGAAGAAAAACTAGTTTCAGCTGATTAAGCTTTAAGTTTCTACATTCCATGCAGTTTCATAGTTACTGCACAAGCCATTTACAAAAAAAAATCACTGATGTTAGATCGATCGATTTTTTTTAGTGTAAAAAGACAAGAAACAAAGAAAAATACGGATATGTTCCATTTACGGGAAATAATGAGAAAAACGGTGAAAACTATAATGAAAAAAAAAAAACTGCTTAAAACTATGCATTAGTCTTCTACAATCAAGGCCGTATGTAGGGGAGAGGGGGGCACTGGGTTTGAGTGGTTCCCCCTTGAAAATTTTCTCCGACTCGCGAGAGCGCAACAAAAATGCATATAAACAAATTTTTGATGTATTTTTTTGTGTGTGTGCGTAAAAAAAAACATTCCCCCCGAACAAAAATCCTGGATATACCTTTGCCAACGGTGTGTGAGAGAATAGTAGATAAAGCGGAATCTTAAAGCTCATGCCAATAGCGGTTCAAACGTGCGTGTCGCCAGGCCTCACCCTTGACGAGTGACAGTCCTTGAGCCAATAGAAAAAAATGACATGGCTTTCCGATTTTTCTTTCTTACAATATGTGAATGGTAGATCACGGCCAGAACCATAAAAAATAGTTCATATCTAAGTTATCTTTTAGCAAATAAACCTTTGAACGGGAAGACAAGATATTAGCAGATAAGTTTAAAAAGAAAAATCCAAAACGGATTTTTGAATGCATCTGTCTATGGGAAAAGGAATAAAAAAGAGTTGAAATCATGCTTTGATTTTGAAATTTAGGAAGAATTTAGTACCCTATTCAGGCCATCAGGCTGGTAGAATCTTTGGCTCTATCCTAGAGAGTGTGAGCGGCTTTATACCACTCATACTCTTAATAAGCTTAAAATCTTCTCAAGAATATTTGCGACAAGGGCATAGCAAGCTGGTCGTATCCGTTCCAGAACACTCTCTTCTCCCCCCTAAGGAAGGTAAATCTGCAAAATACAACAAGCAGGCAGTACCCACAGTTTAGCGGCACTAAGGTAACAGCATAGCAGCATCAAATCAACCATCCCACATCCTGAACTACTTCCACAGACACAAGTTTTGGCTAAGCTCTATCTTGAACATAGAAACAAACTCAAATATAATTAGGTTATATCTAAACAATAACACGCCTCTAAATTCAGTATGCCAGTGTTTTTCATTTAACTTTATCACAATCTGGCCTATCTGTTTTCAGGGGCGGAGAAGGTCAAAAAGCCAAAAAAATTTATGAAGCTTTGTCGTTATAAATAAAAAAAAGTCATGGGGTTAAAGCACTATTGAAGTACTAATTTAGATAGGATTACTAATAGAAACTTACTCTGGTTGTCGATCGTGCAGCCACTGCGATTGGGTCGCTTTCATCTCCACTTCCATTGACTGAGGGGGTAGCATCTGGCTCGTCACTGCCTATGGAAAACGATTCACTCTAAAGATAGAAGAAAGGAACAAATAAAACTCAACTAACTCTATTCTCTAAACCAATCAGGCATACAAAGACTTTAAAAAAGGCTTTAAATTTGCATTCACTTTTCTTGCAAAACCAAAACTACCACAAAAGGTGAAAAACGACAAGACAAGCTGTCAGCTTACTCTGAACTCAGAGAAGCTTATGAACCTTTCACATTACATTGACAAACATAATGAGACTATTTCATGCCCATGACTTAACTATATCCCAATTCAACTTGAATCAAACCCTGGTTAATCAGAGAAATTCAAGCCTTTTCACCCTAAATAATTGAACATACTCCAGACAAACATCTCTATTTTCTTTAACAAGACCAAGATTTATGCATGGACATGCAACATTAACCAAGCCAGTTCACACCAGATAAGAAACTATGATCTTTTATGACTATTTTACCGACTTGCATTTTCATCTAAAAGATAATACTAGGATTAGATCACGATCTTTCGGGGTAATTTCATAAAATTTTGTGTCTTTTCAGAGGCTAAAGCAAACTTTGGCTTTCTTGCAGCATTTAAAAATATTGCGTGTATATATGGGGGGGGGGGAGGGTACAGTTAAGCAGATGACAGTTTTCACTTATAATTTGCAATATTTACGTTATAGCAAGTTTTCCGGCAGGATTCTTAGCTCGAAATGTCTGGAATATTTAAAAAACTAACCACCTTTAAGTGCATCTCCAATCCTTTACCAATTAAGTCAAATTTCCGAAGCTAGCATATTTTCCTTGCAGATCTTCACCAGCTTTTTGTTTAAGTTCTTGCCCGGGCTGCAGAAACACATGACGGGAGATAAAAATTACTTATTTTTTTATTGTGAAATTGCATCATTTTTACCCAAAATGTCTTTATATACCAGATGAAACAGCTTGTTTCTCTTTTTTATATATATATTTCTGTTCAGCAGAGATACTCTTAGCGGTGTCATTGGGATCAAAATGACAAGTTCAGTTCTGCTGCTGTGTCTCAACTGAAGAACAGTTACATTCAAAAATTAAAAAGCGAAGCTAGGACAGGGGCAAAAATTGAGGGGGCGGGTGGAATTTCTCCCTTAGATTTAGGAAAATACCCACTTTTGCTTTCGCAAAAAAATCAACTCCCATCCTTAGATTTCGATTCATTAAAAAGAATCTTTGCCCCCCCCCTAAACTTCTGTGAATAAAAATTCTTGATGATTAGCGTCTATTCAGCTGAACTTATATAATATTATTGAAAACAAAATTAGAGAAATGAAGAGCGAGAATGAGTTTTTTTTCAGGCCAACAAAAATACTAGATACTACTGGTTTACGCAATTATATAATATTAGTGGTATCATTGGGATCAAAATAAGAAGTTTAACTCTGCTCCTGTGTCTGAACTGAGGAAGAGCTGCATTCAGAAATTAAAATGCAAAGGCAGGTCAGGAGTGCCAACTGGGAGGGGGGAGGTAATGCCCACTTAGATTTTGAAAGATACATTTTTCTTTACTATCGTAAAAAAGACAAGTTCAGTTCTTCTGTTGTGATTGAATCGAGGAAAAGTTACACTCTGAAAGCAAAGTTGGGGTTAATTCAGTTGACCAGAAATAGTAGAGGCAGAATCATTTGAACCAAGGCATAAACCTCATTTTTGCTGTCTGTATTTCAGCATAGGAGAAGATAAAATTCTTATATTAACAGTGCTCTGAACTAGTTCTACACAAGCGATCCACTAAATCTTAATGCTGTAATTGAAGAAGCAGATGTTGCATATGACCTAGATATCCCAGTTATATGATTAATTCTAGGAGACAGCCATTTAGATACTCTAAATCTCGACATGCAAATTAACTCGTCAGCGGCCTTCATCAAGGATCCAGAGGGAGTTTTTACCTATTTTGAGCCCCCCCCCTTCTCGAAATTATGAAGCGTTTTGTAAGTCCCCCCCCCCGAAACAAAAATAGTCAATACGGCCTTGAGCAGCATAGTCTTCAGCGCTGGCGAGACTTTATGAAAAATTCGGAGGTATTTTATCCCAAAATAATAAGTAACTTCTTTGTCATGGTGCGCTAATAATGAATGGGTGGATCTGAATTTAATGCTTTTACCGAGGTCGAGCCCATCCGCCAACATTAGAGTCAATTTTATAAGGGAATATTAGCCTCTTGGCTGTCATGTTTATACAGTTCGAAAGTCGTCTAGTAAGGCCAAACTTTACAGCATTGCTTTCAGCTTTGTAAATTTTTAATTTCCTCGAAACTTGTTCAAAATTTTATGAAACCTTACACCTAGAAAACGACAAGAAGAAAAAAAAGAAGGTAAATACTACAGACAGTAGGAATAAATAGCTATCAATTGAAGTAATATTGTGGGCACGCATTCAAGGGGATTTAATCTTCAGGTTAGGCTAACCCGTAATATCATGAATTTACCAATTTACCCTATTATTTCACGTAATTCGCAAAACTTTTCCTATTTCGACCAAGTCTCCGCCCCCCGAAACCCATTCCTGTGTGCGTGTCCCTGTAATGAGGTCATATTAACAAAGAATAAGGTTCAATTTAAAATTAGTCAATAGTGAGAGGATGCGTATTATAAAAAAAAACCCGGTAGAGATTCTTGTTATAACAAAAGGAAGGAAGCCTAGGGACTAAGATAGGACAAGGACTCGTTATAGCTAACCTCTGTGTTAACCTGGATCTGAATTAAATTGAAACTTACTCTCTTGCGGTCCTCTTTCTTCTTTTCTCTTTTGTACCTCTGTCTTTCATACTCAACACATTCCTCCGATCGCGTAAGCCCATTCTTTCTGTATTTCAAGAGTTCGCGGATACGTGTCCGAAGCTGCCGTGCTCGGGATAAATTTTTCAAAAACTGTTCATGCTCATTGAATGTATGAAATCTAACAAATGGCCGAAACTTATCAAATAAATCTCTGAAAACAACAAATTTGTATATTTAATAAGTGTACAAAAGCAACACAATCAAACGAAAGTATTAGTGGAAGAAGAAGGAGCAAGACATTTCGATTTTTTTCCATCCTAAGATTAGAGATCTTTTTCGGAATTGTTTTTACAAAAAAAAAACTCAGTCTTTTCTTAACGAAAACCATTTCCGCTTTCTGTCTTTAGCTCTAATTTCAGTTTTTATAAGTGATTTTAGTTTACTTTGTTCTGTGAGCATACACCAAGGATAGTAATCGGCCAAATCAAAGGGGCATATTACATTAAAAAAAATAAGACAGAAAGTGAAAAAAAGCTCCTCTAGCAGACCACAAACCACTAGACACATTTGCAAAGGCATATTTACTTCGCAGGAGGTAAGAGAGATCGGACGTGATTCGAAAAAAATAGAAAATTACATTGCCTCTACCACACAAACTACAGTACATAAAATATCGACCACGAATATGAGTAATATATTTTCTAGTAAAAGCTGGCTTCTTACGTCTTTGCAGCACAAAGCAATTTGCTTTATGTTGTATGTATTAAAAATAAACTGCATGAATTAACTTTAGTTTAAAGTTATTATGAATTCTAACTACTACTACTACTAATAGACCCCTGCAGTACCAAGCCACCTGAGATCAACATAGCTGCGCACGCTTCTCCTCCACCTCTAGACATTCAAAAATTTACTCTCTACCCCCCCCCCTCCTCTGATGAGCTTCCGTTCCCTTTAAGTCCTCTCCTTATCGCTCCATTTGGGGACAACCTGCTTCCCATTTGACTCCAGACGGATGGTTAAAAATCAAAATCTTTGGCAATCTGCCATCTGTAAAAGGCAGCCTAGCCATCTTAACATTCATTTCATTTTAGCCCTAGAAAGTAAAATTAAACCACATTTTTCGCAGAGTTTGTTTGACATACCGTCAGTCAAACGAGTAAATAAGAATATCTTAGATAATTTCTTTGGATACCATTTAACAGATCTCCCTCAGCCTTTCGAAGTGCTTTTGTTTCAGAACCACAACCCCTGTCATTACCCTAGCTTCTAATTTTCCAATCTTGGTTCGCAGACTTGTCTACCTATTTTTTCAAACTTTTTTCAACTATGAAAAACTCCCAGGACATTCAGGCTATTCTACTTTTTACATCTTCACTGCATCCACCATCTTTATGAGATGTGAAGCTATAAACTTGATCAATTTCCTTGTAACCTAACATGTCCTATTCATCTTCATTTATTTTTAGTCTAAGCGACTTGGTCTTCCTTAATATTAATTTTCAAACCTATTCTTGCACCCTTTGCTCTCAAAATCTCCAAAAATTCATTCATTTTGCTAACATCCTTATCGAAGCAATTAGATAATCTGCATAGCTTAAGTTAATGAGTTTTACCTTGCCATTTTCTTCTATGCCCTCCCGTAGCCTTTGCCGTGTTCCTTACGACCAAGTTCATCAAAATAACCTATATAAACTGGGATAGGAACAACCTTGCTTTACTTCTGGGTCAGCACCAAGCCAACTATCAACATCATTTCCTACCTTAACCGCAGGGATGTTTTTTTCTTACATAACACAAATTACTTTAATGTATACCATCAGGTATACCATACAAGAATAGGACATTCACTAAAGCTTTTCTACCAGCTGAATCAAATGTTCATAATCTATAAAAGTGAGGACTAAAGGGATTTGATGTTTCAAACACTTCTCAATTATTAATCTAATAGTAAAAATCTGGTCGATGCATCCTCTACCCTTCGCAAAACCACACTATTCTTCTCCTAAAACTTCATCCACGGTATCCCTTAGCCTAATAAGTATCATCACGCTAAATAATTTGCTTCCTACATAAATCAAGCTAATACCTCTATAATTACCATACCCACTCTTATTACCTTTTTAATAAAGATATTAATTAAAGTTTTCCTATAATGACTAACTATTTCCCGTTTTTCAAAAATCTTATTTCTAATCTTCAATAATTTATCTCTCACTTTAGAGCCACCATATTAGAAAATTAATTCACCACAGAATTCGCACCCCAGGCCTTATTATTTTTTAATCCTGTCAGTGCTGTCTCTAACTCCTCTTCACAAAATAAACCTTCCTTCCTTTCCAAATTGTCGATATTTTTTTTCAATGTTCTCTATATCTCTTCCTACAACTTTATCACGTTTTAATTTATTCTCAAAATACTTCAGTCCATCTCTCTTTAACCATTTCCTTACCCCTATTTGTGGCCCTGTTCCTATCTTTAACTGGACAATGTCCAAACTGACGGACTTCATCTCAATTTCGTAACATGCCAATACAATACGCTACTATTATACCATCCGGCTGCATCTTCCAGATTCTCAGAAATTTAGTCGTGGTCTCTGTTTTACACCTCCTATACTTCCCTTTTCTACCTATTCGTCAGAAACATCTTGAACAAACCCCTTCTCTCTTCTACCAAACTTCAAGCTCTTTAGCTAACATTCCAAGCCGTATTTCTAACTATCCTCCCTAATGCACCTTCTGCTAGTTCGCAAGTTATTTTTCTAAAATCAGTTCACCCATCTTCTACGCTTTTAAATACCAACTCTTCCGTTTCCTATTAAACTACTCTTGGAAAGCCCCTCCCCCCTAGTTGCGATCTTTGATTTTAACATCAATAAAGGCTCTCTTATAACCTAGTGTTCTGTATCGATCCTGCCAGTCTTTGATTTGCAATAACATAATCAATAAGGGCACTAGTCATTTCAATTTCGATCGAATGAGCCCTTTTTGAAGTTTCTATGACAACGCGTTATATGAAAACCTTATATGCCCCCTGGACATAATTTACAACCCTTTCCCTGAAGGCTGTGGGGGGGGGGGGTTGTCATCCTCAAAGACCTAATTTCCAGAACTTAAAACTACGTTGAATAAAATGGCTATCTCAAAGTTTTGATTAGATGTGTTTGGGGAAAAGGTGGGCGTGAGAGGCGGGTTATTTGCCCTCTAATCACTTTTGACTATTAAAAAGGGCACTAGCCCTTTGAATTTCCAATGGAATGAGCCTTTTTTGAAGTTTCTACGACAACGCCTTCTATAAAAAACCTTATATGCCCCCAGGGCACAACTTACAACCCTTGCCCAAAGGGCTGTGGGGGACTGTCCTCAAAAACATAAATTTCAATCTGGAAATCAACTACGCTGAACAAAATGGCTATCTCAAAATTTTGATTGGATGTGTTTCGGGAAATGGTGGGCGTGGAAGGGGTGTTAGTCGCCTTCCAATCACTTTCGACTATTAAAAACGGCACAAGCCACTCCAATTTCCAATTAAATGAGCCCTTTTCAAAGTTTCTACGACAACTTCTTCGATACGAAGTGCCCTGCTCTAAAGGAAAAAAATAATAAATAATACATTGTGCCAACATCGTTCTTGTATTACCCCAGGGCACAACTTAAAACCCTTGCCCTGAGGGTTGTGGGGGAGTGTCCTCCTCTTTACTTAGTCCCCGTTTCTTGTCTCGTTCTCGAGTGTCCCCGTTCTTTACTTAGGCAGCGCGATCGCGCTGCCAATGATTTATGCAACAACTTTCTATATAAACCTTATATGCCCCCAGGGCATAACTTACAACCCTTGCAGTGAGGGCTCTGAGGGGGTTATCATCCTAAAAGACCTAATTTCCAGAACTTTCAACTGCGTTGAACATAATAGATATCTCAAAATTTTGATTGGATGTGTTTGGGAAAATGGTGGGCGTGAGAGGGGCGTTAGTCGCAATCCAATCACTTTGAACTATTAAAAAAGGCACTAGCCCTTTCAATTTCCAATTGAATGAGCCCTTTTGAAGTTTCTACGACAACGCTTTCAATAAAAACTTTATATGCCCCCAGGGCATAACTTACAACCCTTGCCCTGAGGGCTCTGGGGGGAGGGGTTGTCATCCTTAAAGACCTAATTTCCAAAACTTTCAACTACGTTGAATAAAATGGCTATCTAAAAATTTTGATTAGATGTGTTTGGGGAAAAGGTGGGCGTGAGAGGGGGATTAGTTGCCCTCAAATCACTTTCGACTATTAAAAAGGGTACTAGCCCTTTGTATTTCAAATCGAATGAGCCCTTTTTCAAGTTTCTACGACAAAGATTTCAATAAAAACCTTATATGCCCCCAGGGCATAACTTATAATCCTTGCCCTGACGGTTGTGGGGGAGTGTCCTCCTCAAAAATATATTTTCGATCTGGAAATCAACTAGGCTGAAGACAATGGCTATCTCGGGGGGGGGGGGGCACGTTGCCCTCCAATCACTGTTGACTATTAAAAAGGGCACTAGCCCTTTGAATTTCCAATCGAATGAGCTTTTTTGAAGTTTCTACGACAACGCCTTCTATAAAAACCTTATATGCCCCCAGGGCATAACTTAAAACCCTTGCCCTGAGGGTTGTGGGGGAGTGTCCTCCTCAAAAACATATTTTCTATCTGGAAATCAACTACGCTGAACAAAATGGCTATCTCAAAATTTTGATTGGATGTGTTTGGGGGAATTATGGGCGTGGGGGGAGAGGCTAGTTGCCCTCCAATCACTTTTGACTATTAAAAAGGGCACTAGAACTCTCAATTTCCAATCGAAAGAGTCCCTTTTGAAGTTTCTACGACGACCCCTTCCATATGAAGTGCCCTGCTCTAAAGGAAAAAAATAATAAGTAGTACATTGTGCCAACATCGTTCTTATAAAACTTCAGGGCATAACGTAAAACCCTTGCCCTGAGGGTTGTTGGGGAGGGTCCTCCTCAAAAACATATTTTCTACGACAACTCCTTCGATACGAAGTGCCCGGGCATGGAGAAAAAAAAACAACAAAAAAACACATTGTGCCCACATCGTTCTTTACTTAGGCAGCGCTAGCGCGCTGCCTATGATAACATAATCAATAAGGTTGGCCATCTTATCATCATGGGAGTACCACGTTAACTTATGGATCATGTTATGACAAAACACCGCAAGCTATTGTTTTAAGTAGATCAGTCTATTACCATTGCTACTGTCTCCGTCAGTCGGTCCTACAGGAGCATACACCAGGAGGTATATAGGAGGTATGCATAGGAGGTAATGATTATTTACATAGTTTTTGTTGCTTTTCATTTATTTTTAAATGAAAAGGAGGCAAAGGTAAGGTCTAAAAAATATTAAATCGTCTGTCAAAATTATTGAGCATGCAATAATACGATTCGACTTGATCATACACCAAATCTAGATGGTATTAGGTTACATTGAATAAAAAAAAACAAAAAAAACAGCACACTATTTCAGAGACACACATGCTCGACGCACAATTATCAGTAGTTTTATTACCATCATACCATCTTCAGTGGTTGATATCAAAAATACTTATTGCTCTGATATGTGGGCGAAGTCATTTTTAAAACTGAAGTAAGGTAAGTACTCACTTTCATTTACATTTTCATTGTTATAACATTTGTTAACATGAGTCTAAATTAATGTTGCTAACCCCCTTGAGATAAACTGAACCCGTTTTCCAATGGGTTCGGACAAGATCTGAAAATTAGGTTACAAATTCACGACTTGCGTCACTTTGCGATGCTCATGGGGATTAATTTTAATTCACTTCACTGAGAGTTGACAAGTATTTTAGGACAAAGCCCAAACATAAGCACCCAATGCAGTGGCAACTCTAGAGCCTAAAGCAAGAATAATTTATCCTATAGACCGTTTCAGCTCAACACAATAGCAGCCCAAAACTCCAAAGTCCACTACAAAACTCCACTTTTTAGAAAGTGGGTTCAGTAAAATTTCCTAGAACCACACTCAGAGCAGATTGGAGCCGCTAATATATTCCTGGGAAATTCATAAAAAGTCAGAGTATTAAGGCAGGCAATGGACAAAATAGAAAAAAAAACATTCTGTTGCACAAAAAATTATAATTTTCGACAGAATAAGCGACGAACAGTGTCAGAAAAAACTACTCCACAAGTGACCAGGACCACAGATTTCCAGTCAGCCAATGGGTTCAACCCAGATTGTCCATGGGTTTATAGAGTTGACAAACTCCTGGCGTGTTGGAAAGGCAGACCTAATCGTTGATTAGATAATAAAATATTTGTCGTTATCAGGTCGTCCGTTATTCCACTCAAGCTCATACTTGTATTGAGTTGGGTAAACACTTTGGTTCTTCAACACATAAGAGTGATGGCTTATTAAGCGTTCTACACGGTCTTGGTGGTATCTACTAATTAGAAGTTAGTTAATTTACCTGGTTGGTTTATTCAGCAAACAGGATATCTACTGTTCTGTTTCTTCCTATCACAAATATTTTTAAATATTACCTTTAAAATTTTTCCTACTTTGATGCAGCCCTTAAAGGGTGGTTGTCCAGTCTTAGAGACGATCTATTTGGCCCAGAGGTGGTTGGTAGAAGGATGAGATTAGGATCACATGACCCTGAGGTGATTTGGCTTTCTTTTTGGGGTTGGTAACATGTTCAGTAATCTAAAACTTACACCCAGCTAGACCTAAATCGCAAAGTCTCAATCTTGTTTTACCGTTCTGGTCAAAGATAATATGGTGCTGTCCATTGTTGTGTATCTATCCTTTACCCCTAATAATTCTTATGCCTTTATCTATTTTTTCACTTGTTTAGTCTTCTATACTGCTAGTTGCGATTCTTCTTCTTGCAGTGAATAGTAAGATGCAGGCAGTGAGAGAGGGAGGAGGCATTTGGAAGAAACATTGATCCTCTTTGTTCGTTAAATCAGAGAAACTGACAATCATGTCATGTGTCTGACTTAAACAAGTTGCTTCCTGCCTACTTTTCTTCTAGAAACTTCACAACAAGAGAATATTAAGTGCAGCTTGAACCTAGGTCACTTTTACTTCAATCCGGACTAAGATCGTTTTTTCGTCAAGTCAGTGGTTCGCTCGTTTTGCAATGAGATAGGACTTGGCTCATTTTGTCACTGCGTCACCGATACTATACAGCCTGGATTTAACCCTTTTTTGCACTGAGCCAGGCCTTTGCTTGTTTTTGTACTGAAATTTAAAATATCTGTATTATTTTTATTTTGATAAGGCACAACATGTCTATCCATCTGCTAAAAGATTATCAAGGGATGGGGCGAGGGATCAAGTAGAAACCAGCCTCATTTGTTCCTCAAATCATAGATATTCCAACTCCTTGCATGATTCAGGTTTAAATAACTTGTGACACACCCACCTGTTTTACTAAAATAAATTTGTAAATAAAGGGTTGTATTCACATTAAGGACCTTGATTCTGGGCTATGTGCGCTATTTATCTCATAGGGGCACAGTTTATGGAGCCTCTGACTATTTTGAGTAAAATGGCAATCAGTGACCATCCGTTCTACACGAAGTTGTCAAGAGGAAGGAGAACATCTGAGAGAAAATTTTTCCCTCTTTCTATTTCGATTTTCAGTATATAGGTAAAAAATAAATTGAAGAACAGTCAATCTTTATTTCCCCCCAATACGGATTTTAAGCGCTGTTTCTCATAGGAAAACCAGCTCGAAAATCACGTATTTCTTTAAGTGTCACGTTTACATTTGACAGAAATCCTTTTTTTCTCTTTCTGACGTCCCTAAAATAAATAGCTGGAGCAAAATTTCGCAAAAGCTAAACTGGGCCTAAAAATCAGAAACGGATAGATAAAACCCGTTCACAATGTACCAGGACATTTAAATTTTATCAAAACGGTACACAATTTTACCGTGGTGACAACGCTGGTTTAAGCCCAAAAAACAGTAAAAACACGGATATAATTCTTATTTGTATTAGGATAATTGCATTGATTTTAAATGTGAAACATTACTAAGCTCAAATGTGGCAAATTTTCAGTCGCGGGCCATACACAATTTCTCATGCGCTATTAATAGTCAGTGGTACACGTCTTTATCTTAAATGGTTTGACACATTAATCAATAAGTCCTAAAAATAAAACCAACCTATCTGCTTTAATCAATTTTTTCCTATGATCCGTAATTTTCTTTGCTACATCAACGCCACCTTTTTTAATAGGTATAAAAAACTCCTGTGCTAGCTGATAATCTCTGACTAGTCTCTTCCTCTGTGCTCGCTCTCTTAGTCGTCTCTGATACATGTCCACTTGCGCTAGTTTCAAAGCTAAAGAAGGAAAAAACTTCAGTATTTGTTGATAATAGACAATCTTTCTAACCTAAAGAAATCAATCTCGTGAGAATAAAATAAAAGGAAAAACAAAAGGTCAATGTAAAAACAATAAAGCCTAGAATACTAAGTTTTTGCGCCCTGAAAAGGTTTAAAAAAAACAACTTGTAATTGATGTAGATGTGTCAAAATTTAGTCAATATTGGATAAGGAGAAAACAGAAATGGGTATAAAACAAATCAAACAATACACTATTTAAGAACACGGGTTACATAATAGATGCAAAGATAGAAGGAAAGTCAGGGAAAGAAAAAGACAGAAAGAAATTTAGACGCTACATCATGTCCTGGTTCAAACAGTGAATCTATTTTTAAGAAGATTAAAAATAGGAATAAAGAACTAACAAGACCAACGTTTTCCCAAAACTGTGGCCTAGACTAGAGTCGACCAAAAAAAATAAGAAAAGAAAAACAAAGCAAAAAATATATTTGACTTTACATAAAGTACTTGAAGTTTCTCTCTTAAAAGAAAAGAGAGTAAAAATACCCAAATCTTACAAATTACACTTTCTTTTCTAACATTTTCCTTAGGTACATAAACAGTTAGCATAAAACAAAACATATGACCTGTGCAAAAGAAGATTTCTAGAAAATGACGAGCAAATACCAAAAATTGTTTTAAAAATTTGCCAACAGCAGCGATGGGAGTGGCAAATGAAAAAAATGTAAATAAAACGTGTAAAAAATGTTTAATTGAATTTCTCCGTGTTTCATTCTACTTCGGATTACTGGCGGTGGCCACGCCACCCAACATTACAGAAAACCCATTGTAGTGTAGCTGCTAAAAAGTTCTTGTGCGCTAAAATTATTTCAATTTATTGGAGAGTTCCGAAACTTAGGGTATTCAAGAAGACAACGACGAGCGTAGTTAAGTAAAGTCACTGTATATACATTTATACAGTATAATCATTCCCTATCTCAACCATTCTACAAAGCCGGACCAAGATGCAAGTGCTCCGGAGAACGTATAAACATAAACTACATTAGATTTTTCCACAGGTAGACAAGTCAGATTTATCTTGAACGCTAAACTTGGCTTCACCTTTGTAACACTAAATTTTAAAGAATTTAATTTTAAATTAGTTTATTCCAATACATATATAAAAATCGGTAATTAGTAGTGTAATGTTATTATTAGATGTTTTTAGAAATTACAATTTGGTTTCAAAGTCTCGAGTTGGTTTCTAAGTCTCGAGTTGGTTCTAAAGGCATTTTAAGAAAGTTTCTGCCAAAATACGTATTCCAGGGTAATATACACTGAATTGTAGATGGACGAGGATATGGGCGGAGCTTTTATACGCGCCAAGATTGAAGTAGCCAAATATTACTGAGTCGTCACTATACTATATATAATTTATATACAGTGAGTAAAGTGGAGAAGCGTGAACTTTCAAAGAAAATAGAAGGAGGTACTAGACTTTTTTCAAGGGGAATTTTCAAGAAATAATTGGAAATTAGGAATGGTGATGTGGCGCTTAATAGTATTATTTGAGAGTGAAGTAATTCGATCCACTTCTGTATGTTATCATGAAAGGACAGCTAAGAAATTCTGGGAAAAGTCCCAGGAACATATAAAGACTGAATCATCATAACCGCTTTAAAATAACCTACTAGCAGGCCAACGACAAAAAACCCTGTAGTCCAGGAAGGGAACGGTTTGACCGGGAACAAATTGCAATAGAAATGATTCTTTCACTACCCGACTCAGAAAAATGCGCTGATTCCAAATATGCAAAGCTTGCTCATCTAGCTGTTTCACAAATATGTTTTTTTTTTAGGTTGAGGTTGATTTTGAGGAGGTGAAATTCGTGTTTCCATATAAAGGCGTACAACAACAGAATTGATGTCTAGAATAGATCAAGGTGAGTACGAAAATCACCCTTATTTGAACGTAAAATTAAAACTTTCATTTATCTTTTTAGGTTGAACGATGAATATAGAGCAAACTACTAAAAATTATGTTTTTGAGGTTAATTTTTTTGATTCTGAGGATGTAAAATTCATGTTGTCATATAAAGGCGTACAACAACGAAATTAATGTCTAAAATATGATACTAGATCATCGTGATTATGAAAATCACCTTTATTTGAATGTAGAATTAGAACTTTTATCTAAATATTCCATCAGTTTCGTACCCTTTTGCGACTGACGGGACCTAACAATCCCAGAATGTAAAAATCCTTCGGGCGATTCTAAATCTATCATTACAATGATAAAACCTGTTCCATCGTGTTTTGCCTTATCTGGCCAGTCGATTAAATCTGGCCAGTCGGATGCAAGTCCTATAAAAAAATCGTCCTGCGGCTGGGTGGCTTCCACACACTCATGAGTTACATTGGGGCTGTTGGACAGATTATGGAAGGCTCTGATCTTCAAGACACGTTGGAAATAATATATGCGCCAAATACTGTTCTACAAATCATTTCTGGGAAAGCTTATTCCAGAGCTATACGAGGACACATACTCACTGACTGGGCACTGAACACACTTCTCTTCACTGAACTTTACGGCACTGAAGATGGCGCTGATTCAGCAGACACGGAAAAAATATTCAGTGCTTCCGACGAGCTTATGGAGTTCTTCACTGTTTATCTTGGTGCATTGGAAGATCACACAGACATGCGAAGTATAGAGGAAAATCTGTTCCTGGCAGAAGTCGCAAAGAAATTTTCTTCTCTTAAACGGTCACTTTCGGAAAAGTCGCGTACGGCGAAACTGTGGATACAATATATGGAAATGATAGACATACTGAAGAAGTTCATCCAAGCAGAGCGTACGGGGAACTGGGATCTTCACCTTCAGGCAGTTGAAGCTATGTTGCCGTATTTCGCAGCGTCCAACCACTTCCTATATGAGAAGTCTGCCAGGGTGTACCTGCAAAATATGAAACAGCTGGAAACTACCAATCCCGACGTGTTTGACAATTTTCAGAACGGGAGCCATGTTATCCGCAGATCCGAAAAATTTTGGGCGGGCCTGTCGTCAGATCTGGTCATTGAGCAGGTCATCATGCGCTCGTTGAAAACTAACGGTGGTCTTACAAGGGGAAGCGGCATGAGTGAGTTGCAGAAGCTGACTTGGTTACTCTCAGCACCAACTTGTATTGCAATTAATTCGTCGATGCAAACTTTTGCTAAGGTCCAATACGAGACGAGCAAACAGCACAAAGAAGTTAAGAGTCGAAGATTGAACACGACAACCATAACACTAGCAAGCTCCTTTGCTTTCTTGCTGAGAATACCCCTTTCGCAGAAGACCCGAGCTTGCGAAACATTACCTCTGGAGTTACGGCTGATGAAAAAGTCAACATCGACACAGCTAGATCCGTCGGACAAGAAATCATGGATAGCATGACAGGGGAAAACGTCAACACGTACACATTCAAGAAAAGTCTGTGGCCGTAACGCTTGCTAATAAAGCTGTACCAGTTATTGACGGACAGTCAGTTGCCGTTGATCCAGCATTCATGTCTCAGCGGCTGGTGACAGTTGCTGAAATAGCGAAGATGATTTGGAGTCATACTTTAAGTATGAATTGTGTTCACCGCCTCCGTCACTTTTTGAAGCAAACGGACTTCCACGAACAGTCGATAAGCCTGCCCTCGACGATGCAAAGTGGCGTCTAGTTGCAGAGCAGCAGCCGAAAACTGAAGACTTCGTCAAAGATTTCAGTGATAAGCATATAGTTCTCGATGGTGGGGCACTGCTTCAGCGAATTCCTTGGGAAAAAAACTCAACTTATGATAGTATCTGCCAGAAGTATGTTGACTACGTTCCACGGAAATACGGGGCACAAAGGACGTCGGTGGTTTTCGACGGATACGACCAAGCACCTTCAATCAAAGACATCCCCAATTTGAGACGGAAAGGGAAACGATCGTGCCCGCAGATCAATTTTAGCAGGAATATGGCCTATTCTACAAAGAAAGAAGTGTTCCTAAGCAACTTCAAGAATAAGCAAGCAATCGTAGCCATGACCAGTGAGTACCTGACCAAAGCTGGGTGTCAGGTATACCAAGCAGAAGGGGACGCTGATCTTCTCATTGTTCTAACCGTAGTTCGATCTGCTTCTCTTATGCCTACTGTCCTGGTTGGAGACGACACAGATCTGCTTATGCTCCTCTGTTATCACGCACAGACAGATAGCCAAGCGATCTACTTTTACTCTGAACCTCGAGCTGAAATCTCAAAGAATAGAATTTGGGATATAAGTGCAACGAAACTCAAACTTGGATCTCGTATATGCAACACAATCCTGTATGTCCACGCCTTCCTTGGGTGCGATTCAACTTATCGTGTCTATGGCATTGGGAAGTCAGCGGGACTACAGCTTCTGATAAAAAAACAACGAGCTTTACGAATCCGCTAAAGTTTTTATGGACACACTATCCACCAAGCACGACATTTCAGCAGCTGGGGAGAAAGCAATGATGCTTTTGTTTAAGTGTCCAGGCTCAATTTCAACCCTCAATCAGTTGCGTCATCTCAAATTCATCGAGAAAGTTACAGCATCTGCTTCGTATGTTAAGTCTAAAGTTCTCCCTCCCACCAGTGATGCTTCCAGCTTCTACTCATTTCGAGTTTATTTACAAGTTGAATCGTGGAAAACCCTGGGATGTAATCTTGACCCTGGCCAGTTCGGTTGGGTAATTCAGAATGGATTATATCGCCCTATTTTTGGTGAACTCCCCGCTGCCCCCAACTCTCTCCTTGCAGTTTTTCACTGTAACTGCAAAACCGACTGCTCAAATATGCGATGCATTTGCAAAAGAAATGGCATGAAATGCACCTGGGCCTGTGGAGCTTGCAAGGGAACAAGTTGTGCGAACTGTGTTACAACTGAGTTTCTCGGAGTTGATGATCTCGAAGATAACGAAGATCTATGAATATTGATATTTCTTTTTTTTATCACATTTGTATATTATATAACTGAAAAAGTTGAGAATGCTTTAATCGTTAATTAAACCATCAAAATGGGTGATAGTTGTCATTCTACATTTTAAGACCGGTTTCTTTCAGATTCAGCGTGGTTTAACACTAGATGAGAAAATTCACCCTCCTCCCGCATACTTCCCCTTTAAATATTGATAACCGTTGTTTATCCTTGCAGTTAGAGATAATTTTCAGATTCAGCGTACTTTATTACCCCTAAATGCATATTGTTTTTCGTGGTTCTACGCATTTCTGCAAAAGACATATTTCTCCTCCTCGTTATTTACCTCAACCCCAAAAAAACCTATTTGTGAAACAGCTAGATGAGCAAACTTTGCATATTCGGAATCAGCACATTTTTCTGAGTCGGGTAGTCAAAGAACCATTTCTATTGCAATTTGTTCTGGGTTAGGCCCTTTTTTTTCACACACTTCCTGGACTACTGGTTTGACTGAGGTGATCCTTTTGTAGAATATTGTGTATTCAAAGCAAAATCTTAACAGAACATACAATGGATAATGAGTATTCATCTCTGTGTCTCCACCTTAAGCGAGCTTAGTGTGTCAAATCTATAGCAGCAGTAGCATTTTCAGTGGTACAATATCAATCGCCGATCTTCCCCCCCCCCCCCGTGCGGTACGCGTGCTTTCGAAAATACAGGAGAATCTGTCATTCACAACTGAAAACTACAAACAATATAATAGAAACATTTAGACGTAAGAGGGATGGTATAGTACTACACAGCTAAGCTTAGAAGAATCTTATTACTATCATTTTTTTCCAATTGGGAAATTAAGCTTTAATTCTGGATAAAAAGAAAAAAAAACTCATAGCCTAACCACATTATAAAAATTTATAACAAAGTAATTGTAAGGACAATGGAGAATTCCATCTAACCTATTTCTTAATTTGAATACCCCCCCCCCCACCCAATTGGAAACAATTATGAAGAAAACATTTATCATAAGTGGGTTCTGGTGTTGGTAGCTTACCCATATCAATGTCCTCATCGGTCGTGGCATTCAAATCCAAATGAGACACTAACAGCTCTGCATCATTATCGTACTCAGTCTCAAAATCGTCGCGATTGGGCATATATCCAAGCTGTAGTGACTCATCCTGTTGGATTTGCAAAGGGGCCACTCGAGCTGTGAAACTGGGCGAAAGGGGACCAAAATCAGGGCCAGTGTGATCTTTTGTAATGAATCCAGGCTCAGCTCCAGCTCTATTCACTGAAAGCCAAGTCAAACGACCAATCGTACCACATACATAACGCTGGACATAGTGCTCTCTTGCCTCTGGAATCAAACAAGAAAATAAATACAAGAGCTTTTAGGAAATTTTATTTCAGCCACAAACAGCATTGTGAAAAAAAAGTATGGACACATGGATCCGAAATAGAGCTTTATTTAAAGGGAAAGTGGGTCATTCCCCACTGAAACTACCGTAATCTAAGGAATAGCATATTCCGTAAACATATTAAAGAGTGTCCTCTGAGAATTTTTCCCTAGCCATATCTAACAGAGTGAATAATTCTGGAGTTCCGAGGGGGTTTAATGGTTCTCATATTCTGAGATCCAGTAACCTTCTCAAAAGTAACGAAACGAATAGGAGGGCAACCATCTTCCTTTTTTCCGCCATACGATTCCTCGTCTTATCAGATCAGCATTTTAAGATAGCTTCTAAATCCAAATAGTCAAAAACTCAGAAAAACACACCCCCAATTACAACAAGAAGCGTCCAGCCCCAGGAGCAAGGTCAATAAGTTATAGAAATACCTGATTTGAGAACAGAAGCTTTGCACATACATATTTTTTGTACAGAATGTGACCAGTTAGCCCTTGTTCAAGTAACACTCATGTACACACTTTCCATCCATAAAAGTAGAAGTCCCAAAGGCGAGCACTAGGTCCCAGCTCCCTTTCAGCTCGAGCCTCGTAGATATACATTACACCAAGAGCGGATCCAGTATTTTTGTTCGGGTGGGGGGGGGGTACCCAGTTTTTTCCCGTGGATTTTGTCTAACATCCTGCGTAAGCTGATCAGAACCGTTTTTTCGACTAATTTTCGACTCGGTAAAAAATTTCGGGGGGGGGGGTTAAACCGTGTAACCCTCCCCCCCCCCTGGATACGGCCTTGCAGTACACATCTTTTGAATATTCAGGGATAATTAAGTAAATGGTCCTGAATGATTAAACGTTAACGGTCGAAGGTAAGGGGACCCAATTCACGTCCTATTGTGGAGAGGGGGGGAGGGAAGATTAAGGAAGGCAAAATCGAAAGAAAGTCCCAGCCTGGAGAGGAATACCCATCCGATCTCTAATATGAACAAAGCTTCAAACTTCTCCATACTTGGGTGTCCTGAAGTCTAGAAGTGAACATACCAGTCGTTACTTAAACACATCTGCTCTTGACGTGTTTCATGGAAAAAGTTGTACAGATATAACTATAAAATATTCATGTGTTTACATTCTTTCAGCAAAAAATAAGAAATGAAATTATACATAACAAAATGAGGTACCACGCCTACAATGTTCAGTCAGGAAAAGGGGGAGGCGCATTTAATTCTGTTACGAGTCTAATTAATTGCTTAGTGCCCGTAGTTAAAGCAGACCGGTCACCTAATTGCCCAAGTAATGTGTTAATGAGGATGATCGATCGAGAAAGTATTTAACACCCCCCCCCCCCAATAAGTTAATTGCCCATCAAACCACGCCAGTTCCCGTCACAAAAAAAAATTATATCCCTTTCTCATTACTATTTCCTCGATTTGTGCTGTTGTTCTTGCCTTCTAAACTAGCGGCTTACTACGGCTGCTGGGCGCAGGTCCCTACCCAGCTGAAGAATAACTATCGTCGGGATTGGCTCCAACACAGAAACAATTCTAATTTTCTCGGGTTTTTGACCTTTTCCGAACCCTATGTGATGGGTTATGATAAGATATAATTTTAAAATCTCGTCCGCATGGACAATAATTTATTTTTAACTGAGGACACCGAACTTTCTGTTTTAATCGTACCATAAACTAATTCGAATTTCAATGTCTTTCGGGAAATATAAATAGTAGGGTGCTAGCAATCTTCGAAAATTTGGGATAACACAACCCCTACCAATAGGCTGTTCTACCTCTTTGGAGAAAAAGTGCAATGACAAATGAGGGTTTCAAAATGTTCAACTGCTGCAAAAGGCGTATCCTTCTTAAGTATCAAATGCCCTCTGCTTGCTTCTCTCCTTAATTAACAGAGTCTGAAACTACCTTTCTCGTTAAATTTGACAGGGTTCCGATATTGTAACAAAATTGGGGATGGACTGATAATACCATGCTAGTACCACGAATAACCAAAATTTTTTCTCAGTATATGGGACAGCTGCATTTTGGATCGTTCCCATCTTTTCTGGCTTTAAGACCATCCTCCCATCCCCAATTTGGTGAACCAGTTACTGACTCTGAGTTTGCACCAATCTACATTTTACGCTATATAGGGCCAACTCACTTTCCTGAATATGATTAAAGCTTTCCTCATACGGCTCACATGCTCCTTAAACGAGTATGAAAAATAATAACATCATAGAAGTAAAATTTCTGGTACGGTAATGACTCTAAAATATAGTCTACTACTTGCTGAATGAGACTGACACCCCTTTTAAACCAAAGTGAATATATTTGAGGGGATTGAGCTTAAACGGCGAAATCAAAGCAGTCCTTAGTCTATTTGCAAGATGCATTTTTACTTACCGTACCCCCGTTTTAAATCTAACATCGAAATAAATTTGCTAAGCCTACCAGATGCACTATTTCATTAATTGTTAGTCTGTCACGGAAGTGAAATTAAGCCACCTGTAGTTCACATAGAACCGAATGAATCCATCTTTTTCCGGAGGCAGGACGAGCGGCACCGCACACTCCGAGCTGGATGGCTCAATGATATTCATACTTCTGTGGCATTTTGCAAAAAGGCCTAAGTCCACTTTTCCTAATTTTACAGAAGAGTAAAATGAAAATAAAAACGCAAAATAAAAAAATCTTTCTCACAAATAAGAAGTTTAGAAACTTGAAACTTAAAAAATTGGTTCGTAGTTAACCTTTCGATCAGAAATCGCTGGAAATATCCAAATTGTTGTATTGTTCGTTACTTAAAAATAAGGGATTTACGCTCTTTTTTACACCCTTTTGGAACGATATATAACTCAGTCAGAATTAAAGATAAGCCCATTTTTGATAGACCAATTGATAGTGCTCTTCGAGTTCTTTCAAGCCATGTGCTTAACTTATTTTCGGACCAATCCCCCCCCCCAAAGTTCCAACGAAATTAGCTTATGTTTTTAGTTTAATTTAGTTTATGTGCCAGCACTATTCGGCACCTAGACAATTTTGTTGGCACATTCTTTATATCCCCCCCCGCCAAACTCAAAACCCAAGCTGGGCCCTTTCGTCTAAAACCCCCTTAGGATTTGTCCCGTAAAGCAACTCAAAGGGCGAAAACCCTGCAGCAGGTTGTAGAGTTTCCCTACAACCAAAAAAAAAACAACATAATTATGGAAGGTACTTGTCCCAAATATTTACAAAATTTTGTACGAACCGTCGTAATATGCTAATTAAAGTCCTGATAAATCTTTCTTTCGCCCCATTCGTCTGAGGGTGGAGTTGTGTCGCTAATGCTTGATACCCAAATGCTATACAAATTCTCCCTGCGAACCTGGGGCAAAATAATAATTTGATAATTGTTCTCAAATATCAGTCAATCTAAGCAAATTTCAATTTGTTAACAATAGCCACCCTCTGGTTGTTTATTAAAATGATGCTAAAATCACCAAAATAAATAAATGAATGCCTATAGGATTCAATTCGTCTGCTAGGCCAAATAATGCTTGAATTAGGATACATTTTTCTTCTCTTTTTTTCAAAAAAGGGGGGGGGGACTTCAATGAGTTAAAGATTCAGTTTATTGGCTTGGCCATTGATCTTCGATTTTTTTCCAAAAGTATGGGGGAGCTTTAATAAGGAAATAATTCAGTTTATTGGCTAGGCCAATGAACCTTAGAAAAAAAAACGAAGTGCAAATCTATTAATACATTTGCAGCCTCTATAGGCTATTTTCATAAGCCTTTGAAACTTCAAAAAGCCGCAATGGAAAAGCTTCAACTTTAGAGGTTTAGAGTAAAACAAAAACTGTCAGTGTTGATGCCCAGGGGGGAAAATACCGAAGGTGGGGTTACTTCTTACTAGCTATTCCTACTACTTGGCTTAAATTAACATTCTCGAAGGTTCAGGGCTTAGAAAAAACCACTGCTACCAGTGCAGAGGCTAAGAGGCCTAGCTCAATGTCCTATGCAAGACAAAAGGGAGGTTAAGATAGGTATAACCTAACGGAAGTTATAATCTGGAAAAGAATATGAACAAGGTCTCAAACTTCTTCCAATTTGGGAGTGTTAAAGTCCGAAAGCGAATATAAAACTTTTATCTAACAGTATCAAGTCCCTAAACGTTTTAGAGGAAAAGGTATGCAGGTATAGCTTCAAAAATTCAAGCGTTCATTCTTCGAGCATAAACAATGAATAAAATCTCAGAAAAAGATGAAATACTATGCCTACATCAAGTGGTTATGAAGAGGTGGGTTGTACTTAGTGCTGTTGCAAGCTTAGCTAAATGACCATCGTTAACGCAGGTAGGTCAGATAATTTCGAAGACAATTTACTAAGATAGGTATAACCTGGAAGAAGTTATAGCCTAGAGAAGAATATGAACAAGACCTCAAACTTCTCCCAATTTGGGAGTGTTAAAATCCGAAAGCGAATATAAAACTTTTATCTAACAGTATCAAGTCCCTAAACGTTTTAGAGGAAAAGGTATGCAGGTATAGCTTCAAAAAATTCAAGCGTTCATTCTTCGAGCATAAAACAATGAATAAAATCTCAGAAAAAGATGAAATACTATGCCTACATCAAGTGGTTATGAAGAGGTGGGTTGTACTTAGTGCTGTTGCAAGCTTAGCTAAATGACCATCGTTAACGCAGGTAGGTCAGATAATTTCGAAGACAATTTACTAAGGTGGGCAATTGACTAAGAAAGCATCTACACTTAACCATTCAAAAGCAATTGCATTAATAAATTAAATTACGATATAATATTTGAGGAAATTTAAATTAGAAAAAAGCATTCAACGATTTGTCCTACTTGGTCCCACAAGGTATTGGATCAAAATTTCAAGAAGACCATTATCACGTCCATTACCAAGAACGGTTTTATCTCCTGAATCATGGTAATTATTAGAATTTTTATTTTATCTCTCAGGTCCCTTTGTATGGAAGGAGATGTCGTTGGAACCTCGGAGGGGGGTTCAAGTGATTTGAAATTGAAAGTTCTAGAGTACTTTTTAAATATTTGAAAGTGATTGGAGGGCAGCCAGCCCCCCCCTCCTTAGGCCACTTTTTGGCTGCCTTAACCTCTTCCCCACTTATTCACCCAAAGAGGTCTGATCAAAAATTTTTAGATAGCCAATTTTTTGAAACAGTCGAAAGGTCCCATAATTATGTCTCGGGAGATGACAAGATCTCCCCCTCCCCTCTCCTCCCAGTGATGGGACAAGGATTGTAGATAATGCAAGTTGCCCATAGGTTACATATAGATTTCGTTATTTTTTGGAAAGGGAAGTATGTTTGATCCTGGGTGTCCGAAAAGGTTAAGAGTTTTAAACTGAAACTTTGAGGGACCGTTGTGCATGTAGGCTGTGAAACAAGCGTATCTGAAATATCTCAAGAAGGACTAAGGGTACTAAGTTGAAACTTTCAGGGCATGCTGAGGGGGACACTCAACTAATCAAAAGAAAATATGAGCATCCAGGTTGTCAAAAAAGGGTGCATCTAAACCATCTCAGGAATGCCTCAGGTTATTAAACTGAAATTTAAACAGCGCGTAAAACGTAACTGCAATATCTTAAGGAACGGGTAATGGTATTAGGTTGAAACATCTAGGACATATTAAGGGAGATTTTGAACTAAATCAAAAGACACCTTTTACATCCAGGTTGTCATAAAGGTACATCTGCAATATCTCAGGAAAGGCCAAGGGTATGAAGTTGAAACTGTCACCGTATGTCGAAAAGGATGTTGAACTTAATCAAATGACACTATGAGCATCCATGTTGTCAATACAGCATATCTGCAATATCTGAGGCACGGCTGAGGATGCTAAGTTGAAATTTTCAGGTGATGTTGAAATAAATCAAAGGGCGCTAAGTGAATACCAGTTGTCTAAAGGGCGTACCTATATTATCTCAGGAACAGATAAGCGTAAAGTGTCATAAGTGGAGACTTTCGGGGAATGTTGAGAGGAGTGTTGAACCAAATAAAAGAAAACCTTAAATGCATCCAGATTGCCAAAATCGCATATCTGCAAAACCTCAGGAACAGTTCGAGCTATTTACTTGAAATTTTGAGATGATGTTGAGGACAATACTGAATCAAATAAAAAGACTTTAGTGCATTCATTTTCGAAAGGGCATATCTACTATATCTCAGGAATGGCCAAGGGTATTAGGTTGAAATTTTCAGGGAATGTTGAAGGTGAAATTGAACTAAATCAAAAGACTTCCAAGTGCATCCAGGTTACCAAAATACCGTATCCGCAATGTCTCAGGAACAGCTTAGGGTATTAAATTCAGACTTCACAAAATGTTGAGGGAGTGTTGAAAGGAAAATACACTACATGCGTCCAGGTTGTCATAAGGGCGTGTCTGCAATATGTCCTCCTTACACCAATAAAATTTTCAATAGAAATATGTAGAAGAACTTTCGTCCCGTACATAGCATAGTTGATAGGTTAAATGAAAGAATCCCCTGACTCCCCTCCCCCTGCAAACTTCTTTTATCTTTCAGTTGTTTAATGTTTATTTCGCAACTTTTAAGCTTTCTTTCCATAGAAAGCTTTTCTTTTTAGTAAGTCGTGTTTTGTTTTCCTTTTTTTCAGTTTTTGTTTTTAGTTTCTTTTCCATGTTGTTGTTGGCTTAGGGTCCTTAATCCTACTTCTGTGTGCGGTAAACATTGTTTTTTTTAGGCTTGACATGATTATTCTTTGTAGTTGTTATTCGTCTTGGATCTCATTTCTGCATTGATAGTCATTTCTGTTCATTTTAGGTTTGAACGATCATTTGAATCTATTTCTGCTCATTTTTGGTTTAATGTAGCTCTTTCCTTTTTTTTTAACATCTTTTTTGGAAATTTTCTTAAATTAATAAAGTGAAAACAGTTTTGAATAATGGCGTTTTGTAGAATTTCCCCTTATTCACCATGATTGCATCTTACAAATACTTACAATTACATTATTTAATGCTAAATCGCGTTTTATGTTGTTGTAGCCAATAACAGCCTCAAAGATATGACATAAATTTTGGGGATGCTTAAAAGTAAATTAAGAAAGCACTTTCAGGGAAATAAATAAGGTTTTTGGATTTTCATTTTACTTGTTAGACTTAAAATATCATTTTCAAAACCTGACAAATATCTATTTACATATTTTTCACTTAAAAGTCGTTCTATGTAAAATAAAAACTTTACTTGAAAACATTGGAAGAATAGTACTGAAAACAACATCTGGATCAAGTATAAATCGAGAATAAATAACATACCGTCAGCTGATCTGGTCTCAATGTACTTAGACACATCTGCGAAATTTCCAAAGCCATACAGTTCAATAGCATCAAGTAAAAGAATTTCTTCTTTAGCTGTCCAAAAGCTTTTTTCATCTTCCCCACTTGGGAAAACAGAAAATTCGGATTTGTCCTACAACAAAACAAAATAAAGAAGCAAGTGATAATTTTCAGACATCAGAAACCCAAGTCTCAGAAGATCTATTAGCTGTTAAATCATCATCAGACGCAATAGCGCTGACTTTATAGGGAGCAATACCTGTATACTATTTTCTGTTGTTTTCCTGGCCTTATCATATTGAAGAGAAAATATGATAATTGGAGGAATCGTCGTTCAAAATTAAATTAAAAGATCTAGCACCATTCTTGAGGGACGAAGCCAGTCGATAATTGCCCTTACAGTTCTCTTTTTTCCTCGGGAGCTCGAAACCTCACACTGCAATACATCAAAGGATGATAAGATTCAAAACACATGCCTCCAGGTTTAATAGAACCAGTGTAGTCCTTAGAGCAGTGGACCCAAATTACGTACAAGTACATTCAAAACTGAGGATAAATAAGTAAATTTCGTAGAAAGTAGGAAATGTTATACCTTGTTGAAATAAGGATCAGGCAAACATTTTAATTTAAATACTTACAGGATCGGCGACCTCAAATTATGGAAATAGTCAATTTAATAACTGCAGCAGTAGCTAAAACATAGCAGAGTGAACCTTGGTGCATTGTAACTGAACATTTAAAAACACAAAGCAACCATTTAGTGAAAATTCCAGTGCTTTTGAAATTGGATTTCAAAAGCAACTCGACATCCCTAAATCATAACATTATATCGAAATAAAAAGTACACAATTGAAATCGCCACTGTAGGAAACTGTTGATCAATAATTATCCGTCCCCAATCTTGGCAGCCAAATAAGCTCCCCCCCCCTGGTTATACCAGGCTGCTGAATATTTGTAGAGAAAAAAATAAGGGCTCATATGAAAGTTAGTACTGGTATCCACGTACTTTTTGTAAATCGCTACTAATAGCACCACGCTGGAATATCAGTTTTGGCCATTTTGTGCTGCAAAACACCAATTTTGGTATGAAACGGCCGCGATGTCCCCGAATGAAAGTTCTGAGCTTAAAAGCTATATATTTAGCTTCTCTAAAGTTTTCATTCCTGCTTTCTTATCGAACACACTGGCAATGTAATTAAGTACCATTCTAGAATCGAAAATAAATTTATAGTGGCTGATCTGTTTGGATCTGTCACAAGGTGGCACTGAAAGACCCTATATCTTAAATAATTTGGTATTTCTTTGTAATATTTTAATTGTCTATGTTAAAGTTGAAATGCATTAAATAAAAAAATCCATATAAAAGTAAAGAGCAATGTTAAAACTCAAAACAATCGACAATTATGCTGTGTATGATGGGGACTCGTGTTTCCCGACTCTATTAATGATTGCCTGATTGCCTCTATTAGTGATTCACTGATTGCCTTTTGAAAACTCTTGAACTCACCTTAGTATTTTTTATATTTAAAGCACACGCAATAATTTCTAACCTCTACCCTTCAAAAAACATTATAGAAGAATAAATTAACTTTTCATCACATTATTCTTGTATTAGAACAATCCTTCCTGAAGCATTGGTAGGAGAATGCCAAACTCTAGTGTGAAGAGTAAGGAGTCGAGGTGGTGGAATCCTTCTTAATACATAGTCTAATTTCTAATCAGTTTGAGTTTTAATTTTTCCTTTTAATTTCATTGACAAAACTTTTTTATGATTTAATAGAAGTTCGGTTTTAAAATTTCACAGAGGGAATTTCTGAGAGTTTGCCTCCAGAAATACATTTTTTTTCAGAGTTCAATTTTTTTTATTGGAATAATGATATGCACAAGAGGTATCTAAATTTGTTTTACAATTTCGGTTTTAAAATTTCACAGAGGGAATTTCTGAGAGTTTGCCTCCAGAAATACATTTTTTTTCAGAGTTCAATTTTTTTTATTGGAATAATGATATGCACTATAGGTCTCTAAATTTGTTTTACCACAATGAAAAAAAAAAACGCTAAAAAAAACAACAACAAACAAACCAACAAGGAGGGTGCCGCCTTCTACCCCGCCAATCACTCTACTCGTAAAAGAACGTTAGAACTAACAAATCTTATTCAAAAGAGCCCTCGCAAGATATTTTACGACAATCAATTTCTTTTGAACTGTCCTCGTGATCGAGTTTTAGGGTGAAACATAGTAATAGTGGACGTAGTCTCCGTCAACATCATACGATTACATTTGGTTTTATCGTTGCAATATGCTCACATGTTTCCAAAGCTTAATCAAATGTCCTTTGGGCAAAAAACCTGGTATTTGCATAATTGGCTATTTAAAAAAAAATTTAGAAATCTTGGAAATCCTAATTTATTTCCTATAAATTTATCCATAGTCCAAATTCCAAGAGGACACTAACATTATCATCATCCAAATGTAATTCCCTGACCAATATGTTCATACGAGATTAGTCGTTTGCATACATTGAGACGTTTCCAAAACGTCTTTCTAAAACCCTAAAATACTGTTCATCAAGATATACTTAAAATTCCCAAATCAGCAATAAACATCAAGCCTAAAGATTTACTTACGAATTCTTCTATATAATTAATTAAAAAACATCGTTACAAATAAATTCTTAAAAAAAGGTAGAGCAATATTATGTCAAACTTAAAACAAACACAATTATTATGAATGAATAAATGGAATATAAAACGAACAGAAATCAAAATTAATAATCAAGTCAAACTTAAAACAAATAAGAATTGAGTCACTTCCCAATCAAATCCAATATAGGCTAAAGTGTCATTTGCACTTTGCTGAAAACAAAATACATTTAACCAATTTTTCTTTTTTACATTATCAGCTTACAAAACTAAAAAGACACAAACTTTCAAGAATTCCTTTTCTATAAACCATTAGATTGACTTGGCATTTCAAAATATTGTGTGAGCAAATTATAGATAAAATGCTTCAAAAAGTTTTACTTAGCCATCATTTTATTAAGTACTTTGAATAAAATAGAACAGAAGGAAAAGCATGAACAAACAAAAATAAATAAAAAATACACTTTTAAGATAAGCAAAGCTAAATTGAAAATCACAAAAAGATTATAAAGAAAAAATGACACTCTAGTTTCTACAGAACTTGATGGAGTGATGACCTCACTTTTGTCTTTATAATTTACCGTATTCTAGCTCTAGCTTGACTTCCTTATTAATATTAATTTCTGTTCTTTTTAGTTATTATTTATTTATTCTTAGTTATTCCTTTTATTTTTAAGTTTAAGTTGATTATGGATTTTTATAATGTGTCATGTGTGGGCAGGAGCGTCCCGAGGCTCATTTCATTGGGGGGGGGGGGGGGGGGGGGGTAAATTTTACCGAATTGCTACCTGATTTATGCCGAATTTTCTGTAGAAATCAAGAATTTTGCCAAATTTTGGCCGACTTTGCAAAATTTCTGCTGAAATTTTCGCCTTTGTCAATTTTTTTTTCAAATGCCAGAAAAGTGGGGAGGGGGCACCACCCCCACCCTCCCAATTGCTGGAATATGAGTTTTCAGTCATTCTTAGGAAGAAGAGTTGCCATTACTTTTGGCAAAAGTAATGCTTTTTCTGTGTTGGAGTTCCCATGACCTATGGAACTTACCAATATAAGTTTGAAGCTAATCAGAAGAAAAGTAAAACTGAACTTAGCACGTTTTGTGCTAGTTTGAACCAAGTTGGTTTTGTCACTGAGCCAGAAATTAGTTTACATTCCTACCAAATAAGACTTTAGCTTGTTTTTGTGCTAAATCAGGACTTTGGTTGGTCTTGTATGGGGTATAGATTCAGTTGTGTAAATGCATTACTGATATTTCACAGTTTGGACTTAGATTGTTTTATACCAAGTCAGGTTAAAGCTTGGACTTGACTCATTTTGGCATCAAGTGAGACCAAACCTAGTTTTTGCATAAAGTGAAGATTTTGACTGATTTTTTCACTGAGTCAGGACTTGGCTTCTTTTTGCCCTGACCAAGGATTTAGCTCGTTTTTGCACTGTGTTATTCTGCAGCTTGCACTAAACTCGCTTTGGTCTCAATATGGACTTAGCTCGTTTTTAAATAGACAGAGTCCATCACTTGGACTAAACTCGTTATTGCACTGCATCACTGAAATTCTTTAGCTAAGATTTATCTAATTTTTGTACCAAGACCAGGCTTCAGTTGTTTTTGCACTGGGTAAGGAATTAGCTCAGTTTATAGCCTACCGGATTCAATAAGCACCCATTTGAATTTTCAACAAAATGAGGACCCTCCAAAGTTTCTATGACAATTTTGAGTATATGAAGTGGAAGGGGAAAAACACAACAGATGCATTACTCTTTATTTACTAAACTCTACTCTTTACTGTATTGACTCTTATTGGTTCTCTAAAGCATTTTCAAGAACCCTTGTGTAAAAAAAGAAAAGAAATAAACAATTCAGTTACCTCAAAATGATAGCCATGGTGACTTTTATGCTGGCCAATTTCTGCACCAGTTGAGAAACACTGAAAAACAGAACCCAGTAAATACCTGCCTTTTACCAACAGTAAAACATTAAAAAGATAAGGATACACTACTGAAAATGATTGCAGAATTTCATATGACTGTAATTACACAATATTCAAAAGAATACATAAGAGCAAAACTTTTTTACATGACTTATATTCATGCAATATTGTTATTTTAGCAAAACATGACAGATAAAATACATCCACAGACAAGTTTCCAATTATATAGGAGTGCTAATCTGGATATTACAGACTTCTCCTGGTGTAGCCTGCAAAAGAATACAACAAGTTTTTACCCAGAAACCTTTTAGCTGAAACAATTTGAGCTACTAAGAACAACAAAAATTATCTCAGATGCTTTGAAAGTGCAGAATAAGGTAGAATAATACGCAATCATATGATGCCAGTTGTTTCTGCTGGTCTTGCCTCTTGCAGATTCACTGAGAGTAAAGGTATTTTCCACAACATTCAAAGGTAGTAGTTCCCATAATTTAACAGCTACTACTAAAAACTCACAACACAAAGCCACCAGAGGCCAACAAAGCAATGCATGCGCCTCCTCCATCCTAATCTATTCAAAGCCCCCCTCTTTACACCCTCCCAGGAAGTTTCTAGTTCTCTTAAACCTTTCTTTATGACATCCTCCCACCCCAGCCATGGACCTGCTTTCTGTTTAGCCCTAGACGGTTGGCCATAAAGGACAATATGGCATCCTTCATCTGTAGAGTCTGCCATAGCCACCTCAACTTTGCTCTCATTATAGCCCTGGAAAGCAGGATTGAACCACACTTTTTGTAAAACATACTGTTTGAAATACAGTCAGTCAGCTGGGTACCCAAAACAATTTGTAGAGAATTTTTCTGGAAAATATCTAGCAAATATTTGTCTGTTTTTTTTTGGAACACCCATGCTTGAGAACCATAATTGACCACTGTCAACACTGTAGCTTCCAATATTCTAATCTTGGTTTGCAGACTTATTCTGTTATTCTTCCAAACTCTTTTCAACTGTGAAAAAAACCCATGAGCCTTGGCTAATCTACTTTTACAACCTTCACTGCTTCCAATTTCTTTACTAATAACATTATCAAGGTAAGTGAAGCTATCCAGTTGATCAATCTTTTTGTTATCCAACATCAACTTTTCTATTCTAGCACCCTCAACCTTCAAAATCTGTAAATGCTTATTCATTTTGCTCACATTTTCATCTAGAGTGCTTAAATCATCAGCAGAATCTAAGTCCAGGAAAGTTTTTCTTCTCCATTTGATTCTGTGTTCTCCCATTGCCTTTCCTGTGCTCCTTAAGACAAAATCCACTAGAATCATCCATATAAAGGGGGATAGAACACAACCCTGCTTAGCTTTTGATTTAATGTGAAACCAGCTGCTAACCTCATTTCCTACTTTAGCTGCTGAAAGATTCAAAACCAAAATGGCTAGCCATGACAAAAAACACAAAGGGAGAGTGAACTCTCTCTCAGAGGACAGAAGCCAGAATACCTGCTTCAACCCTATAAATTATTTTTGAGTATGAAACCAATATTGCTTGCTCAGGTCCTGCTATTAAAAATGTTTCATCAAAGCCCCCAACAAGTCATCAGGAGGCAATTTTGTTGAAATTGGTTTCAAACTCAAAAATAATTTATAGGGTATAAGCAGGTATTGTGGCATCTGTTGATAAAGTTGAGGCTTCACAAGAACTTAGAGCCAAGATTGTAAAGTAGCTAAATATTTTAGATAAGAGCAAAATTGAAAATGAACACCCAAAAAATGACATTAAAATACTTTCACAATTAAAAAAGGATAAAGACTACATTATCACTAGAGCTGACAAAGGCAACACTATTGCAATAATGGACAGTTGTAATTACAAACAGAAAATAAAAGCCATTATTTCAGATAGCACCACATATAAAAAATTCGATTTTGACCCCACTGAAAACTACATAAAGGTAACAAGAACTGAATTAGTGGCATTGAAAAAGAATTTACATATAATCCTCCAATATTAAAATAGGTTTTACCCAAAGGGAAATTTCTCAGAATTAAGGATGTGGCTTTTAAGTCTTTTAACCATGATTTCCATCTTTCAAAGAATTGGTTAGTGCAATAAGTTCAGTAGACTTTTGTTATAGAAGTTACAGGATTCAGATATTTTCTGTCCTTGATTTCATTAGTTTTCTATCCTCAGTAATTTTGGAACATCTTCTGTTCAGAAATTATCACTTTGATCATTATGTACAATTTGACAATATCACAGCCACAGAGGGTTTACACAGTGGGCAAGTGAAATAAAAAAAAACCACCTATTCTTACTAATATTTCAATAGATAGAGATACAGGTAATTTAGAAATTGATCCAATATGTAATATTCCACTTGAAAGTGGCCCAATAGCTAATTAGGGTAATAAATTTTTACAAAATCACCAGGAGACTAGATCAAATACAAGACCTAGGAGAAATGCAGCAATAGTAGCAATCAGTAGGATTATTTTGCAACATAATAAAGTTTCATATTCATTTTATTTTATACAGTCACTTTAGTGTTCTCATTGAAGCAACTCTATTTAGCTTCTTTGGTGCTCAGTCAAAATAGCAACAATTGTAGATATAGATATTTGTTGTTTCTGGATTTATTTGATTTAGGTTATTTTGGTTTTTATTGCTGTTATCTTAGCATTGGAGATGCCTTGTTTCATATAGGCAAAATGACTGTGTGGCTTTAATTTTGTCTGTTCCTTCTACTGGCCATAATCCTGTTTTTTTTACTTTATCTTGAGAGTTCTCTCTCTCTCTTGGTGTTTTTTACCTTAACTGCAGCAGTGTTATTCTCATACATAGCACTAATCACTTCAATGCATTTGTCTGGTATACCATACAAGGATAAGACCTTCACTAAAGCTCTTCTATCAACTGAACCAAATGCTTGCTTATAATCTATAAAACTCAGGATTAAAGGTGTTTGATAACTCAGGCATTTCTTCATTATTAACCTAATATTGAAAATCTGGTCACCTTATCCTCCACCCTTCCTAAAACCACCATCTTTCAGTCTAAAAAGTATTATGTCATTATGTAATTTGCTATCTACAGAGACCAGGCTAATTCCTCTATTTATCACCACACTCTTATCACCTTTCTTATACAGCGGTTTAATTAGGGTTTTCCTAAAATCCCTAGGTACTTCCCCTTTTGCAACAATCATATTCATTATCTTCAGTAACTTATTTCTAACCTTAAAGCCACCATATTTAAGAACTCATTTACCACACTAGCAGCACCTGGGGCTTTATTTTTTTTCTAATCTTTTTAGTACTGTTGCCAATTCTCCCTCACTAAACAAATCTTCCTCCCCATCAAAGGTATCACAAAATTTTTGATTTTCCACTACATCTTTTCCTACAACTCTCTCCTGGTTTAGCATTACCCTAAATCACACTTGCTAACAATATGGACAAATCCAGTAAGTGATGTTGGGGCTGCAGGACATCTGCTACATGCCATTGTGTGAGCCATGGTTTAGCTGTCCAGTCCTTTTTTAAATCAGATTTGAAGCTGTTGATGATTGTTGATCCCACTTTTGTCTTGCTTAGACTATTCCATAGACTTGTGATGCAGTTGTAGAAGAAATGGTTTCTATTCTTGTCAGGACATGCTTGCAGAACAGTTTCAATGAATGACCTCTGGTACTTGACAACTAGGCAGGCTTGAACATGTCTTTGTTGTCAGACTGGAGCAGCTTAAAGGTCATTATCATGTTGCCTCTTTGTTGATGGTATGTTTAGAGTTGGCAGCTTAAGGTTCTGCAGTTGACATATTCTCAAAATGTTCTCCCCATCTCTCTTTAACTTTTTCCTTATCACTTGTGGCACCATTCCTATCTTTAACTGGGACAAGTCTGGATTGACTACTCTCTTTCAATTTATTGACATGCCAGTACAATATTTTACTATAATGCTGTCAAACTACATATTCCAGATCCTCAGCAGTTTTATCCATGGTCTCCACTTCACACCTCCTTAGTTCATATTTTAATGCTTTCTCCACTTTCTTTACATTCCACTTATTTTCATTTGACCTATCACTCAGATAATCCTTGTACAAGCCCCTTCTCTTCTCTACTAAACATAAAGCTTTTTCACCAATATTCCTAGCTGTGGGTGTTCTAAACTTTCTTCCCTAAGATGCCACCAGTACAACTCTACAAATTATTTTCCTAAGATTATTCTTTTCATCTTCTACATTGTCAAATTTAAAACTCTCCAGGTTAGTATTCAACTGTTTTTGGAATGTTTCTCTCAAATTCCTGGAGTCTACCAACATAATAACTTCCCAGGAGGTAGTTACCCTTCCAAAATTCTAGCTTTAAATTAACCCAAGACACTACTAGATGGTGATCCTTACTTTTAATATCAATGACAGTACTTCTATATACCCTAGTATCTTATATTGATTCTACCAGTCTTTGGTTTATAATAACATAATCAATAAGGCTGGCTGTCTTACCATCACATGAAAACTATGTTAATTTATGGACAATTTCATGACTAAATACTGTATTGGTTATAACTAGATTGTTATACCTACAAAATTGCAGCAGTCTGTAGGAACTTACAGGAACAGTGCCTCTTACTAGGATATCATATTCTGTTATGGCACTCTCTAATCTTGGCTCAACATAGTGCACTTAGTGCACAAAGTCATATCACTTTTGTATGTTATGTATTATGAATAAACACTTCTTTCTGTAGATGCTTGTCAAGATGGTTTTTGAAGCTGTTTAGAGTTGGTGCTGACATTACGTCTTCAGGTAATGAGTTCCAGTCTTTAACTGCTCTAACTGATCAGAAAGAAGATCTCTGTCTAGTTGGTGCTGTTTGTTTCTGGATTTTTGCAGAATGACCACTAGTATAGACATTAGTCTGACTACAGAAGAATTTGTTGGACTTGGTTCTATCTAGATCCTTTCTGTATTTGAAAATCTGGATCAGGTCCCCTCTTTTCCTCTGTTTCAGGTACTCTTCATATGTCATTTCTTTTAGTCCAGGGAGTTGTTTGGTGGCATGTCTCAGCACCTTTTCAATTTTGATAGCATTGCCAATGTATGAGGGACCCCAGACTATGTTTCCATACTCAATGGTTGGTCACACAAGGGCTTTGTAGAGTCTGGTGAAGGTTTTAGTGTCTAAATGCCTGAAAGACTGCCTGATTAGACCAACCAGCCTGCTTGCCTTATTTGCAATGAGATCTGTGTGTTGGTGGAATTTCAGCCCTGAGTCTATAAAGATCCCCAAGTCTCTTTCACAATCAGTGTGTGATATGACTGAGACAGTGTGTTTTGCTAATGTAAGAGTGTCATTGATGTTTTTTGGCTCGGGTCCATTCTATAATGTCTTACACTTTTTAGCATTGAAGCTTAATCCTAGACTCTCAAGATTCCTATTCAACCTGTTAATGTTGCTCTGCAGGATGGTTACATCTTCTTGTTTTGCCACTGGCCTGAAATGCTTTATGTCATATGGAAAGAGCTTGATGTGGCTGATGATACCCTCAGTTATGCTATTATGTGGAGGATGAAGAGTTGTGGCCCTATTACCCTCCCTGGATGATGCCACTTGGTACACTAGCTTTTGAAGACAATGTATCTTTCACTTTAACAATCTGGCCACTGTAGTCATTACTGTTCTCTTTTCCTAAACCAAATTTATCTAGGCTAGGATACTATCTATCCTTATCCTAATAATTCACCAAATCATTTTTGTTAATAAGAATCCTAATGAATAATCTTGCTAGCAGATAAGTAATCTTGGCCTACTGAAAAATACTTAATGTATTCTAACATTAAAAGTTAACAAAATGTTAAGAAAACAATTTTTACTTTAAAAAATGCAGAATAATTATACTTCATGCATTTTACATGGGGAGAACCTTTATCTTCACTTCTTTTATTGTCTTACACTTTTTCTACCACATTTCTATATTTGTTGTGTATTCTCTAAGTCTTGAAAAACATGCTTAAACAAATGCCTAACTGCCATCTACCCTAGCAACATTTCTCACTATTTTTCTATTAACATGTGATATAAGAAATAATTAGATGGCACTGATGTTGTCTAACTTGTATAGGGAGCATAGGTAATGTTTACATTAACACATTATTCAGATGGCTAAGAAACAAACTTATCTGTATATCCTAGTCAGAATTGCTTCCTGAATCCAAATTTAACATTGGTTTAGATTGGAACTTTACCCTTATATATACTAATTCAGGGTCTATTTTTGCACATTAGGGGAGGGAGGTAGGGGTAAAGTTTAAACTTACTTCTATAGTCTACTCAGAGTTCCACCCTGAATCCAAATTTAACAACCATTTGTATTGAAAATGTACTTCACCCCTAATGTGCAAATATAAACCCCAAATTGGTATATAGGGTAAAAGACCTCTTTTTGGGAAAGACCACTTTCCTCTGGCATTCTGGAAAAATAGAGATGGATTTTTGGACCACCCTTATTTTACTACAAAATGAAGCTGTGTGAGGGTAGTAACAAGAGCCCACCTTTTTGGCAAAATTTTCATCAATAATTTGTCAGCATCAATTAAAATGTGGTCCTTGTTTTCATAAGCAATTTAGAACCAGAAGAAAATCAGCTTTCTGTTAATATGTGAATCAAACTGAAAGGATATATAGGCTGCATCAAAATAGGGGATAATTGGCTTTTCCAAAAAGAGGTTCTTTTAGGCATGGGCATCCCAAGGCTCAGTTTATTGGGGAGGGGGGGGGTGTAATCTTTGTAAATTTTACTGAATAGCTACCTCATTTATGCCAAATTTTCTGCAGAAATCAAGAATTTTGCTAAATTTTTGTCTTAGGTGAAAATTCTACCAAATGCCAAAAAAGTTGGGGGGAGGGGGAGGTAGGGCGCCCCTCTCCCTCAGGGCACCCCTGCTTGTAGGCAAGTCAATGAAAAAATAATTTCAAGCATTTGATCTTAAATAATTTTAATAATAGGCTAATCATATTGATACATTAGCTTATATTTTTAGCTATGTTTTGGTACATAAAATTCTGTTCAATTCCTTTATGGTAACAAGATGTGGGAGTTCTAGTTTTACACAATTTTGCTCAATTAGACACTGGTTTTTTATCCTATAGTGGTGGGGGTAAAGTTTGGTAAATTTTGATCAAATCATATTATTTACTTACAAATAAAGTGAATACACCAAGTAAAGTCAATGCACTTTTTTATGCTCTTTTCAAATATAATAATCATTTTTGTTGAAAATGAATTTTACCCCCACCCCTATATATACCAATTCAGGGTATATATTTGCACATTAGGGGTAGGGACAAATTTTATTTCTGATGTAAATGGGAGGTAAGTTTAAACTTTACCCCCACCCCACTAACATGCAAATATATGCCCTGAATTGGTATATAGGGGTGGGGGCAAAATTAATTTCTAACAAAAATAATTATTATATTTGGAAAGAGCATAAAAAAAGGCATCAAGTGGTATAATCACTTTATTTATAAGTCAATAATATGATTTGGTAAAAATTTACCTAAAGTTCATTTCTGATGTAAGTAAATGTTAAATTTGGATTCAGTATATAATTCTGACTATGGAGTTAAGTTTTTCTTTGTTATCTGAATAAGCTCTTAATATAAACATTACCAGGGGATAAATCTTTTAAGCAGCATTCACAAGCATGTCTAGCTAGAATCCCATGTCTAGACATGTGTCTAGCCAGAATCCAATGTCTAGGCAATGACCATTCACAAGTAAAATTTGGCACTTAGCTAGACATGCTAGACAAGGCACTTGGCTAGACATTGAGTTCTAGACTCTAGAACTCAATGTCTAGGATTTTTGATTATAGCCAATAAGAATGTGTGAAGATCCACTACTTTCATCACTTTTGTTTACATTTGAAAACTGAAATTAAATTTTTGTTTTCTCAATAATTGTTTTTTTCATTTTAGGCAAATATGCAACACCAGACATAATAATAAAGCATACTAAGGCAATTGTTTTGCTTATCTTATCCATTAGCTTGTGACAGTAAAATAGGGCATATAATATTTGAAAGTTTTGCCTGCATAGGCTAAGCTCTGTTGTGATTGGCTAGAAATGACAATTTGAAACTAAATTTGTAGTTTTAGCTAAGCACCAAATTTTACATGTGAATGTTTGTTGCCTAAACATTGGATTCTGGCTAGACATGTGTCTAGACATGGGATTCTAGCTAGACATGCTTGTGAACACTGCTTTAGGGGACAAAGTATTAATAATTAGAAAGAGCTTCCATTAGGGAACTGAATGATACTAGCATATGCCTCTTTTTATAAGTTTTGTTCAGAAGAGTTGTAACTCTAGAATGTTACAAAATTGATAATACTGGGGCCAGTGGAATTAGAACCTGCAGATAAAGTTTCCATTAGGCTGGAAACTTCATTCCATTAGATGGTAAATGACCAAACACTTACTAGGACGCATAGGTTAAAATCTGTGCAAACTTTGCACTTCACTTTTGTTGGTCCAAGAAGCTCTTGACAGTGAGTACACTGTCCAACTGCTAATGGTGTATTTTCTTTTAGTTCCGAGCTTTTTTGCATCTCTACTTCTGCTGTTTCTTCTACAGAAATCAAAGAACTTTTCTATCAAGTACAGGGTTGAAAATATAGTTAATTTCTAAAATGCTAAAATTACCCAAATTTGCGTGCTACACAGTGAATTTCGGTGCTACAGTCATAAAAATTTTTGCTCGTGTCGCAGATTGCAGTCTGCACCATGGCACGCGCATGGCCCGTTTAAGAGTAGTTGGCTTAGTTGTAGGTTATTTTTTGATATTTTTGAATCTGGTTATTTACAATTTAGCACCAATCTTTCGAAACGAACACGGCAAAAAGGTGGGCCTCTTTATATCAAGCTTTGCGACAATCTTTCAAAACAAATACCGGATGAAGGCTATACACATAAGTTGTAATTAATTACAACTTATGACGGGAGATAAATCTCAAAAATGAATAAATAGAAAAAATGTATTTTTTTATCTGAAAGCAAGGAGCAATATTATAACTTTCAACGAACAGAAATTATTCCGTTTGCAAGGCGGTTACCCTCTCTTAAACCCCTCACACTTTAAGCTAAAGTTTGTTAGTATTCTAAAAAAGCTTCTTATTCTAACTAAACGGCCGTTATATTTCAGAAGTCATTCTTAAAGAATTTGGACAAAAATCAAACTTTAGCTTAAAGAGCATGGTTTTGAAGAAGAGAAAGAGCCATTCCTATACCAAAGAATTTTTGTTCTTTTCATGTTTTAATGTTGCTCCTTACTTTCAGTTGAAAAAAAACTTTTTTTAATTTAACATCTGATTGTTTTCAATAATACTGGAAAACCTGCTTCCCCCTTCCACGAAAAACTCTTCACATATGAAAAATTTTTCAATGGATAGGTCCTCCCATGTAAAATCACCCCTGTGAAACTCCTTTAGATAATTACATCAACGCTGAAAATTACCCACGGAAATTTTGATCAGACAATTCCGTCTAAAAAAGTTTCCCTTGCCTACTTTCACCCGAAAAAATAACTTGTTTTTTTATTCAATCTTTGGTTGTTTTTTAAATTATGCCAGAATTCCATCCTTCGTGGAATGTTTTCCCGGAAACCCCCTCCCCTTTTTTGAAGGAAAGGTTATCGAGAAAAATTCCCCCATAGAGAATTTATGCCGCAGAGAATTCCCCTGTGGAAAATTTCTCACACAGAAAATCCTTCCCTCCTCAAAAAATAAAGGACAATTCAATTGCGCTGATAATTCCCCCTTGGTAATTCCTCCGCAACATCTTCATATGTAAAATTGAGCCAAATAAAAAGAATTTCCTATAGGACTTCCGGACACTTCCTCTGCGTAAAACTTTTCTTGGATTGTTAAGCCCCGAAAAATTCTTTACTTTAAAATTTCCTCCATTCAGAAAACGACACCCGCTCCCAAAAAAGTTTGCATACATCCCAATAACAAATACTATATGTAAACAATGGGTAAATTTCATAACTATGTTGTGTTGACTTCCTTCCATTTTGTTACTGAAATAAGGCACTAGAACTTTCAATTGGCTTTCGAATGGAATGAGATCAGTGGTTTTCTTTGATCACTCCTTGAAAAAAGAACAAATAAACTCGTAACTGTGATCATTTTTCAGACAAAAAAAAGGCGAAATTCCAGATTTCTGTAGATGAGAGCTTAATGCCTCTACAATAGGGTTTTTTACACGCTGCACCTAATGATGCAATTTTTATTTAGGTGCCTTGGCTTTTGGGGTATTTGTCCTCTTTTTTGAACATCAAGAATATTTTCTTAGGATAACTTAAGGAATTTAAAGTATTTGGTATCAGGATAAGAAGCCGATTCTTTCGATGCATTTATTGTTATCAAAATTCCATTTTTTAGACTTATGGTTACTATTTTGCAGAGTTGCTCCTTACTTCTATTTTGTTAGTATGAACTGTTGAGTAATCTTAATAGATGTATAAAAGCAAAATAAGATCTAAAGGGTTTTTTTTGCTGCGAGCCTCCACAAGTAAATTATTGAACTATGTTGCAAGAAATCAACAGGACTGCTGATAGTGAGAGAATAAACTCTTCAAATATCCTGAGAAACCTCTGGGGGACTATGCCCCGCTTTCTTCCTTAAAACACGTTCTTGTCTACTCTGTGAGTTCTTATTCCCATTTATTGGTTAAAACTCAACGTCAATTGACTTTCACAAAGTTACCTATAACGTTAGCTTTCTTAGTACAGCAAAATCAACAAAAAATAGAAAAAAAAAACAAAGAACTAAATACAAACTGACCGGCGATGCGCCATCTCACCAATAGCAGGGGCACGTCGCAAAAATTTTCATCCACGCCGGTGCCACCTTCATCAAAGGCGCTCCACTAATAAATCGGCGTGTCGTTGGGGTCTAGATTGTTGCTAAACAATACAAAATTAGCACTGTCAATGAGGATTACCACTTGTAGAACGGAAATGCTGTTTCAGCATTATTTCATCATGTGTACCTGTGTACCATGTGTACATGTGTAGTTGTAATTTCGCACTTCTGGTCAAAATACCATCCAACCTCAAAAAGTTTTTGTTGAGAGGTAAGATAATGAGATTACTGGGTTATATTGAATTCAACGACAGGTATCACGAAAATACAAACTGTAGCAAACATTACTATTTATTGAAAAGCAAGAGATGAAGAAGTCTGAAAAAAGACACGTGATCCTACGGATATATTAGTGTTGCTGCTTGTGTCGTGTTTTCCCTGAACTTACGTGTCTTGTTTTGTAGTATGGGCCATCGGAGTTCTAATGGGATTTAAGAGACTGGTCTATTTATTCGGATTTGAATGATGTGCCACTCAGGGCGTTTTGAATAGATTTGAAACTCCTTCATGATATTAAAAACCACCGTCAGCCGGCGGTGTGCCAAAATTTTTTGGTTGCGCGCCACGGCGCGTTTACAAAAATCTACACCCCTCCCCACGCCTCCAGGACAAGGACTGTAAGTTATAAAAGTTGCTGATTGTTAGTGTTAACATATACGGTTCTTATGAAAGGTGTGGTTGTATAAACTTTGATTTAAAATAGAAAGTTTTAGTGCCCTTGTTAAAAGTCGACTTTCAGAGTATGTTGAGGAAGATGTTAAGAAGTGGTTGGAGGGCAACCAGTCCCCTTCCTGTTTCTTTCTTTAGCTTTCCTCCCTCCAAAGGTATTTGACAATAATTTTGGAATAGCCGTCTTGTTCAAAAACATTCGGTTAAGTCAAATAACTATACCTCCGGAGATAAAAACTGGGGTATGTAGACTGCTAGCACCGTTCCAATTTTCGTTTTCTGGGTACGGCGAAAAAAGATGCCGTCAACGGGCCAGAATATCAAAAGACAAGAATTAAAGACAGGTTGTTCTGTTTTTTAGAGCTTTATCAAGTAATATATGAAAGCGCGTGTAAGAAATAGGAGAAGGTGGTAAAACAAAATAATCAGGGATTCTGGTTTGAAGGTGAACTGATTATGTTGTGCAAATTTGTGATCCTACCAGAGCTTTAGACATTGGTGCACTTGATATTATGCAAAAGATTCTTCAGAGATATAATATACGGTTGTGAAGTGGAATGAAGATAGTAGAAAAACAGCTGAGTTTACTTCTTTCAGTCTCCAAACTGTGACCAACGTCTATGGTATCTGGCACCATATGGGTTCTTCTAAAACACCAAATGGTGTGCAAAGGCTCCCTAGCATAGTCGGCATTGTGATGTATGTTTTGACCTTACAGTTTTTAAAGTCTGTTTTAGAACTTTTTATTTTTACAAGCATTAAATGGTGTCAAAACAGGTAACAGGAATTTCCGTAAAAATGTAACTTCTATCTCTGTTATGCAGGCCAAGCATGGCATAAGCAAAACACATGGCGGATGATCTTAAGGTCTATGTTCATCTCTTAAAAAGACTCAAATCTCTGAACACAGACTTGCAGCAGACGATTTGTGCAGTTTACAGCAGCTTGCAGCTTTAATTTGAGATAGGCATGAATAAATGATGTAAGAGCGTAAGCTGCATAAGAAAAATTGAACCCGCAAGTATCTCTCTCAAACAACAATTCGAAAATCCTCCTTTGTATTATTTTTCAGCTGTTTCAGGTGTCTAGTACATAAGGAAAATTGCAGGTCACAAGCTTAGAGCTAAATCTAAAGAAAATAATCATTTATGCTACCGGTGTAAGCGTTATATCGCTCATTCAGCCATAGCCCTTTGAACTTTTTACGAAGATAGAGGTAGAGAACTTATTCTTAATGTTTTGAATGCAAAAAAATATGGTCAAAGATCACTAGTCTGATTTTTTATACCAATAAACGAATGCTCTTGAACAGCTATGAATATTCGAAGTAGTTGCCACATTTGGTTTCTCAAAAAGATTATCAGTTTATTCTACCAAGATCAAAGAACTTAAAATATCTCGTCGGAAAGATCATGTACTTGGCTGACCCATGGTGACCCAACCGCAAAAGCCTGTTTTGGCCCAGAGAACTTCCTATGTGGCTGCGTGGAAAAAAAAGAACGTTAAGCAGTGACGTCAAAGGAACTCAAGCTTTTTTCATTACAGGAAAGAGCGAGATAATGGATAAACACATATATTAAAAATGAGAAGCTTCATCATTGCAAATAGAACCTTGCCAGATTTTTTGATTGGAGTCAGAGATTTATCGGTTTTTAACTATTAGGGTATCAGAAAAAAAGTTGGATTCTCTGAAGTCGGGTCTAAGAATTTTTAGGGTGTGTCTACATTTAGCATATTCCGGAAAACTGGGAGACTGGTAGCAGTGTGCATTTCTAATGTAGACTGTTATGTAACTGATGTAGACTGTTAAATTCCTCCCAATTTTCCACTCTCTGGTTTTCTGCCTAGTTCTCCAATCATCACGTTTGTCCTTTTCGGTTTCAATTAGTGAGAAAGTCTCGTCATTTGACCATTTCTGTGATTTTTTGATGCCTCATTATCTGTTTTGGTAAGTCCCATAGCTTTTTTTTAATTTATTGCTTGAAAACAGAAGGCTCCCACAAGGCTCCCAGAAAACAGAAAAACTCGTCTTCACTTCCTGATTTTTGATATTCCGGCCCATTTATTGGCATCTTTGTGTGCCGTCCCCAGAAACGGGAAATTGAACAACACTAGCAGTCTACATTATCCAGTTTTTCGCAAAAGGCCGAATGTATGCACGGCCTTAGAACTATAAACAGACTGAACAGGAATCTGAGTTGTGTTTTCAGGCATGGGGTTTGAATTGTGTTCTGATTTGGGCTGACAAAAACTATTTTCATGTTCTCTGTGTTCATCCCAGTAAAACTTCAAAATTTTTTCATCTTACGAGCTATAAGCCTGTTGGACACGGGTTCCTGAAAATTTAACAAGCCAGAGTCTTCCTTTCAGGCGACCCAAATCTAAAATGGAGTTCAACACGGGTTAGGATAAGATAAGATAAGATTTATTGCTGAAAAATGGCTATCACAAGCCCAAAAGGGCCGAATTCGCACTTTAGCGTCAAATACAGCGAAAAAAGAACAACAAAAACAAACAATCAAACAACAACAGAAAATTATAAAAGGGTCAATGTCAAATACGTAAAAACGTTAAAAACAAAAACAAAGTACAAAGTAAACTCATAAAAATAGAAGGCCAATGCCAAGTCAGCAAAAATGCCCCCCCCCCCCCCCAAAAAAAAAACAAAAAAAAAACTCGTAAAATTAACAAGGGGATAAAGTAGAATTAAAACAAAAACATAAGTTAGTTGGTGACTAACAAACATAAAACCTCCAAATTTGCAAAATGGGCATTAAAATTAATAACTATGAGGTAAAGAGTGAGTGAGGGGGGGGGGGGGGGGAGGCAGCGGAGATTCAGTGGTTGAAAATGTCAACTATGTAAGGGATAAAAGTTCTTCTATATCTTTCAGTGCAAACTCTTATTGGGGCGAGAAGGGGGATTTTTGTTGACACAGAACGCGGGAGGCGGGGTCAAAGGGGTGAATATTGACCGGGGAAAAGGGGAGTTGTTCGAGGGTTATGAAGAGCATTGTTAGCAAAACGCAAGGTAATTTTTGCTCTCCTTTCCTTAAGGGTGACAAGGTTAGCTCTCCTAAGAAGGTAAATATAAGGTACTTTACCCTCATTGAAGATAATTCTTAGGCACCTTTTTTGTACTGCTTCTATTCTGTCTGACAATTCAATGGAAATGCCTGGATGCCAAACAGGACAGGCGTACTCAAGGGTTGGGCGTACAAATGACAGGAAAATCCTTAAACAGTGCGATTTAGGGCATTTAAATTTTTTAAGGAGTTTAAGGAGGGAAAATGCGGCATTTGCACGTTTTAAGATGTCATTAATATGACAATCCCATTTTAAGTCGCTAGAGATGGTAACGCCCAGTAATTTCATATTGGTAACGGACATTTCAGGGGGGATTGTACAGGAGAAAGAAGGAGGAGTTTTAAGGAAATTAATAGTAAGAACAGTTGACTTTAAAGGGTTGACTTTCATATCATCAGTAAGAGCTTCGGCTGATATCGATTCCAAGATGTACATTGGGTTGCTTTTGGAATTTTTGGAACTTGTCTCTAAGACAGTTAGATCATCAACGAATTTCCATCTATCCGGGAAATAAACACCAAGGTTGTTTATCATTGTGAGAAATAAAATTGGACCTAAGAGGGTTCCTTGGGGCACACCATTATGAATTGGGGGGGGGGGGGATCAGAATATACATTAAGGTATTTCACGACTTGCGTTCTGTTAGAGAGGAAAGACGCAATTATTGATTGGGGTTTGAAGCATGTTTTGAGCGGGTTCGACAAAATTGTTTTAAGGTTCTCCGTGTTCAGCCCAGCAAAATTTTAAAGCTTTTTCATCTTACGGTTTCCAAGCAGGTTGGATACGGATTCTCCAAAATTACAACGCGCCAGAATAGCATGGTTAAACGTAGGGTCTGAGAAAATATTCGCCCGTGTTGAAAACGGGCTCAAAACGATAATCTACACAACCCGTTCCAAACAATGCGGTGGATATGGGTGGCCTGAACACTATATTTTTTAGTGCTGTGTTGAACACGGGCGAATGTTTTCTCAGAACCCATGCTATTTCGGCGCTTTACAATTTTTAGGAACCCGTGTCCAATAAATTTGTAACTCGATAGATGAAAAGCTTTATTGTTTTGCTGGGTTGAACACGGAGAATCTGAAAACGATTTTTGTCAAAACTGCTTGGAACAAACTTCAAACCCGGTGCCTGAAAGCACAACTCGGAATAGCACGGTGGAACACACAGACAAGAAGTATGTAATAATAGTATATAACATATACTTGTTGTCTGTGGTTGAACAAAAGTTCTGAGAAGACATCCGCCTGTTTGAGCGCAAAACATTCAAAACGATAATCTACAAAATTTTAGAACGGGAACTGGATCTGCACAACCAATGCTCAACTCCGTGTTGAACATGGGTGGCCAGAAAACGAGGCTCTGGTTGGGATAAATCTGAAGCGGGGCTCCCACGGTGTCAATAAAGTTAATAAAGCTGTCCACAAAGTATATAAACCGTTTTCCTCGCATAGCTTTGTTGACTTTATTAGAGTCGGAAAGAAGTTAAGCTTTATTTAACTTTTTCAAGAAAGTCCGCAAACTTCAACCAATAGCAGAAGACGTGTGGGCAATTTCAAATAAACAACATACAAATTAGTTTCTACAAATATAATCGTGCATACTTGTTTGAATATTTAGCTTGGTAAAAGAAACAAAAAATATTTTCATGTACTATTAAAAGGAAAAAAAATGCTTAAAAAGATGGTTTTCTCAGTTCCATGTCTGAGTATTTCAGTTACTTTCTATGAAAAACTACTGTTAAGTCAAAAAGATTAATCTTTGTGTGAGCGGGACAAACTTTATGGTTCGGACTTTCATGATAAACTCTATTAACTTTATTGACGCCGCGGGAGAGCAGTGTTGCCACTGGTGACACTATCGTGTCTTTTTTTGCATTTTTTTTAAAAATGGCATTTTTTGGGAAACGTGACTATTGTTACACTTTTTAGCAAAAGTGGCACTTTTTTCCTAAGTAACACTTTTCTACAAAAAAGTAATTTTTTCAGACCAAAAAACCGGAAGAAACACTGTCAATGTAGATATGCATCGATATCCTTTTTTCTTTCATTTTTCCATCTCTCTGTTTTCGGATTCAGAAACGCTCTATTGCTATGATAATGCTCCATAATATTAATCATAAATCTTATGCTTCATCATTACATCAATCATATCCAGTGCTCTTTGGTACGAAATACTTAGCAATGAAGAGGACAGACACTCATAGTTAACTGCAATGTGGTGGAGAAGCCTTCAATTGTTTCGTTCAACTATTTTGTGTTAATACAATAATTTGTAGGCTCGTACGTGATAAGGCCGTCAAGCGGTTTGCAATTCTTAAGTGGGTCAGAATGCAATTTTTATGTTTTATTAGTTGAGGGTTGACTACAATTCAAAAAAAAGAGCAAGAAAAGCTAAGAGCGCATTTTTACGCCACTATGATAATAGCCGTTACTATCTTAACCAGTCACTGGGCCTATGACTGCTTAACATTATGCGTCTTTTCATCCATTTCAGTGACTAGAGTTCTTCAAGCTTAGTGACTGAAAAGCCCACTGGAGACATTGCACAACGACTCAGTGACGCAAAAAAATTCACTGAGCTCACTGGTGTCCCGCAAGAATATCCAGTGACCTCTTCAGTAACGTAAAAATGCGCTCTAACATTTCCGTTCATATTTTCATATTTCTTCTTTCAACCCTTGGCAATGAACGAATAAATGGCCATACATAACCATCATACTAAAAACTGAAATGATAACAAAACTTCCACTATCTTAAATCCAATGCAATCATTAGCAAAGTCACAATCTAATTTCACTGTTTTTTTTTTCATACATAAATTTATGTTATATCGTTACATAAATCGAATTCTGACGCCCTTTCTCATTTTATTTATTTCATTCCCACTAATATTTGATTGTAAATGTGCTTTCATATTGATAATCTAAATGGTCGTTTTTATTAGAAAGGTTCTTTCATATTGATACTTAAAATGCTCGTTGACTGTTCCTATGCTGTAGTCCCTGGACACATCGGATCGAAAAATTTGTCGGAAGTGGCAGGAGTTCTCGTGAAGCTAATTCTATTCAGGTTGTGATAAACAGATTAGATGATATAGCTGTCTTATTGAAGTCATTTTTTGTCCACTAATTCGTAATATTGCAATAATTTGTAGGCTTATAGATGATGAAACAGACAAGCAGGTCGTAATTCTTGAGCGGGTCCAAATCTAATTTTTGTGTAGTACAAATTGAAGATCGACCGCAATTCAAAGATGGAACAAGTAAGAAAAGCAATATTCCCATTTGGATTTGTCATATTTCTTCTTTAAACCCTTTGGGGTATTCAATGTTTGCTGTATTGTTTCATAGATTGAATTTGGACGCACTTCCTGCTTTTAGTTTTTTCTGGTAATGAAGTTTTGAGTGTAATAAGTCATAATTTTCTTAAGTTTTGTCTCCCATATACCTCAGCAGAAGGATATTCTAAAGTCTTTGCCAAGTAAATTATTTGAAAGAGTTAATGTCTGATCGATTATTAGTTGTATTTATCATAGGGTCATCAATAGCTGCAATTTATGTTCGTGACATTCTCTTCAGTATTTTCGGATAAAAGAAAAGTTTCAAGTACCCGAACGCGCAGTAATAATCTAGATAGTCCATTTTGTGGAAGCACTGGATGAAAAAATCTCAATGTAGATGAGTATTACGGTCCCTTTTTTATGTTTTCTCAATAAAAAAAGAAGCTGACGGCTTTTCCTCTTTTCTTTTTTCTTCCCGTTTTCCTTCTTTGAGCAAAGAGTGCTCTGAAGAAAAAGAAGAAAGTACTCTGTGGGACGAATTTCCATATTATACAGTAAGTACCATTTGCTTTTTAGTGGGTTTTTAGGGGGGAGGGCTGGAAACCTGACAAAAGTGGAAGTGTTGCGCAAAGTGGAGAATTAGCACTGCCTAAGAAAAATCAATATTACTTTTTTATAGTTGGTAGATGGAAATAGAGCCGACTTTTCGTGCTGGAGAATTTAAAGATACGGAAAACCGCACGGAGGTGATCGCGAGCGGATTGGCCAATATATTCAATTTGAAAAGCTTGTTGATACCAGCGCGAGCGACGCAACTGGCAAATTTTTGGAAAATGACACTTTTTATATGAAAGTGACACTATTTTGCAACCCAAACTGGTGCCAAGAAAACCTGCAGATAAGCAACTCTGGTAAGAAGAAGAACTGACAAAGAAACAACAGAGCAATCTATTTAAAATGAAGTGCGCAATTTTTCTAGGATTTATACTTGCTTTTGCTTACGGCCAGCATCGAATTCCAGGTTAGGCTTTTGGGCAATAAAATTGTAGCGTGGGGACTACCTTAAAAGTTGTTGAGTTTGCTGAATGAAACTTTCAGGAATGAATCCAGGACCAAAATTTTATCCTGGGAATGTAGGCTATTGGCAAGCTAGCTTACAATGTCTACTTTTTTCTCATCTCTAGGGTTTAGAAGATTGTATGCACGACAAGCCTGGTAAAAATTTAGAGTCAGTACTGTTGACAAGGGGACATGTTAAGAAAACAATTCTTACTTTAAAATATACATAGCCTAATGATCCTAGTTAAAATATTATCCAAGGGGAGAACCTTTATCATCTAGTCTTTGCTCTGAAAATCCTTCTTTTTCCAACTTAAAAGAAAAAGTTTAGAATAAACCCCTTGCTCAAATGCATTGCATAAATCTTTGGAAATTGCTGCTAAGAATTGTCAAATAAGTTGTTCAGTAGGTAACATTCATCCTGGTCATTGTTAATTCCATTTTTTTTTAATGAGCAGTGGTGAAAATACCTTTTTTTTAATGAGCAATGGCAAAAATACAAAATATGCAGAGAATTAAAAAGAAATGAAATAGGCCTAATATAAAAATTACCTTTTATGATTCTAGGATGATCTAGCAGTTTCACAGTCAGATGATTTAGCTGATTAAAATGATTCAGATGATTATAATGATTAAATTATGATTTGACAGATGATTAAATAGAGACACATGATGATAAATTTGATTTTATTGGCTGGTGCCAGGTAAACTTTGATCTGGATGATGAGTATAAGCTTTGTATAGCTCAGCAGCCTGTAGCAATAAATGATGCAATCTGGTCCCTTTATTGGGAAAAAAAGGTTTTCCAATAAAACTCAGCAAGATATCCAGCCATATGTTTGTCTGATCTCCTGTACTTGGGAATTGCTTCTTGCATTGAAGACCATAGACATTCAATATTTTGTGTGTGGGCCCCAGTTACAGGGTCCACAAAATTCAAAGAATGATTGACAGTTAGGTGCTGAAAACCTTGCATGCCTAATCTATTGTATGAGCTCCAGGAATCAGATGTTATAGTGGTTCCTGGATGAATCCACTCTTTTATAATTTCTAGTAGTGTGTTGGCTGTTTGGTCAGGAATGGGAACAATAACAAAATTTGCAGTGTCTCTCTCAATTCCTCCAAACACCCACTGTCCTTCAATATAATGTCCCCTATTGTTTTTTCTTTTCTCTATCTTTGCTTTGTCTATTTCAACTTTTTTCTGGGACCACCCAATTTACCACTATGTTTTTCAATAAAGTCAAGGCATATTTCACAACAAAAACTTAGCCAATCAACAGCAGTTGCTGATGAAAATGCCAATTTCATCAACCATAAATTGCTGAATATGCAATCCTCTATCTAAATTGCAAAAAATCAGCATAATTTTGGTTATTTGCTGATATGATAAGTTTGCATTTTTGCACCAAGTCCCTGTATTAATACTTTGAATAAAATTGCACTGTTTTTTTAAGAAGTTTATGTCCACATTGCTCCATTCTTGTTTTTTGACAGGAGAATGCATTTTGTGATTCATCAAAATAGCATTCATTATGACAATGAGAGCAAAAAATTTTAGTTGGCAAAGTGTTATGATTCATTAAAAACTACTGTACATCTTCTTGACTTTGATGGTATAGTCTAAACAAGATAATTTTATTGTCACACAAGACACATAAATTTTTTGTTAATGGCATGATTTCAAACACAATTTCTATAATTTCAATATGCCACTGCTTTTTCTTTAGAAACATGCTATGTCATTAACTAACAACAGCCAGGGTGAACACTCTCTATAAAACAATTTGTTTGGTAATTTATAGCAGAAATTTCAAAAGATTTATACATTGCATTTTAGCATGGGGTTTATTGTAAACTTTTCTTTTAAGTTGGAAAAAGGAGGATTTTTAGAAGAAAGACTTGATGATAAAGGTTCTCCCCTTGGATAATATGTTAACTAGGATCATTATACATTTTTAAAGTAAGAATTGTTTTCTTAAGATGTCTCCTTGTCAACACTACCAACTCTAAATTTATACCACAAGCCTATGCACATCTGAGTTCTGACAAAAAAATTAGGCCTGTTAACTACAATAATTTTCAGTTTTCAATATCTTTTTCATTGGTTTTAGTTTATTGAAAGTGCAATTCATGTTATGTCAATAGAATTTTAAGCCATAACAAGGGGTTTCCCCTAAAATTAAGGAATAGATTAACATATCTTTAAAACCCTATAAATTAGGATTAAGCAAAGTATAAGGCTGAAAACAATTTTTGTCCCTTGTAGAAAGATTTTGGAATATAGGGATATCCACAATATCTCTAATATGGGGGTAAAATTCATTGTGATGCAAATGAATGTTATAGTTTGATTCAGGATGCAATTCTGGGTAGGCTATATATTTGCACATTAGGGGAGGGGGGGGGGGAGGTGTAGGAGTATATACTCTGTAAATATGTAGGTTCTAAAAAATCCATTAATTTCCTAGAAAAACAAAGAAAGAAGTGAAAATAAAGGTCTTCCCCTGCAAAATTTGTTAACTAGCCAATGATTATTCTGCTTATTATGGTGTAAGAATTGGTTGTTGGTAAATTTCCAGTGGGTCATATAATTTAGCTAAGATGAAAGTGAAAACAACATTTGATGCCTTTTTTATGCTCTTTCATAATTCAAGAATTGATTCTGGGGCTAATTGCACTTTGAGCCCTTAAAGGGGCCCCAAAGGTATTTTAAATGAATTTTGAAAGAGCATAAAAAAAGCAACAAATGTTTTCACTTTCATCCTAGCTAAATTATATGGTATAAATTTACAACCACTCCAGGTCATAAAAAGACATGTTAAGAAAATGATTCTTACTTCTGAATATGCATAATAATCCTAGTTAACATATTTTCCAGGGAGAGAACCTTTATCATCACTTCTTTCACTGTTATACAATTTTTTTTTAACAATTCTATTTACAAAAAATGTAAATAGGCTAATATTGATAAATTTAGGTTAGGATAGCTAGATGGCTCTTGGGTGTTTGTTTTATAAACAATTTTCAAGACTTGAAGAATTGAAAAATGTGATTGAAAAACTAGGGCAGGTTGATAAATTGAGAGGGATTAGGCAACCTGGACTTGTCCGAGTTAAAGATAGGAGCAGGGCACAATTAGTGATAAGGAAGGAGTTAAAGAGAGATGGGCAGAACATTTTGGGAATAGGCTAAACCAGGATAGAGTTACAGGAAAAGATACTGAGGAAAATGAAAACATATGTGACACCTTGGATGTGAAGGAAGATTTATTTTGTGAGGAAGAATTAGTGACAGTACAGAAAGGATTAAAAAATCATAAGACCCCAGATGCTGATAGTTTGGTAAATGAGTTTCTTAAATATGAGGTTAGGAATAAGATTATAAAAGATAATGAATATGATTTTCTAAAAGGGGGGAAGTACCTAGCAATTTTAGGAAAACACTAATTAAAACCCTGTATAAAAAAATGACAAGGGTGAGTGTAGTAATCATAGAGGCATTAGCCTGGCCTCTGTAGGTAATAAATTATTTATTATGATGATAGTTTTTGGACTTAAAGTTGTTGTAGATAAAGTTTTAAGAGAAGAGGCCCCAGACCACTTGGTGCTATGGTGAATTGTTGTTAGTAGTAGTAGTATGACAAAGTTTTGCAAATTCTCCAAGGGAATAAATTAAATAAATAACCAAAACAATTGACAGCATTGGATGCTAATATAAGGATTATTTTTCAACAGAATAGTTAAGTTCATTTTAAATTTATTTATAGTATTTTTGCCAGTGGTTTTTGAGTCTTTATAGAAGTAGCTTGCTAATTAAATATCTGAGTTTCAATTGAATATATTTTGGATTGTTTGTTTTATTTCTATCTTTTCTGTATATTCTTTTTGTTTTAGATTTTAGTTGATTTTTCTTTTAAAACTGGAGATGTTTTGTTTTATACAGGCAAAATGTTCATTTGATTGTGTCTCCTTTTTCCCTCATACTGGCCCTAGACCCATCTTTCTTCTCTAGATTTATTTCTTTCTTTCATCATGGTTGAAGAGTTTGGCTTTAAATCTTTTATCTATCAATTAAACAATACCTGCATACAAATTTTGAGACAAATAGGAGATCAAATATTATGCAAAATTGATCCAGGTCCAAACATTTAGGAGTAGTAATAATGTCATTGATATTTGCTCACCCTTGTCCAACTGTCAAATTTCATTTTGAAATTTATTTTTTGTTGTTGCTAGGTTAGCAGAGGATTTAAGAAAAATATGTTTAACTTTCAGGATTGGATCTAGGGCATAAAAATCTACCCTTGGGAGGTGTTGACAAAGTCCTATCTTTACTTTTTTTTTTGTTCCTTGGGCAATTCCATTGATGACAGGTCTATGCCCATCTAAATTAAAAAGAATTTTTTACCTTAATTTAAGATTTTGATTTTCTTTTGTTGGCTTCAGTTATTTGAAGCATTTTTCCTATTTTTTTCAGGGGGATTTTAAGCCATATCAAAGTTTTTTCCTTAAATTGGATTGATATATTTGCAAATCTTTAAAGCCTTGTAAATCAAAATAGAACAAAGTTAAGAGCAAGGGCGCCAACAGGGGGGGGGAGCATTGCCCCCTGGAAATTTGGGACTATAAAGTAATTATAAAGAAACAAAATAAAAGAGAGAAGAATAGGGGAAAACCATTAAAAAAATGTGTGTTGCTCCATTGTTGGCTGCACTCCCAATAGATTTTGACCCTTAATAAGGAAAATATAAGTTCTAATTTGTGACTGAGTGACCCCTTTCCAGTTTTCCACCAGCATTTTTCCTATATGATTTGGTTGGAGTAAAAAAAAAAAAAAAAAAAAAAAAAAAAAAAAAAAAAAAAAAAAAAAAAAAAAAAAAAAAAAAAAAAAAAATCAAATTCTACATAGTAATGAATGGTAAGTAAATAACAATCCTTGTCAATAACACAAGTATAAGAGCCTAATTATTGATAACATTAAATCAAAGAATCAGCTTTTTATCATGATCCTAAATACATATTTGTTTATTAATAATTAGTGCAGTTTTTAGTAAAAAAGAAAGTTTGTATAATTATAGAAAGCATAAGGAAAACAACTTTATAAGGTACAATTTTGTTAAAAATATGCCATTAACTTTTGCTTGCATTGCAAGAGTACCCATGAGCTGATATATGAAGCCACTATAATCAGAAATGTTTCCTTTGGACAAAATACTGGGAATTTCTGTGTTTTCCCCCTGATCAGATATGTTTTTTTTTTGTTTTACTATCATTCATTTATTTTTGGAGTGATTCTATTTATCTAGTTGTCCTTAAAAAAAAAAATTAATTTTTTACACTTATAAAGTATAAAGGTATCGATTGTATTTGGTTTTTTGTGTTCAAAATGAAATTAAAAATATTGAATTACTAAATGTTATTTGATTTTGTTAATTTTAGTTGCAATGTTTTACTTTGAACAAACTACTTACCTTAAATTGCACTTGCCAGCAGCAAGTTCAGGTGGCTATAACCTCCTGTAGTTCTTGCTGGGTTGGAAATCATGTTATCTGAATATCACACAAGCATCACTGTAATATTTCCACTTGACACTTGCCCACTCACAATCAACAGCTTTTTTAAAAGAATTTATAGAGGAAGCTGAAATAGTAGGTTCAGAAAGACTGTTCCAGGCTGTTGTTGAACAATGCAGAAAGACTGCATTGTTCAAATAGAAAAAAGCTCCATTTCTCTCATCTTTTTATATGTTTTCTTTGCAGCTCTAATGAATGACCCCTTGTTGAAGGTTATAATGTAGAGCTGCATAATGGGTCTATCATATTATTTTGAAATGAATTCTTCAATGCAATTACATCCCCCCTTTGGCGTTGGTAAACTAATGAGGGCAGGTTAAGTTTCTTCAAGTGGTCAAGGTATGCCATATCTTTATGTGGAGCTGATAACGTAGTAGATCTCCTTTGGACTCCTCCTAATAATGCAATGTCACTTTTATACAAAGAGTAGCTGACTAGGTAACCAAATTCCAGATGAGAGCAAACAAGAGCTATATAGAATTTTTTGACTACCAAGGGATGGCAAGAAAAAAATGTTTGTTTAATCCGACCAAGAGCTTGATTAGCCTTAGAAACCTGTGCTTTTTTGTGACAGTGGAATTTAAGCTGTTTATCAACAACTACACCCAGGTCTCTCTCATTATCTACTGAGTCCAAATTGATAACTTGACCTGAAGCATTTTGCATGTAATATGTCTGCATAGGATTGTTTGGTTCCATATGGATAACATTGCACTAGGTGGGTTATAGTCCATTAGCCAGGTATGAGCCCAGTGAGCAAGGTGATTAAGGTCTGTCTAAATCCCATCTCCCACTGGTTCAATAAGTTTGCAATCATCAGCGTGTAGGCTAATGTAATATTGTTTTGGACTGTACTGGAACCATTGATAAAAAATATAAAACAGAATTGGACCAAGTACACTTCCTTGAGGTACTCCACTAATGACTGATGCTAGATTAGAATACACTTGATTTCCATTTGCATCAGTTACAAAAACTCTCTGTGACTTTCCACTCAAAAAGGCACCAATCCAATCTACTACATACAGGGATCGACCGCAGTCACTTTTTGGCACTTTTTTTGGGACCTGTCACTATTACTGTCATTTTGTCACTAAAGTCACTTTTTTCGACGTTTCGGACCTAATTTCTTTGGTGGAACAGTATGTTATAGTTGACTGTTTACTGTGGCATAATTCATAAAAAAAGGTAAGTCTTTTTTTGATAATTTGGACTTTATTTCAAGACGCATGATGTCTATGGCTGTGATAAACATGGTTAGTGTGTGTTTGTTAAAATCTAGGCTCTTGCAAATAAGATGATTGATTGAATTAATTCTACCATACCATAACTGCCTATGGTTCTTTTCAGGCCATTGGTTCACCTAGCATCCATTCTTGCCTGGCTGCTTAGCAAATAGACAGTTAGGCCAAGATTCCTTCTGAATGTTTTCAGTGTTAGCCAGTTTCTTTGATTTTAGACCATTTCCTGCAAAAGGCATGCATGCCCACAGGTCTGGGGATGTCAAAATGTAAGATTAAATTCTTGTTTTCATTTGTTTTTTCAGGTTGCATTTGTATTAGCTTTATGTGTTTTTGAATTCCATCCTAAAACCCATTCTTATTTCAGGTTGCTGTAAATAATGGGCAGGACAAATTTTTTTCAGAGCTGGCTCAGTAGGGAAGATGGTGCTGGGCATAAAGTGAAAGAGTGGTGCACAAAAGGGAGTGACAATAACAGCTCGTTTTATTGTAAAGTTTGTAAAAAGACACTCAGTTGCCAGAAAGGGTTCCAGGCCCTTCTTCAACATGCAGCCGCACAAGATTACAAAAAGAACGCTTCTGCCATGTTAAACCAGCGTCAGTTGAGACTTGCTGCATCAGCTTCAACCGGAAACCACCCAAACTCACAGAGTGGCAATAGCATACCACGAAAGAATCTGGAAATGCTCTGCAAGCAAGATGCAGTGTCAAGAGCGGAGATAGTTTGGGTTTTAAGGACTATTGCTAGTTCTTTTGCTGCAGCTTTGTGTCATCATATTGCCGAGGTGTTATGAACAATGTTTCCTGATGCTGTACCAGAAGGCTTCTTGTTAAGTGCTAAAAAATGACATACTTGCTGACAGAGATTCTAGTTGAAGACATCCAGAAATCTGACTTTGTGCTGGAATATGATGAAACAACGAACAATGGTGGGGTAAAGGAGCTTCAAGTAAGAGTTTGATACTGGTCAAAAGAGCGGAAACAAGTGGTTACTCTGCATCTTTGGACATATTATATGGGACATGCAACCAGTGAAGATCTGAGTAAGAAAATCCTGCAGAGTATTGAAGATGAAGGACTTTCCCTTGAGAGATTGCTGATGCTTGCAAGTGATGGTCCAGCTGTCAATAAGAAAGTGTGGTCAATTGTAGACTCAGAAAAGAGAAAAAGGTATTCAAAAGGCCTATTGAATATCAGAACCTGCAACATTCATGCAGTGCATAATGCATTCCTGAAAGGGCTGCAAGAACTCGGGGAGGAGTGCTCTGATATGATCATTGCTGTTTACCAATTTTTCAGTGGATAGCCAGCTCGTTCTGACAATTTCAGCCATTGCCAACGGAAAGTTAAAGTTCCTCAGCATAAGTTTGTCAAGCACGTCCTCACGAGATGGCTCACCATAGGGGAAGCAGCAAGCCGCTTGATCAAACAGTGGCCTGCATTGATAGAATATTTCCTAGAATTCATGCCAAAGAAAAATAGTCTGAAGTACCTGATGTCAAATGCAAAATATTTGAGAATTGTAAGTTGGCTAAAAAAAGCAAACAATGAAAGCCAAAATTGAGTTCATTGTAAGCTCTGCAGCAACTTTCACCGCTTTTACTGGTGTATTTCAACGACAGGAGCCGTTAATTCATGTGGTACACTTTGAGCTGAGATGGTTATGCTCAGTTCTTTTGGGGCAGATTATGCTGGCTGATGATGTCAATCTCCAGATCCTTGGTGTTTTTGAAGGCTTAGATAGTACTGCAGATGTTTACCTACAGCAACCCTTGTGTAATGAAAGGGTCCTGGCTGCCCTGGATTCTTCGAAAGTTATTCTGAAAGACAGGAAAATTTTTTCCCTGAGAATCAGGAAGAATATCAAAGCTGCTGTACAGTACCTGCTGACAAAATGCCCTGTGAACAACGAGTTTTTCCGAAGCCTTGCCTGCCTAAGCCCTCCCAGTCCAGGGAGAATGGTTGTTATTACAGTCAGATCCCATGCCGCCACCCACAGAGAGTCCTCGAATCGACAGCTATTGGCAAAAGATCCTGGAACTGAACACACCATCTGGTGAAACCAAATATCAGGCCTTAGGTCGGACCGTACGGGCAGCTCTGTCGCTCTGTCATGGAAGTGCAGACGTAGAGAGAGGATTTTCTCAGTCAGCTCTGCTGATGACTAGCCTTCAAGCGCGTACAGAAGAGCGGATGCTGAATGCTAAGGTTTTTGTTGCGGATGCGCTCCGCGACTATGAGAACAGACCAGAGCGTGTGCTGATCACAAAGAAGCTGCTTTGTCTGGCTAGATCAGCTAGAGCCAGCTATGAACTATACCTTATTGAGCAAGGACAGTAAGAATCAGAGAGAGAGAAGCTTGAAGCTGAGAAGAAAGTTGCTGAACAAGAAATCCAGAAGATGGCGCAGAAGAAGCAGAAAATAGCGGACCTAGAGTCAGACATAGTACAAAAAAAAGAGATGGTTAGGCAGAAGAAGGAAATAGGCGATACCCTTCTGAGAGAGGCCGGGGAACGAATGAAGAAAGCTGTGGAAGAGAAGGACTTCTTGAACATTGATCTTGCTCAAAGTATGCTGGATCTTGCTCAAAGTATGTTGGAAGCAGCATCAAAAGCTCGCTCCGAAGAAAGGGAAAGGACAGATCATTCTGAATTGGTTGAAGCACTTGTTCTGAAGAGAAAATCCGAACTAATTGATCGCCTCTCGAAAAAGTCAAAGAAGTGATGACGTAATGTCCAGTGATTACTTATATCTAGTCGTGGCGGACGCTTCTTTTTCAATAACTGAAGTTTCTTCTTTACCGAAGTTCAGTTTTCGTTCCTAGTATCATAATCAAAGTCGCACATTTATCGAAGTTATCGTTTTGTATAAGTAAATTAATAAAATCAGTTGACAATTTAGAAGATGAACAGCAGCAATATTTAAAGAAATTTAAAATAAATTTCTTGTGTATTATTATCTCAATTAATCAGTAGTTGTACCGAACGAATCGTGCTCAAATCCTCCTTAGGGCCATACTGTGGTGTTTCTTTGGATCCTGAAACTTTCCCCATAGTAGAGTGCAGACGGTTTGTTATCATTGTAATATCCTTTCTTGTTTTAGTTTTGTTTTAGTTTAAAGCTTTTTCCAATAGGCAATGATTAGAAGTCCTCAAAAAAAGTCCCCCCAGATCCTACCCCAAATACCAGTGAAACTGATACCCATATTGGCTGGTCAAGCTCACTATCACAAAGTTCACATGATAGCTCCAATTCTGAGAATAGGACAATGATCAGTGTAGGGGCTAATGTCACTATAAATGATGATAATGGGTTTCAAGAGGTCCTTTCTAGAAGCTCTAAAAAAAGGAAAAAAATCTCCCCAATCAAAAGCATTTCCCCTCTCCCTGCCCAAGATCCTCCCTCCCAAAACTTAGGAATTTACCTTAAAATTTCTCCTATTACCCCTTTTGAAATAAAAAAGATTACTGCAATAAGAGTTGCAATTTTCAAACTGATAAAATCAATGTTCTCTATTAATATTCACCGTGATGGATCTCTGCTAATAGCTGTCCAAGATAAAAAATCAGCAGACACAATAATTAATCTAAAATCCCTTCTGAATACCCCAATTAATGCATATAAATGGAACCCAAAAGAATCTTCAACAAAAATAGTAGTTTATAATGTTCCCCCAGAAATACCCATTCAGGAGTTAAAAGTAGGGCTCTCAGATAGGGCTGGCAACACAGTCTCAGTTGAAGATGTTACCCAACTTGGTAAACCTAACTCTAATGGCCTAAAAACAAGTAGATCCTTCTTATTTACACTGAAGGAAAAAATTAATATCCCAGAAAAGTTATTCCTATTTGGGCAAATCAGACCGCACAAGCAATACAAACCAAAGCCTATCCAGTGTCAGAAGTGTCTCAAACTGGGACACGCAACAAACAGATGCAATGAAATTCTCCTAGAGTGTAATAATGTAGAGTGTAATAATTGTAAAGCATTCCATCCTAAAGAGTTGACTACTTGCAACAACACTCAGCCTACATGTATATATTGCAAAGGTCCACATGAATCTACCAATAAATCACTATGCCCTGCATATAAGAAAAGAGCACTAACACTCCAAATAGCAACAGAGAAGGCCATTCCATACCCCTTTGCAGCAATGGAAGCAAATGCTGCCCAACAATACCAAATAAAGCCCGTAATGAAACCAACCAAAGCCCCCAAGTCAAACGCCCCTAATGCATCATGTACCCCATATAAAACACCATCCTCTAAGCCCCCTAGCTCACATCCCTATCAGAAGGAATCACCAAGTCAACAAGCCTCCTTGCCCGGTGAGATGAGGTCAGCCTGGCCCCCCCGCCCAAGAAGAAACAAACCAGAAACACTACCAGGAATTAATCCCTTAACTGACAAACAGGATGCACAACCAAACATGCAATCCCCAAATATATGCTTATTCATTCTAAACTGTAATGCAGTTCAGGCCATGAACATACATCAACTACAGAAAATCTACATCCCTGATGATATGCTCATTCAAGCAAAAAAAATCTTGCTTTACTTTTAACAAAGCTGAACATTGATACACAGTCATATGAAAAATAAATCAACAACACAACACATATCAATACTCCAGTGGAGTGTAAGATCACTCACAGAAAATAAGCTAAATGAACTAATTTCTTTTATGAATAATAATTCCATTAATATTGCTTGCCTCCAGGAAATTCATTTAACCCAAAATCAACAAATTAAGTCTCTGGGATATACTATCCTGAGAAAGGATAGATCATCAGAGAGAAAAGGAGGTGGAGTAGCTTTAATAGTTAAAAATAATATAAAATTCTGTGGCATCAACTTTCCAGATTTTGCAAATGATGTTGATGCAATTGGTATCAGTGTTTGGCTGAATAATACAAAAACCTACATAATAAGCTTTTATAACCCTAATGGCCAAACTACAGATGCCATGGATTTCTTTAATTATATAAATAATTCTAATATGTTAAAAAATATCATTATTTGCGGAGACTTCAATGCCCACAGCCTTTTGTGGGGGAATAAACCAGCAAATAAAGCTGGTAAATTGATTGAGCATATGACTTCAAATAATATTGAATTAGCTGTTGCTGCCCCTCCAAATCTGAATACATATTTCAACCCCAAAAGTGGCAGTTTCTCTACAATTGACCTACAAATTGTGTCATTCAACATTTTGAATAAAATTTGTATAAATAAAATTGATAGTCTATGTACTGACCACTTTGCTATAGTTTGCTCCCTAAATGAACCTGCTGAAACCCGATCACACACCTCAAAATATATCAACACTAAAGCAAATTGGTCTATGTTCCAAAATAAGCTAAATGATGAAATTACAAGTTTCACCCAAAATTCATGTATTTCAAACACAACAGTTGACACACATGCTGAAGTCTTGGCATCTTTACTAATAAATACAGCTAATCATGCTATCCCCAGGACAACACCCAAAAAAACCTTCCCTAAACACATTCCCAAAGCATGGTGGACAAATGAGTGCCAAAATAAATGGAGAACAAAAAAGGCAGCTAGGAGAGCATTCATAAAAAAACCATCACCTACTACATATTTAAAAAATTACAAGCAGAATCTAATCTAAAAAGGACTATAATAGATGCTAAATAAAGATGCTATATACATAAAGTCATAAGCCACATCTGTGGGAAAAAGACTTCCCCCAACCCACTCCTGTATGAGCTTATACATAATAATACCCATTATGACAATGATAATGAAAAAGCTAAGCTATTTGCAACTCTTTTTGTTAATAAGCTAACATCAAATAATCAAAGCAAAATATCCCCACCTCCTATGAACCCAAGTTACCAACCACGCCCAGGATCCGAGTATATAACTAGTCCATTTTCAATCCAGGAAATGAATAATGCAATACATCATATTAGGACCAAAACTAGCGGCAGCTATAACAATATACACCCTACATGGATAAAGAACCTCACCCCTTCATACAAACAGGAACTGCTAAACTGTTATAATCACGTTTGGGTATCTTCTATGTTCCCCAATATATGGAAATGTTCGTCCCTCCTACCAATCCAAAAGAAAAATAAACCCAAAGATAACCTTGAGTCCTATAGGCCCATAATGATTACTCCTGTGATGGGGAAAATAATGGAGGAAATGATCTATTACAGACTCCTCTGGTTTGTTGAAAAAATAATATGATCCCTCACACTCAAACTGGATTCAGGAAACACCACTCCTCAACAGATGCTTTCATTTTGCTAACAAATACAATAAATGAATCATTCTCAAAAAATAATGTCCTAGTTGCAGCTTTCCTAGATTTTGAGGGGCATATGACAATGTGAACCACCAAACCCTTTTAAACAAACTTGCAAACCTTGGACTACCCCCCAAGCTAGTATCTTTTATAAAATCTTTCATAGAAGTGCGAAGTTTCATTGTTTGTGCTGGTTCAGCCTCTTCACCCTAAAAGACAATAACCAAAGGCCTACCTCAGGGAGCAGTCCTCAATTGCCTCCTTTTTGCCCTATATCTCTGGGAGATGAACCTCCCCCACACGAATCTACAACATGGTGACGATCTGGTGCTATGGTCATCTGGCAAAACCTTTGAGATAGCACAGTCAAATCTGCAAAAGTCACTTTTCCAATTTGAAAAATTCTCTCAACATTCAGATTTACCCATTGCACCTACCAAGTCAAAAATAATCCAATTTCACCGAAAGCGGAACCATGTTAATGCAAAACTAACTCTAAATGGAACAACTATTCCAGAAGATAATCATATTAATTACCTAGGTCTCATGCTTGACCAAAAACTTAATTTCCGCCTCCACATCACAAACACAATAATAAAATGCTATTGAAAAACAAATATACTAAAAAGACTTCTTTCCACACCCTGGGGCTGTAAGGAGAAAACCTTACTCCAGTTTTACAAATCACATATAAGACCACATATTGACTATGGGCTCATCGTCTATGGTGCATGTGCAAAGACCCAGATGCTAAAATTGAAACAACACAAAATGATATAATACGTCTGATATTTGGTCTTAGGAAACCCACAAGCACCAAGTTTCTGCTTACGGAGAGTGGATTAACAACAATAAGGGAGAGACGTAGCTTTCTTTTGACAAAACATCTTACAAAAATTGAATCAAATAGCTCACGCACCCTACATAATTGGTTAAGAAATCCAGCCATGTATAGAGGCATTGCAGATGAGTATGCCAATATTCAGAAGAAGTTCCCTGTACCAGCAAAGTCTATTGCACCTACTTTTCCCCAATCCCCTCCATGGAATTGGTCTATTCCCATAATAAATACTGATTTCTCAAAGTGGAATAAAGATCTAACCCCCATTGCTTTTGTCCAGAAAAAATTTGCTGAACTTAATACAATTACTTATAAAAACCACTTCCAAATATTTGTTGATGGGTCAAAAATGAATGAGAAGGTAGCAAGTGGTTCTTTCCTTCCTCACCTGAAAATTGCAATGGGCGAGAGATTATATAATAATGTATCTATAATGTCTGCTGATTTAAATGCCATAATCATGGCATTAGAACACGTTAAGGAAAACCAACGTTTGATTGCAAATTCAAATAATATTATAGTATATTCCGACTCTTTATCAAGCCTTGAGTTGCTGGCCTCAGCTCCTCAATATAAGTTGGACATTGACACTTATCATTGTCTCAGTATTATAGATAAACTTGCTTCAAGTGGCATAAGAACCTATTTTCAGTATATTCCTAGCCACTCTGGCATAAGTGGTAATCATCAGGTTGATGAAATAGCAAACAATGCTATAAATATTGGCCAGCCAAGTGGGAGACCAATCCCGATTAGAGATATTTACCGATGGAGACTATCAGATATTAATTTTAATAAGAATAATCCTATCCTTTCCCCCTTTCCCAATAAGTATTTTTCTAAAATTTACCATAGAATTCGTTCTGGAACAAATGGACTAAACTTTCTTGCATTCTCGTATAAGTTTTCTAATTCAAGTGGTTCAATTCCCCTGTTCTCTCTTTGCAGGCATTGTAATATGAATAATGAAACAATTGACCGTTGCCTATTTGAATGTAATATGCTGACGTCTGCACAACATACCTTGCTTTGTAAACTGTTAAAATGCTTCAAACACCACAAAATCTCACTATCAGCCAAGAGCCTAGCCAACTATACCTGCACACAGAGCATAGAAATTGACATCTACCATCTCATAATTGAACTCCTAGAGTCGAAAGATCTACTGAAATATATCTGAAAATATCTAATAAATATGAGGCAATCAAGCCAGTAGCCCTGTAGCCCACAGAGCGAAGCAAAAGGAAAAGGGCTAAATAGTACTACTGAAAAGCCCGCCTGCTGTTAAATAGAAGAAGAAGAAGAAGAATCAGTTGAAGAAAAAAAAAATAAGGATTTCAGCCTTTCTGTCCATAACTTATTGGGCTCTCATAGGCCAGTGATGATCTTACGGTAGTAATTGGGATCCGTGTAATCCATCTACCTATGCTCTGACGGCTTCTGAGTAGTCACTTTTTGTCACTTTTGGTGTCCTCATGTAACTACAGTCACTTTTTTCGTGCACCTCGTTGCGGCCGACCCCTGTACATAGCTCTTCATGCAATAAGCCTGCAATTTAATCAATAAGTAATTATGGTGAACTTTATTGAAAGCTTTTGCCGTATCCAGAAGTACAACATCTACTGAGAGGTCTTGATCTATGAGTCAAGTGACAATATTGTTTGATTGGATTAAGTTTGTCTGGATGAAACAATTACGTCTGAAGCCATGCTGATTACTTGTAATTAAATAATTATCATCAAGATGTTTGACAACGGAGTCACTCACTATGCCCTCAATTATCTTTATCAACACAGAAGTAAGGCTATTAGGATGGTAGTTTTCTGGTCTGGATTTATCTCCTTTTTTGAAAATGGATAGAACATTTGCCAATGCCATCATCCAGTATTATTTTTAATTTCAGTGACGGATTGAAAACATCAGCTAAAGGTGAGGCAATGAAAGGTACTATTTCTTTGTGAAGCCTAGGGTGAATACCATCAAATCCTCTTGATTTGTTAGGATTTAGTTTAATCAGCTTATTTAGCACTAGTTCCTGATCTATTTCAACTTCAGTTATCTCTTTAGTAATAGATCTGGTTGGTAGATAAGGGTGGCTCAAGGAAGTGGCACTTGAGAAATTATTTGCAAAAGTAGAATTGAAACAATTAGCAATATCTAGAGGGTTATTCAACATTAATCCATTATCAGAAACGAGTTGATGGATTTTGCACCTTCCAGGGTTTTATGATGACACACACTTTGATAATATGTTACTTTTTGCAAAGACTGAGTCTAAAGGCATTAAATATTTTGGTGTTTGATAACCAAGTTCAAAACTATTGATATTGTTAAAAAATATCCATCCAACGCTTCAGCATTGCTCAACAGAGCTGAATGCTAGGAGTTTATATCCTAGTTTTTTGTCTCTAAGCTTCATTAAATAAAAAAAGCAAGTTTTTCAACTGAAAGTAAGAAGCAATACTAAAACTTAAAACGAAAAGAAATTATTATGTATATAAGGGGGTTTGCCCCCTTCTCAATACCTCACTCTTCAGGCTACAATTTTTTGACACTTTAAACAAAGTTACTTATTGTTCTAATTAAATGATCTTTGTGTTTCTGGAGTCATTTTTAAAGAATTGGGACAAAATTTAAACTTTGGTGTAAAGAGCGAGGTGTTGAGGAGAGGGCAACCTCCCTCATATATATAACAATATCTGTTTGTTTTAAGTTTTAATGTTGTTCCTTACTTTCAGTTGAATTAAAAGTTGTGATTGTTTTTTGTAATAATGTCAGGATATCTGGCTTCACCTCCACAAATTTTTCCCCCTCCCCACAGAAATATTCTCTGGACAATTCAATCCTGACAAAAATTTACCCTGGACAATTACCTTTAACATCTCCACACGTAAAATTGAATTGGTAAAGAGAAAGCAAGACATAAAGAAATTTTGTATAGGAATTCTGGCAAGTTTACCCAGTGTAAAATTTCCCCTGAAAAGTTCACCCCTTGAAACTTCCCTCTCCATGGAGAATTCGCCCCATGCAAAATCCTCTCCCCAATAATAAATACTATACATAAACAATGGGCAAATTTCATTACTTAAGAACCTTTCTCCAGGGTCTGTAAGGGGTCATTTTATGTCCCAAGACATAGTTATTGGGCCTCTCAATTATGCTGAACAAAATAGCTATCTCAAAATTTTGATTGGATGATTTTGAGAAAAAAGTGGCGTGGGAAGGGGCCTAGTTACCCTCCAATTTTTTTGGTCACTTAAAAAGAGCACTAGAACTTTTCATTTTTGTTACAATGAGCCCTCTCTCAATGTTCTATGCCCTCTGGGTATATATGATCAACCCTTGGGAAAAAAAAACAAAAAAAAACAAACATGCATATGTGATCTTTCTTTTGGCAAAAATAACAAATTTCGACCTTTTGAACAGATATGAGATTGAAACCTCTACAGTAGAGTTCTTTGATATGCTGAATCTGATGGTGCAATTTTCATTAAAATTCTATGACTTCTAGAGGGTCTGTCCCCCTTTTTTCGAAAATCAGACAAATTTTTCTGGGCTCATAGGTTTTGATGGGTAAGACCAAACTTAATGAAACTTATGTATTTAGAATCAGCGTAATAAGCCAATTCTTTTGAAATAGCTATAATTTTTTTTTTCAAAATTTTGTTTTTTAGAGTTTTGGTTGCTATTAAGCAGGGTCACTCCTTACTTACAGTTTGTTGCCACGAACTGTTTGATTACCCATCAAAATCCAAACTGAGGTCACTGAAATATTGATCGTTTTTCTGTATTACCAAAAGTATTGTATTCATAAGATTTTACAGTTTCATGAAATGAAATTAAACAAATAGAAAAGGTTTTTAACTAAAATAAGGAGTAAGTTTACAACTTCAAACAAATTGAAATTCAACCAGAACAGGAAAATTCAACCAGAGTCCTGGCTGAACTTTACTGAAGTAATGATGCTAGGACTGTTTTGAGAAAATTTTGTAGTTTTAAAGATTGTATTTTGATGTGAGTTTCTCTTATATTCTTCGTTTTTCTTTTTCATTTGTTTTGCTGAGGAAGGCCCTTGGATATAGGGTCAAAATATTCATCTAATGTTGCATTCTACTGTCTTATATAAAAAATTTCCCTATTTTTCTACTTGTTGTTTATGACTTATCTGAGCTTTATTGAATACGAAAAGGCAATACATTTCACACTTCCTAGCCATATCAGCACAAAACTTGGGTGAATTCTTTATCTAAAGCCCCCCCCCCCCACAATGAAATACATTTAAACCTCCTACCCAAAAGTATAGATAATTTATAAGAATAGAAACTGGTGACACAAAAAAAAACATTGATTCTGTCTAGCATTTGGTGTTGCATGGCGTTTTTAGTGTAATAAGGCAAAAATAGTTTAATCTGTTTAATTTGCTAAATCAGTGCAGTAATAAGTGTCCAATAAGTATTTCTGAAAAAATAAAAATAGAATTGCAAAGTTTGAAAAAAATGCCAAGAAAGACAAGGAACTAGTGCTAGTGTCATGAAAAAAAACCCTACCAATCTCACCCAACATTTGGTTTAGTTTAATTAGTATAATTGGTAAGATCAGCATAGTAGTAAGTGCCTGATCTTTGTTTCTGAAAAAAATTAAATTGCAAAGTTTGAAAAAATACCAAGAAACAACAAATGTTTGGTAGCATGGTTATTTCTTTTGTTACACCAGCACCAGTTTCAACTCTTTAAAGTTACCAATACTCTACGCCCCCTACTCTAAAGTATATACAGCTCTATTCAGCTCGTTGGACAGACTTTGTCCTGAATATGTTTTTGTTAATTATTTTCTTATGCCTCTGATTTTTCTACTTTTTCCTGAAAAATTTTCGATGAAAAACTGAATGGTAATATTACAAATTTGAGAACGTTGCTAATTTTAGGAGGGATTTCTTCCATTGAAGATCTTGAAGATGAAACTGTAGTTGGAGTAGCAAACTTTGCTCTAAATACCTTGGATGCCTATGATGATGATGATAACAAACGTGTATTTTCAAAGATCATTAAAGGAAGAAAGCAGGTGAGCTTTTAAGTTGCACTATGTATTTTTAGTTCAGTAGTGTTTAATAATGGAGGAAAACTTGTTCATAAATTAGCGTACGTAGACTACATCGTGAAAATTAGCAGTCATGAACATCTTCTCCAAACAGGCACTAACGAGATAGTATCAGCAACCGAAGCCCTTGGGATGGCTGTCAACACAACAAAAACGAAAGTCTAGCAGGTATCCAGAGACTCTGCACCCAGAGCAGTACAGCTAACCATAAAAGGAGAGCAAATTGAAAATGCAGAATCTTTTGTCTACCTCGGCAGTCTTTTAATCTCTAACAACGATTGCTCAAAATCGATTAGGTGTAGACTGGGCCTTGCAACCAGCAGCTTCAAGAGCCTATCATCAATTTAGAAAAGTAAATTACTATCAAAATCATTAAAGGTCCAGCTCTTTAACTCTCTCATAAACCCCATTGCTATGCATGCAAGTGAAACATGGTCAATTAAAGCTGATGACGAAAGTCAAATCTTGGCAGTTGAAACAAAATGTCTCTGTTGCATAGCAGGAATCACCTACATCGACCGAGTATCCAATGAAGACCTCTGTAAGCTCTTCCACTGCTCATACACTATCATGTACCAAATTAGAAGTCAGCAACTTTGCTGGCTTGGTCACATCCAACGGATGTCATCAAATCAACTCCCCAAAATCACATTTGAAGGACGGGTACATGGCACACGACCTCGTGGTCGACCTCACAAGAGATGGTACGACAACTTCAATGGCCAGAACCCCCCCCCCCCAAATCCTGCGTCTTGCACCAGATAGAACCGAATACCCTCGCCATACTCAACGACTAGTGAGAAGAGAAGAAGCCCCAATACAGCCACAAAGGTCAGATGGGATATAAGTCAAGTCAAGTGTTTAATAATGCACTTAAGTAAGTCTTCTGTTTTCTACTCTCAAATAATTTTCTGAGGATTGAAAGTATTGTTTTGTGGCTTATGTAGTTGACGCTAAGTAATTAGTTATGATAAATAACAGGTTTGTAAAGAATAGAAGCATGGTCTAAGGCATCCTTTCTCACTGCAACTCCTATACAAAAATCTACATTTTGATTTGGTTTAAAAGTTCCCTCTAATTTCTCTTCATTCCAGTGAAAATTTGGACTTCCTATAAATTGTGTTTGGATAGTGTTAAATCGACCAGCTGTCTCGCAAATTTCTGTTGGATTGTATTTCGGCCCTATATGGGTCAAAATTGGTGTTCTATGGTGGAATATGCACTTTTGTGGTGCTATGTCTTTTGTTACTTAATAATGAAACCAAAAATTAAGGGTTTTCTTTGAATGACTTAAAATATTCTATGGCTGCTATCTCAATAAGATCATCATTGGCAAAAAAACGACAAATAGACAAGATATAAATACACATCTGTGAGCAATCTTCTGTTTTAGTGACCATTCATCTTCAAGGAAATTTGATTATCATTTTGTTTCCTAATGTAGATTGAAGATGAAACCTGGCTGAACAGGCACATTTGTGTTTGATGCAGTAATTTTGAATCAAGATTGCAACTCTTTGTTTCACCTATTTCTGATACCAAGCAAATTTTATAATAGAAATTGCTATTAAACTGAATTAATTTGTCACATTGAAAATCACTATGAAATGGATGTTCTTTTGATGCATAAATTGTTGTTTTACTTCCATTTTTATGGTTGGTTACTAGTGAAAAGGATCAGTCTTTGCTTATAACCACAATTAGTTGAACTATTTTGGAATTTTCAGTTTAGTTTTCTCCTGCTTTGATTACTAGTTTAAATTTATAACCTAACTTTTTTCCATTTTGTTTTCTATTATTCTTTTCTTTTATTCAGTGTACATCTTTTTTCTTCTTCTACATTTTTTTGTTCTATTATTTTATCAACATAGCTCAGATATTTTACTTATGAATGAGGGCTAGAGGATAATATCTACTTTGTAAAGATCATTTCTGGTATAAATTGCTTGTACATTGCGTGGCCGCATATTGTGCTAATTATTCTTGAATCTTAACATGTAATAATATACGGGAAAATATTTAGGTTGTAGCTGGGATCCTGTACTACCTGGATGTTTCCATCTTTATGTCTTCTTGTTCTGAGTCAAGTACTGAATGCACTCCCGGTCCTGAAGACAGACAGTTCATTTGCAGCGTGAAGGTTATCTCACAGCCATGGATGGAGGAAAAAATGAAACTTGTTGACTCCCACTGTGCTCCAGCAGACAAAGTATGAATATACTCTATCTAATATATTATATTGTCCAGTCTTTATTTGCTATTCATTAACTTTTGCTTTGTCTAGGTTTGGTTCTGTATTGGCTTTGTTTTATTTTTTGTACTATATAATGTTTGCTTTTCGACTAATGTTTCTTTGTAGGAACAGGGAAAGTTCTCTGTATTTGATGTCTGCTTTATTGTGCCTATTAGAGATCAATCCAGGGCTTTTATGTGTCTCTGTATTGTTTTTCAACCTGCCTGGTCTGTTCCATTTTCTAAGCTAATCAATGTTTTAGCATCAAAGTATTTGATTGGCTTGTTATTTTTGACCGCCAAGGGATATTCCCAAGAAGTGGTGGTAAGTACTTAAAAGGTCAGAATACCTGTTAGCCATTGAAAAAATATTAATTTTTCTGAGAGCCAATTCAGGTATATGTATACTGTAAAGTTGCTTAAAAACATATCCTGCATTTGAGTACATGAGCAAACACACACACACACACAAAAAAAAAAATGTGTTTATTTTTTCCTACTGGGGATTGGTGCAATGATTCTTCCTTTTGGATTATCTCTGTTTTTTGCTTGGTGGAGTATTTGAATTAGTATCTGAATGGCTGACATAATGGTTAAGCCATGTAGGAAAGTTAAGGGAAATCTTTAGTTTTGTTCATATATTGCTAATCTAAAAGGATTTGTTTTGGAATGAGCATTGCTGATGATATTGAAGTAAAAACAGCTGAAGATTTAGATACTTTGCTACTTTAAACAGAAAAAAATAAAACAAAACTTGTAGCAAATTAAAATTTTTACCCATTATTTTGTGTTTGTTAGTTTTTTTTTCGTCTCTAATATTATTACGTCAAATAAGGAACTTCTTTGAGCTCTCTCCTTTCTTCTTTGCTTCAAAAGGAAGCTGTGCTGGGGTGAGTACTCATATTAACAAGTATGAGAAGTCGTTTTTGGTTTTGTTTGTGCGGTAGATTTTGAATAAGAACAATTCGTTCAATTGATAGCTTTTATTACAGTACTTATCTTGTTAAAGTAAAGAACAATATCTCTTGGAAACCATCCGAAGGGGGGGGGGGTAAGACGTATGATATGGAATAAAATATTCGTTGACTTCTTAAGACGCTTTTTTTTTACCTCTGGGGTCTGTGGTATCTAGTATGATGACTTCGTTGACCGTGGACGGTGGCGTCAATTCACGAAAATGTTATGGGAGGGGAATCATTTTTCAAGATTTAGGTGGCGATTATTTTTTTACGATTTTTTCCTCGGTAAATACCAAAAAGGGTGTTTTCCAATGGAAATGCTAAAAAAATGTATTTCTGAAATCTAAGGGGGGGGGGCAAATGTCCCCGCCCCAATGGGTGTCAATGATGGGGAGGAGGGAAGAGTTGAAAATGCCAATACGATACGTAATATAAAATTGGTGCATATGGGTAACTATAATAGCTTCCCCTTATGATTGCCATATTGGGAACTTCGAGCGCAAAAGCTAGGTTTTGAGGCACCTGACTCACTCCCAAAGAAGTTCTGATCTTCAAGGATGTTGTACCTCTATGAACCTACGGTAACTAACAATGATTGCTACATAAACTTTGGCCATGATACGACACGGGTCTCAGTGTATACTGAACCAAGTATGATAATGATGGAAAAAATGTTCGTTGTGTTTAAATACACGAAAACTTGCTTTTAAAGTTAAAAACAAACTTACAAAACTAACAATTTAACACGACTTGATTTTAACAATTTTCGGTCTGTCATTGCTCTTTTAGTGAAAAGCAGTACATGAAAAGTATTCAAGTGGAAAGCATTCATACTGGTGAGCTCAGGGACTTCTTGCTGTTCGGTCCTGCACTGGTATCCGGGACCATTGCTTTTCCTGTGGCCATAATAATTTTAAAGATTTAAAGAATATGAATATTGGAACTTGGAATATTACGACGCTGAAAAATAACTATCGTGTCGACATTTTGAGTGACGAATTCAGACGATTCGAACTTATACTTATTAGGAGTTTCAAAAACTCATATTCCAGGGGTAGGAAGCATGAAATTAGATGATATAGAATTTATTTACTCAGGCAGGAAGGATGGGTACATAGACAGGGAGTAGAGTTTATGATGAATAAGGAAGCTGCTAAGTTATGATTAGGCTGGAAAGGAATTAATCATAGAATACTACTCGCTCATTTTATGACTAAAAAGTTCAGGGTATCAGTTATAGTAGTATATGCCCCCTGTAGAACCGATTGACGTAGATACTAGTGACTCAAATGAATTTTACTTACAATTACAGGAGCAAACAGATAGGGTCCCAGATAAAAATATAGTGTTTTTATTACGAGATTTTAACGCCCAGGTCGATAGAAATAGGGATAGATCCTAGCCTAGGTAAATTTGGTGCAGGAAAAGAAAACAGTAATGGCTACCGACTGCTGCAATGTTGTAGGTATAACAATCTAGTTATAACCAATGCACTGTTTGGCCATAAAATGGCCCATAACTTAACATGGTATTCACGTGATGGTAAGACAACAAACCTTATTGATTATCTTAATGTAAACCGAAGACTGGCAGGATCAGTACAAGATAATAGGGTATATAGGAGTGCTGTTTTTGATTTTAAAAGTAAATATCACCATCTAGTAGTGTCTAGGGTCAATTTAAAGTTAAAATTTCGGAAGGGTAACTACCTCCCGGGAAGTTATGATGTCGGCAGGCTCCAGAAGGAGAATTTGAGAGAAACTTTCCATGAACAGTTGAATACTAAACTGGAGAGTTTAAAATTTGACAATGTGGAAGATGGATAGAATAATTTTAGGAAAAGAATTTGTGAAGTTGCTGATGGTGTCTTAGGGAAGAAAGTTAGGAGCGCAGCTAGAAAGCTTTATGTTTAATAGAGGGGAGAAAGGGGCTTGTACAAGAATTATCTGAGTCATAGATCATATGGAAACAAAAGGAATGTAAAGAAAGTTGAGGAAGCATTAAACTGTGAACTAAGGAGGAGCGAAGTGGAGGCCATGGATAAAATTTGCCGAGGATCTGGAAGATGCAGCTAGACGGCATAATAGTAAAATATTGTACTGGCATGTTAATAAATTGAGAGGGAATAGTCAATCCGGACTTGTCCCAGTTAAACATAGAAACGGAGCCACAATTAATAATAAAGAAAGAGTTAAAGAGAGATGGGCAAAACATTTTGAGATTGTGCTAAACCGAGATAGAGTTTTTTTTTTTTTTTTTTTTTTTTTTTTTTTTTTTTTTTTTTATTCCAATATTCACGGCGCCAGGTACTTCAAAGTATCTGATATGCCGCTATTCATTTACTTCGTTCAATGGCCTCGAGGTTTTAAATGTCTATTGAACCTTCTTTTGAAGGTGTCAACAGAGGGATTTGCAGGGATAATATCCCCAGGAAGATGGTTCAGATAGAAGTGCAACGCCGGATGAAGCTGTTCCTCAAGTACTCGGTTTTCGGCGCATCCTCCTTTAGATAATTGGACCGAGCTGTGTGCCTTCGTGTCTTCCTTGTCGGCTGGACAAAGGGGGGCACAATTCGAGAGAGCTCGTCTGAGGGAGGCGAAACAGCCATCGGCGCTACATCAAACCTTTCATTTAGAGGCTGGAGCGATTCTTGTGTAGAGGCGCAGCCCGCCCTAATTGCCCTATTCTGGATCTTCTGAGGTGGTGCCAACAGCGTTTTCGGAGCACCAGAATATAGCGGGCATCCATATTCAGCTATGGGTCTGATGCAAGACTTGTAGAGTGGGATGATCGAGCTTGATGGAAGAAGGTTTTTGCAGCGAAGAGTAACTCCCAGCTTTCTTGCGCAGGAGGCTCTCACCCGATCAAGTTGGTTGTTCCAAGAGAGATCGTTGGAGAAATGAATCCCCAGTAGACGAAGCTCGTCGACTCTCTTTATAGCTTCATTTTTGAAGATGAAACTGGGGTGTTCACGTGACACCTTTGATCGGGTAATTAGAAGCTCCTTTGTTTTCGATGCATTGAAGTTGATCATCCATGCATCAGACCACTTCAATTTTCAAAAGATCCATCTGTAGGGAAAGGGAGGCTTGTGTTGGGTCTTCGTGTTTAGGGACGGCTGAGCGTGTCGTGGTATCGTCGGCAAAGTGATTCAGAGGGTTTGCGAGGTTGTCTCCCATGTCGTTTATGTAGATAAGGAAGAGCGTAGGTCCCAAGACACTGCCCTGGGGTACCCCTGCTTTCACTGGATATTCGCGGGAAATAAACCGTCAAGAACAACCCGCAGTGAACGATCGGAAAGAAAGCTCTCAATCACTTTTAACAGACATCCACGAACACCATACACATAGAGTTTCTTTAGCAGGCCACGGTGCCATACTCTGTCAAAAGCTTTCGCAATGTCGAAGGATAATAGCCTGATGTCGTACCCCATTGCCAGAAGTTCTATCCACTCCTGATACTTCGCCACTAGGCAGTCTAATGTTGAGCGTTTTCGGCGGAATCCATATTGGCGATCGCCTAGAAGGTCATTTGATTCCAGGTACTGATGAAGTGTTTTATTGGAGACGCTCTCGTAGACTTTGCCAACACAGGAGAGAAGGCTAATAGGCCTGTAGGAGGCCTTTTAGCCCACACTCGTTAGATCGCCTTCTGGATTTAGAGTAGGTATAACATGGGCAGACTTCCATGTTCGTGGGAAGGTTCCGGAGCGAAAGCACAGCCGGAAAAGCAATGACAAGGGTCCAGCTAGTTCGGCACTGCAGGACTTGAGGACAACATTTGGTAGGTTGTCAGGACCCGTGGCTTTGGTCACATCAAGATGCTGCAGAATGCGAAGGATCTTGGGAGCAGAAAAATTCACGCGTTCCAGGACAGTGTCGGTTCGGTCGGAGAAATTTGGCACTTCTCTACCGTCGTCGTCTAGATTCGAGAATTCGGCAAAAGCCTTAGCAAGAGCTTCAGCCTTTGCCTGTGGATCTTGTACCACTGTCCCGTTAGTCTGGAGAGAAGGAATTGCGGTCCCCTTGGACGACGGTAAAGCCTCCTTGAGAATTTTCCACCAACTCTTTGCCGAAGCAAGTCGAAGCTTGGTGACGAATTTCTCCTTATACTGAACCCGGGACTGCCGAATCGCTCGAACTGCATCTTTGCGCGCATTTATGAATGCAATTCTGTCCTCTTCGCTCTTCGAAAGTAGCCATCGCTTGTGTGCCTTTTGCTTTGCTCGGATTGTCTTCTTAAACTGGGCGTTGAACCAAGGTTTGTCCTTACTGGACACCTGGATCCGCTTTGAAGGGATATGCTTTTCGACAGAGTCAACTATGGCCTGCTGGTACTTATTTGCAGCTTTCTCTGGGCCTTCCAGGAGGAAGGCTCTCCACTGCTGAGAAAAAAGAGTGGTTCTCAAACCGTCCCAATCACCTCTTTTGTATAGCCAGATTGTTCGCTCATGCTTTACTGGAGGCGGAATACGTAGGTTTCCACGTGCAACGACGGCAACGTGGTCACTGGTGAAAGCATGAGCGTCTACCTTAAAGGAGTCAGGGTGATCTGTAAGGAAGAGGTCAAGACGAGGTGATCCGTTTGGGCCGTGATACGTGTCGAAATCGACAAGTTGTTCCAGCCCGTAAGAGAGAGATAGATCATACAAGTCCGACCCTTCCCTATCAGTATTTTTGCTGCGAAGCCACACGCTATGATGGACGTTGAAGTCTCCATGAATGATAATGGCAGACTTAGCGTACTTGCCCCGAATATATTCGAGGGAGGCTTCGAGGTATCTGGTAATCTGGTAAGTTGGAGGGTTATACACGGTACCGACAATCACGGATTTATTTGAGAGGGTCACCCTAACCCACAGAGCTTCTTCGCCTGCTGAATCTGGTATGTTCAGGCATGAATAAGGTATATGGCTCTGTATATAAACAGCGACACCTCCTCCTCCGTATTTAGCACCGTCAGTACTCTCTCGATCCCGCCTGAGGAGTGTGTATCCCTGTATGGCAACCTCACTGCTCTGTATTTCTTGGTTTAGATTGGTCTCAGTGATGCACATGATAGATGGCTTGACCGAGTTCACTAAATGTAGGAACTGGTCAAACTTAGATCTGAGACCTCGTACATTGCAGTGGGCTACCGTAAACAGGTCCGTTTGGATGGTCGGTGGACGTGCTACAGGTCGTCATCGAAATGGCTGTTTGGTCCGAGGCTTTTTGTTGTTAATCATAACCAGGTAAAAGAAGCTTTGCCGGGTGGTTAGCCCAACAAAGCCCGTAAATCCATTGCCATGCATCATTAGACGGGGAACGGTGCCACCTGCCACGTACCTCATTACCGCATCTTCAACATGGAGGTGGTACCCCATAATGGGTTAGGATTCGGCACAAGTGCCTCCCACCTTATAAAAATGTTACAGGAACTTATATGTTTTTAACTTATAAAGTTACAGGAAAAGATATAGAGGAAAATGAAAACGTTTGTGATGCCTTGGATGTGAAGAAGATTTGTTTTGTGAGGAAGAATGAGCGACAGTACTAAAAGGATAAAAAAATAATAAGGCTCCAGGTGCTGATAGTGCGCAGTTTCTTAAATATGGTGGCTCTGAGGTAAGAAATAAGTTACTGAAAATTATGAATAGGATTTTTGAAAAACAGGAAGTACTTAGTAATTTTAGGAAAACTCTAATTAACCCACTGTATAAGAAAGGTAATAAGAGTGAATGTGGTAATTGTCGAAGCATTAGTCTGGTCTGTGTAGGTAGCAAATTACTTAGTAATATGATGTTTTTTAGACTGAGAAATGCTGTGGGCAAAGTTATGAGAGAAGGACAGTGCGGTTTTAGGAAAGGTAGAGCATGTGTCGACCAAATTTTCACTCTTAGGTTAATAATTGAGAAATGCCTGAGTTATCAAACACCTTTGGTCCTCAGTATTATAGACACAGCAAGCGTTAGATTTTGTTGATAGAAGAGCTCTTATCCTTGGTTTTATCCGAAGGTCTTATCCTTGTATGGTATACCAGACAAATTCATTAAAGTGATTAGGTCCGTGTACGAGAATAACAGTGCTGCGGTGAAGGTAGGAAATGAGGTGAGCAGCTGGTTTCGTATTAAAGCAGGTTTGTTTTCTATCTCCCTTTATATGGATCATTTTGATGTACTTTCTCTTATGGAGCACAGGAAAGGCAATGGGAAACCACGGAATCAAATGAGGAGGAAAAACTCATGGACTTATATTATGCCGATGATTTAAGCATCCTAGAGAAAAGTGTGAGCAAAATGAATGAACTTTTAGAGGTTTTGCGAGTTTTGGGTGCTAGAATAGGTTTGATAGTTATTGTTCAGAAGACCAAGTCACTGAGGCTAGGAATAAGTGAAAATGAAAGGGTTACGTTGGGTAACGAAAAGATTGATCAGGTGGAAAGCCTCATTTACCTTGGTAGTATTATTAGTAAAGACGGTGGGAGCAGCGAAGATTTTAAAAGTAGAATAGCCAAGGCTCAGGGTGTTTTGTCACAGTTAAAAAAAGTCTGGAAGAATAGGAAGAGAAGACTGTAAACCACGATTAGAATATTAGAAGCTACTGTGATGACAGTAGTCAAATATGACTCCAAAGCATAGGGAAAGGTTGAGATGGCTAGGGCACGTTCTGCGGATGAAGGATGGTAGATTGCCGAAGATTGTCCTTTTCAACCGTTTAGGACTAAACGGAAAGCAGGTCGTCCGCGGTTGGGATGGGAGGATGTCATAAAGAAAGAATTAAAGGAAATGGGAACTTCTTGGGTGGGTGTAAAGAGGGAGGCTTTGAATAGATTGGGATGGAGGAGGAGCGTCCGTAGTTGTGTAGGCCTCAGGCGGCTTCGTGCTGCGGTGAATTGTTGTTAGTAGTAGTAGTATATGAATATGTTTTTTTTGGAAGTCTTATTTTTAGAAATATGATCGAAAGGTTGCTTATCTTAGAATTAGGCATCTTGCTTTGGCAATTCCAGTTCATCGTTCCTGATTAAAAAACTCGACAAGTTGTTGCTCAAGAATTCTCTCTATGTGTACATAAACCCTTCAAACTGATTAATGCCATGCATACACTTCTGTCTCAAATTCTTGTATTAACTCTGAAATATGCTTTATCTCTAATATACTCTTTTTTTGTCATAGGATCTTATTGAATTGCAGTCGCCTTTAAATTAATTCAAAAAGGGACTATTGTAAATATAATTTATATACGACTACACCCTGTGCTTACATCCTCTCTAAATTTGCCAGTGAAGTTGCCACGCTTATTGCAAGACAAGGCAACATAAATATTTGTTTTCACTGAAGTGTGTTCTTGGTTGCAATAATCTGCTCTATAATGGTCAGTACCAACAAATTTGCTTCAGTGTTTATTTGATATTTACTAAACTTGGCAAAATACTTGTGATCCCTGGGAAATCTGATGATAAATTGAAAAATGAATTTGGCTCTAGTATTCAGACTTCAACTGTGATTTTTTCAAGTTCGACCTGTAGTTCTAGTATACTTTGTTTTGTTGGCAATAATTTGGTAAGTAAGGAAATAGCTGTAGTTGTTGTAGTTTCAGTTCCTCCACTATTTTAAGATTTTTTTTTTCACAGGACAATCGCCATATGAAGAAAAACCGAAACCCCAAAAAGGTGAGTAAAATTTTGTGTCAAGTCTTGGCACTCATTTCTCAAGTGGGAATAGTAGTTCGCAAGAATCTAAAAGACTGAAGTCTTTTTGGGAGATTAGGACTTAGATCAAGTTGCAAGTAAATCTGGTTTCATTCAATTTATAAATCCAAGGAAAAATAGTTTAGTTTACTATATTAAATCTTGGGTAGATATTTGGAAAGAACATTAATCGAACTTAAGCTAACAATTAATAAAATAAACTTCAGTTTAATCTTCTGGCTTCAAGCGGCATCAAGAAGGAAAAATAATTGTAGGGTATGAAAGTGTCCAGAGCTGACTCAGTCGCGTTGACTTAGCAAAGAGCGACTTGTCTCTCATGTATATTTTCCCCGCCGTTTCGTTTAGAACGGATGGTCCTAGGAATTTGTAAGAGGACTGCTTCAATGGGAAATCGGAATCCCTAATGTTCTTTCCTGAGAATGCAGCATGATCGGAGAGAAGCAAACCACCTCCCTGTTCCTTTTTGCCTCCGGAAAAACATAGAACTCTCCCCACCTCCTCCTCTAAGGCTTGGCATCAAAATTTTAAGGTAGGTATTTTTCTCAAAGTAGTTTCAAATGTTTAAAAGATGCACCTCCAGAAGAAGTGGAGACATGACCAAGGTAGTCCCAGGGTCTCAAATCGCATAATCGGTCCATTTTCACAGGCACATTTTAGTTGAAAGAGTGGGAATATTGCTCTTTGTTAAAACCAGCTGGAACCATCCAAGGAATTGAATCCAAGGAAGCATCATTGAAGACACATTTGGCCAGTGAACCTAACATGCTGCTGCTATTTTTGAGCTGAAAGATAGGCTTTTTATATCTTGTTTAAGCTGGAATTATGCAAGGATATTCAATCCACAATCAGGTGTCCTGTGGGAACGGCGTGCAAAAACGAGATAAGTCTTGATTTGATGCCAAAACCAGACAATTGCAAGCTGTATACTGAAATTGGCTTCCACATAACGCAGCTTGATAAGTGCAAACTGCAGGAATGTGAAGCTTGGCTGCAGACTGACTCGTTGTGGAAACGAATAAGTCCTGAGTCATGGAGAAAATTATTCAAGTGGTGGAATTTCGGGGACACGGTACAGAAACGAGCGGAGTTCTGTTATGGCTCATTTAAGTTAAGCGTTTATTCAGTGCTAAAAGAACTTAGTCCTAGCTTTATTTAGTTCTCCCTTGTCGCCAAATATTTAGCTGAAAGGTTGGTCTGGTTTAAATTAGAGACATGCAATGGTTTTCAATCTTTATGATTGTGTGTATAAAGTTAGCACATAACCCCACCCCCTTCTCTCTATCGCTGTCAATGTTTTATTGGGATGATAGGCATATTTCACCTTGTTTAAAGTTGAATTACGAAAAGATTTTTAACGTGTATTATTTGAGGCTTAAAATAGGAGCATGGACTCTTCGAGCTCCCTCGCCTTCTTCTACGTCCAACTTTGTTAGCATAGATATCGACTTATCCTTTTTTTGCACAGAATCATGCAAAGATTGTCAGTCTGTATTATTAGATAGTCAATGTGGGCCAGTGGTCCACCCAAGTCCTTCACCCCTCCACCAGATTTTTAGCAGAAAGATAATTGTGTCGTATCCTGTTTGAATCGGAATCATGCAAGGATTTTGAAGTGGTTTGATTAGAGAACCAATGTGTGGTCATGTCTTCCCCCCCCCCACCAACATATTACCCTTTGTGAATTTTCAGAATGATGGTGGACAGGTTGTCCTCCTTGATCGACTGGATATATAAGAGGGTAAATACCTGTGGCCTTTTGGCTCCCGAGAATAAAAATTTTCAGCGACATCCCCTTTTATCGAGTTTTGCACTCAAACGCTTAGATATAATTGAAACTTTTGAAGCAGTTACCTTGGGCTGAGGGGACAATAAGGCTGGATCCTTAGATCCAGCCTTATGTCGCTTTCAAGCTCCACATATTCTCTCTGTTGACGAACGCACTGGAAAGGTGGCTGGTACATAGCTGAAGTCAAGGAGACTTCGCCCAAAGTTTTGTATTGGTGGATCGTAGGTCTAAGTTTCGAAGTTTCAAGGTAGGGGATTCCCGGAATTATTAAACGTTGAAGCCTGCTAGTGCATGGGCTTTAAAGATGAGCTATCTACCAAGTTTCTAATGGCTTACATTTGTTTTCGATTTGTTGGTAACTTCCCCAGCAAACTACCGCGGATGATGCCAATCTCAGACGATCAACCACAAACGAGTCAAGGAAAACACTTTTAAGGCTCAGCCTTTGTTTATCACGCCGTAGTCTGCTTCCTGTTGGCTCGGCAGCTTCTCTACCTTGGTCCCAAGACACTCTTTGGCCATCTCCTGGTTGCCTATGTGTCTCCTTATGACGGGATCTCCTCATTGTTGTACTGTACGATGGGAGACACGACGAAGAACCACAACCCATCCAATTACTATACAAAACTGCGGCCGCTCAAAACTTTTGACTTAATATTAAGATTTGCCTATAATTTAAGTTGCAGTCCAATATTTTAGTTCTTAAGGAGAAAAACGTGAAAAAAACTATACAAGTATCTATACAGCTAACCAATGATAAAATTATGTAATTAAAGAAAAGAACTGAAATAAATTCTAAAAACCACTTTCTAAAAAATAAGTGAAGTAATGTAGAAAGTGTTATTAAAGCCTAAACGAGCAGAAATAAAGTAAAACTTAAAACGCAGAGACACAAATACAAATGAATAAATGGAATCTAAAACGAATGAAAATCAATATGAATTATCATGTTGAATTTAAATGCCCTAAGTTCTTCTTGTAAAGATTTTTTTTACATATCTGTAGGCCTATGTCCAAAATAATCAATTTATGTGTCATTAGCGTAATATGTAATAAATCGTTCATTAATTTTTTTTTTCAAATCTCTTCCTTTAAGATATATGAAAAATCATTTGGCAATCATTGATTCATTCGCCAATTTAAAGGATTGCTTCAACAACTAAACAGATTTAAAAAATTATAAGTTGATATTAGACAGGTTTTGCCTGTGTATCAACTTTGTGCAATATCAAAATGAAATTAAAAGGAGAAATAGTGACAGAAAAACGTCCTGCTAAAATCATAGAACTAAATTGAGTCTCAAATGTATTTTTTTCCAAGAAGAATCTTTTCCCCCGTAAAATTGATTAGAATTTGTATTTATTCAGATTGTCACAAAGAAACTTGTTCTTTTTCAAGCAAAGTGCAAATAAAGCTGATTAAATTTCTTGATGTAAAGCAGTTTGGACAATTTATGTAATTTTAGTATTTTGGAAAAAATTATTTTTGTCACTGTTTTCTTCCTTTTGTCCCATTCGTCTTAACTTTAGAAATATTTGGCGCTGTAGAACTTTCAACTTTAGCAATTTATTTAGTTTTCCTCAAAGTGAAAATGACAATCAAGCCTTTTTTTTTGGGGGGGGGGGTAGGTGCAATGAAACCACTGTTATTTGTGTTTGTTTTAAATTTGGCTGCATTTACCATTGTAATTTATGTGCAGCTCAGTTTTTATGTCTTAATTCATAAGTTTCTGTTTCTTCTGGGTTTGACATCTCATACAAGGAGATTCATGCTCGTTTTAAGTTTTAAACAAGCTTTGTACTTTTCAAAGAAAAATCTTGCTTTTAAAAAATTAATGTAATATAATTATAAGGTAATACTACTGGATTTAATTGCCTTGGAATCTAAAAAGGACTTGTTTGTGTCTAGTTTTTTGGTTCTGTATATCTTTTCTGAATGCGAGCCTTTTTTGTCTCTGTTATCTGCATTGGGAAAAAAAAATGCAATATTAATTTTCTAAATGGAAGAGTTAATTTGCAGCAAATTATCGCAAATATAAAAGTAAAAAAAAATAAAAAATGGGCCTAAATGTACTTCTCTTATAGTATACGTGTTTAAATATCTTTCTGTCATATATCTAAGTAATATATATTTTTCTCATTCAAAATTCCAATCTTTTTTCATAGGAAACATTTTTAAGGATAAGACAGCAAATCATTGAAATTAGTCTGGGCTGTTTTTTTTTTTTTTTTGTCTAAACAGGATTTCTCCCCCCTCCATTCTTTTGTATCTTCAACCCTTATTTTGTTAAACAATTCAGATTAGCTAGCTAAACTCCGTTTTTTTTTTTTTTTTTTTTTTTTTTCTCTCAATCGGGGAAGAATGTGCAAGTATGATAAAAACAAATATATGTTTCTTGGTAAAGAAAATGAAACCTATACTTTTTTTTGCTACCGTTTTATAATTTTGAAGATTTACAGTAAAATTGATTGAAACCTCTTGGTTTTTAGTTATTATTATTTTCACGACTGCACGTTTAAGTAGTGATGAGACTATTGATCAGAATGACAATCGAGAATTCGGAAGATCAGATTTCTCCCTCGATTTAGTATCGGAATCGGGAACACTTTGTTATTCTTGAAATGGTCTCACCATTAAATTTTTAAGATAAAAGTGCATCTTAGTTTTCCATTTATTATGCAACTTTATCAGTTTATTTGAACTTTCTATAAATCTTTGAATTGTGGATGTGCTAATGTTCAAAAATATGAATCCGAGTTGACATAAACGGGAAATAGGGGGAAAGGTATTGGCTGAAAAGAACACCTCGTACGCTTGCCTATATACCACCATATACCGAAGGGATGGATAAGAAAAATAAATAATAATAATAATCTACTGACCAAGAATATTTTACCGTTAGGATATTTCGAGATCAGCTATTCGTCAAATTTTCTTTGCTTTTTTTTTAGATAAAATAATGATATTTTGATCAACCCTATCAGTAATTTTGATAGCTGTAGTTTAAGTTGTTGTTTCTAGTCGCTCTTAAATGAACTTCAGTGATTTTAAACTTGATCACTGCCTCTCGAGAATTGTTCTATCATGTATCCCATAATTGTAATGTGATTGCTGTTGCTTCGTTAGTTTGAAATTTCTCCTCTTTTTCTATCTATCGTATTTTCCTCCTGCATCTCAATCCCTCTTTCCTCCCTCTCCCTCTTTAATTTTACTTCCTCTTCCCCATTTCTCTCTCGCTTTTATTGTAATTTTAAGGGTTATATTTTATCTCTGCAATTAAAGCCTGATTAAACCTACCGCATATGTAAATAAATATTTATTTGGCGGTGGGATGCTATAAACCTCTCGGCCTAATGTGAAGTTAGAGTAAAGATATGGGTAGAATATAGCATACTCAAATTGGCATTAACATTGGAACCAAAAAAAAAAATTTTAAACAAGAAAAACGGGTTTTAATTTTCTATAAAGCAGTGAAATACAAAACAATTAATTATGCACAAAAGCTCCGAATATTTCGGCCCCACATCCGGGAGCCTTTCTCAACGGAAAAAAAAATAAAATAAGATAAATAAATAAAAAAAACAAAAAACTTAACTTACATCACAATACTAAACACATAAAGAGAAAGAAAAAAAAAAACAAAAGAAAAAATATAAATAAATAAGAAACAAAACTCACATATTAAATAAACACTTCCATGCAGTAGACATTCAGTGCATGGAAGTGTTTATTTAATATGTGAGTTTTGTTTCTTATTTATTTATATTTTTTCTTTTGTTTTTTTTTTCTTTCTCTTTATGTGTTTAGTATTGTGATGTAAGTTAAGTTTTTTGTTTTTTTTTATTTATTTATCTTATTTTATTTTTTTTTCCGTTGAGAAAGGCTCCCGGATGTGGGGCCGAAATATTCGGAGCTTTTGTGCATAATTAATTGTTTTGTATTTCACTGCTTTATAGAAAATTAAAACCCGTTTTTCTTGTTTAAAATTTTTTTTTTTGTTTTTAATGGAAAAGCAGTGTGGTCTAAGAAATTATTAACATTGGAACCAGAATCAAAATTCTGATGCGGAACCTGAATCAATCGGATTTTAAGAGGAAGGGGGATGCCATCGACCCGTTTCTGATTTTCAGCAGATTCAGATATTTTCAGATCTGCTAGATGCGCAATTATCTCACTAAACAGTATGCCGGAGAGCATGCTTGTATTTACATTAATGGCTCGTCTGTTAGTGACAAAGTTGTTGTCGCCAATCATTTTGATCAGTTTTATTCAAAAATAGGATCTTCAGTTCATGAGGGGGCTAGAAAGGATTCAAAAAAATTTCTTTCAGATGAATTTGTGGATGATCGAGGCGAACGATTGGAGTTTTGGTTTAAAAAATGTACAAGTGATGAGATTATAAAAATTGTTTTAAGAATATTAAATCAATTTCTGCTGAGATTGTTGGTGCAAATCTAAGGAAATTTAAAGCCATAATGATAAATCCATTTCCTTCCTTGCTTCACATTATTAACATATCCGTGACAACAGGTACCCTCCCAGATGCCTTGAAACAAGCTAAAGTAATACCTATGCTCAAAGGAGGTTTGAAGTCAGATATGGGTAATTGGAGACCAATCTCAATATTGCCGTTGCTCTCCAAGATACTTGAGAAAGTGGTCCATCAACTCCTTTATGATCATCTTACGAAGCACGGCCTATTAAGTGAGACACAGATTGGTTTTCGGAGAGTTCACATTCACCTCGTTGATCTCGTAAATAGTTGTGTAGAAAGGGGCGAAATTTCCCTAACATTATTCTTTGATTTTAAAAAAGCTTTTGATACAGTAGATTTTAGTATTTTATTGCGAAGATTGGAATGGGTGGGTATAAAAGGATCATGCTTAAAATGGTTTGAAAGTTATTTGAATGGTAGGTTTATTAATGTTATGGTTGATGACATCGTTTCTGCCTCATTTCCTGTGGCTTGTGGGGTCCCACAAGGATTGGTGCTTGGTCCTCTACTATATTTGATATATGTTGATATGATGCGGTTTTACCTGCCAGGTTCTTGTCTGACCCCGTCGTTTTCATATTTTTACTAGTTCAAGCTTACTCTCTGTTGGTAAGGCGAAAGCAAGTTTTATTTTATATTCAAGAGTAGGTGAGCCCCAGGACATTAATGGAAAATTGTGTTTGCGAAGGAACCAGTGAGACAAGTGCGTGAGACGCGATACTTTTTTTTTCTAAAATCTTTTTAGAAACAAATCTTTCTAAAATCTTTGTTTCTAAAATCTTTTTTAGAAATTTTAATCTTTTGATTAAAATCTTTAATGGAAACAACATAGTGGTATTGTTGCAACGAAAATCGCACACGGAGTTGGAGCAATTCGACATTTCAAGAACTTTTTACCGCCACAAATTTTATTATTTTTATATAATGCTTTAGTCCACCAATATATTTCATATGGATGTGTGTTGTGGTCAAGCAACTTTTATTCAAATTTTAAAGGAATACAAATTCTTCAAAACAAAGCTTTACGACTTATTGGTGGATACTTGAAGAAAGTCAATGACACTGAGGCATGTTATAATAAACTTAAAAGGCTCAATGTCGGGAAACTTCGTGACTACCAAGCAGGAAAATTGTCGTATCAGTGTTGGAATTGTATCAGGTATTTCATGGTTTTTACAGAAAAAAAAAGCGGTCAAAATGTAAAAACAAAAATGAAAAAGAGTGAGATAAAATTAGCGTTAAAAAAGTTTAAAAGAGAACATAAACAAGGGGGAGGGAACAAAAGAACCAAACGAACACAAACTTGGGTATCACCATTACAAAAAAAAGAAGAAAAAAAGAGAGAGAAAAATAACGGTTTATTTGATCAGTAATGAAGGGGACAAAGGTTTTTTCATACCTGGAGGTTAAGCAACGGATGGGGGACAAGATAGGAACGGGTTCAGAAACAGTACCTGGCAGGCGGTGTCTGGATGGGGACTGTCTTTTGGGGGAAATGTTTTCCGTGCGAAGGTTTATTATTACATTTTTTCCAAAACGGAGGCACAACGTTCCTCTCCTGCGCTCAAGAGTTTCCAGCTTGGTCTTTTTTAGAAGGAGCGAGTATCGTACCTTAGCTTCATTAAAAATTATTCTAAGGGCTCTTTTTTGAATAGATTCAATTTTTCTGATTCATCACGGGAGATGCCAGAATGCCAAACTGGACAAGCATATTCAAGATGTGGGCAGACAATGGAAGTATCGGTCGAGTATGGTACCTTAGCTTCTTTAAAAATTATTCTAAGGGCTCTTTTTTGAATAGATTCAATTTTTCTGATTCATCACGGGAGATGCCAGAATGCCAAACTGGACAAGCATATTCAAGATGTGGGCAGACAATGGAAGTATCGGTCGAGTATGGTACCTTAGCTTCTTTAAAAATTATTCTAAGGGCTCTTTTTTGAATAGATTCAATTTTTCTGATTCATCACGGGAGATGCCAGAATGCCAAACTGGACAAGCATATTCAAGATGTGGGCAGACAATGGAAGTATCGGTCGAGTATGGTACCTTAGCTTCTTTAAAAATTATTCTAAGGGCTCTTTTTTGAATAGATTCAATTTTTCTGATTCATCACGGGAGATGCCAGAATGCCAAACTGGACAAGCATATTCAAGATGTGGGCAGACAATGGAAGTATCGGTCGAGTATGGTACCTTAGCTTCTTTAAAAATTATTCTAAGGGCTCTTTTTTGAATAGATTCAATTTTTCTGATTCATCACGGGAGATGCCAGAATGCCAAACTGGACAAGCATATTCAAGATGTGGGCAGACAATGGAAGTATCGGTCGAGTATGGTACCTTAGCTTCTTTAAAAATTATTCTAAGGGCTCTTTTTTGAATAGATTCAATTTTTCTGATTCATCACGGGAGATGCCAGAATGCCAAACTGGACAAGCATATTCAAGATGTGGGCAGACAATGGAAGTATCGGTCGAGTATGGTACCTTAGCTTCTTTAAAAATTATTCTAAGGGCTCTTTTTTGAATAGATTCAATTTTTCTGATTCATCACGGGAGATGCCAGAATGCCAAACTGGACAAGCATATTCAAGATGTGGGCAGACAATGGAAGTATCGGTCGAGTATGGTACCTTAGCTTCTTTAAAAATTATTCTAAGGGCTCTTTTTTGAATAGATTCAATTTTTCTGATTCATCACGGGAGATGCCAGGATGCCAAACTGGACAAGCATATTCAAGATGTGGGCAGACAATGGAAGTATAGATCTTTAAAGAATGGGATGGGGGGACGTTAAATATATTCAAGAGCTTAAGGAGAGACATGGACGCATTAGCTCTATGGATAATATCTTTAACGTGGATATCCCACTTTAAATTAGAGGAAATTGTGACCCCAAGTAATTTAAAGAAAAACAGAATTATCTGGGGGGATAGGGTTGAGGAAAAGGGGTAAGATTTTAAGGAAACAAATTGGCATTATCATAGATTTAGAGGGGGTTACTCTTATGTCTAACCTCAAAAAACCAACAAAGAGAAAAATCTCTAAAAAAAAAACAAACAAACGAGACTGTGGCCAGTGGAGAGAAAAGGAAAACAACAGAAACAAAACAACGCGGATATTTCGCCTGTATACAAACAAGGCGTCTTCAGCACGAAAGACACAAAAAAAAAAACAAGATAAAACTAAAAACCAATAAAACCACCACCAAAAGAAAAACAAAAATGTACAATCTGCGCAAACTAATCCACGTAGGGAAAACATGCAAATCTATTAAATCAACAAATTTTCTTAAAAAATTGCAAGAAGGAATCAGTGATTCCGAAATCTTTTAAAATATGTACCCATTTTGGAACTGAAAATGAAACAAAATTAAAAAATAAATTAAGCCTAATAGCTTTAAATCACGTAATTTATGAACAAAAACAGAGACGTTTTCAACTGTCTAAGGACTTAAATTCTGTTGAAAACTTTTTAAGAAATAACCTTCCATCTGATATTTTTATACGAATTAAGGAAATGGCCATTAGATCTTTTCGCCATGATTTTCATTTGTCCAAGGTTCGTTTGGTTGACAAGTTTAATAAACTTTTGTTTGAGAATTTCCAAGATTCAGATGTTTTTTATCCTCGTCATTGTCTGGGTCCAGCAATTAAGAATTTGTCTTCTAAGCCTCTTAATATTCAACAGGAAGCCGTTTTGTTGAAAGGTTCAAAGTTCTGTTTTCCAACACCAGTCTCCTATTCAAAAATAATTTCAAAGGTGGAATCAGGAATTATGGCTTCTATAGATAAGGTTGATACTCCTCAAGAACTCAGAGCTGAGATCGTAAGAAAACTAAACACCTTTAATATGAACTTCATTGGTAAAGACATTTCACAAAAAAAAAAAAAAAAAAAAAATGACATTAAAATCCTTTCTGATTTGAAAAAGGATAAATTCCTTACTATCACCAGAGCCGATAAGGGAAACACGATCGTAATTATGAACACTGAAGATTATAATAATCAAATGAAATCCATTATTTTGGACACTATTACATACAAAAAACTTGATTTTGATCCTACAGATAAATATGTAAAATCAACAAGAAAGGAATTAGAGTCAATGAAAAATAATTTTCACATTACCCCACAGTTTTATAACAAATATTATCCTAGGGGTTGTTCGGCACCCAAGATCTATGGTCTACCTAAGATTCATAAGACTGGATCCCCCCTCCGCCCCATTGTGTCAACTTGTCTGTCACCTGTTTCAAAATTAGGAAAATGGTTGTCGGTAGCTTTACGTCCACTTTTGGTAACACAAAAATCATATTTAAAAAATTCGACTGATCTTACTAATAAATTGCGCAATTTCACGTTGGAGGAGAGTTCAATTCTTTGCAGTTTTGATGTTGTGTCCATGTATTCAAATTGTGATTTAAAAAGGTGCGAGGATATTTTAAAAAGTAAATTAGAAAAACACTTTGATTTAATACAGGATGTGACGTTAGCCAGTTTGGATATTGATGTCATTATGAAACTAATTATGCTGGTAAATGAATTTTCTTTTTATTTTGGTTTTCGAGGGGAGTTTTATAGACAAATTTTTGGGTTACCTATGGGGGCTTCTCTTTCTCCTTTATTGGCAAATCTATTCATAGATGCCATTGAAACCTCCGCTATAAACAGTTTTAGAATCTCCCCTTGCTTCTGGGGTAGGTTCATGGATGATGTGGTCTGCGTTTGGAAACATGGGTTGGACTCCTTAGACCTTTTTTGTAAGCATTTAAATAGTTTTGATAATAATATTAAATTTACAGTTGAATTTGAGGATAATAATAAATTACCTTTTCTGGATATTTTATTAATTAAAAGGGATTTCCATTTACTTTTCTCGATTTACAGAAAACCTACGCACAATGATAGGTATTTAAATTTTCATTCTTGCCACCCTATGTCGGTGAAAAGGGGGGTTGTAATTTCACTAGTGGATAGAGCCTTTAAAATCTGTTCCCAGGAATTTCTGGATTCAGAATTGTTATACTTGAGGGATATTTTATTTTGTAATAGTTATCCAATTAAGTTCATTGATAAAATAATTGAAAATAGACGGGCCAAACATAGTAGTAGGGTTATTGAGGTTTCTCAGTCTTTGGATTTAGTTGTATCAAAAAGCTTCATTTCATTACCATATGTACCTGGTTTGGGGGAGAAACTTTCACGGGTTTTACGTAAATTTGGTATTGATACATGTTTCCAATCGCTGAGGCCAATGAGTAGTTTTTTTTAGTTCTGGTAAGGATTTAACTCGGGGAAATTTAGTAAGTGGGGTGTATAAAATTCCGTGTTCTTGTGGGAAGTTCTATATTGGTAGGACTCACCAACAATTTGTTGAAAGGTTTATTGAACACCGTAATTCAATAGAAAAAACCCTACAATTAAGCAAGCCTCCAGAAACTTTCGTTTCAGCTTTAGCAGAGCATATTTGGCTTCAACCAGACCATTTTGTAAAATTTGATGAAGCCTTGGCTATTTCTAATGATAAGGGGTACACCCAATGGGCCAGGGAAGCCATAGAAATTAAAAAACATATGTTTGCTAACCTTTCCATAAATAGGGACACGGGTAATTTAAATATTGACCCAATTTATGATAACCTTCTAAAGAGTGAATCAATTGTCAATAAGGGAGTAAAGATTTTAAATAATCACCAGGGGACTATTTTACCTGTTAGACCAAAACGATTTGCTTCAGTAATAGCTAACAAAAGGATTATTTCGCAACTGAATAATTAAAGTAATTTACAGTTTTTTTTTATTTTTCCTCAGTTACTCTGGTGTCCTCACTGAAGTAACTCTATTTTAGCATCTTTTCCCTACGTGGATTAGTTTGCGCAGATTGTACATTTTTGTTTTTCTTTTGGTGGTGGTTTTATTGGTTTTTAGTTTTATCTTGTTTTTTTTTTGTGTCTTTCGCGCTGAAGACGCCTTGTTTGTATACAGGCGAAATATCCGCGTTGTTTTGTTTCTGTTGTTTTCCTTTTCTCTCCACTGGCCACAGTCTCGTTTGTTTGTTTTTTTTTTAGAGATTTTTCTCTTTGTTGGTTTTTTGTCATGGCTGGCCGGTTCGGCTTAAGATCTTTCATATGTCTAACTCCGCAGCGTCATCTGCAATATCACTGAGAATACTCATAGGGTTGCTTACTAAGTTTCGGTTGCAGGTTTCAACAACCGTAAGGTCATCCACAAGTTTTCATCTGTCGGGAAATTCCTTAGCTATGCTATTTATCATAACAGAAAAAAGTAGGGGACCTAGGAGAGTAGCTTGGGGTACTCCATTGTGTACAGGGAGGGGGCTGGAATAATGATTCTCATATTTGACTACCTGTGATCTATTTGATAAAAAGGAGGCAACCAATTTAACCAGGAAAGAATCAATATTGAAATCAGTTACAAGTTTCTCAACTAAAATATTGTGGTTAACAAGGTCAAATGCTTTTTGAAGGTCAATGGAGATTAAATTTAGCCAGCAATTAGGTTTTTCGAGAATTTTCCCAATTGAGTCAATAAGAAAAACATGGTAATTATAGTACCCGCAATGCTGATAATCTAGTCACTGAATACAGAAGTGGAACTAGAGCAGATTTTTCTGTCAGATACCTAGGTCCTATGGTTTGGAATTCTCTTCCGGAGAACATTTGGGTGGTGGAGCACCTTAGTTTATTTAAGAGAAAAATGAAAAATTGTCCTTTGGGCCTTGGTTAATAGATGATTTTTGTTTTTTTCCTCTTCTTTTCTCTTTTCTTTTTATTATTTTTTATTATCTTTTATTTTTCTTTAATTTTCTTGATTAGAGATTGGTCATAATTTGGTTGTTTATTTGTTATTATTTATTTCCTTTTTTGTTTGTTTGTTTTGTTCGTTTGTTAAGAGTTTTGTTTGTTATATATGTGGTCGCCCAGTATCAAGTGCTTTTATGCCTTTCTTTCGGCAGCCGCTTGGATTATTGTTATGTGTTATATCATTTTGTAATTAAATGAACTGAATAGACACAAGTCATGAACCAGTGAAATTCGGCATAATTTTTTTTTCAATTAATACTAGGTAACGAAAATAGGCACGTTAAGAATCTGCGAGAAAAGAGATTTACCGGCTTCCTCTTTTTAGGAAGTTAAGAATTCGAGAAACGAGAAGAAAGAAGAAAAGAAACTCGCAAGAAGGTTTAAAAAGTTTTTAGCTGAACATAAAAAGCTTTATTCTAGCAGGCGTGAGATGCAACGTCGTTTTGAAATCTATAGGTATTTATAGCTATTACAGCTGTTACTTTATTAACTATAAGTTATGGTTCTTAGCGTAAAATATGGATATTAATAGCGCGGTGAACTTGCAATCTTATGTCCTTCAGGGCTGTGTTTCAGTCCTGTTGTCGCAATTTTTTAGGTTTGGGACGGGGGTCAGCGGAGTGACTAAGTAAGGTCATCCAGAGTTGACCCAGCTCTAAATGAGTTTCTGTAGGAACCTGGGGAAGGGAACCAGAAAGGGTATGCAAAAGCACAAGATAGCTGGTTTCCATTGCATTTCCTGGCTGAAGGGCTATGACACGGAGGTTAGCACTGCCGGTATGGACTATGAAGTCTAGTGCCGTTTCTTTACCTTCATCAGTTTCCGATTTCTCATCGTTGTATTTGAATCATGGCTTTGCGGCTGCGGAATATGTTTGAGCAATCACTCAACAACCGTCTCAAGCCCGAAAATTGTATTTCAAGAAACTGGAGAAACATTAAATGTTAATTGCACAACGAAATTGAACAAAGTGTGGAAGTGCAAGGGGCAGAACGAGTATTTTACCGATTCGATAAAATAACAAAATTTCGGTAATATTGAAGCATTCCACCGCATCCACTTCAGACACTTACTGTTTGCATTTCTTTTATTTCTACGTTAGATATGGCCAGACTCTTCAGTGAAAAAATGAATTTTTGCCTCAACCATGGACCTTTTTACAAAATCTAATTGTTACTTGAAATGGTCAGTGACCTTAAAAGGAATTAAAAATGAGGGATTCATTTTAGAATTCATTAAGAAATACTTTGAAATTTACTAAAAAGAATGGTCAGATTTAAACATAGCTTCCGCGAAGAATTAAAAAAATAAAAATATTTTTGTTAAATTATGCGTTTTTATGGTAATTTCCTCTTGTTTTCATAGACTCGATGCTCCATCACAACCAATAGAACATCTTATAAGTTTTAGTTAAATCGAAGTGTCGGGCCTATTAACGGGTATGAAAAACTTGAATGGTAAACAATGTTTTTTTTTTCTTTTAAAATGTCAATGGATCGTTTCAATATCGAAAATTGGGAAATGAAGATGAAATACAGTTTTTTAATTGTGATAAGTAAACTGTAATTCTTACAGTTGAGATAGTTCTAAATTGTATAGGTACGCTGGATTCCAATCCCTACAATTTTATTTGGCATTGATGGGGAGTAGGGGCAGTGGGTCAAAACACAAAAAAGTGCGTCCTGAAACGTTTTGATGAGTCAAAATTAGAAACAAAGGTGTTTTTAATTAACAAAGAAATAAATGAGTTTGATCTCAATGATTGACTCATGCTTTAATTTGTATTTTTGTTGTTAAGTTATCAGCTGTAACTGGTGTTGGGCAGAAAACACACTAGAGAAACAGAACGTATCTTTGACAAGCATATTAACTTCAAAACATTTAGCAGCTCATATTTCACATGAATTTTACACTTTTATATTGCATCTCCGTCTTAAATAACTAGAGATTTATTTCAACAACTGGTCGAATTATCCGTGTTTTCATTAGGAGCGAACTGGCTTTGGACATGAATATGAGAGAGAGTGGGAGAGAAGCAGTAGAAATTCACCATAATAAATTATAACAGCAACAAAATATGAGAAGATTATGATAGAGAGTAAAGTGGATCCAAATAATGGATCTTGTGGACTAGGGAGAATTGTCCTATTGGAAGGAATAAATTCTTACAACTTATTGCATGTCATTTCGCAATCTCAGTTATAACCCTATAAACAAATCACTTAGAACGGGTAAATATTAGTATGCTGGCCTTTGACATTCTAAATTATTTGCCCAATCTTCAATACGTTACTTTCAATATCCCCAAACTTCATTCTTTCCTGAAACACCAGGCGATCGAAAAGGTACACTAGAAAAAAATATTATCCAGAAGCTTTACAAATACTAGTCGGAACATTAACCCTTTGGAAGAGACCATAAGACAAACACATGCAATAATTGAGAAGTCAATGAAGCCTCAATATCCATCAAGTCAGTGTTGAAATCACCGTACTGTTCCCTTGTGCTTATTTGTATCATCTCGAACCCTCGCTTGTCGATTGTCTAGCACTTAGGGTGCAAGACTATCGTGCTGACGTAACTCTTGATTTGGTGCTTACATAACTTTACTAGAAAATCAATCAATCAACCAAATTAGACGTCGTATTAAAGTCCTGGCAGCTCAGATAAAAGGTTCTGCTATCCATTGATCCACTATGCTGACACTTGACTTCCTCAAAATCATAACTAAATGCAAATTTAGAGTCTTCAGGGGGTTGAGAAACTGAAATCATTAAATTAAAATTTTTATTAACACTTTATTAAAATAGTCGTACAAATTAAATCCCTAGTGGAGTTGCAAAAATTGAGTTCCAAATTGTGGAACTTGATTTTTAATGTGTTACATACATGTATGCAGTTTTAATACTTGGCGGGTGCCAAATTTAAAAATAAAGAATATATGTGAAAAATCAGCAGAAAATGAGCGAAAAATATATCACCATGGAGCTCTAGAATGTGCAACTTTTCTTATCACTCAAGCAAAAGACAAACGCTGCCATTAATTGGCAGTAAACTGGGTAAAAAAATAGCGGTTGAATTATAATTATGTAAAATATAACCCAATATCTTGTTACCAAAAAGAGATTAAAGAGAAATGTATATAGCATTGAACCGTTATAAATTTGAGCTATGCATTAATATTTTTAGTATAATTTTTTTTTAAATTAAACACTTCAGATTATTAGTTAATTGACTTTCCTACAGGAGCACATTTTTAGAAAGACTAATTAGGCTATCCTATTTTGTTGTATTTATTCCTTTAGTTGACCATTGACATATCAATAGAATCCTTTTTTTCTTTTGATTCGAAAAATATCACTTTTCTTACTCAATTTTGACATATTCACACTAGCCTATATTTGTTCAATTGCTGACGGTTGTAGTACCCTATTGATTGTTGGAATGCTGGACTATATGATGCTAGGTTCAGCTTTCTATGTAAAGTGGCGAAGTTTTCGCTTGTTAATTTTCAGAATTCAGCGGAGCTACTAGGAGAAACTTCACACAAAGAAAAATATCTTAACATTTATACAACAACCAAAAGAAGAATTGTGGAAAATGCCTTCCGGAAAATGTCTATTTTGACAACTGAATAAAGGATTTCTGTCAAATTTTTGTGAGGCCTAAAAAATCAGTTACACAAACATTCGAGAAGCTAACTGACGCCTTGGGGACCGAACTTTATCTTGAGTGAGTGCGTCTAAGTGGCATAAGCAGTTTCCCGAGGAATGGGACAGATATGCAGTTACTAGCCAAAACATTTCTTAAGTTTACGAAGTGATAGGATGACCCAAGAGTGAATGTTTGCGCAGTGAGTAAGCTAGTTGGTGTGAATATACAAGCTGTTATGATACCTTTCAACTAAGGAAATTTGTTTGACTATTTTTATAGTCAAAAAAATTTCAGATGATTTTATAGTCAGACAATTAATTTGACAAATGAAACTCAGAGAGGAAAGAAAATAACAAAATGAAAAATAAAATCAAAAAAGGTGAAAAAACGAGGATTTTGTCAGTCAGTGGCGAACCATGAAGAAGAAGAAATAAGCAAATATTTCGACAAGGGCCTCCGCCGAGTCGTCCTCAGTGCTAAACAAAAAACAAAGAAAAGAAAAAAGAAACCAACGAAAATCGAACCTTTCGAAGTTTACTTGTCAACGACAGAACAGAAACTCTTTCTGTTCTGTTTCTTTCTAATTTGTTTGACCAAAAGCAGTACCGTAATAATATGTGCTTGGACACGCTGGAATGCATAAAGAACGAGTCAATTTTATTCGATTTGGTTGTTACTTCCGATGAAACATGACAGTTCATTTACTACTCTGAAAATAGACGCCATTTAATGATATCCAAGTCTCCAGGATCCTCGACACCACAGCTTGAGTTTCAAGCCAATACCTGCTTATTTGTCAAGATCAAAATTCAAATCAATGCTGATTGTCTTCTTTAATGTTGATTGAATTTAAATGATTACTGGGTTCTAAGTGGTCCTAGGAGAAACAATATAAAAGAAGGCCATAACGGTGCTTTGAGGGGCGGCTATTTCACCAAGACAATGCCTTCGTTTACAAGGCACCACAAATGAAGTATTTTCTTACCAGTATTAATTAAAAAAAACTTTCTGAAAAATAAGTTTTTCAAAGAAAAGTAAAGACCATTTTAAACTTAAGCTCAGCAGATACAAATACATGCTAAAATTCAAACTCAAGACGACCAGAAATTACTATTAAAGAATAAATGAAACCTAAAACGAACAGAAATTAAATAAACAATCATAGGAAAAAACATACAACAAGTAATAATATAAATGAATAAATAGATCTTAAAGCGAGTAATGCTTAAATTGAATATGCAAATCAAGCTTGAAACGAACAAAAATCACTACAAACAAGAGTTTGGGTATCGCCTCCTTCTCTCACTGTAAAAGTCTAAAACCTACTGCGTCATTGGCGGTTCACTGAAAACTAATTTTATTACAAATATTTTGTTTTTTACTTAATATTGAAAATAAACATTAAAATTATAGTAAAATTTTCAACTGATGAACTTTCAGCAATTAATATCGTTATACATCAAATATTCAGTTTAATTTATTAGTTCTTTCTAAAGTTGTTCAAGACGAATATAGTTTCACTACAAACAAGAATTTGGATACTGCCCCCTTCCTTAACTGTAAATAAAAACCAAAAGCCTACAGCGTCACTGGCACTTCACTGAAAACGAACTATATTACAAATATTTTCTTTTCCAGTTTTTTCAGCATTGCAAATAAAAATAAAATTAGAATGAAATAAATTATTGAACTGACGGATCTTTCAACAGCTAATATCATTATATATTAAATATTCAATTTGATGTTTTTTATACTTTCCAAGACTGTTCAAGACGCATATAGTTTTCAGTAAAGCGCCAATGACGCAGTAAGTTTTAGACTTTTACAGTGAGAGAAGGAGGCAATACCCAAACTCTTGTTTGTAGTGATCTTTGTTCGTTTCAAGCTTGATTTGCATATCCAATTTAAGTTTCACTCATTTTAATATTTATTTATTCATTTACATTAATATCTATTGCATGTTTGTTTGCATTGATTGTTTATTTAATTTCTGTTCGTTTTAAGTTTTATTTAAACTTCAATAGCAAAATATTTTTTTTTCGTTTTAAGCTTGATTTTCATATTCAATCTAAGCATTACTCGTTTTAAGATTTATTTATTCATTAATATTATTACTTGATGTATGTTTTTTCCTATGATTGTTTATTTAATTTCTATTCGTTTTGGGTTTCATTTATTCTTTAATAGTAATTTCTGGTCGTCTTGAGTTTGAATTTTAACAGGTATTTGTATCTGCTGAGCTTAAGTTTAAAATGACCATTACTTTTCTTTGAAAAACTTATTTTTCGGAAAGTTTTTTTTTTTAATAATTTTTGTTCGTATTTTATTGCAAACAGTTAGAATTTTTTTAATATTCCTTATTTCAAAATTAAACTTAAAAAAAATCAAATCTTGATCAAATTGTCAAAACTGGTATCAAAGTAACAATATCAAAGTGAAAAAAGTTTGCCCCCTTTGAAATGAGCTTCCTTTGAAGTTTATGCGACGACCCCTTCTATATGAAATGCGTCTGGGAAAAAACAAATGGAGTGTGGGGGGAGGCTAGCTGCCCTCCGATCACTTTTTACTCTTAAAAAGTGAATTAGAACTTTCAATTTCCAATCTAATGAGCCCTCTATGAAGTTTATACGAGTATCCCTTCCATAACAACCATATATGCCCCCAGGGTATAACTTACAACGCCTACCCTTGGGCCCTGCGGGGGCTGTGTCGACACCGGAGTTTTTGTTATCGGAACTTTGAACTATTTTTAACAAAATGTCTACCTCAAAAATTTTTATCTGATGCATTTAGGGCGTGGAGGGGGGGGGGGGCTAGTTGCCCTCCAATCTCTTTTGACTCTTAAAAGTGAACAAGAACTTTCACTTTCCAATCAAATGAACCTTCTCCGAAGTTTATACAAGTATCCCTTCCATAAAAACGATATATGCCCCCAGAGCATTACTTACAATGCCTGCCTCCGGGCCATGGGGGGGGGGGGGGTTGCGTCGACACAGGAGTTTTTCTTATCTGACCTTTAAATTATTTTTAATGAAATTGCTATTTTAAAAAGTTTATCGGATATGCTTGGGGAAAAAAGAGTGTGCGTGTGTGTGTGTGTGGGGGGCAGGGTTAGTTTCCCTCGGATATCTTTTGACTCCTAAAAAGTGAACTAGAACTTTCAATTTCCAATCAAATGAGCCCTCTCTGAAGTTTATACGAGCATCCCTTATTTAAGAACCATGCAAGCCCCCAGGACAACAATTACAACGCCTACCCCCTGGACCCGGGGGGTTGTGTTGACACCGGAGTTTTTGTTATCTAATTTTTGAACAATTTTTAAAAAACTGGCTATCTCAAAATTTGTAGCGGATGGGTTTGAGGAAAAAAGGCGTGGGGGGGGGATGGATGCCCTTAAATCTCTTGAGTCTTGAAATGCGAACTAGAACTTTCAATTTCCAATCAAATGAGCCCTCTATGAAGTTTATACGAGCACCCCTTTCATAAGAACCATACATGCCCTTAGGGCTTAAGTTAGAACGCCTTCTCCTGGACCCTGGGGGGCTGTATTGACACCGGAGTTTTTCTTATCCGACCTTTGAACTGTTTTTTTTTTTTTTTACAAAATGTCTATCTCAAAATTTTCATCAGATGGGTTTGGAAAAAGAAGGCTTGGGGGGCTAGTTGCCCTCGGATCTCTTTTGACTATTACAAAGTGAACTCGAACTTTCAATTTCCAATCAAATGAGCCCTCTCTGAAGTTTATACGAGTATCCCTTTCATAAGAACCATATAGGCCCCAGGGCGTAACTTACAACGCCTGCCCCTGGGGCTTGGGGGTTGTTTCGACACCTGAGTTTTTGTTATCTGACTTCTGAACAATTTTTAACTTAATGGCTATCTGAAAATTTTTATCGGATGCATTCGGGAAAAAAGGGGCGTGGGAGGGGCTCCAATCTCTTTTGACGCTCAAAAACTGAACTAGAACTTATAATTTCCAATCAAATTAGCCCTCTCTGAAGTTTTTACGAGCATCCCTTCCATAAGAGCCATATATTCCCCCAAGGCATAACTTACAACGCCTGCCTTCGGGCCCTGGGGGGCTGTGTCGACCCCGGAGTTTTTGTTATATGGTCTTTTAACTATTTTTTAAAAAATGGCTATCTCAAAGTTCTGATCAGATGGGTTTGAGAAAAAAAAGCGTGGAGGGAGGGCTAGGTGCCCTCAAATCTCTTTTGACTGTTAAAAAGTGAAATAGAACTTTTAATTTCCAATCAAATGAGCCCTCTTCAAAGTTTACATGAGAATCCCCTCCATAGGAACCATATATGCCCCCAGGGCATAACATACAACGCCTACCCCCGGGCCCTTGGGGGTTGTATCGACACCGGAGTTTTTGTTATATGATATTTGAACCATTTTTAACAAAATAGCTATCTCGAAATTTTTATCGGATGCATTTGGGAAAAAAGGGCGTGGGGTGGGGTCTGGTTACCCTCCAATATCTTTTGACGCTCAAAAACTGAACTAGAACTTATAATTTCCAATCAAATTAGCCCTCTCTGAAGTTTTTACGAGCATTCCTTCCATAAGAACCATATATGCCCCCAGGGCATAACTTATAACCATTGCCCTGAAGACCTTGGGGGGAGTGTCATGCTCAAAGATATAATTTCCAGAACTGTCCACTACGTTGAACAAAATGGCTGTCTCAAAATTTTGCTTGGATGTGTTTTGGGAAATGGTGGGCGTGGAAGGGGTGTTAGTTGCCTTCCAATCACTTTTGACTATTAAAAAGGGCCCTAGCCCTTCGAATTTCGAATCAAATGAGCCATTTTTGAAGTTTCTGCGACATAGCTTTCTATAAAAAGCTTATATGCCCCCATGGCATAACTTACAGCCCTTGCCCTGAGGGCTTTGGGGGGGGGGGGTGTCCTCCTCAAAAACATAATTTTTATCTGGAAATCAATTACGTAGAACAAAATGGCTCTCTCAAAATTTTGATTTGATGTGTTTGGGGAAATGGTGGGCGTGGAAGGGGTGTAAGTTGCCTTCCAATCCCTTTCGACTATTAAAAAGGGAACTAGCCATTTAAATTTCCAATCGAATGAGCTCTTTCTGAAGTTTCTACGAAAACGCTTTCTATAAAAACCTTATATGCCCCAGGGCATAACTTACAACCCTTGCCCTGAGGGCTTTGGGTGGGTTGTCATCCTCAAAGACCTAATCTCCAGAATTTTCAACCATGTTGAACAAAATGGCTACCTCAAAATTTTGATTGGATGTGTTTTTGGGGAAAAGGTGGACGTGAGCGGGGGGTTAGTTGCCCTCCAATCACTTTCGACTATTAAAAAGGGCCCTAGCCCTTCGAATTTCGAATCAAATGAGCCATTTTTGAAGTTTCTGCGACATAGCTTTCTATAAAAAGCTTATATGCCCCCATGGCATAACTTACAGCCCTTGCCCTGAGGGCTTTTGGGGGGGGGGGGTGTCCTCCTCAAAAACATAATTTTTATCTGGAAATCAATTACGTAGAACAAAATGGCTATCTCAAAATTTTGATTTGATGTGTTTGGGGAAATGGTGGGCGTGGAAGGGGTGTAAGTTGCCTTCCAATCCCTTTCGACTATTAAAAAGGGAACTAGCCATTTAAATTTCCAATCGAATGAGCTCTTTCTGAAGTTTCTACGAAAACGCTTTCTATAAAAAACCTTATATGCCCCCAGGGCATAACTTACAACCCTTGCCCTGAGGGCTGTGGGTGGGGGGGGGGGTTATCCTCAAAGGCCTAATTTCCAGAATTTTCAACTACGTTGAGCAAAATGGCTATCTCAAAGTTTTGATTGGATATGTTTGGGGAAAAGGTGGGCGTGAGAGAGGGGTTAGTTGCCCTTCAATCACTTTCGACTATTAAAAAGGGCACTAGCCCTTTGAATTTCCAATCGAATTAGTCCTTTTTGAAGTTTTTACGACAAAGCTTTCTATAAAAACCGTATATGCCCCCAGGGGATAACTTACAACCCGTGTGCTGAGGGCTGTGGGGGGAATATCCTCCTCAAAAATATAATTTCTATCTGGAAATCTACTACGTAGAACAAAATGGCTATCTCAAAATTTTGATTGGATGTGTTTGGGGAACTGGTGGGCGTGGAAGGGGTGTTAGTTGCCTTCCAATCACTTTTGACCCTTAAAAAGGGCACTAGAACTCTCGATATCCAATCGAATGAACCCCCTTTGAAGTCTCTACGACGACCCCTTCCATATGAAGTGCCTCTGGAAAAAAAAAATTAATAATAATAGAACATTGGAGCCGTATGGCCTTTACTATAGGCAACGCTATAGCGTTGCCTCTGAAAGTTATTAAATAAAAAAAACAAGTTTTTTAAACTGAAAGTAAGGAGCGACATTAAAACTTAAAACGAACAGAAATTATTCCGTATATGAAAGGGGCTGTCCCCTCCTCAACGCCTCGCTCTTTACGCTAAAGTTTTTTATTGTTTTAAAAAATAAAGTTGTGAGACAGAGTCAAACTTTAGCGTAAAGAGCGAGGCGTTGAGGAGGGGACAGCCCCTTTCATATACGGAATAATTTCTGTTCGTTTTAAGTTTTAATGTCGCTCCTTACTTTCAGTTTAAAAACTTATTTTTTTTATTTAATTTCTGATCGTTTTTTAGTTAATGCAGCTTTTATTTTGGCTAACCGTCATTGAATAAGTAAACGAAATTTGCATAACAATTTTACTTTTCTTTTGCTAAATGGATGTCTTTACAAATTAACTTACGTAACTAACTTCTATATTCGTATATTTTTCTTCTGGCAAAAAATACAAAGTTGCAGATTTTTGCAGATATGAGCTTGAAACCTATGTAATAGGGTTTTCTGATACGCTGAATCTGACGGTGTGATTTTCATTAAAATTCTTTAACTTGTAGGGGATGTTTCCCCCCTCTATAAAAAATCGGGTAAATTTTCTCAGGCTCGTAGCCTTTGATGAGTAATACTAAACTTAATAAAATTATATATTTAGAATCAGCATTATAAACACATTCTTTTGATACATTTATTGACATCAAAATTATGTTTTTAAAAGTTTCGATTACTATTGAGCCGTATCGCTTGTTTTTTTATTGTTTTTTTATTACGTATATGTTATTACGTATATGAGGGGGTTCTCCCCTTAGTCAATACCACGCTCTTTACGTTAAAAGTTAAAAAAAAAATTTGATTCACAAACCCCTGAATCACAAAGGCCGTTTAATTAGAATAGATAGCTCTTTTGAAAGCACTAAAAAAAACTGTAGCGTAAAGAGCGAGGTATTGACTTGGGGGAGAACCCCCTCACATACGTTATAATTTCTGTTCGTTTTTAGTTCTAATGTTGCTTCTTAATTTCAGTTGAAAAGACTTGTTTTTTTATTTAATTTCTGATCGTTTTTTAAATAATGCTTGGAAATCCGGCGCCCCCTTTATAGAAATGTCCCTTACCCCAAAGAAACATCTTCCACGGAAAGATTCTCCAGAGTAACCGCCTCCTGTAGCCCCCCCCCCCTCCAGAAAAAAAATCCTTCCTGAAAATGTCTGTATACTTCCCAATAACCAATAAATAATGCTGGCAAGTCCGGCGCCCCCTTCATGGCAATTTCCCTTCCCCCATGAAAACTTCCTTCATGGACAGATCCTCCAACATAACCCCCGACCCACCCTTCCCTCCCACTACCAGAAAAAAACCCTCCTGAAAACTTCTGTATACTTCCCAATAACCAATACTATATGTTAACATTGGGTAAAGTTCATAACTTTTAGCCCTCCCCCTGGGGACTTCGGGGGATTAAGTCATCCTAAAAGACATATTTATCATATTTTCGACCATGCTGAACAAAATGGCTATCTCAAAATTTTGATCAGGTGACTTTGGGAAAAAAAAATGAGCGTGGGAGGGGGCCTAGTTGCCCTCCATTTTTTTTGGTCACTTAAAAAGGGCACTAGAACTTTTAATTTCCGTTCCAATGAGCCCTCCCACGATATTTTAGGACCACTGGGTCGATACGATCACCCCTGGGAAAAAGAAAAAAAAAAAACAAATAAACACGCATCCGTGATCTTTCTTCTGGCAAAAAATAGAAAATTCCACATTTTTGTAGATAGGAGCTTGAAACCTCTACAGTAGGGTTCTCTGATACGCTGAATATGATGGTGTGATTTTCATTAAGGTTCTATAACTTTTAGGGGGTCTTTCCCCCTTTTTTTGAAAATCAGCCAAATTTTCTCAGGCGTGTAACTTTTGATGGGTAGCACTAAACTTGATGAAACTTATATATTTGAAATCAGAATTAAAATCTGATTCTTTTGATGTATCTATTGGTATCAAAATTCCGTTTTTTAGAGTTTCAGTTACCATTGAGCCGGGTCGCTCCTTACTTACAGTTCGTTACCATGAACTGTTTGACTAGTGTTTTGTACTATTCAGCTGATTTGACTGCCCGTTGTTTTTTAATTTCCTAAAGTCAAATTAGTGGTGGTCGTTCCTTTTGTATTTGGATCTGCATGAAGATTTTATGATTATTATATCGAAATGTTACATTTTTTGCCGTTGGTTTCTTTTAATTTTCTCTCCATTTATTTTACAAGAGTAGTTGCTGCGTTTCAAATTAAAAGTTGTCCGAAGTTGGACCTCATTCGCAAATTCTGCAATTAACTTTTGTAAACTTTTTTTTTTTACAGGCAAAATCAAAATATTATAAAGGAACTTCAAGAAAACGAACAAGGAACAGCTGTTTACGGAGACACGTTTTTTGCCGATTTGACACGTAACTTTCTTTGATTATGTTTTACCATCGCAGATTTGTTAAACAGTTGTGAGTGCAATATTAAAAGAACTCAAGCAAAACAAATTTTAAATGAAAATTTATTTAATAATGTGTTCTAAAGTTTGGTCTCTTTTTCGATACATGCTTGAAACCCTTGTATACTTAGTTTATAATTTCTGTTTGAAGATTTTTGTTTTAAATACGTCCCAAATAATTTGTTTACGAGATAATTTTTGTTTATTGACATCTGTCTCCGTACATCAACAAAGATTGTTGCCACCATTTTTCACAACAACCGGGATTATAGAAACTCACTTCAAAGGTAGTTTTGTGAAGGGTGGCCGCATGTTGTGGTGTAAATTTCCAGTCTATGTTTTGATTAAAAATCATTCTCTGACGTCTCACGATTAAAAACAATTTCGTATGGGGTAGCTTATAATACTGTTGTGTAATCTAAATATCCTGTCTTTTATAAAATAAAAAGAAATAAAAGCAAAATAAACAGGTTTTGACGCTTTTTAGTCATATAATAAACATTCGGCCTTCCATCACTTTTATTATTTTCCTCTTTAAGTACTTTCACCATAGTATCAGAATTGACTTTCTTTTTGGTTGCAGAAAGAGTCTAAATTACTTAGTAACCACTATTTTAGGCAATTTCTGTATTTCATAATACAAAGTAAAAAAAAAAAAAAAAAAAAAAAAAAAAAAAAAAAAAAAAAAATCTTGACGACAATGGTTAATGTTTTTTAAACAAATTCTAAGATCACATCCTCTCCATAATCAACATCTTCGCAAAAAACAAAAGAGAAAAAAAAATCCAAAAAGGGAGAACCTTTTAGAAAATATTTTATAAATACAGTGTACACAAATTGTAATTTAATTTTGGAAATTGTAGAGCCATGTCTGGAACCCTTTTTTTTTATAAAAAATAAATCAAATTACAAGCCCATAGCCTAGTGACAAAAATAAACTTACAATAGTAAATAACGGTGTTCTTGTTAATTAGTAAATAAAGGTGTTCATGTTAATTAGTAATTAACGGTGTTCATGTTAATTAGTAAATAACGGTGTTCATATTTTAACTGAAGCTCCACACTCCACTGTGCTGTTGCAGAAACCTACTAAGCAGTAAAGAACAAATTGAACTGGACAGATTTGGCGAACTTACAATGTTCAAATAAAAAGCTTTTTTCTTCGACAACCTTGCAACTAAGAAAGACTAATAATTAACTAGTATTTAACTAATTATTAACTATATTTTATATAATAATTAACTAATGTATATAATATTTAACTAATTGTATTTAAATTAATTAATGGTTGACAAAAAAATTTGTACTTTGTAAAATTAAATGGATTTATGCTTAGGAAACTACATTGTACTTCCTCTTCGGGTTCAATAAAAAGCTTTAAAGAGAAGTTTTTGCACAGAACTTGCTTTGAGAGAAGCTAAATTGTAAATTTGGATTTGAAACAACCTAATATACTGACGGTTTTGAGGGAGGAGGTGGGAGAATGTACAAGAAGACCAAGTCAAAAGACTAGAAATGATCAGAATTTTCATAGGTGGGATGTACATGATCATTCTAATTAGGTTTATCTGAAACTGGCATTCACTTCCGCAATGCTTACTTTAAAAGAAATTTAAATTAATTTTTGCCAAAATTTCATCAATATTATTTGTTGGGTTCGTATCATTTCAAGGCATTAATTGAAACATTCATAATCTTCATAATCTTCTCTGAAGATTCTTTTGAATAGGTTTTTTTTGATGCGTTTGACACGGGACGACTCAAAATACGCGTTCCGTTCTATGGTCTATTCTATGTTCCCAATTTTCTTTAATGTGTTGATGAACGATCCACGAAAAAGAAGGACTCGAGGAGATTGATTAATATTTAGTTATTTTTTGTGTGGATTATTCTGAAGTCTTTGGATATTGTATGCTATATAAATCCTGAACCTGGTGAAAAAGCTAGTTAAGCATATGATTTAGGGTTGGAGAGAAAAAATAGACTACGTTTGTATTGTTCTCTGTCCAATATTAAATACTTTGGTCAGACGAGATGGGCTAAACCGTTCGACTAGGAGGCAATTTATACAGTTCTATTATGAAGGGCAAAAAAGAAAACAGGGTGTAACATGGGTTCAATCCTTTGTAGTAAACTAGATAAGCACAACCACTTTAGAACGAAACAGTTCGCCTTAATCATTTTTCTAATTATTCTTATGTCTTTGTTATTTAGAGGAAGAATTTCAATATCACAAGGGCTTAAACATGTCTTACAAAAGACAAGAAACAGTTCTAAAGAAAGCGGTAATTTCTAAGCAATCTGCTCCTGAAGAATTTGATTGGAGAAATAAGTCAGCTGTCACGCCTGTGAAGAATCAAGTAAGTTAGGTTTCCATTTTGAGGTTTGGCAACCCGATTACGTTTGTCATAGTCTACACAGTAGAACTAATTTAGTAAAGAGCCACGTGCCTCAATTATTATTTTTCTTGTTAAATTCTTTCTGTCTCGTCATAAAATAGGGACGATCGTAGAAGGCTAGGAGATGGGGGCTCATTCGATTGTAAATTTTGAGGTCATAGATGTATTTAGTAAAAAGTGAGAATGCACTCCTCCCGAGGCTACTTACTACCTTCTTAAAGATATAAAGAGTGGTAGACTGAAAATGCCTTCTTTGCTTGAAGGTAAGCAAAGTTGCTAGGAAATGTGCCTCATTTTTAATAACGGTCCTTTAAGGAGGCTACATCACAATCCAAGGACATATAAGAACGTTTTATGGGCTAGTTAATAGGTACAAAGGCTGCTTAACCATGCAATAATATAACAATAGCATTTCGTAGCTGTCCATACGTAGCTTAGTTATTTAATTATTTGATTATTTAATCGAAATTGGTTTTTAATAAAACCCGATCAAGGTTTTCATGATGCATGCTTTGGTTGCAAGGAAAAATTCCATCGTCAATGCTTCATCCTTAAAAAAATGTATATTTTACTACGTCATGAGATCTGTACACATATGCATGGAATAATTTGTTCCAATGACCCGAATTACGAATTGTTTTGTCGTAGCTTAATGGAGAAAGACGAATATACCCAAAAAAGGTCTTGCGCAGCTGAATTCCCACAATTGCAATGAGAGATTTGAAATGTCTCCTAATCCTGGATAGAAGTCCAAACAATATATATATACATATATATATATATATATATATCTATATATATATATATATATATGTATATATATATATATATATATATATATATATATATATATATATATATATATATATATATATATATATATTATATATATATATATATATATATATATATATATATATATATATATATATATATATATATATATATATATATATATATATTGAACAACAGACTATGCAAATAAAAGGTCCTAAATTAGTAAAATAAACGTTAGGCAATGAAAGGCAAAAAGAAGAGAGAGGAAAGAAGAGGATTCATTTATTTAAGTATCGAATTATGTTGGGATGTAGAGGTAAAATATCTATGTGTGTCTTGGGTGGTGGCCACAGTTGAAGCTTTAAACAGGATTATGTAAAGAAGAAGTGTTCGTCAGTGTGTCGCCCCGATGACAGCGATGCAACAAGTTGTAACACCGTAGTCCAGTAGTAAGGTTAAAACTTAAAATTGAGTTGGTTGGTTGAAAGTTAAAACCAAATTAACTACTTGTGGATATACTCAGTTACACAAACTGGTGATTTCATTTCAATCTTGGATTAAAGTGGATTTTTTTTTTTTTTTTTTTTTTTTTTTTTAAGTGATGTACATATAATAAGAATTTATTACTATGTTTGAAATTCAAATTTTGAGTATCGGTGCACTCGTCCTTGTCTTGTATATGCCTTTGAAATAAAACCTGTGTTTTATAGTGTCAGTCTTATGAATTAACATACACATATTTTCAACAGAAACAAGTCCAATTGACAAACAGAAACATAATAGTTAACAAAGTTTCTCAAAAGTCCCTTTATTTTCTTAGTAAGAGATAAACCTTCCTAAGAGAAAAAGATGTCTTGAGGTGCCTTTTTCGTATGATCCTGTAATGGAATTGTGTCATCGAATTTATTGCTACTATGTACTGCTTTTTTTCAACCGTCCATGAGGTATCATAAGCTGCGGAAGTACCTACTTATACTTGAGTCGAAACACAAGCTGAACGACAGTGTCTCCTGGTGTGAGGAGCTGTCGTGTCAATCCACGAAAATGTGGGGGGGGGCAGCTTTTTTCAATGAAAATACATAGGAAAAGATAATTTAAAAAAATCTAGAAAAATGTCCCCCTCCCAACCCATATGCATAGGTAATATTAATATTTGAATGGAAAAAAAACATGATTACATGATTCTATAAGGAATGTAGTCGAGTTTCTAGTGTCAAGTTCGACGGATCAATAGGGTTATCTGTGCTTTTATATTGACTGGTCATCGTTTCTTGTCTCCTTTTTTGTTTGCCCCAAAATTTTAAACCAAGTGTTTATCTAAAAGAGTAGATTAAATGCTTACTTTTATTTATAAGACAACCGAGTAGCCTCAAATTGCTATCGCTGAAGATTTCGTCTTTTTTTTTTCTTGCAGAAAACGTTTTGATTCTGTTTAGAATGACCGTGCTGTTGAGAAAATGTAGAAATAGCATTAGAATGTCAAATATATGATTCCATAAGAATATATATCCCTATTTGAAAGTGAAAGCAACAATTAAAAAAGATGAGGACTAAGGTCTAATTTTTTCTCAGTCTCAAAATATTTAGAATACTATTTCAGACTACGACAAATACTGATTTTTTTTTTTTTTTTTTTTTTTTTACAATGACTTTTTTGTATAGAATATTGAGTAATTGGTCACATAGCTAATTAAAACGATTATTTAATGATTGATGTTGGTGAGGGAAAGAGAGAACAGTAAAAATTAATTCGCATGGTGGAGTTGGAACTGGAAGTTTTATTTAATCAAATATCACTTTACCTCTGATTTTGCTTATTTTAGGGTAGCTGTGGTTCTTGTTGGGCATTTTCAGTTACTGGCAACTTAGAAGGTGTCTATAGCATTAAACATGGAGAATTGCTTTCATTCTCAGAGCAAGGTAAAGCTATGCGCTTCCTTTTTTGTTCTTTTTTCTAATATCTTCCTCTTCTTCTATAATGTTTAGTACCAAGAGACCGAGTTTCGCTCTGTGAAAAGAAAGACATCTGTTTTTCGGGCAAAATAAAGAGTCCCAAGGCTCATTATGGAATAGCGTTTCTTGCATTTAAAAATCCTAATTTCGATGATAATTGCTTATTCCCTTCTTTGGCTGGTTTGTAAGGATGACTTGTAAATCGTTTATTAGGAACATATGAAGGAAAAGTTCAGGCTTGTGGCCCCCCAAGAATGTTAAGATTTCTGCCATTTTCCCTGCAATATCTACTATTTATGTTTTATTTATCATTTTATGAAGTTGTGTCTCACTCCTAAATGCTGGCCATCTCCAGGCTAAAATATTGCTTACGTTCTTTGTGGTGATTCTGGATTTTTTTTTTTTTTTTTTTATTTATAATCAAAACAAGTTCAAAGCTTAGTAAAGATCTGCCGTAACAGTGAGAAATCAATTCGGTAAAAAAATGTATTACCTTTAAGCTGAATGACTATATCACCCTAACTTCGTCAATGTATTAAAAACATGGAGCTTTCTTGACTAATCCGGCTACCAATTAATAGCACTTAGTAAGGCGGCTAATTAATTAAGTAATCGCTGCCACAGATTTGATTAACCCAGTCATTTATAAGTACAGAACATTTTCACAAAGAAACCATTTCCTTTTTTCATTATGGCGTTTGATTCAAAAATTTTGCGTTCAAGCATCTCTAATTTCAGTCAGCAGACGATTTATAAAAAGGGGATTGGGAGGAAAACATGAATTTCCCAAAGTGATAACCCATCTAGATCGTTTTTTCACGCCAAAAATGGTAGAATGCCGATTTTCAGAAAAAAAAACACAGTGTCGTTTTTGAGAAAAAATATATCTGTCTCTATATACAGTTATTTCTCGTTTAATAAGATATGTAATCTCTTCATTCATACATGTTTAAATTATTCACGAATTCGTTGGACGTCACAGACTAACTTGGCAATAAAGAGAAACAGTTAAGTTGTAATTTCGAATTCTTTAATGTGAAGTTGATTGAACATTTTTTGGTTAAAGAAAAAGAGAAGAAAGAGCTGTTCCGTGAAATAAGAAAACACTTTAAAGAGCTAAAAAAAAAATAATTAACAGTAATAAGTAAATAATACATTAAGTATGTATTAATTGTAAATTGATATTTAAGCAAGAAATTTAAGGACAGTAAAATAATGTACGCACTGCAATTACTTGCTTGCACTTTGTTAGCGAGCATACGATGATAAGATGAATTATCTCATTCGTACAACTCTGGCACATTAAGAATATCTTTCTTCGACAAAAGCTTTTTGTTTTTCCCTCGAATTAGCTTGAAGGTGCATTATTCTCTCTTCATACATGCAATGATCTTAGTATGTTTTATGTTTAAAGTTTGGCTGTATTTCTCTTTAATTCACATTTGTCACTTCTTTACAATTTTGTCTGTCGATGATAGGTTGGCCTAGAAGTCCAAAAATGCTACCTTGCTCTACTACGTCTATCATATTCAACAAGGATAAATGTCCTAATTTTGTAAACGTGGCGAATCTGTTTAATATACTGAATAGTTTCTATTTTATCTACACCAAAGTGTGCATACCTGTACATACGGGGGAAAGGGGGGGGGATTTTCCTTCAAGTTTGGTTGGGAGGATCCATCTACCTCCTATGAAAATTTTTTTAAAAAGTGATATGCAGAGGTAGGCACCTATACCACCTCCTCTCCTAGATTAATGTCGTTAGATTAATGTCTTTTTTCTCTCTCATAACAGGTGTAAAATGCCAGGTTTTTCAGTTTTACTGATCATAAGTAAAAAAAAAAAAAAAAAAAAAAAGACTGGGCCTCTAGGCTTGACGTTTATTTGGATTTAAACTTATTTAGATTTAGTAGATTTCAACAGGAACAAGTACACAAAGCCTTTCAAGCATAGGTTTTGGCTTTTTCGGTGCAGATGAGTGTAGTGTGCTAACTATTTGATGGTATGTGTCGATTTTATTTTTGTCTAGTATGGAAAAACCGATAAGTAAATCATAATATCAGAAGTTAAATTTAACAGCTATTAATTTAATATATTTTTTAAATTAAATTTTTGATTTTTTTTTGTTGATTAATATTGAATATCGTCAGTTTAATCAAACCTAATGAATTTCTGTCATCAATTTAATTTGAATGGAATTTAATAAAATTTAATATTCCGTTTTAAATACTTTTTGTGAGACTTGCTCATGGAACTAAAAGCATAAAAGTGATATTTTGAGAATGTGTATAAGTTTTATTTTGATTACATACCAAATAAATCCGAACTAGAGCCTGATTTCAGTTTTTTGTTCTAGAGTTGCTTGACTGTGACAAGCTTGATGGGGGATGCAATGGAGGGCTTCCAGAAAATGCTTACAAAGCCATTGAAGATTTAGGAGGGCTTGAGACAGAAGACGATTATCCTTATAAGGTATGTCTTAAGTAGCAGTGGGAGAACCTGGGATATATCCTGTAGCAGCTCCATACAAACAAATAAGGTTTGTTGAAAAACATCATTTTCGAAACAGACGGCAAAAGTTAAAAATTTTCGCTTTCTTCTCTTTCTTGGTCGTTTTTGTTTTATGTCTAAGAAGAAAAAAAATGTAAAAAGCATTTCAATGTCCAATAATCAGGCTACTTGCTCTATGGCTGTAAAAAACTTAATATATAATAAATTTAAATTAGAAAGAAAATACTCAATAATTAAGACAAATGCTAATACAAAATCAGGAAGAAATCGTCCCAAGAAGCACCCAAGGAAGAAGAGTTTTTTAAGTTACTCCCGTATAACCCAGAGCGCATTCGAGAAGTGAAGTTAGGTTAACTATCATGAACTATACCAAAACGTGATGAAAATATAATACTTTAGTATACATAATCATATAATTTAGGCTATATATTTGCACCATGGGGGGGGGGGTAAAGTAACCCAACATAACCTAAGCTAACCTTATCTTAAGGCTCAGACAGCTCCCTCTTAAACTTGTTAACACCTGCCTGTAATAAGTTTTAATCTTGCTCTCTACTTTTGATAGAGAGAAACAGCTTTTTTCTAATAAAATTTTCTAAGGCTATCAAAAAAAGGTAATACCGAAACTTTAATATTCACACGGACAGAAACTTTAATTACTTAATATTATGGCAATTGCTCGGCTACAGAACCCTATGACATGTTCCCTCGGAATTATTTTGCAAGTGGTTGTGTGTTTTATTTGTTTGTATTACAATCACTAAAACAGGGAAGTGTCAGAATTAAAGAGTTGTTGGGAAATAGACTTTCCAGAAGTACGCCCTTTTCGCGTTGTTTTTTGTTTTAAAAAGGAAAAATAATCTTTTAATATTTCCTCTTTTACCCCTCTGAGCATAACCTTAAAACTTTAAGTGCTAATTGTTAATGGAGTTCAACTTTAAACTAATTATTTCCGTCACTTATGTGAGTTTTTTTGTTTTGCAAAGCAGACTGTGCTCGAAATATTCTGAATCTATAAAAGGAGTGAAAACCATGGCTCAAGGTCAGGCAAAATTTTCTCCGTTTATCGAATCCTCCTGTGCTTTATCGGAAAATTTCCAATGTGAATATTCAGTTTGCGCTACTACCCAAGAGTTCCGCTGATGTGGTTTCATGCAAAAACTCACTTCTTGCATGAACAAATATTTCTCAGACAAGGAATTTACTTCCCCCCGTAATTGAAACGATGTCAGGGGCATGGTAATTATCGTGTGCAGCCGATAGCACAACAGCAAGTGAACTAAAATGTACTTAATTAGGAAACTTATATTTGTTTTTCTTTTAGTAATCAATTCGTAATGAGTAAAAAGATATCTTGTCTTCTACTCGGTCTCATATTTCAGCTCTATAGTAGAGTCAGAAGATTTTGTTATTTGTTGCTTGTTCATTGACATGAAGCACTGGAACACGCCGCAAGATTCTTGACCTGCCAGTGTGACGCTTTGCTGACCCAGTTCGGCATGGCAGAGTCATATTTTTGTTTCTCACAGATTATTTGTTTTGTAAAATTTCATTTATATAGGGTCGTGGAGGGCAGAAATGTAGCATCGATTCTTCAGAGCAGATAGTCAAGATAAAAGATTTTTTGGAAATTTCTCAAGACGAAGAAGAGATAGCCCAGTGGTTAGCTGAAAATGGTCCAGTTAGTGTTGGAATAAATGCTAATGTTATGCAGGTCAGTAAGCTTCTCTTTTTGTATGATTTGAGTGATTTAATTCGTGCATAAATATATAGGCTATTATTTGCTATTTTTTACTTGTTTTTATTGATTATTTAGTGCAAACAGTAAAAAATGATCATTTGCATGGGATGTCTGATATAAAAGGTATTTATGGTCTTTCTTTGTATTTTAAAGTATAATCTTTTAACTTAATGTGGTAAAAAAAGTTAAATGAAGCATGACAAAATCATTTTCTTGACTATATGCATCCTAGAACTGTTATGCAATAAGGTTATGCCAATAAGAAAATAGAATTAAAAACCACCGTAGCTTTGTGTAATAATTTATTGAATTTATTTCATGTAATATTCTCGGTTTTATCTAATAAAAACAAATTTTTTGACAATAAAACTGATCAAACACATTCTTACTTTGCAAATAAGACTTGTTGTACACAGAATTGTTGCACTATTAATAAGACTTGAATGGTACAGGTCCTACTTGAATGGCTACTACGAGCTTAATAATATCGGAAATCTATGGTTACGATGGGTGAGTCAAATGAGTTATAAAGAGGCACAATATAGTCCAAATTCCAAGGGAAGACGCCAGAGCGCTCCCTGGAACTTTGGTTTGGAGGAGAGGGGTTCTTTTTTAATCATGGAGCCACGATATGACCGAAAAGTGCGTATTTCTTTACAATTGTTCAATTTTTGGAGAATGAGGGGAAAACACATTACCGTCCTCCACCAGACATGGCCTTGGAAGAGGAAATATTTTATAATTAATAATATTCCTAACGGGAATGTTCATAAAACAATTTCAAAGTACCCGGATATAGAAATATTCCCCCTCCCTCTCACTAACAGATTCCCCTGCTTCTAAGAGTGTAACCTATTTGCACCTGTGCTATGATATCTTGTGAACTTCGATTCGATCAGAATGCACTGTTCTGTTTTTCTGAAGAAACAGAAAAAATATAAATAGGGCTTGAATTGAAGAGAACAGAAACAAAACAGGTCAACAAAAAACAGAAGACCAACTTCTGTTCTATTTTTTAGTAAAAACAGAAAACAGCTGTTTAAACAGTTGTTTTTTGAACACTTAAGCTTAAAAACCAAAAAAAGGTAGTAGGCGATAAGTTTTGGTTTATTATTAAAAAGCAAACCATAGCATCATTTGTTCAAGCCTTCAAACTTATTACTTAAAATATGCGCTTTTCCAGCGTTTTGGACGTTGTCCGGGCATACTGCTTTCGCGTGAAATAATCGGCGATCCAAAATGCCGGCTCGCTCAACACACTAGTAGTAGGTACGATAGGATGCTTTAGAGCGATATCTGGCAGCTCCAGAAAGATTCCTTTGTTTTGAGTACCAAAAATGAATAGGTCTCCGATCTGAAAACATTAACTTTTAGCCTCTCATTAACTTCTCCTCAGGGTTGCCACGGTAGTACTTTTCTCTGGCGGTGACGCTTTTGAGAATACTTCGTACTATTGCGGCTCTTTTTCCGCTAAAAAGAGCAGTTTTTCTAATAAAGAGGCAAAAACTGTCTATGCACACAAATATCACCATCCTTTTTTTATGGCTATTTTCTTTCATTTTCCCGTTCCTTTTTTTCAAAAATGGACTATTATGTTTGTACAATATCTCCTCGAACTTCCCGGGAATGTGTACTTGTTATTTGAGACGTTTCGATAACAAAATAATTCTTGCCCTCATTTTTGTATCCAGATCAAAGTCATTAGTGTTTAAGCAGAGCCCATAGTTGCTTTGGGAGGGGACAGTTTCCCCCTTCCAGACCAAATCAAAAGTGTGACAGAAGAAAAATGTACGGGAAAAAGACACTTCTTACTGTCAATTCAAAAATTTTCGTTGCCTCGTGGCTTAAAGCAGCCTTTAAGATTAATTTATTTCTAGAAAATGTGTGTGAGAGACAAATCATACGCAGCGCAATAGTGCTGTCTAAGTAAAGAACGATGTTGGCACAATGTATTATTATTTTTTTTTTTTTTTATTTTAGACCAGGGAACTTCGTATCGAAGGAGTTGTCGATGAAACTTCGAAAAGGGCTCTGTCGATTGGACATTGGAGTGGCGTGTGCCCTTTTTAATTGTCGAAAGTGATTGGGGAGCGACTAACACCTCTTCCACGCCCACCATTTCCCCAAACACCTCCAATCAAAATTTTGAGATAGCCATTTTGTTCAACGTAATTGATTTCCAGATGGAAATTATGTTTTTGAGGAGGACACTCCCCCCACAGCCCTCAAGGCAAGGGTTGTAAGTTATACCGTGGGGGCATATAAGGTTTTTATAGAAAGCGTTGTCGTAGAAACTTCAAAAAGGGCTCATTCGATTGGAAATTCAAAGGGCTAGTGCTCTTTTTAATAGTCGAAAGTGATTGGAGGGCAACTAACCCCCCCTCTCACGCCCACATTTTCCCCAAACACATCCAATCAACATTTTCAGATGGCCATTTTGTTCAACGTAGTTGAAAGTTCTGGAAATTAGGTCTTTGAGGATGGCAACCCCCCCCTCCCACACACACACACACAGCCCTCAAGGCAAGGGTTGTAAGTTATACCGTGGGGGCATATAAGGTTTTTATAGAAAGCGTTGTCGTAGAAACTTCAAAAAGGGCTCATTCGATTGGAAATTGAAATGGCTAGTGCCCTTTTTAATAGTCGAAAGTGATTGGAAGGCAACTAAAATCTCTTCCACGCCCACCATTTATCCGAACACATCCAATCAAAATTTTGAGATAGGCATTATGTTCAACGCAGTTGAAAGTTCTCATAATTATGTCTTTGACACTTTTTCAAAATTATATCAGGACACTCCCCCCGCAGTCTTCAGGGCAAGGGTTATAAGTTAAGCCCTGGGGGCATATAAGGTTTTTATTGAAAGCTTTGTCGTAGAAACTTTAAAAAGGGTTCATTCGATTGGAAATTCAAAGGGCTAGTGCCCTTTCTAATAGTCGAAAATGATTGGAGGGCAACTAACCCCCCTCTCACGCCCACCTTTTCCCCAAAAGACGTCCAATCAAAATTTTTTAGATAGCCATTATGTTCAACGTAGTTGAGAGTTTTGGAAATTAGGTCTTTAAGGATGATAACTTACCCCCCCCCCCCACAGCCCTCAGGGCAAGGGTTGTAAGTTATGCCCTAGGGGCATATAAGGTTTTATAGAAAGCGTTGTCGTAGAAACTTCAAAAAGGGCTCATTCGATTGAAAATTAAAATAGATAGTGGCCTTTTTAATAGTTTGAAAATGATTGGAGGGCAACTAGATGTCTTTGAGGATGACAACCCCCCCCCCCCCTCAGCCTTCAGGGCAAGGGTTGTCAGTCATGCCCTGAGGGCATATAAGGTTTTTATAGAAAGCAATGTTGTACAAACTTCAAAATGGGCTTATTCGATTTGAAATTGAAAGGGCTAGTGCCCTTTTTAATAGTCGAAAGTGATTGAAAGGCAACTAACCCCCCCTCTCACGCCTACCATTTCCCAAAACACATCCAATCAAAATTTTGAGATATCCATTTTATTCAACGTAGTTGAAAGTTCTAGAAATTAGGTCTTTGAGGATGATAACCCCCTCAGAGCCCTTAGAACAAGGGTTGTAATTGTACCCTGGGGGCATATAAGGTTTTTATAGAAAGTTTTGTCGTAGAAACTTCAAAAAAGGCTCATTTGATTGGAAATTGATAAGGGCTAGTTCCCTTTTTAATAGTTGAAAGTGAATGGAGAGCAACTAACCCCCCTCTCACCCCCACCATTTCCCCAAACACATTCGATCAAAGTTTTGAGATAGCCATTTGGTTCAACGTACTTGAAATATCTGGAAATTATGTATTTGAGGATGACAAACCCCCCAGAGCCCCCAGAGCAAAGGTTGTAAGTTATGCCCTGGGGCATATAAGGTTTTTATAGATAGCACTGTCGTAGAAACTTCAAAAAGGGCTCATTGAATTTGAAATTGAGAGGGCTAGTGCTCTTGTTAATAGTCAAAAGTGATTAGAGGGTAGCTACCCCCCTCCCACGCCCATCATTTCCCCTAAAACATCCAATCAATATTTTCAGGTAGCCATTTTGTTCAACGTAGTTGAAAATTCTGGAAATTAGGTCTTTGAGGATGACACTCCCTCCAGAGCCCTCAGGGCTAAGGTTGTAAGTTATGCCCTGGGGACAAATAAGGTTTTATTGAAAGTTTTGTCGTAGAAACTTGAAAAAAGGGCTCATTCGATTGGAAATTCAAGGGGTTAATACCCTTTTTAATAGTCGAAAGTGATTGGAGGGCAACTAACCCCCCTTTCACGCCCACCATTTCCCCAAACACATCCAGTCAAAATTTTCAGATAGCCATTTTGTTCAACGTAGTTAAAAGTTCTGGAAATTAGGTCTTTGAGGATGACACTCCAGGGCTAAGGTTGTAAGTTATGCCCTGGGGACAAATAAGGTTTTTATTGAAAGCTTTGTCGTAGAAACTTGAAAAGGGCTCATTAGATTGAAAATTCAAGGGGTTAGTACCCTTTTTAATAGTCGACAGTGTCTGAAGGGCAACTAACCCCTCTCTCACGCCCACCATTTCTCCAAAAATATCCAATCAAAATTTTGAGATAGCCATTTTGTCCAACGTAGTTGAAAGTTCTGGAAATTAGGTATTTGAGGATGATAACCCCCTCAGAGCCCTCAGGGCAAGGGTTGTTCGTTATGCCCTGGGGGCGTATAAGTTTTTATAGAAATCGTTGTCGTAGAAACTTCAAAAAGGGCTCATTTGATTAGAAATTGAAAGGCCTAGTGCCCTTTATATTAGTCGAAAGTAAATGGAGAGCAACTAACCCCTCTCTCACGCCCACCATTTCCCCAAACACATTCAATCAAAGTTTTGAGATAGTAATTTTGTTCAACGTAGTTGAAAGTTCTGTAAATTAGGTATTTGAGGATGACAACAACCCCCCCTCTCCCCTGAGCCCCCAGGGCAAAGGTTGTAAGTTATGCCCAGGGGGCATATAAGGTTGTTATAGATAGCGTTTTCGTAGAAACTTCAAAAGGGGCTCATTCAGTTGGAAATTGAGAGGGCTAGTGTCCTTTATAATAGTCGAAAGTGATTGGAGGGTAACTAACCTCCCTCTCACGCCCACCATTTCCCCAAACACATTCAATCAAAGTTTTGAGATAGTAATTTTGTTCAACGTAGTTGAAAGTTCTGTAAATTAGGTATTTGAGGATGACACCCCCCCCCCACAACCTTCAGGGATAAGGTTGTAAGTTATGCCCTGGGGGCATATAATGTTTTTATAGAAAGCTTTGTCGTAAAAATTTCGAAAAGGAATCATTTGATTGGAAATTGAAAGGGCTATTGCCCTTTTTAATTGTCGAAAGTATTCGGAGGGAGAATCCCACCACCATCATTTCCCCAAATATTTCCGATCAACATTTTGATTTGTCCATTTTGTTCAACTTAGTTGAAAGGTCTGGAAACTATGTCTTTGAGGATGACAATCCCTCCCCCCCCCCCTAGCCCCCAAGAAAAGGGCGGTAAGTTATGCCCTTGGGGCATATAAGGTTTTTATAGAAATTTTTGTGTTAGAAGCTTCAAAAAGGGCTCATTTGATTGGAAATTGAGAAGTTTAGTGCCTTTTTTTATTAGTAGAAAGTTATCAAAGGGCAAATGCCTCCCACGCCCATAATTTCTCCAAACACTTCCAATCAAAATTTTGAGATATCCATTTTGTTCTTCGTATCAGAGTGGTCTGGAAATTGTGTCTTTGAGGATAACAAACCCCCAAGCTCAGTCTTTCTCCCTGAAAAAGACCATGTCAATATAAAACAAACAGAAATTAATTAAAAAAGCTTTTTCAACAAAACAAGTTTTTAAAAAAGTAAAGAACTCCATTAAACCAAAATGAACAAAAATATAATCAAATAATCTACTAAGAATACAACTACCACAAATCAGTAATTTGTGCTGAAATTGATACGAGTAGGGCTCTAACCCCAAGCTTTCTAAAAGCCAGAATATAATTTGTACTTTATTGAAAAAAATTATTTTAAATGTTTTCACTTTTCTAACTTTAAGAAATCAAAAATCAAATAAGATTTTAAGGAATAAATATCAGCATATGTATATTAAACTGGCAATTCAGATTTTTTTCAGTAAATTGATTTAAATTTTTTCAAATGAAATTTTTTCAAGTAAATTCATTGCGAATGGGAGCAAGTACAGTAATAGCAGCTTATAGTACAGTCCAGCCATTAAACATAAACCAGAGACTCTTAATGGAATCGTTGCATTCGTCAAATTAAAAAAAAAAAAAAAAAAAAAAAATCCAGGCTCCTCACGTTTTTGTAGACTCAATCATTTCCAATCTGCTATTCCGTCGCACTTCCATGTCAAGAGGGATTTGAAACGAATATCACTCTCTTTGCAACATCTTTTAAAGGTACCATTCTGGACAGTGGAAACTTAGTTTTCTATATGATTTTCGCAGTTTTATCAATTTTTGAGCAAGTGTAACATGTCTTTGGATAGCCTGTGCTTTAACCTCGTTTTCTGACTGACTCCCAGCTCCTCACTCTCCTTCTTCATTACTTTTGCCGCCCTTTTCCGCAGACACTGTATCAGTTTCATCAGGTTCTTCAGTAAACCTATTTTCACTTCCGGAGTTTTCAGACTGAGATTCAGAAAAGCCGTTTGAATCATTTTTACCAGTTGGCTCGCCATCTTCGACTTCATCAGCGGATTCCAAACAATCTTGTTCAGGGATGTCATTTGCTAAGTTTCGTGGTAACCAAAATCCAAGAGCGCGTGCTACAGATAAATGAATACAATGTGCAAAACATGAAGTTCAGGAAAGTGCTCATAGCCTACAGGCTTTGGTCACATTGTTCCAAGAAGCAGTCATAACGTGAAACATCGTATCTGTCAGTGACAACTTCCTGATTGCAACTTGGATAGCTGAAAGGATGTTGGTAGCTGTATGAGAATGCTTAAGCCTCTTGAAATGTGAAATGCAGTGGTGCAACTTCTGCCGATGTTTCATCTTCCTGGGGATAAAAGGCAGTGACACCTATAAAGCCAGATCCTTTAGTAGACCACCAGTCAAAAGTCGAGGTAGCCTAAGAGGCAGACCTTAAAGCAGCCTTCTGCTTACCTTTTTTTCTGACAGCAACCCTTATGTTACGATGGATGGCTCCCTAGGATGGTGCTTTCAAGCCTCCTGTTGTTTTTTTTATTTAAGCTGTCTCATATCTGGCTTATCAAAAACAAAAAGTGGCAGTTTGTCCTTAAACAGTGTTTTACAGCAGAACTTCCGCAGAGTAGCTTGTTTTGATCGATTGGAAATAAAGAATGATCGTATGTCGGCTCTGCTTGTTCCAGATTTCATTATTTTATTGCCCTCTGCATTACTTACTTTGCTATCTGGAGCTTTCTTTAGGGAATCAGCCTGACTTTATATTTTTTTCAGCTGGTTTGGGTTGGTTGTTGCTACACCAGCGGCATATATTTTATCTTTATGCATATCAAACATTAGCCTTTAGATATGCTTTGCAGAAGTTGAACCTGATACTTTATTTGCTTCATTTTTTCCCGTAGGGTAGGCCTACCCTGAGAGATAGCTTCGAAGTCTTGCATAGAACATCCAAGTGGTTGTCTGAAGACGGCGTCACGCTTTTCTTAAAACAAAACTTGATTTTAGGATTTTTCACAAAATTTGAAAACACCTTCAAGTAGCCTACCATTTTGAAAATTGCGCCTACCCCCAAAATATCTGACCTCTTTCACCTCAGCGGTGTAACTAGCGGGAAAGGAGCAAATTACCCCCTGAGCAGTTTCGTTGGCACATCGAACGAAGAAAATCTGTCGGCAAATAAAAGCGAAATGACAGTTCTCGACTAGGGTTTCCTACTTTGCAGCACAATATTAATTTTTCCGGGAATTTGCTTGTCTATAATAGGTATTTAAGAGACAGATACAAGAAATAATATGCTTCTTAGTGATAATTTTTTTTTTAATTTCTTGTGCTGTATGGCAAAAAATACCTTGTTCAACCGATGATTGGTATCCTACTCAATGATAAAAGTGTGTCAGCATTTTATAGAACTTTGGCGCTCAGGGTTGCCACCCTGGCCTGGAAGAATTTACTAAATCTGAGAGGAAAAACATACTAAATCGCATTTGTTTTTACTAAATGCTCAAAAAAAATTTTGCGCACCATCAAGCATTGATTTTTACTATAGGAGGGTAATCAATGGGATTTCCACAATCTTTTTTCCTTTTTTCTTCTTTTTTTCTCTTTTCCTCTTTTCTTTCGTTTTCATAGTATAATTGAAAATTCCGGAAACCTATAAGTTCAAAAATCCTTTTTTTTTATTATTATTTGGATGTACTACTGGATAGGCTTCATATTCCAGATGCGGTGTATTCAAGACGTCAAACAATAGTCTGGAATCTTAGATTCTTGAAATCCTGCTGGTGAAGCCCGGCTTTAAATGTATCAATGGTCTTCAGGTCATAAAATTCAGATATATTGAAAAATTAAAAACCTGTCAACGAAGAAAAACAGCTACAACTAATATTTACGAAGCAATTCAGGCGATGGAATGCTTAGAATCTAAGGTGTGTTTGAAAGTGACGGCTTTTGAAATTTGTCCCCCAGTTTCCGTTTTTAGGTTTGAAATCTAAACCCTTCAGTTTTGCATTTTCAAGAGGAAATTTGCCACTTTTAAAACACTAATTGGGCTGGTCTTTAAATAAAGAATAAGCTGCTTACAAAGATTTCTGGCAAATTTTAAAGCAATTAATTTAGGATTTTTTTTTAAACTGATTTTTTCTGGATTCTCTCTCGTTCGTATTCAAGGGAATCAAAAACCAATACAATCTATGTCACTTCAAAACGGAAATGACTTATTCGGCTACCGGTTTATTTGTAAAAATATGTAAATTAAAAGTGCACCTCAAATTTGACTAGGGCTGCCAAGAAAAAGAAAACTTATATAACATACAATAATTAGTTTTAAAAAATAACATTGTGTCAATATTCTTCAGGTCAGGCAAATCATACAAATTGAATAGTAAGAAGAAAAATATGTAGTCACAATTAAAAAAGGTCACACTTAAAAGGCTTTAATCTTCCTCGGCCTCATCCGAATTTAAAGTATCTACTAGTGTCGAATTCTGACGGAAGGGATCTACTTGTTTCCATTTCTTGATAGCCCGAGTCAAATCGCTGGGGATCACCTAGTCATGTACTCCACTTGACGACCTGAGAACAAGTTGCTTCGCTTTCATCAGGGACGAAACACTCGAGACATTTAGCCTATTCCGGTTTTTAGTTTTGATGACCGATAAAATCAAGAACTGTCTCTCAGCTCCAGCACTTGAATGGGGCAAGCTGGAGAAAGTCAGAAAGAACTTGGTCAAGTATGGAAAAACTTCGTTTCCAGCAGCGTCTTTAAAAAGGGACAAGGCTAACTAACAAACGTAGCAGCTGTTATGAGAGTCTGGGAAAATTTTCTGAAAACAAATTAAGCCGGCGTACCAGTCCTGATTTTAAATAGTTTGCCTTTCAAAGCGAGTATCAAGAAGAAGCCGAGAAAAAAGTAGAGATTTTTAAGCGCTAGGGTTGACGCGAAAGCGCAAAAATGAGAGCAGTAGTAGCCATAATATCTGACGTAATCGAAATCAGATTTTGTAATGAATGGACCCTAATTTTTTTCCCTGAATTCATGGAAAATAACGAAAGTTTTGTTTACTACAAATCATGACTTTTTACTAGATTTCGGGAAATTTACTAGATCCTCTAAATTTACTGATTTTTTTTTTTTTTTTTTTTTTTTTACTAGATCTAGTAAAATAATACTGACGGTGGCAAACCTGTTGGCGCTTTCTGAAAATCAGCCACTGTTTCAGCTCTAGGCTTTTCCTTGAAAGGGTCACCGTTGTTTTATTTAGAGATGGTTCTATTAATATAAGAAAAAGTATTTGGCTATCTTGTAATGTTGATGCAATAAAGATTTGCCATACATTTCAACTGGAAAAGATTTCAATAAATTTGCAATCGTCTCTGACTAAGAAGTTTAGAAAATTTCCAATTAATAATCAGTTTTTTATCATGTATGGGTTAGTATGGTAATCATAGCAAGTCACTGTTATTTAGCAGCATAAATTCTATAAAACCAGTTAAATTAAAGTTCTCCAGGCTAAAGGTGCAGATTACTTCCCCCTTTAATGTAGAATGAAGAAGCCCTACCAATAGAACCAGGATATATGGTAAAAAGGGATTCGTTTATTTCCTGCTTCATCTGGATAGCATCTGTGCAACTTCGCTGTTCAATTGACTGAATAATATACAGTAAAAAAAAGTTGTTTTAATGGATCTAAGCTGCACCTATACTGTTCTCCCATTTACACACATACCTACTCTCATCTGACTCCTAGGCCCTGATTCGGCTTAGCTGAAACAATCTAGCAGAACTATTTGATATGTTAGACACACTGAGTGCTGTCATTATACTTTTTTCTGCTTTATATTGACGTTCTAATTCTAAAAATTGTATGGGATATAACCTTGCTTTTTCACAATTTCAAATTATAGCTTAAAACACTATTTTGTAAGTTTGAAATTCCCGAATACTTCATTCTCGTATCACTAAAATAAAATGAGGAACAGGAGAAAAACAGGTAGGAAAAAAATAGAATAGCTTTATTTTATACAAGCAGTCATAGTTTAGAGTAAATATTTCAACTAAATGACGCTAGTACTTACAACGAGAACAAGAAAAAACACGAGACTATAACTTATTAAACACTGACATGTAAAAATGAACGAACGAATTGGCGAAACTGTTTGTTCTTGGAGTAGGCAATTGCATTCTCATTTTGTTAGCTGACCTTGTGTTTATTTTATTCCTCATAACTGGTGGTAGAATCTCTTATGTTTTTCAAAAAACAGAAACCGGACAAAATAGATATTATAAAAACAGAACAGAACAGGAAAATAAAAAACAGGTCATCTGTTTTTGTTTTTTTTTTTTTTTTTTTTTTTTTTTTTTTTTTTTTTTTTTTTTTTTTTTTTTTTTTTTTTTTTTTTTTTTTTTTTGTATGAACAGAACAGAAACAGGTACTTTTGAGACAGAAAACGGAAACAGTGCCCATGCTTAATTAGGACTAAGGTTTTACTTGTTTAGATAAGACACAACGAACTGCTAAAACTTAAAAGTCTCTTGTTTATTTATCGAGGGTAGAACTTAGTCAGTGTAGCAGAATAGATGTTACATTTGACAGATCTGCTTGTTTTTTTGTTGTTGTTGATTTTTTTTTTTTTTTTTTTACCTAGAAAACTATGTTTCCTGTTCTACAGGAAATCGTCTTTGTTCTTTGTTTTTTTATTGAGTTCCATAAACCAAATTTTTTTTTTATTTCAGTTCTATCGTCGTGGAGTATCACATCCAAAGAAATTTTTCTGCAATCCCAAAAACCTTGACCATGGAGTTTTGATTGTTGGCTATGGAACTGAAAGTAAGTTTTTTTGTGTTTTTGTGTTCATTCCATCATTTTTCAGCTTTTACTGATGAGTTGTTTTCAAATATTTTATTGGAATTCCGACAATTTTGACCTACTCCTATTTTATGTTTAGTATAATTACATTCAGTCAATTTCAATAAGCAAAACATTTCTCATCGGTTCCCGATAGAATAAGGCCAAAAGGATAGAATAAAGCGAAACAAAAACGATGCAACAGCTAACCGATATCGACAAACAAAAATTCAAGAGATATGAAGCCACTGCTGAAGTATTTTATGCCTCCAACAAATATCAAAGCCGTCAATATAATGCAGAATTTACAGGAAAAATTATTTATTCTTTGCAAGAAAGAGAATTTTATTTTGCAATAAATTGAAAAGCCAACTATTCAGCCCCAGTTTCGCCTGTTTTGAGTACGCTCAATGTCCAGTTTGCTTTGTTTTTGAAATTCCTCAAATAATAGGGTGTTGCCTAGCATACCGTCTGAATTTAGTCTGCAAAATAGCAATATCGATATGGTGAAAGGGAGATTTAAAGTCTTCCTGTTTCGTAATTCTAAAAAGAAATAAAATAACCAGACTTCAGTGCCTCTTTGAGTTGACGAAGTAGTCTCTCTTGTTGATGAATAAAACAACTCATCCTTCCCTTCAACTTAGTCAGTTGGGGGGGGGGGGAGGTCTACACCACTCCAACCCTCCAAGGTTTTGAAAGTACCTATCTTTGTATTTTCGTCAAAAAATGAACATAATTTTCATACTTCACTAGTTGAGACAGTTTGACATAGAGCAAAATGTTCTGAATGGAACCTTATTCGTCATTAGCAGTATTCATAGCGTGTTCAGGATATAGACGACTGGGTTATTTTACCATTTTGGGAAAACAGTGTAACAAGAAGCTACTTATCACTGAGCAGGAATTCTACCGGTACCAGTTCTTCAATAGCCTGTAAAAGATATAATAAAATATACGGTATGATTCCTGAAAATTATACGCAATGACAGAGTGTAATCAATAGTGTCCGCACTTTTTCAGGGTGGTAACCCGAGGTTCCAACAGCTGTTCTTTTTTCTTATGCATAACATGTGCATGCATCAAAGTGCAAAGCTATCCAAATGATATGTAATATCGAGCAAAAGCAGTTAAAATTAAAAAATATATCAAATAAATGAGAAATATTAAAATTCCCTAAAGTGGCTTTTGTATTTTCGTTACAGATAACAGAATAGCTTCTCATGAATTAAATAAATATTTTAACGTCTCTAATAAGTTTTTTTTTATTTGATAATCATGTTTGTTTGGCAAAGAAAAATTATGAACCAATGATTTTGAACCGTTCTTTTTTTTAGTAAACGGACCAGTTGAAATATTACAACATATTCAGTGGACCGTTATAATGTGACCCCCCCCCCCCCCCTCCAAAAAACGGCTGTAATTTGGTGGAAAGAACCACCGTTCTTATGTGAAATTTTAGCTGTATCTACTCATAGTAATCCTTGTTATCTTCGACTTTTCCTCATTTTAAATGTCAACAATAAACTGGCCTTTTAAACAGATCATCTGTCCAAAGCCCAGGCCCATTGTCTGCAAAGAGAGTTTTAACTTGAATGTGTCATTGCTTCTGTGGCGTTGATTTATAGCATTAACATGATTGTTGGATATGTCCACTTTATTTATCTTTGTTTGTAATACTACAAGAGATTTCTAGCGAATAAGATTGTTGATCAACTATTGTGAAAACATATTGTTTTCTTAAAAATTTATGAATCAATAAATATTTTGTGAAAACTAAATTTTTGTAATAATCGGGGAAAGAATTGGCAACATTTGAAGATCAATGGAAATCACTTTATCATCTAAACGTCCCGATTCTTTGGCTTAGTTCACATTTTTTTTTTTAGCTGCTAATAAATGTAAAAACTTTTAAAACAGAGCAACTACTTTGTGTCTTCTAAGATTTTTAAAATCATATTAATTTTGTTCAAGCAAGATTTGGCAAGCAAAATGTTGACTTGAGTTTGTGACAAAATCAGTTGAGTACTTTAAAATAAATTGTCTAGTCAACATTTATTTGTTTATGTGAAATCGATGAACATGACAATGTTGATGACCTAGATCTCGTCATGGGTGCTTGTCTATTTCAGCTTAGGTTGGACCGTCCAAACCAAGCATGTACACGTTCGGAGTAAATGCATTCTGATGATTAAATATTCTGTAAGGCATACCATAGGAATGTAAAAATATAAAATAAAAGGAATTTAATGTCAGCAATACTGGGGAGGGGGTGAAGCTGCCCCCGTCTACCTAAACCTAGAACCGCCACTGAGGCCTACTGCATAGGAGTTGGACAGACTATAACCCTTCAAATAGGCTATCACTTGCTATGCAATCTCGAAATTTGTAAGTATTGCTAAAAATAAGTGCGTTACCAAAAAGGTTCATTTTGTGTGACCAAGACAAGTAGTGATACTGAAACTTACAGTTTTCTGAAAAAATAGAGGTGGTTTGGCTATCTCCTAGCGTCTATTGGGTAAATACTGATGCACATGATTCACAGTCTTCTACTTGGCTTTCGATTAGTCTTATCATTTTACTATGTCATTACCTACCATTGTATATTTTGAATACTTGTTGTGCAATATTATTTCTTAAGGGTGTATTTGACCTTTCAATTGTTTTAATTAGATTTGAAAATAAGGATTCAAGGTGTTGTCACTTAAAGTTTATTTCTTAGCAGGTATATGAGAAAAAATATGTAAATATCGTAGATTTTGAAGAAGGCTTCATATTGTAAGAAAAATGTGTCAGTTAGTTTTTGCTATGACGGTATTGAAGTACTTGTTGTCCTAATCATAATATACTGCTATATCTTTTCTAAATATATTTGCTTGTAAGAATGTGCCCATGGATGAAAATCTACAAGACGTCTTTTGAGAGTCAATAATTGATTTTCAGGATGTGCCAGATATGCCCTTTGGATCTGGGAAGAGCTTTGTCATCTCAGTTTAATACAAATGTACTTAAAGACCCATTCACTGTGACTTTACTAATATTGGGATTTAGCTAACGGTAATTCCGGGAACCAGTTAAATTAAAACCCATTCATAACTGGCGTTTAGCTACAGTTCATAACTGGATGAAGACAAAGCTGAAGTTCTATCGACTTGAGCTTAGTTAAAGCCAAACAAATCAGAACTTATCTTACGGTTTCGCTACTGGTGAATAGGCAAACCCATTCCTGATAAGGAAAAAAACTGCAAACAAACAACAAATAACAAATGGAAAATTGGAATAAAAAAGAAGTGAAATACTGGGAGGAGCTATTGTGTTTACTCAATAGAATACTTGTGAAAAGAAACAAGGCCTGTATGAGATCTGAGATACCGACAAACATGTTGATTGATTTCAGTATTTTAATTATGCATTGCGAATGGTAAAATCTGATTAGGAACATGAGCTGTAACCTGGTTTCGGAACCGGCGTATTTTCAATATTAGTAAAATCTCATTTTGAATTGGCCTAAATTTTGTTAATGCCAATCAAAGATATAAAGGAAAAATCAGAAAACTGGGCATGCAATACATCCATCTAGGAATATCATCTAACAAGTTGAAGGACGCCATGTCTTTGTCTTATTTTTATAATGAATTTTCTATTGTTGTTTATTTATTTTGATTTTTAAGTTTATCAGCAATGGGGCTTGAGCTTACCTACTTCATGAAAATAATAATTCATTCTGTTCAGTATTCTCTATTCAATCTTTTATTCAATTCCTTTTTCAGTTACTCCTGTTAAACAGAAAGTTTTGCCGTATTGGATTGTGAAAAATAGCTGGGGAACAAGATGGGGCGAGCAGGTAAAGAATTTTTCATATTCTTCTACGTTTTATATTCTTCCGTCTAATACCAAATTTGTAGAAAGTGTTAAGAATTGTGTGTAAGGATAGTTTTTTCCACAAATGAAGAGTAGGAATTATGCCAAAGAGAATCTTTCTATTTTAAAAGAAAAGCAAAAACACACTTATTTTGGGATTTTTTTTTTAATATTTGATTTTGATATTGAGAAGGTGGAATATAACTATGAATAAACTTGTTCTGCAACGGATAAACCACATGACCTTCTTATAAATTTTCTCTTGTTACCTCATTTTGAACGAAGTGAGAAAGACATAGTGGCTGTAGGATCACAATATTGGAGAATTGCTGAGAATAAAATCTGTTGCCATTTGGTCTGAGGCTTGTTATCTTACAAGGCAGGGCAATAGAAAAGATGCTTTTCTAAATTATTAAATCTTTTCAAAGTGTATTTGAAGTAACAAAAGATTAATAATGAGTAATGAAATCAGTTTTCAAATAGCGAAAGCAAGGCTCAAGTGTAGTGTATTCAAATTATCAACTAAAAGGCAAAGAAACAAAAGCAATTGAAAATTTCCAAGTCCCTAAAAATTAACTTCATGCCTGACCTTTTCCAAATAAAATGGTGACCTGGTACCAATAAAATTAAGCTAAAGCAACTGACCAGTAAGCCTAGTTATGTGCAATGATTCAAGAGGAATCAGGTGTACATCCCTATTGGCTGTCATTTTCAAAGATGGTGGTATTTTTCTTCTTTTTTTCATGAGATGACAGGATTTCTAATAATATTTGCAATGGAACTGAATTTTAATCTTCAGTATCCAAAAATTGACATGACAAAAAAAGGAAATAAAGATATGAATTATGCCAGATAAAGGGATATATCTTTAGAAACTGGTGGCAAAATTGACAAGAATGCTGCACACTAAATTCGAGCCAAAAGATTCAGTCGGAAAAAACTCAACCCCTGGAGAATTCAACCCAAGAAAAGTCAAACTGGCAAAACTGAATGTACAAAAATTCTGTTATTGAACCCTGGTGCAGGAAGGGGAACCTTAAGGCTTGTATCGTCTTTAAAACCTTGAGAATCTCATAATTTTATATATTTTTCCTAAGTTTTTTTTTGCAAGTTTCAGAAGGCAATGAATGGGTTTTTCTCCGGGGCCTAGTCTCTGTTCTTGACACCCTGAATATGCTGGAAATCGTTTTGAAAGATGTTTGGAGGAAGTTCCGAAAAGAGGGAGGGGCTATAGGAAATTAAAGCTTTGTAGGATATTCTGAGAGGGTAATGTTTGGCGTTGTTGATTAGGATACCTACGACAAAATTAACGATTTTTAATGTGATCAGCATTGCGTAAAAAACGACGAAGACTATAATTGTCAGTGTCAACAGCGAAAATTCATAATGACTATTCAGGTGATATTAGCAGTGATGATGTCCGTAATATAAAAAATGCTGATAGTGGTGATGAAGATGGGGAGCCTTTAGTTCCCGGTGGATCTGGAGGTCATATGGGTGAGTCCCCCTAACCTCCTTTCTTTTAGACAAAAAAAGAACTTGATGTTCTATACCAATAAACCCTCATGTTCAAATAAATTCATAAATGTAATTTTTAATTAAGAAACCGTAATTAAATATTGTTTTGTCAATCAATGACTACATGAAGGTTTTAATGATTTTATGACTGGAAAATTTAATTGTACAGTTTACTCGACTTAGCTTGCTCTCAAATTTAGCTCGAGTAAAGCCAGGAACAGTTTTGTTTCCATGTTTTTGTATGCTTTTATCCGATGCATCATGAGTAGTTAAATAACATTGGTGAACAGCCATTTTACGGACTTGTATCTATAGCTTGTTATCTATTAACATTAGGTGTCTGGACAAAAAAATAAATCCAGTTTATGTCAGTTGTGTCATCCTTTTAAGCTACATGACACCTTATTTTCGTCTCAAAAGTTGTACAAAATGTGTATATGGTGGCAGATAAAGAGAAAATCTACCTAATATACTATTCAGAATGAAAATTAGTATCATAGGCAGCGCAATAGTGCTACCTAAGTAAAGAACGATGTTAGCACAATGTATTATTTCTTCTTTTTTTTCCATACCAGGGCACTTCGTATCGAAGGAGTTGTCGTAGAAACTTGGAAAAGGGCTCATTCGATTGGAAATTGGAACGGCTAGTGCCCTTTTTAATAGTCGAAAGTGATTGGAAGGAAACTAACACCCCTTCCACGCCCACCATTTTCCCAAACACATCCAATCAAAATTTTGAGACAGCCATTTTGTTCAGCGTAGTTGATTTCCTAATAGAAGTTATGTTTTTGAGGAGGACACTCTCCCACAGCCCTCAGGGAAAGGGTTTTAAGTTATGCCCTGGGGGCATATAAGAACGATGTTGGCGCAATGTATTATGTATTATTTTTTTTCCTTTAGACCAGGGCACTTTGTGTCGAAGAAGTTGTCGTAGAAACTTGGAAAAGGGCTCATTCAATTGGAAATTGGAGTGGCTTGTGCCCTTTTTAATAGTCGAAATTGATCGGAAGGCAACTAACACCCCTTCCAAGCCCACCATTTCCCGAAATACATCCAACCAAAATTTTGAGATAGCCATTTTGTTCAGCGTAGTTGATTTCCAGATAGAAATTATGTTTTCTAGGAGGACACTCCCCCATAGCCCTCAGGGCCACCATTTACCCGTGCCGCAGCCATTGAAGCATTTGCCTCTCAATTAAATGGACTATCTGTCTTCGCTTTTCTCTTTCTATCTACAATTAGCCATGTCTTGATGCAACCTACTGCAAAATACTTGATAATTTCAATTCAAAATCAACGGACTCGGTCGACGAGTTGTCGTAGAAACTCCAAAAAAGGCTCATTCGATTGGAAATTCAAAGGGCTAGTGCTCTTTTTAATAGTCGAAAGTGATTGGAGGGCAACTAACCCCCCTCTCTCGCCCACCTTTTCCCCAAACATACCCAATCAAAATTTTGAGATAGCCAGTTTGTTCAATGTAGTTGAAAGTTTTGGAAATTAGGTCTGAGGATGACAACCCCCCCCCACATTCCTCAGGGCAAGGGTTGTAAGTTATGCCCTGGGAGCATATAAGGTTTTTAGATAAAGCATTGTCGTAGAAACTTCAAAAAGGGCTCATTCGATTGGAAATTGAAATGGCTAGTGCCCTTTTTAATAGTCGAAAGTGATTGGAAGGCAACTAACACCCCTTCCACGCCCACCATTTCCCCAAACACATCCAATCAAAATTTTGAGATGGCCTTTTTGTTCAACGTAGTTGAAAGCTCTGGAAATTATACCTTTGAGCAGGACACTCCGCCCACAGTCTTCAGGGCAAGGGTTATAAGTTATGCCCTTGTGGCATATAAGGTTTTTTATAGAAGGCGTTGTCGTAGAAACTTGAAAAACGGCTCATTCGATTGCAAATTCAAAGGGCTAGTGCCATTTTTAATAGTCGAAAGTGATTGGAGGACAAGTACCCCCCCCCCCCTCTCACGCCCACCATTTATCCAAACACATCCAGTCCAAATTTTGAGATAGCCATTTTGTTCAATGTTGTTGTAAGTTCTGGAAATTAGGTCTTTGAGGATGACAACCCCTCCCACTCAGATCCCTCAGGGCAAGGGTTACAAGCTATGCCCTGGGGGCATATAAGGTTTTTATTGAAAGCTTCGTCGTTGAAATTTGAAAAAGGGTTCATTCGATTGGAAATTCAAAGAGCTAGTGCCCTTTTTAATAGTCGAAAGTGATTGGAGGACAACTAACCCTCCTCTCACGCCCACCTTTTCCCCAAACACATCCAATCAAAATTTTTAGATAGCCATTTTGTTCAACGTAGTTGAAAGTTTTGGAAATTAGGTCATTAAGGATGACAACCCCCCCCCCCCAGCCCCCAGGGCAAGGGTTGTAAGTTATGCCCTGGGGGCATATAAGGTTCTTATAGAAAGCGTTGTCGTAGAAACTTCAAAAAGCGCTCATTCGATTGGAAATTGAAACGGCTAGTGCCCTTTTTAATAGTCGAAAGTAATTGGAGGGCAACTAATCCCCTTCTCACGCCCACCATTTCCCCAAACACATACAATCAAAATTTTGAGATAGCCATTCTTTTTCTACGTAGTTGAAAGTTTTGGGAATTATGTCTTTGTGGATGACAACCCCCCACAGCCCTCAGGGCAAGGGTTTTAAGTTATGCCCTGGGGGCATATGAGGTTCTTATAGAAAGAGTTGTCTTAGAAACTTCAAAAACGGTTCATTCGATTTGAAATTGAAACGGGTAAATCCCTTTTTAACAGTCGAAAGTGCTTGAAGAGCAACTAACCCCCCTCTCACGTTCACCATTTTCCCAAACACATCCAATCAAAATTTTTAGATATTCTTTTTGTTCAACGTAGTTGAAAGTTCTGGAAATTAGGTGTTTGAGGATAACAACCCTCCCCCCACAACCCTCAGGACAAAGGTTGTAAGTTATCCCCTGGGGGCATATAAGGCTTTTATAGAAAGTTTTGTTGTAGAAACTTCAAAAGGGCTCATTTGATTGGAAATTGAAAGGGCTGGCGCTCTTTTTAATAGTCGAAAGTGACTGAAGGGCAACTAACCCCCCTCTCACACCCACCATTTCCCCAAACGCATCCAATCAAAATTTTGAGATAGCCGTTTTGTTTAACGTAGTTGAAAGTTCTGGAAATTGGGTCTTGGAGGATGAAAACCCCCTCACAGCCCTCAGGGCAAGTTTTGTAAGTTATGCCCTGGAGGCATATAAGGTGTTTATAGAAAGCGTTGTCGCTTTCTATAAACACCTTAAAAAACTCAAAAAGGGCTCATTCGATTGTAAATTGAAAGGGCTAGTGCCCTTTTTAATTGTCGAAAGTGATTGGAAGGCTTGACATTTTTATAGTAAAGATCGATCTGGGTAAAATGTATTATTATTATTTTTTAATTTTTTTTTATTTAGACCAGGGCACTTTGTATCGAAGGAGTTGTCGTAGGAACTTCGAAAAGGGCTCGTTCGATTGAAAATAGGAAGGACTAATGCCCTTTTTAATGGTCGAAAGTGATTGGAGGGCAACTAGTCCCCCTCCCACGCCCACCCTCCCATTTCTCCATTATGTTTAAAAACTAAATATTGCCTTAAGATTAAATCAAAATGCACTGTGTTAATGCCAATTCCCAATAAGGCATCTCAGCAGTATCCCAAGAACGACTGAGGGTATTATGTTCAATTTTTCGGGGCTACTTCTGCTCTTAAAATTTAACCAAATCAAAATAGCGTAAGTGTATCCAAGCTATCAAAGAAAGTAAACAGATTTTTTTGCGAATGGTATCAAGTTTTCTATTTCAGGTCAACTAGAGGAGGTATGAAACTAAATTAAACACTTCTATTTGTGTCCAGCATACAAATAGCAGGCCAATCTATAAAGTCTTAAAAAAAGAAAATATTTGAAGTAATATTTTCTTTTTCCCTGAAAAGACTATGTCAATTTAAACGAATAGAAATTAATTAAAAAAACTTTTTCCACAAAATAAGTTTTTCAAAGAAAAGTAAAGAACTCCATTGAACCAAAAATGAGAAAAAAAAAAAAATCAAATAATTCTACCAAGCGTGAAACTACCACAAATCAGCATCGATAATTAAATGAAACCCAAAAGGAACAGAGATTACAATAAATAACCGAGTCTAACTTAAAACGAGCAGAAATTAACAAGAGTAGGGCTCAAAACCCCTATGACTTCCCAAGGCCAGAACATAATTTGCACTTACTGAAAAAAATACATATGAATGTGAATTGTCAGTTTAATATACATATACTGATATTTAGTAATCAAAATATTAATATTATTTATTTATTAAAGTTATGAAAGTAAAAACATTTATATATTTTTAGTAAAGTGCAAATTATGTTTTGGCCTTGGGAAGGCATATGGGTTTTGAGCCCTACTCATGTTAATTTCTGCTCGTTTTGAGTTTGACTCGGTTATTTATTATAATTTCTGTTCGTTTTGGGTTTCATTTAATTATTGACGCTGATTTGTGGTAGTTTCACGCTTGGTAGATTATTTGATTTTATTTTTTGCTCATTTTTGGTTTAATGGAGTTCTTTACTTTTCTTTGAAAAACTCATTTTGTTGTTTTTTTTAATTAATTTATAAAAAGGCCGGGAAATATTTCACAGATAAATATTTCCACATGTAGCCTTTTTTCTTGGGTGTTTAATCCGTGAAAGCTCTCTCTTGATGCTTCAACAATGGTAAGCCATCATGTAAACCCATCTACATTGCTACTGGGCCTACTTGACCTTCAGATCTTGATGGAAACGCTCATCCTATTCATCAATGACAGCAGTAAGATTTTTTGAGAAGTTCACAAGTTGGCTATTGAAAAGTTACAATTTGATGCTCATGTTGCAGTCAAGCATTTTGAAGCCCCGTAATTTGTAGGGGAAAAAAGGGTTTTTTGAAGGAAGGTAATTTTAAGAAATTCAGTTTCAAATTTAAACATATACTAGAAAATGATTCTGAAATATTATTTGTAGATGATACGCCATTGAAAATTAAACTAAAATCACCTACAGTACTAATAGACTAAACCTACAAGTGAATCTAAACTGCATTATCGCAGGTTTTCATCCAATAAACTAGTCCCTAATTTAGTTTTGGTTGGTCAGCTATGGTTACTAATATGAAAAACTCATGCAACCCAGTTACAATTGAAAATCTCGGAAACATTTTGTCTAAACTTCCAGGGTCTTAAAGCCTTCGATCAAAGATTGGTTCTGTTTTCTTGATATTGTTGTTTATATATCAAACTTCATCTCTGATTGAAAGATGGGGGGGGGGGTGTTTTAACCTGTTACCATCGATTATATCAATAAAAATACTTCATCAATTCCCAAGAATAGGTTCTGGTTAATTGCAAAAATGTGGCATATTTTGTTAATTATGAGTATGACTAAGATTAAAAGTAATTTCAGGGTTTAGAGTATTATTAAGGAAGATTCAGTTTTTTTAACGGCCCGTTTCATGGCTTATTAAAAAAAAGTTAAATAACTATCCAGCAAGTATCGGAAGAATTTTCTATTATTGAAATTAGTTGCAGTGATATTCAAGTACGACAAATAAATACAATCCAATTGTGGCTGGAACTTGTTTGTACATGTTTAACTTTCCAGGGTAATTTGTTTGAGTTATGCCTTTTTACGTATGGGTTTGTCACTTTGTAAGAAAGCTTGAAATTTAAAGTTTCTTCTACGACACCGCTGACTGTCCTAAATAAGGATTTGGATTTGGAGGTGGGGGCAAAAATGTACATTTTTGTGTCTTTCTCAGACGTCACACAACTAAATGGTGTACAGTGTCGTGTAATTTACACCTTGAGGTGGTGAGGGACCGACTCAAATCTTGATGTGATCGGGTATGATCTTGCTGCTATGATGCCTCGTCAAAATAGATGTTGCAAATCTATGAAAATTAATGCAGAATACTAATAAGTAGTGTGTGGAAAAAGTTTCTGAGTTATTCAAAATTACTAGATTCTTTTTTACATTTTCGTTTACGAGCTAATTTAAAAGAGTGTTGAAGACTTAATGGCCTTAATAGTAGTTATTAGCATCTAGCTTTGCAAATGGTATTGTAGTGCACTTGAACCCGAAAAGGAAAATAGGAACGTTTACAATGCGCTTGTCAAACTGATATCGCCAAATATTGTTTTTGATTTTTCTCTTACAGAGCGAATTCAGTTCCTCATAATCTTGGCAGCGATATATTAAGTATAGCTACAATTCTTTTTAAACAAGGGAAAATTATGCATTTCTTTTTGTAATATTTTTAGCGTTGAATGTGATTTCTATTACTCGCGATGAAATATCCCGTATAAGGAAAAATTGTCTCAAATAAGGCTTATAGTGAAAGAGTTTTCCTTCCAAATATCATTGAGAAGCTGACTGATTTACACAATAAGCTGCCGGTAATAACGTATCGGCGCTTGTCGTCTCATCATTGTTTGATCCATCTGTTTTATAGGTGTTTTGCTTCTGTTTGTGGTTTATCTTTCTATATACTCCACTATTTATCTTTTTAGTATGGGTGGGTTATAAATGAATACTATTATTGTTATTTTCCTGCCAGGGGTCAACATATAAAGATGATATTTGACACAAGTATCTACAGCCAATTTTTTTCTTTTCAGGGATACTACCGTGTTTATCGTGGTGATGGCACATGTGGTATAAATACAATGGTCACCAGTGCAGTTGTGGAATGAAGCAGTTAGCGTGAATCTCTTTTTTTTTATTATATGTGTAAAGTTTTACTTATATGAATGGGTTCTTAATTACGTTTGTTGTGTTTATTAGTACTTCTGTTAATAGTCAATTATATGATTTTGAAAGCGTTTACAATTGTATTTTATCTTTTATTCCAACTGTAGGAAATATCGTTTTTATGGCTAACATAGTCTGAAAAAGATTTTGATTTTTTGCGACTATTTGAAACAAAGAGCAAAAAAAATGATTAATGTAACAGAAATTCGTGGGTAGACGAAAAATGTTCCATATAGAATAGAAGTGTGGCCAACAAACCATAAATATTTGATTTTGCTATGTTTTACTTAGTGTAAATACAGGTCTACGTGTGTGCCTTTTTTGCTCTAGTATTTGTTTTCCTTTTTTTCATAATTTTTAGTAAAAAATTGTTCAAACTATAAACAAAGCTTGAAACACAGGTAAAAATATTGTAATAGAATCTTGACCCGGACAAAGGGAGCAGTACCAATTTCTATATGAAAATGGATGACGCTGAATAAATGACGCTAATGTTTTGTTTTCTTTTTTTAACCTGCAGATCTAAGCTTTCGCTTGATGGGAGCGAGACCCAGCCTGATCACTAAGCAAACTGATAGGAAAGCTTACTGAGCCATCTTCTTCTTATATTCGCAAAACCTAAGTGCAACAATAGCCTATGAAGTGTGCTTACAAAAAATTAAACAAGAAAAACGGGTTTTAATTTCTATAAAGCAGTGAATACAACACATTTAATTAAACACAAATACTCCGAATATTTCGGCCCCACATCCGGGAGCCTTTCTCAACGGAAAAAAAAAAAATTCTTACATAAACATAAAAAACATACTAAACAAAACAAAAGAAAAAATATAAATAAATAGGAAAAGAAAACTCACATATTAAATAAACAAACTCCATTCACTGCCGTATACAATCGAATGCTTATATTGACACACCTTCTCACAGAATATAAATTGACATCTGTCAAAAAATGAGAATATATTTATACTTAAACTAAAACAAAAAAGGTCAGCTAACCCCCGGCCCATAACCCCTAAATAGATCTCACAGGTTCATCACCCAATGTTTGAATTATAAATTGAACAGATTCGTTTGCTTGCAAGCTTAGCTGCAGTTCGTTTACCTTTCCCAGCATTTAACCCAGTCTGACCTTTGTCCGCAAGGTCATCATTCGTATCCGAACTATTATCAAAAATAGCACTGGTTGAAAATTTTACCTTGCGGTTGAATGATGACCTTGCGGACAAAGGTCAGACTGGGTTAAATGCTGGGAAAGGTAAACGAACTGCAGCTAAGCTTGCAAGCAAACGAATCTGTTCAATTTATAATTGAACAGATTCGGAGTATTTGTGTTTAATTAAATGTGTTGTATTCACTGCTTTATAGAAATTAAAACCCGTTTTTCTTGTTTAATTTTTTGTAAATGGAAAAGCAGTGTGGTCTAAGAAATTATAAAGTGTGCTTAATCGTTGGTTGCACAATCCTAACTAAAAATTGGCCCTTTTTCTGTTGATTAGATAAATATTTCCTTAGACATACTTGACATTCACATTCACAAGTATCGAATTTTCCTCTTCAGCAGCTAAGTGTCTCTTAAACCTTGTATAACATACCTTCTCCAACACTCTTATTTCATAAAGGTAAGTGACCAGTTTCTACGTGTATATCGCACTGCTCAAAACGAACAGACATGTCTTTTTATCAATTTTACATGAAAGTGGAACTAAAGGTTTCGAGCTTTTTTTTTGGGGGGGGGGGGATTTGAATGGGAAACTATACATTAAAGTTATTATATGTAGCTGAATGATGCAGTTTTGTTTTGGTACCTAGAACAAAGTGTTTGGTGATCTTTGAGAAAAAGTACTAAAGTATTTTGGGACAAAGATTTGTTATATTGGATAAAGATCTGCTAGTGAAATGTTTCTTAGTTTTTATCTGCTTTTTGTAAAAGAAAAAAGGTCTGATACATGCATTGAGCTCGCCATGACATTATCATTACTGAATATCAGATGCGGTAAAATCGCAATTGCTGATATCAGTTTCTTGTCAAGACCAACTGAAACTGACATGAGACTTAGCAGAAATAGTAGTCTATAGTGGTCCGGGTGTTTGTTATTATAATCCTTAGGTAGGCTCGGCAAGATGTTTTTTTTATCTATTTTTGGCTTTATTCTTTCTTAAAATCTGTTTTTTCTCGTGTTTTTTTTACTGTTAGGTGCGCTGAAGTTCTCCAACGGCGCATGCAATAACCCATTTTGAAGCGAAGTGGGTGTTTTCTGCGAACTGAAGGATAGGTCTAAATCAAATCTTGGAACCTTTCTATAGAAGTAAGCATCTATTCGCGGCATCACAATCTTAAAGTTTCTTTTATAAAATGAAACTGTTCTGGCACTAAAGTCACTTCAGTATTTTTAGAAATTGTAAACTTTACTCTTTTTTCGGAACGTCAGCTATTCTTTTTATTAGGAATCAGATAAATCCCTAAGATTGGGTGGAAGCCCTCTATAAGTTTCTGTATGATCAACGATGATGGTGCCTGTACTCAGGACTCAATTACCATCAGTGATTTAGAACTGTCAGTGCTAATGCGTACTCCGAAAGTCCAGTAATCAAGGTCCTCACATATACAACTTGTATGTTTGAAGAGAGGTTTTGGCTAAAGAGCCATACTTTAGGTATTCGAATAGCAGCTAAAACTGTGTACAGCTCAACAGTCCAAAGATTCCAACATATGATCTGAGACCATTACTATGTACGTAACGTTTTTGGAATAAAGGCTGTGATCTAATCGTACCAGGCTGTTTGCCAAATTATCCTCAAGTAACCACGAGTCCGAAGAGGTGCTGTCTAAACATATGATGCAAGGGCGAAGGAGAATGTGTACTCGTACCCAAGGGTTCTTGAATTGGATAAATTGTAATTTTTCATGATTCTCATTGCAAAAAGATGCAATAAGCTCAATATCCTACTAATATACAACTTGGCTTTCAACTTTCCTGGAGAAGGAGAAAGCCAATCATTGAAATTTTTTGGGTATGAATATCAATAATGCACGGGAAAAGCTTTTCTTCATAAAATACTTAAATTGAAAGGTTAATAGAAAAAATAGATGATTTGCTAAGAATTTCACGCAGTATTTGCAAGTAATTCTTTTCTTTAAATTTAAATAGGGGTATTTCTTCTGGGAATATTTTTAACTAGATCTCAAGAACTTTGGGTTGCACCACTGATGCAACTGAAAACTGCATGTAGAGGAAGCTGTAATTAGGTTTTACCCAAAATGCACATGTCACGTGCACGCGATGACTGCGATATTTTGAAGCAACTCTATAATTTACGTTGCGTTAATGAAAACAAAACTACCGTAAACTAAATATTATGCTAATGTGTTCTTTCTTTCATTTAAAGTTAAAATCCTTAGACTGGAATATAAACTTTGGTATTTTAATTGAAGCTAAAAATCAGTTTGGTTAACATCATGGACTCAAGGGCGCAGCTAGGGGGGGGGGGGGACTACTCCCAAAGTTTCAAGGCGTCCCAATTTAGCTCATGTGTCCGCATTTGTCAGCACACTGGACAATTTCATCAGCACATTCCTTATATCCCCTCTCCAAACTCAAAACCCTAGCTTCGCCTTATATTTATTTATTTATTAATACCAAAATACGGTAAGCTTTAACAAGCTTGTCGCACTAAACAATTATAAAAAGTCTATGACAATGTTGATGACATAACATAAATATACAGTAACTGAAACATACACTCTGAAAACATAATGACTGAAACATACAGTAGCATACCAAACTAACTGAAACATATCTGTTAATAATTGGAACATACCAAGAAGTAAGCCCACAAAATAGCTGAAAACATACTGGTCACAAACCAACTAATAGAAAAGTAAAAATATTCTCAATACGGATTGTGATAAGACCTAGTATAAAAATCTATAGAGGCTAAACTACTTTTGAAAAACTGGACCGTGGTACTTGCAACTATTTCCGATGGAAGTGAATTCCAAGTCTTCCATACTCGGCTAGACAAAGAGTTTTGACCTATTCTTTTCTGTGAACATGGTGGGTAAATTTTGTGTTGGTGTTGTATGGGCTATCTTCCAATTTGTAATTCTGAAAATTTGGTGGAATCCAGGGAATCGACAAGAAATGGTTACAGATAGAAATAGTGTCGAGTTACCACATAAGAAGGCTTTAATACTGAGTAAGGACCTTGACGTATTTCTAAATTGACCTCAATAATCTCAAAAACAGGATGTGTGTGATAATCATTGAAAAAACGCTTTCCATAAGGTTGGAGGTAGATAGTAATGTAGTGTAGGTTGATTAAAGAAAAAAATTATATAAAAATATAGTTGTGTAGCTAGGGAGAAGCAAGGGCATACACCTGACCCCGGGCACCTTATCTGCAGGGGCACCATCTAGATAATAAATATACCGTACTATTCAGGAAAGGTATAAGAGGGGAGCAAGACCAATATTTTCGTCGATTGCTGATAAACCTACCTACGCGTTTGTGGAAATCAGGACCTACATGGGTTATTTTTAGCCAAATGTATTGTCTAAAAAGAGATATAAGCATTATTTTTGGATGTTGGTGTACATAACAGTCTATAGGTGTTTTATGGCGACACTCTCGCGACCAACAAAGGTCTTGTTGATCAATATTGTTGATCAAAACGACCCACAATTAAAGTCTTTGTTTGTCAATCTTGTTGGTCAAATAAAGAGAATTTTCAAAAAAGAAAAATCATGGCAAAATATTATATTGTCCATACTTTTGAAGAAGAGAAAAAAGAGATACTTTGCTATGAAGGTTTTTATATTTATTTCTTATACATTGGCTGCTTTTAATTTAATTATTGTTCATATATCTGGGGGAACTAAATACAGGCTATTATGTCGGGGGAATTTTACAATTGCGCCACTTGTAATGTTAAGTATTTTACGTCACTCTTGTAACGCTATGAATCACGCCAACTATAATAGGAGTAAGATAAACGGGTGACCGCGCCACTTCCTATGGAAAAAAATAAAATAGATTAAATAATAAACTTTAATTTCCTTGTGAGGTGATTAATTAGGCTGGGGAGCCATCAATCCAGGAACGTAGGCATATTTTGTGGGTTTATCAGATTCCTTGGGAACGTTTCCAATGAAGACAATTGAACTAGTTATCTACTTTGTGATAAGATACAGGTATAGAAGTAAAACAAACACAAATAGAAAAGTAATAGGTTTATTAGACTTACATATTTAGGTGTACAGCAACATGCGCATATAAGACAAACTTCAGTAATGTCAATTGTAGTAATACTCAATATCGAATCATGAAAGATCTCTTAATAATTCTTGGGTTCTGAATAATAACATAATACATAATACCCCGAAAAACACTTTTTCTAACCCTATAAAACACTCGTCTTGACTCTGCGCGCTAGGAGCTATTTCATGATTGGCTCAACTCCTATTGGGGGGCACCCTTCTTCCTCCTTATGCTGACCAATAGTTTATTCGCAATATCATTAAATGCCCGCATTCCTATGATCACTTGAAACTTCCTATGCTACTTGAATCTACTTTGTATAGAACATTGTCTCATGATTTTTTGTCAAGTATTTTGATCCTTAAATGCCCGCATTCCTATGATCACTTGAAATTTCCTGTGCTACTTGAAACTATTTTGTATAAAACATTGTCTCGTGATTTTTTGTCAAGTATTCTCGCGAAATTCAAGATATCTTCTTTATGTAATACCGTCATCCAACCGGGAGCTTTTTCCAAATTTCATATCTGTCGGTCTGTAAAACAAAAAGTGTAGAATGCATGCAAAGCATTACAAAGTACTCTGGAATTCATCAAGTATCAAGTTCCTTTGTGAATATAGTCATCCGTCTTTTGCACTTAAAGCGATGTTTTGGCTGAGCATAAAATGTGGTTTTTCTTTTGTTGATTAAGAATTTAGACTAACGTTTGAAACAGGGTTTTAACTCAATTAGGGGGGGGGTTAATGTTATATCGGTATTTTTATAGCCTAAAAGTATTTTTAGAAGGAAACAATTTTATTTTGTTTGGAAGTATTTGAAAACAATTTTATATTTTAAATATATCACATATTATTTACGGTACATATTACCCTTCCCATTATTTAAAGACGTCCCGTCATTAGGACTTGCTTGCCCTTGGGTTTTTTTAGATTATTCCGAAATTCATTTACTACTTTTCTATATAGCTTTAATTGATCTTGTATTATTATAAGCCTTGTTTGAGCTTAATCAGGAGTGCTTAAAATTTTGTCTGTATTACCTTTCTTATTTTATTATATATCCTTTTCTAAGGTTCCTCCACCGGACTAAGATAGTCACTACACAAAGATTATATTTTTTCTAGATCTAGTACTAATGACTCCTACATTTCCAGCAATGTTTGGTACGGATGGGATTATTTTACTATTACTACAGGATTTTTTTTTGAAAATTCACCTTTTATAAGTTTTTACTTTACGCTAACTATGGGATATTTATGTTTCCTGTCTATTCTAAATCAAATGAATAATACGACAACACTACACATAACTCTATCTAACACTTGGCAATACATATAGGAACGATTTAAAACACACAATTTTGTGTTCACCACTTTCATTTGTAAACATTAAAATACTTTCACTGGGACTGTTAGTTATGTAATATTAATGATTGGTTATCGAACTTGTTAAGTTATCAAAATTAATAAATGTGATATAAGTTCACACCTATTTCACCACCTTACGTGTCTCTTAGCATACTCACTCCTTCTGTTGTAAATTATGGTCCTTCACTATTTTTGTCTTGTGCAAAACAATTTCAAAACACTTACAATATAGTTTCTTCATAGACTAGTTCGAGCATGGTTATGTTCATCTTGGACGAAGTGCTTTCTCTAACTACCAAATGGGAAATGGTACTTCCGGGTGCAGGTGTGTGGAATTTTCATATTAGAGTTCATTCTCACCTGCTATTTTTGGAGAGTTTATTATCGTGGAGGGGTTGATACTGGGATCGCGTTGGTAATAGATGGGTTGACTTTCTTCTTAGCATTTCATTCTTGGGCTATTTTAAGCACATAGAGAATGTATTTCTCGTATAAAATTGTTCGTTCGTGCACTTGGAGATTATAGTTCTCTTATAAAATTGTTCGTGCATGGATTGTATCTATTAGCTTTTGCAATGCTTCCTTGGTTAATCACAGGGGAATAGATGTTTGGATTTGGAATGGGTCGACATCGAACTTTAGTGACTCCTTCAACATATTGTCTTTAATTAGTGGGTGGAGTATATTGATGCTCAGGGGTTATTCACTGGGATTACTTTTAATTTCTATGATTCAATGGTTGGTTTCCAAGTCCATATTTCAGAAATTATCTCGTAACATTTACGGGATTACAGAGAAAGGAATTTTTCGATCGTTTGATAGAGGTGATAGGATGGATTTCGAGAAAAGATTGAAAGGGATTTGACGCGTGAATCTGCGACATGTGAATCAATTTGGTTCATCAACTATCATAACTATGCAGTTATATGGTATATTAGTCAACAGGGTTTATCAAGGGTGATGTTTATGCACTTACATCTTGTGCTGGTCGATGGGGTTCTCAGGATTGCTATGTTTATATAGTTCAATAATGCACTGGATACTGAGATTTATTAGATAGTGTTACCTGATATATATATATATATATATATATATATATATATATATATATATATATATATATATATATATATATATATATATATATTATATATATATATATATATATATATATATATATATATATATATATATATATATATATATATATATATATATATATATATATATATATATATATATATATAATATATATATATATATATATATATATATATATATATATATATATATATATATATATATATATATATATATATATAATGTGGTTTTGATTGAGGAAACAACGACCAAAGAGGTAACCGTAATTTTCGTCCTTGCTTCGTTGCCTGGGACTTATGGTGAGTACTCTTCGTTGGTTGAGGGATGATAAAATAGATGCTACTAGGCTGTATCTGCACTGGACTACATTTTGTAATGACTGATTTCTGATAGGTCATTCCAATTCCTGTAATAAAAATAACGGGGCAGAATCACACGTTCTTTAAAATCAAGTAGTCTTAATACATAATAAGCAATATGATTAGGTGAATTTTAGGGTGAATGTTACCCTACAAGACAGTATTAAATAGATACACTAATATTATTACACAAATATTGATTTTAATAAAACGACATTATTATCATGTTGGTTTTAGATACATAGAGTTTCCATTGGGAAATCCAAAACATAGAAATTTCTTCTAAGCTGTTATAGCATAACGACGATATAAGAGATTAATTCCTTTAACTTTAAGTAAGGTCTCTTATTATGCTCTTTAGTATACACTATTACGTACACTTTATTTTAATTTCTTTCAACACTTATTTAATTCTACATTATAATTAAAATAATCGTTTAAACATAGTTTCCGCTACATCATTAAATTTGAGGTCTCAGTTTACAACATAATTCATGCCTTCATTGTTCACGCACGTCCGTGCTGTTTAAGAAACGCATGTTGCAGCGTCGTAACCGCTCGGTTTTACGTAAACGACACTTACATTGAGGGACTGGACATAGCAAGGACGAGTGGAGACCTCTATACCCACTCGTTTTCTAGTGTCTTCCCTTTCTCTTAGCTTAGACGTTTTCATGGGATTCCAAGTTTAACTTTTGCATTTCAGCCATTTTTCCGTGTTCTTCCTTTGGTTTTTGCCTTCTTAGTCTCAAAATTCTTCCATAATTAAAAGTTAGTAAGGTTCTCATGGTCAGGGAAATCGCAAATACGAACCATACGGTCAGTAGTATGTTCCACCAAAAATTGGTTGAGAATAATCCGTATCTATTATCCACGTACGTTAATCTCTGGTCTTCATTAGTAAATAGAGGGATCTGGGAGTCTAATGCTTCTCTTATTTTGTATGCTGTAATGTTCCTTTATTCTTTTCTATTTTAGACCACATTGAGATTTTCATTTCCTCATTTTCTATATTGGGAATAGTGTACGACAGGTTGATTGCCTTAAAATTGATTATTTTAGGACTAATTATGTTTGCACTCATGGTAATTAACGGCGTTTGAACTGTTGACTCTTTGGTTACAAGTCGACATCCTTGTTTTATGGTTATCGTACCCACATCTTGTAATAGTAATTCAGTCCTGTAACTTGGATCGATTCTTTCAATATTATTATAACAAGACAAAGTTCCAGCAGTTTCTTTTGGAACAGAAAATAACCAAAGGTCATTTCTAAGGTGCATAAATATTTCACGTTTAGTATTTCCTATCAAAGCTTCGCACGAGTTAGGTATTTCTTCCTGTTGTGTGTCTTTGAAAAATATATCTAACATACAAGATCCGGATTTGACGTTATAAATAGGTAACGTAAGCTGACATACTAGGTTTTTGAATGATACGCACTCTTTTAAGTCTTGTGGATTGGCTAGGGCATATTTTCGTCTATCTTGATCGATAAGTAAATACTCTGCTTCAGGTGTGATAGTCATAAATGAATTTGTTTTCTTTATATTAGCAGGGAAGGTCAAAATTTTGTACTAGTCATATATGGATTGTTGCTTTATCAAAGGAATCATTACTACTGCGAATAATTGTTCATTTATATCCGTGATGTGTACTTTTAATTTTGTGTAATAAAGGAATAAATTTGATACTTCCGGTTCTATGGGTAAATGTAAACCAAACGTTAGATGTGTTTTTATTGCATCTAAAATACTTTTTAGGTTAGAAGGATCTACTAGGTCGTATGACAAAGTTCCTCCCGTGAGGGCAAATAATACGAATTCGAACTTACTAACATCTGTCGCTAGATTTAGTAATGACATGGTAATTATATCAAGTGATACCATGGTAAGGGTTGCGTCTGTCACCACGCGATCCACTTCGTTCCTTAAATAATTCATTACGTTTACAGTTTTTTAGATTTTCTTAGATATCATATCTCTTTGGTAGTTTGCTATGCTTGTTTGTATTTTCTGGACGTGTAACGTTACGTTCATGGCATTATTCAACTTTCTTACATTTTCCCTCAGGATATTTAAGTCTTCCTCCGTTGTTAGGCCAAAAAGGCGGGAGGCGAGTTCTCCGATTATGGGAATTAGGCTTGTAGATCTGCGGTATTTACTTCTTCGAATGAATACTTCAAAAATTCTTGTGGTGCTTTGTTTTAATTATTGTATTTCCGTATTAAATAATTCAAATAAGGCTTGTAATCTTTGTCTGTATAATATTAAGAAGGGTTGATGAGTTGACACTTTTTGGGCGTTTTTCTCATTTAGATCAGGTAATGGTTCAATATCTTCTTTTGTTGGTTCATCGGCCGTGGCTAGTCTAGCTCAAGTACGTTTACTGTCTATTATCCAACATTTCTTACGTACGTAATTATCTTCTTCCTCTTTCTTATAATTATTTTTCTTTTCTTCTGGTTTAATCCCTTGTACTCTTATCGTTTGTATTTCGGTATGTTTTACCGGGATTCTTGGCCTTGCGCTTATACGGAATATGCCAATAGGTTGGGTATGCGTAAACGTGGGTCCTGTTGACCAAGTCCATTTTGTAAATGTCGTGGGTCTTAGATAAGTCAACATGGTCAGATTTCAAGGTGATTCTTTACTAAGTGCGATCTGGCACTGTGTTTTTCGTGCTTTCCGACATTGAGGATTGTATTTCTTTTGCTGGGGTCTCATATGTAGGTGTGATTGTGTTGATGTCTTTTTCTTTTCTTTCTGTAGGATTTCTATATTCATTATCTTGTTGGGTACTTGAGAATTTGTTCCTTGATTTGTCTAATTCCTTTAGGTTAGTATCTTGTCTGTTGTCATTTTCCTTTCTGAGTTTGGGTGATATCCGTTTCGTAATGTTTTTCTCAGCATGACTTTGCCATAATTCTTTGAGAAAAGTCCATAGGCTTGGTAGTTCATTCAGCATTGCATAATTTCCATCATAGAGTTTTCCTTCCCTTGTAGTCAATGATTTAGGGTTTTCCATAGATTTCATTGCAGTAAAGTCTCTTGAAAAGTATTCAATATTATTCGCTGACCTTTTCTTTCTGTCTTCTTTGGTGCTGGTTCCTAGTGCCATGTCGATTTCTGCCATTTTCTTATCAAAGTCATCTATTATGAATTTTGATTTTAGTTTTGGAATAACTGGAATTTGGAACTCTTTTTGTCTTTACTATGCATCATCTTACTGGTCTGCAATCCTTTATCCGACCTTAGGAATAGAAATATCGATTCTTTGAGGTTATTTGTGTTTTTCTCTAGTCTCTTTACTTGTTGAAACAAGGTTTCAAAGGGTTTGGAATCTAATTTCATACAATATTTCCATGCATTATGGCTGGCTAGGAGTGAATTTTCATGCTTAATATTACTCCATGTTTTACAATATCTTGGGCTGCTGCGTGAACAACGAGGATTATGATGATATTCTTAAGACTCATCTTTTTGCTTGTTTCTAAAATTAATTTATTATTAATTTTACCTATTTTTGCAAAATTTGTTTATTTGCACTTTTTTTTCAAAAGAGTTTAGGTGTATTAACTTTTAATTTGGGCTATTTTATTATAATAATTTACCTTACTTTAATTTTTTGAGCTGTTTTAAGTTTTGAGCTGTTAACAAAACTGACTTATAAGCGTAGCACTTAATTTCTGTTTGTGAACAATATTTTAGGATTAGACTGGCTATGGAAATTCTAGCTTTACTCTGGCTATGATATGCCTTTAA